>CM028135.1:323850000-324450000 GCA_016271365.2 Neoceratodus forsteri
GGACAGGGGAAATCAGGTTAATTAGCTTATCACTCTAATAATCTATTTATGGCTCTGTGCACAGGCCTATCCCTATCAGTTACTGTCCCTGGGTACCCAAGCCCTAGTGGCTAGTCCAAACCGTGGCAGCTGGTAGGGCCCTTTCACACAGAGAGAAAGGAGAATTAAACAGTCAGCAGTACAGTAATTCCATTTGGATTTAATGTGGCAATTCAACAGGAGCGACCTGAATTAGTACTCACGACCTCCAAATAAGATAGGGTCCTTCAATGTCAGCAGGGCTCACTTGAGGTACACAAACCTCTTCACACATCCATATAAAAGAAAGCACTATACCAGGCAGGCTGCATCTGTATCCCGATCGCAATTACTGCACAATACCCAGGAGAACACACAGCAGATTCAGTTCCTGACAGACCGAGTGTAATTTTCAGCAATTCCTCCAGTCTTCTACAGGGTGAGCCTGGTTTCTACTCTTCAGAGATCCTTTGATTCTTTTCACAGGACGGATTCAGTCCTAACAAGCAGTTACACAAGTTGTAGACCGGAACTCTGGGCCTTGCACACGTTTTTTGACTGAAACTGTGCACTGAAGGAGCACAGGGTTTTTCCCTTCACTTTCAGATCTCAAACTGAAACTCCCAACAGACAAAACTGGCACTTCCTTTGAGTTCCTCCCAGTTCTTGACTGGATTGGCTGTCACTCACAATAGACTGCTGCTGTTGGTCCAAAAAGGCACCAAGTCTAAACTACATCTCCCAGAGTCACTGCCCATACAATCCTCTTGTGGCTGGCTCAGATTATGAGTCCCAAGTTCTGATTCGTCAAGGCATCATTTTAGAGCTAGTTTACCCCACACTGATTGGTCCAGTTCAGCAGTTCAAAACCAGAATGGGGAACTAGGCAGACAGTTCTGACTGCAAAGAAAGCAGGTTAGACAAACTGTAATTTTATTATTACTGTAAATGATTTCTGGCAATCAGTTACATCTTTCAGACAGGTTCCCTTTGCACTCCTAGTGACTGCAAAATGGGGTGAATTGGCAGCAGCTTGAGTGGTACTCAATCAAAGAACACACAGTCCCCATACAACTAATTATGTCTGCAAGCAGACAGCTCTTAAAGAGACAGTACCAGAGGTTCTAAAAACACTACTGATAAATGGCTTAAACGCCAAACACCATTCAGGCTTGGAGCATTCAAGCAAGCTCCTGGAAGTCTTTTGGAACCCCCATTTGCAGGGGGGTTACACCCTTCCTGGCCTGGGAAAAGCTTGACGTCCGCGTCAAGCAAGTACCCCCATAAGTTTCAACTGCAACCATATACATTTGCATTAGGCTCACACATGTAATCATCAGTCAATACATCATTTTACCAAGAACCATTTCTGAAACATTGCAGTACGTCACTCTTTACACAGTATAACACACACATTGTACCATAACTCAAGTTATTACCTCTTGTACATGAAACCTGAAGAGAGGGAACCCTTCCCTATCAGTTACCTTGGGGCTGGACGGGGCAAGGGCACCATACTTAGAGGGCAACACAAGTAACTTGGAGTTAGCACTGATGCTCAGTTTGGGCAGTGAGCCTGGGACACATACACTCCTTTATGGACAACATTGAGAGGCAAATCCACAGGCCTCCCAAGGGAATCATAACTGAGGTGCACCACAGGCTTTACAGCTCACCAGTCTTTCTAGGGGAACTGTTACAGTCTCTGCACTCTGAGCCTCATTTTCAGCATTGTCCACACTTGTCAGGAGTCTCCATGGGGTAGAGAGGCTAGAACTTGGGGCACTTTCAGCTCCAGGAGTTACAGTTTCTGAGTCCACAACATTTGGCTCGCATGGAGAGCTTTGACACTGGCAGTGGACTGTCAGGGCACTCAAATACTCTTCTTGTTCGGGTGTATCACCAGTCTGCCCCAATCTATCATTTTCCTCCCTGAAAGCTCAAACAGTTCAACCATGCACAATGATTCCATTTCATCTGATCTGATGCTTTGCACTTCACTTTCTGGGAGCATTGGCTCCAGGGATGAAGCTGGGGGCTTAGACAGTCCAGAAGGCCCAGCTTTGTCTCCAGTATTGACTAGGGGATTGCCCCGAAACAATTGACTCAGTTCGTAAGAAGGATAGTATTCAAAGTCACTCTCACTTTCTTCCGATATGGACTGACAGTCATGCTCAACTGGGACTTGTGGAGGGGAACACTTTAACTTTGCTTCTGTAGGTGCAGACTTTCTTGATCTTTTCTTAGCAGCAGCTCTACTCACTGGTCCAGAGGGGCATCTTCTAGGGCTCAGACTCAATTAAGATTTGTCCAATGGGCAGTAAATGATTTCTATGTATTGTTTTACATCTTTGAATTATTCTCAGGCCTTACTTTGTACACTGGCAGATCATCTAGTTTGCCCACTACAATGTGAGGGAGATGGTGCCATCGGTCAGCAATCTTGTGCTTGCCATGCAGTCCCAGATTTCTTAGCAATACCGATCTCCTCCTGGAGTTCCTGTGCTTTCACCTTTTATCATGCCTTTCTTTGTTGGCCAGATTTCTTTTGGCAGCCATGGTTTGAGCCAGTTGGTACGCATGAGTTAGCTGGCCTTTAACTTTTGCACATACTGTAAATAGTTGTCAGCTTGGACCCCATCAGGAGAGACCCCAAAACACACATCTACTGGTAGTCGAGCTTCTCTTCCAAACATCAGGCGGTAGGGGAGAATCCAGTGGCATCACTTTTGTGCAGTTATAAGCATGTACCAGGGTGCTAATTTGTTGGCTCCATCTAGGCTTGTCCTTTGGGTGCAGGGTGCCTAGCATATCTAGCAAGGCCGGTTGAAACGCTCAGGCTGTGGGTCCCCTGGGGGTGGTAAGGAGTGGTTCTGGACTCGCACTCCCACAGAGCAAGCATCTCTTTGATCAGACGACTCTCAAAGTCTCTCCTTGATCAGAATGGATTCTTTGTGGAGCCCCATAGTGAACAAAAAGTTTTCTACAAGTACTTTGTACAGTGGATGCTTTCTGGTCTTTCGTGGGGAAAGCTTGGGCATATCTCGTGAAATGGTCAGTGACCACCAGCACATTACTGATATTTCTTTGATCTGACTCCAAACTCAGAAAATCAATACAGACCAGCTCCATGGGTGCACTGGTGGTGATGTTAACAAGGGGCAGCCCTCTGGGGCAAAGCTTTCCTCTGTAAGCAGCGACTACAAGTTCAATGTGTTGCTCCACATCAGCCCCATCTTAGGCCAATAGAATCTGGATCTCACCAAGTCAAGTGTTCTGTCTATACCAAGGTGCCCCATGTGGTTGTGCAAGGACCTCAGTACTGAGTCTCGAAGGCAGTGGCAGCACTAGTTGTTTTTGTCTACTTGTCCCCCTCTGTCTACTGTTTCTCTGTATAACAGTTTATTGATCAGTTTCAACTTAGGACCTTCTTTGTATAACAGTGCAGTTCTCAAATCAGTGGAGCGTAATTTGGACACATCTTTTCCTGCATAGAGGCTTCTAAAGCTGCTTTGATCATGGGATCGCGGATTGAGCCCGCGAATACTGTCATTGTCCAGCTGAGGCAGTGCACCAATGTCTATTGCAGAAAAGTGGCAATAAGCAGCAGGTAGTGCAACTCAGAGGGTCCCAAGCAATCCACCATGCAGTCCACTGGTCTGTGGGACATTTGTTCCTCCCTGTCAAACTTCGGCAGAGTGCCCGAATGTCAGGTTCTGCCAATCGACCCAATCATTCTGGGGAACAGGCCTCCGGGAGAGAGCATCAGCATCTATGTGGTTCAGACCTGCTCGTATTCGAGAGCATAGTCATATGTAGATAATGCAGAAAGCCACCTATGGCCAGTGGCATCCAACTTAGCTGAGGTCTGCACATAGGTCAAAGGATTATTGTCAGTTTTACTAGTATTTTAGCCCCATACAAGTACTCATGGAATTGGTCAACAATAGCCCACTTCAAAGCTAGGAACTCTAACTTATGTACAGGATAGTTCTTTCGGATGGGGTCAGGCTTCTACTGGCAAAGGCCACTGGTCTCAGGCCATTCTCGTGCTCTTGGTACAACACAGCCCCCAACCCTTGCAAGCTAGCATCAGTGTGCAGGACGTGAAGGTTTTCTTGGATCGGCATAGGCCAGCACTGGAGCATGGGTAAGTTGATATATGATCTCATGAAAAGCAGTCTCACAATCAGGAGTCCAGCGGGCCCCAAATACTTCACTCAGATGAAAATACACTCTTTCAGTCTTGAGGGACGCTGACTTTTGGTATTTTTGTGGGTTGGGGATACCTTGAGTAAGGTTAAGTAAAGGCGGATCACTCTTGAATAGTCCTTGATGAAGCGACCGATAATAACCACAGAATCCCAGGAATCTTTGCAGTTCTTTTAGATTTTGGGCTGTGGCCAGGTGGTCAAGGCCTCAACTTTACTTGGTCGGTCTCTATTCCTCGGTGGATACTATGTGTCCCACATACTTTACTGATGTTTGAAAGAATTGACACTTATCAATGGACAGTTTAAGGCCAAAGTCCTCCAGTCGGTCCAATACCTTAAATAATCTGCTCTCATGTTCCTCCAGTGAGCTGCCAAACACAATAACATCATCTAGGTATACCAGGCACTCTAGTAAGTTCATGTCCCCCACTGCACGCTCCATCAATCGTTGAAAAGTGGCTGGGGCACCTGAAATCCCTTGAGGCATCCTCATGAATTCATAGAAGCCAAGCGGACAGATAAAGGCCGCCTTCTCACGGTCCTCTGGGGCCATCGGGATCTGGTAGTACCCACTGCGGAGATCCAGCACAGAGAACCACTTGCTCCCGCTTAGGCAGTCCAAAGCATCCTGAATGCGGCATTGTGTACTGATCAGGATAGTCCCGCGTTTAAAAAGGGATAATCCACACACATCCTTACTGTTCCATTCTTTTTCCTCACTACCACAATGGGAAGCATAAGGGCTTCTGGATTCTTGTATTACACCAGCAGCTAACATCTCTTGCAGATGCCGTCTCACATCATCTATGTCAGCAGGTGCCAGGGCGTCGAGACCTCTCACGAAATGGTCTTTCGTCATGCAGCCGGATATTGTGCTCAGCTCCTTGCACGCATCCTACATCCCATTCCTTTAAAGAAAACACCTGGTCTCTCTGGGCAAGCTTCTCACTGATCCTCACTTTCCATTCAGCTGGCAGCGGGTCCGAAATCAAACAAGTCAGGCGTTACTCTGTCATTCTTCCTTGAACTCTTGCTGCTGGGTAGCACTGCAGTGTCTGCACAATGCACATTAGCCAGGATGCAACCTCTGTTTACTCGAATGTCTCTTTCAGACACATTATGAACTTGGACCATTACCCTTCTGGCATAAGCATGGGCTCTAGCGGCAAAATACTAGGCTTGACCAGCAGTCCCTCTGGCAATTTTCCATCGCCTGGTGCATCCAACATTAATATTTTATTCTTAACATCCTTTCTGATACGGACCTCTCCTGTAAGGTACACTGGGCATTTGGCGCCAGGATCAGAGACTCAGGATCCTTCTTCCATACAATTCCGACCGGTTCCTCTGGTTCTGTTTTTCAGCATCTCTGTGCCTCTAGGCCTTCTTAATTAAAGCGGAACTCTTAAAGCTCTACTAGTCTTTGACCCTGTTTTCATAACACAACTGTGCCAGCCTTCCTAACATATGAGCATTTGTTCCAATCAACAAAGGGACACCATCATACAGTCCAGTGGGGGACACACTAAGGCTAGGGTCTCTACTTGTTCGCCACTCCAGCCACGGAGGTGGGGAAAGACAGCCAAATGGATATACCCGGAATAGGGTAGGCCTTCTCACTTAACCCCATACATGCAGTCCTTCTAATGGTTGTAAGGGTACTTCTGACAAATGCTTCTGATACCAATCCTGGAACATAATTGTCACTTGGGAGCCACTGTCTAATACAGCTCTTGTAGACACTCCATTCACCTTTACAGTGGTCTCCATGGAGGGACCCACTATTCTGGACCAGTCTGAGAGGCGGTAGGGGGCCTGGGCAACTGACCTTTCCACAAAAGGACGTGAATTAGCATTTTTGGTGCCCTCACTGGGATCATGTCGCACCTCTTAACCACTGATTTCTTCTCCAAGCTCTCCTTGTAGCCTATATGCAACTTTGTCAGTGTCTTTTGGGGACTGGCATTCCTTTCATGTGCCCATCTTTCCCACAATTATAGCAAAACATACTTTCTGGAGTTTGAGCTGGCCGAGGCGCCACACTGGGAGCCAGGGCGGGGTATACTAACTGGAAACCTGGGTGCCATCTCTGTCTGCGGCGTGATAAGCATTTGGAGACATCTGTCAGTTCTGCACTTCCATGGTCAAGGAATTGAGTTTGGAGCTGTTATCAGCAGGAGATACATGGTGGTACCCCACCCCATAGCAGATGCAGTCGGATATAGGTCAGGGCCCACTTGCAGGCGTGGCCTTCATAAAGGGACTGTTTTGAATTCCCGGATCTCTCTCAACAGTTCGCCCATTGTGGCATATCTTTTCCTTGTCAGAGCACTCATTGACTGTCAACCTCTGCCCCTGAACTTCACTTGATGGGTCACCCTCAGTCACTCGGTCGTAGCCACAGCTGTTGGTGCAGGTACCTCCGAGGTCGCCTTTCTCAACTCCTCGAATTTCTCTCATTAACTCATCATAGGAGGTGGGGATTCCAGTCGATTTGCCAGGCGTAACTGAAGCAACAGCAGTTCTGAGAAGGGGCAGACTTAAGGATTCTGTCCAGTCTGGTTCGGTCTAGTTCAATCGCTGGCAAACTACCCTTTCTGAGGCATTCTTGCAACAATTTTTCCAGCCGAGAGACATACACAGACAACAACTCCCTTGGTACTGTTGTGCATTTCTTACTCTCCACCATAGGTCCTCATCAGAATCTGGGCTCCCATACACATTCTCCAAGGCCTCAAGATAGGCCTGTGCAGTCACTTCAGGGTTACTGGCCCGCTTAGCACGGATGGTAGCCAGGGCAGGACCTCGGAGGCTCTCACCAACCCTCTTCGCTGGCCCCGAGCATTGCCATTCTAGCACTTGGGGCAACATAGTCTATCCAGGTCTCCCAGTCATCCTCCCTTGGGGGTGGGAGGTGCCAGAGAAGATCCTCAACCTTCGGTAAGAGTCGTGACTAATGGCAGGTGCAGAAATAGGAGTCTGCATTGGTTCAGCCACCATTACGGGCACTGGAGCAGGAGAGGGTGTTGGGGAGGAACACCCCAGGTGGCAAGAATAGTTTTTCAAGTCCTCCACAGTTTTCCCTCTCCCAGCAACCATTCAGCAAATTTCTCCTCAAAAGTTTCAGATAGTGGTGGGGCTGATTCTCCGGTCTTTACTGTCCTTAGTTATCACTCTCCAAGCAGTGAGGGCTCCTCTGGGGTAATGGTCTGTGGCACTTTGGAGCTATCTATGGGATCCTTAAACTCTACTAGGGCCAGGAAAGTGTGGGTGAGCAGATTAGCATGCCACCACCACCACAGGGTTTTGTAAACCTTCCACCTTGGAAAGTACTCCCTGCACAGTGTCCGTATTGATACCCAGGGGATGTCCAGGATAAGCATAGCATTTGGGGGTCGATCTCCTCCCAGTACACCACTCCACCAGCCGTGCACAGCCACTCTGCCGGGTACCCATTTTTTCTTAACAGTGGTTCAGAATATGGCCACTAGAGGACACACAATCCCAGCGGTGAGCCTCCAAGATGTAACCCTAGATGGCGCTATCCCAGGGGCTACTACCTGCCTGATTTGCCACTAACAGGTTGAGGGGCTGGATCCAATGGCGGTGCCTCCACCCAGAGGTCAGGGTTTGCAATAGTTAAACTAACTTGGTCACAGCCCTCTGGGACACTGCAACCCCTTTCTTCCCACTAGTGGCCCACACAAATATATCAGAATTACCTTCACAGTATACACTTACCCCCAGGTCTGGCTCGCACTGGGACCTCCTGTGAAATGAGATACAGTGCAACAATCACAGTACAGTACTTTAACATAGACAAATACCTCAGGCAGTATAACTTGCTGAAACAAGCAGCTCTGATTTATTTAGGGGATATAACAAGGACAGGGGAAATCAGGTTAATTAGCTTATCACTCTAATAATTCATTTATGGCTCTGTGCACAGGCCTATCCCTATCAGTTACTGTCCTGGGTACCCAAGCCCCAGTGGCTAGTCCAAACCGGTGGCAGCTGGTAGGGCCCTTTCACACAGAGAAAAGGAGAATTAAACAGTCAGCAGTACAGTAATTCCATTTGGATTTAATGTGGCAATTCAACAGGGAGCGACCCTGAATTAGTACTCACGACCTCCAAATAAGATAGGGTCCTTCAATGTCAGCAGGGCTCACTTGAGGTACACAAACCTCTTCACACATCCATATAAAAGAAAGCACTATACCAGGCAGGCTGCATCTGTATCCCGATCGCAATTACTGCACAATACCCAGGAGAACACACAGCAGATTCAGTTCCTGACAGACCGAGTGTAATTTTCAGCAATTCCTCCAGTCTTCTACAGGGTGAGCCTGGTTTCTACTCTTCAGAGATCCTTTGATTCTTTTCACAGGACGGATTCAGTCCTAACAAGCAGTTACACAAGTTGTAGACCGGAACTCTGGGCCTTGCACACGTTTTTTGACTGAAACTGTGCACTGAAGGAGCACAGGGTTTCTTTCCCCTTCACTTTCAGATCTCAAACTGAAACTCCCAACAGACAAAAACGGGCACTTCCTTTGAGTTCCTCCCAGTTCTTGACTGGATTGGCTGTCACTCACAATAGACTGCTGCTGTTGGTCCAAAAAGGCACCAAGTCTAAACTACATCTCCCAGAGTCACTGCCCATACAATCCTCTTGTGGCTGGCTCAGATTATGAGTCCCAAGTTCTGATTCGTCAAGGCATCATTTTGAGCTAGTTTACCCCACACTGATTGGTCCAGTTCAGCAGTTCAAAACCAGAATGGGGAACTAGGCAGACAGTTCTGACTGCAAAGAAAGCAGGTTAGACAAACTGTAATTTTATTATTACTGTAAATGATTTCTGGCAATCAGTTACATCTTTCAGACAGGTTCCTTTGCACTCCTAGTGACTGCAAAATGGGGTGAATTGGCAGCAGCTTGAGTGGTACTCAATCAAAGAAACACACAGTCCCCCATACAAACTAATTATGTCTGCAAGCAGACAGCTCTTAAAGAGACAGTACCAGAGGTTCTAAAAACACTCACTGATAAATGGCTTAAACGCCAAACACCATTCAGGCTTGGAGCATTCAAGCAAGCTCCTGGAAGTCTTTTGGGAACCCCCATTTGCAGGGGGGTTACATTGGCACTGAATTTCAGTTTCCAGACTGTGGCCCAATTTTCCAACCTCTGCAGGTCTCTCTGCAATTGCCTTATCCCTCCCACACTCTCAACTCTACAAGAGAGTTTAGTGTCATCTGTGAATAGACACAACCTACCCTGGATTCCCTCTTCTACATCACTGACTGAAGAGGACTGGGCCAAGGCACAGATCCCTGGGGTACTCCGCTGGTCTCTTTCCAACGATCTGACCCCATTCACCACAACTCTCTGCTATCCTCCCAACCAACTCCCTGCTGACTTTACTATTTCCCTAGCTGTAGCCAGAACACTCATCTTCAGCGACCTTTGGTGTGGCACCGCGTTGAATGCTTTACTGAAGTCAAAGTATAGCAATTCTGCTATATGCCCCATGTCAACAACCCAGGTTACCCAGTCAAAGAATACTATCAGGTTGGTCTGACAAGACCTTTCAGCCACAAACCTCTACTGCTTACTATTCTGAAGCCCACTGCTATCCCGGTATTCCACTACGACCTCTTTGTCCAGCGTCTCAATTTTTCTACCACAGAGGTAAGGCTCTATAGTTTCCTGGCTGTTCATTTCCCCCTCTCTTGTGTAGCAAATCTACATCCACCATCCTCCAGTCTTTGGGAATCACACCTTGCTGCAAACTGCCTCTGAACAGCCCCACCAGGGGTTCAGCTAACGCTGATTTTGGTCCCAAGACCTAGTATGTAGACAAGCTAGTTTAATAAAATTTAATATTGAAATACTACTTCCTGTGTAATGATGACTGTGAATGCACTTCGTTTCTAGGTCCTCACAAATATAGGTGCACAAACAACAAAACTGCAAAACCAGTATCAGTTAAGTCTCAGTATATTGCTATTTTAGACAGTTTTTTCCTACTAAACATTTATCTCTTTCATATATAGCTGTTATAACCTTTGCCAGATGTGCTTATGCATGTGAAAATAGAGATACTTTACTGACAGACAGAAGCATTAACACTGGTGCATCTGTATAATGCAAGTTGTGACTGTGGAACCATCTCTGTGTGTATGTTAAGTACTGCAGTCCAAGAAGGGTTACGTACTGTAGCACTGGCAAACTTCTTTTCTGATTTTAAAATCTAGTCCAGTACCTGTAGTCACAACAGACTGCCGTTTATCATGCTGTGTCTGCAGTAGCGCTGCCAGATGTAGTGGTAATTTAAAACACTGCAGGGGTAATGAAAGCTTGCAATGAATCGGTAAATCAAATGCCTTGGAGTAGTCAACAGGGCAAATGCAAAGCTGTGCTTATTCATATCCTCCTCCTTCTGCCAAAATGTTTCCTTGCAGGACATGAGATGGGGCTCATCATAATTAAATCAGAAAGTGCTAATGAAATCACATTATATGGTAGGGCCTCCAAGAGAAACAAAGAAGCTACACTACATAGTGGTATGCTGCATTTTCATATCTTTAGGTTTAAAAACTAGTCTATACTGTCACATTTTACTTATGTTTATGTCTGTATATATGCTTGATTGTCTGTATTTGTTTATTTAGATGACGGGTAAGTGCACTATTTTGATGACCAGGTAAGTGCACTATTTAATTTGATGACCAGGTAAGTGCACTGGCACTGAAATGCCTTTTTCAGGCAAGACACGGGTAATTAGGTGAAAAAAAGTAATTTTCATCTCCAGAGAGCTGAAGTTCTGTCTTTACTCTCATCCATAAAAATCTGGCTTACATAGAAGAGACTGATCACCTAAACAGAACTGTTACGTAAGAACTTACCTTAACAGTAGATCTTTGAGAATAACCTCCATTAGGCCACACCTTTAGCACTGTACGTTGTCAGCGTAAGGACCACATAGAAATTTTTTGCTAGCCAGCAGCCGCCCACAATGACATGCGACTCAATGCATGGGCAGCCTCAATACTCCTCAGTTCCCACTGGAGGTCAGCCTCGGAGAGCCTCTAACCATGCGGAACAAGGAGATTAGCCCAGTACCAGGCAAACAAGGAGAGGCATGGGACTGGAAACAGCCTACATGGAGTAAGGCTTTAGGTACAGCATCTGATATAACTCTCAGTATACCGACAGGGGGAAGGAGGAAGGGTACAGCATGGTCTAATAGAGATTCTCTTGAAGATCTGCTGTTACAGTAAGTTACTGCGTAACTGTTCTACCTTCATTGAGGATATCTGCTCCATTAGGAGACACTTTGGAATGACTTCCAAGCAGTAGAACATAAACTGGAAGCTGGCACAGACTGGTCTGTGATCAGGACAGAAGGCCCTGCAGTACAGTAAGCTTAAAACCAGCACATCTACAAGATACAATGTACAGACCGGAATGTTTAGCAAAAGTCTGCACAGTGCTCCATGTGGTTGCAGCACAAGTCAGCAGCAGGGACATTTCTGAAACAAGCAACCAAAGTGGCCATACCTCTTATGGAATGACTGTGGACAGTTCCAGGAAGTTCCTTATTGTACGTCCTATAGGAAAGGGTAATATAATTGGCCAGCCATTTGGACAGGTATTGTTCAGGCAAAGAAGTGCCCTCTTTTCCGGGGCAAATGAAACAGAAGCTGAGATGACTTTCTGCAGTCCTTGGTGCAATTAACATAGTATCCTAGTATTCTTTGTACATCTAAAGTACAAAGCAACACCTCACCCTGGCTGGCATGCTCAGGATAATACACAGGAAGGTGGCTCATTTGGTACAGCATAAATTCTTATACCATCTTCAGTAGAAACTTAGGAATCATACACAAAGAGACCATGACTTTGTGAGAAATCAAATAAGGAGGCTCACGTGTCAAAGCCTGAAGGTCTAAAATGTACTGCAGACTATTGAAATTCCCACTGCTACAGCTCTGCTCTGATATCAGCTTTAGGAGATACTAGGATTTGTAGTTACAGAAAATGTCAGCCTGGAAGAAAGCAACATTTGTCTGATACAATCTACTATACTGCAGTCAACAGAAAGTAAAAAAAAAATATTTTTTGCACACAAACTGCAAATTGGGAGCTGCCCCACACTTGGGTGTCTTGTGTATTAGGCTCTTGGTGCTGACTGTTCCCTTTTAAGGCAATGCAGAGACTACCAGACAGAAACAACGAAACACAGACAATGACGGCAGAAAAAAAACAAAGGTCTATCCACTCTGCCAGAGTTCCCCACTTAGCTCTGGGGCCTACTGTTCTTCCACAGTCCTAGCCCTCCCTACCCCACCCTCCATTTTCCTCCCAGATTCTGACACCTTGAACAGCCATATACCCTTCATTCTGTCCCAGCCATGCTTAAAGCTACTAACTCTCCACTCCTGACCCACTCTGCAATACGCAGCTCTGTGTCAGCTTTTGCCTCCCTAACCACCATCTTTGCCTCTCTGTTTTTCAGCAAATATTCTTCCCAGTCTTCCTCCCCCTGCTTTTCTTTAAATATGTCGAAAGCCTTTTTCTTGGCCCTCACCACTTCTCTGGCTGTTGCTAAGAACCACAGTGGTCTCTTGAACTTGTTCTTTTTGGTTACCATTCTCATACATACCTTAGATGCTCTGAAAATGGCCCCCTTAACTGCCTCCATCTTTCTTCCATCCCATCTATGTTGTCCATCCCTACTAACTTATCCCTGACCAGCTCCTTCAACTTACTAAAGTCTGCCCTTCTAAAATCAAGGACTTCAGCATTCAATTGCAGTTTACCAAACCCAAAGGTTAGTTTCAACCAAACGGAGTTATGGTCACTGTTCCCAAACAACTCCCTTACTCCCACAGCTCCTACCACCTCTGAGTTGGTGAGCACGTCGAGAATTGCTGTCTGCCTGGTGTGCTCCTTAACTAACTACACCAGATGATCCTGGAAAGCATCCAGCAAGACCTGGCTTCTAGTGCTCCTGGACACTGGAACATCCCATTCGATGTCTGGCAGGTTCAGGTCACTCACAACCCTTATATCCCCCTTAGCTGTCCCTCTTTCCAATCGAAAGTTGCAATGGTTATTGTGAGGATTTCACCACTGTTGCCACCTGCTGAACACTCCCTGGTACTGTACTTCCACCTCACAGGTTGGTAATATGGGATTCAAACTTGTAACCATCTCTCTCAATCAAGGATTCTACTAACAATCTTAAAAGAGCAGCTCACCTGGTGAAGCTAGTAAGAGGGCCCTATATACGTTAGCCTGGTTACTCATGTCCAAGGTCCTATTTTCTCTGCGGCACAGTAGACCTAGTTTCTGCAGCACCATTACAGCTACTGTCACAGCAGTGGGAAAAGTTCTGCGACGACACATAAATAAGGGACGATCCAGGCTCCCTCCCAAACCTGGGTCATCAGCATCACCAGTGGCAGTGGTGCCGCAGTAACGGCTCCAGAACAGTGGGGGTATTTTGCGCCCCATTTTTCATGCCAACCCACTTCTCCTGATGCAGAACATGCCCCATCAGGCCTTGACATGCAATTTCAATATATCATTTCTTGTTTGTTTTTTTTAAGAAGTTGACCCCAAACTTTCAACACAGTCTTCTTATGACCCCATGTCATCAATCTGGTAGGTGACATTTTTCAAATCCTGTCCAAAAGGTGATTTCATGGAGCAACTGCGAAATCACCTTTTAGGCTGGATTTGAAAAATGTCACCTATCTTGTTCATAAGGTGGGGTCTCAAAATGTTCATTTTGAAAATTTTGTGGCTAAACACTGAAAAATAGCGAAGTCATGAGTGAACATTTCAACATTCACTAATAACTTGGTCATTTTTATCATATTTTCCCACCAAATTTTCAACACAGTCTTTTTTATGACCCCACCTCATGAACCCAGTAGGAGAACATTTTCAAATGCCACTAGAATGATGATTTCGTGGAAATACTGCAAAATCACCTTTCAGGACAGATTTAAAAAGCTTCCCCTAACGTGTTCATGAGGTGAGGCTCAAAGGACGCCATGTTAAAAATTTGGTGAAAAAAATACTAAAAAAATGGCCAAGTTATGAGTAAAAGTTCAAAACGCAGTGTAATTACATTGTACACACCTATCTTGTTTCCTCAGTTTGCTGTCACAGTTCCAGGAGGGAGACGTGTTTTCATCACAAAGTGGGGTTATAGCATTGATGGGTTTTCGGTGAGTGAGGGGTATGGGGGGGTGCTGGTGGGCTGGGAACAAGCCGCAAAGACACTAATGGACTTTTTTCTTATTTTCAGGCATATATATATATATATATATATATATACACATATGACTATGAGGGACAATTTTCTTCAATACAACAGGTCCCAGTCACATTGGAGGGGTGCTCAGCACCTTCCATACAAGCATTTGATGTGTGCACAGAGAAAGTCCATTCTGTCTGACTCGTTCAGACATGCAAGTAAACAGTGCTGCTTGCTTTTTTTTAAAACTGGTGCCTTAGGCCGGCCTTCAAGAATGAGTTGCAATCGTTGGCTGCTGGCTGGGGTGAGGAGGATCGAGCATCCCAGAGGATACTCTCCTCCTCCAGGGAGGGAAGGCATCCAGCTCCGCTACTATCCTGCCACCAGGGTGACAACATGTGGCAGTGCAGCTGGAGTGGCTTATGAGTTGATGGACATCAATAGGTGCTGCACCATGCACACTTGCTTGGTAGGTCCTTGCATCAACATCCTGGGGAACAGGGAGGAAACAAAGAAACACCCTGGGTGGCTCGATGAAGCTGATCTGCCCGGAGGCCCCAAAGCTGACTACTTGGGCACTGTCTCCCACAACCAGATCTGTGTACAGCGGACATATGGGGAGCTCCGCCAGAGGGGGGAGCTCTGGAAAAACAAGCGGAGGTCAGTAAGACCTGAGCAATGCCAGGGTAATGGGTCTGGGCAAGGTTGAGCAGATGAGGCTGACCAGAGAGAAGAGGGCACTACAAAAACACCCCTGCAACTTCCGTAGTCGGCCATGTGTTCCCCGGTCAGCAGTGAATTCTGCCGATTCTTCTGCAGCCACAGAACCACAGTAAACCAAGGGCACTGCTTTCAGCCTCCAGAACCCTCTTATGGTTTTAAAACAGATGGAACCCACCCCACCACCTTCCTAACCAGCCTTGAGAGTGCCGTTGAGTGGTCTTGTTTTAAATTTATGTGATAATCCAGTCCAGTACTGTACAATGGTCCTCTGCCTATTCCTCACTCAAATGCACTGTGTGGTCTCCTTTTAGACATTACTCTGCCCCCCTCATAAAACAAGAAAAACCCACCCTGCATATCTTATCCACAAAACTCACTTTATCCAGAGCCACAAAGATTGACTGTTATTTTAATATTCGCACCCTTTTTGGTCCAACACTGTAGCACAATCTTCTACTGCTTCCTATTACTGCTGGGCCCAAATGCAGGATTCATGCCCCATAATTTTATTTATTTTATTTAGCTTTTGTTGACCGGGTAAGTGCACTAGACAAATCCTGCCTATTTTCAGGCACGACCCGGGGGAGGGGGATACAGATGAATGCTAACTGACCTTGAACCAGATTAAGCTGTTGGTGGTATTTTAGTGAATGAGGGAAATTTGGCCAGGACACCGGAGAAATTTCCCTACTCTTTTCGATAAGTGCCATGGGATCTTTATCATCCACCTGAACTACCACCAATCCAGGCAGATGGGACCTCGGTTTAACGTCTCATCCGAAAGACGGCACCTCAGAAGTGCAGCACCCCTCCCATGCTGCACTACAGTGTCAGTACTGGGATATTAACCCAAGTGCCAGATATGGGAACTGAACCCACAGCCCTCTGATCTCCCGGCCTCAGAGGCGAGTGTGCTACCTACTGAGCCACTGACACTGCAAATAATGGCTTTGTGTGAGCCCCAGAAAGCACTGCTGGGATAAGAAACAAGCATTCTGGTCCACTAGTAGTGACAGGGAAACACAGTGATCATCAAGCAGGCTTAAACCAAAATAGGGTAGCAATATATAAAATAGGGTGACTAATACGGGGTCTCAGGGCTGAGTAGAGAGAGCTTGAGGGACTAAGATGGGTGGGGATGAATTTAAGTTCTTATAAAGCTACAAGCAGGCAGAGTAGTTAGAGGAAAGGAGTGGGGCAGTCTCTGTCTAACTTACTGGGGTGGTTTGTGTGCAATTTCTGCAGCCAGACCCAAATTCTGTGGCTGACCTTGATTTCTGTGGCAACTGACAAGTGCCCCAGAACTGCAGAAAACTGAGGGTCCCTGCTCATTTTCCCTCATTACATCACTCCACTTCATACCCTACTGCTCAAGAGGGAAACTGCTTTTCTGAACTTCATGCAACTTACTCTCCGACCAGAGCAGGTTCAGGATACCACACTGACAGCATCTGCTAAGCACTCCTTGGTACTGAAGCATCCCATCTACAAACTGAAGAAAGTATAGTTATGTAAGAACTTACCGTAACAGTAGATCTTTAATAGAGGTTCCTGCAGTAGGTCATAACATATAAGACTGCGCCCCCTGGTGTCAGGACCGCACGTAAGGTTTTGCTAGCAGCGTCTGGCGGGGGGCCGCCCACCCGATGTCATGTTAGTGATGTCAGTGTGACCCTATATAGTGGGCGGTCCCCACACCCGCCTTCTAGCTCTCTCACCAGAGACCCAAAAGGGTATGATAGGAGAAAGGATGGATATCCTGGAGCCCAATCCAGAACAGCCTGTAAGAACAAGCAGAAGGCTGGGGGAAGGAGGGAGGGAAAGTGTGACCTACTGCAGGAACCTCTCTTGAAGATCTACTGATACAGTAAGTTCTTATGTAACTGTACTATCTTACTTTAAGAGGGTTCCTGCAGTAGGTCATAACATATTGGACTGAATCCCCAGCAGTCACCCTCAGTGAGACCCACTGAAACAAGGGAGAGGAGGGATAATGGATCGACCAAAGCAGGTCTAAGACAGCAGACCCTGCAGAATGGTTAGGCCAAATCCGGCCCTACGCATAGAGGCAATGTCCAAACTATAATGCTTTGTGAAAGTGTGGACTGAACTCTAGGTTGCTGCGGCACAAATCTCAGCTACAGAATCATTTTTCAGGAAAGCTCCAGAAGCAGCCATCCCCTTCTGGAGTGACCTCTGACCTCCCCCAGAAGAGGTTTATCATACTTCTGATAGCAGAAATGGATGAAGTTAGCCAACCATCTGGACAAGCACTGCTCAGAAACTGCCAACCCCAGAGTTCTGGGAGCAAAGGAAACAAACAACTGATCTGATTTGTGGGCATCTTTGGTCCTGTAGACGTAATAATGCAAAATCCTATGTATTGTATTGTTTATTGTTTGGAAAAATACCTTTGAGCAAAAGCCCATTTACAAAGGTTCCACATCAAGAAACACATTATAGACATTACAGACATTAGAAATAAGCAAGGTACATGATGCTCTGTACAAAACAATGGAGCTAATCCAATACCAATTGAACAGTAAATTAGCATGAACTAATCAACAGGGAGATTGGTAGAACAGGTTGCAGCCAAGTGGACAGCCTTGTCAAAAAGGGGGTCAGGATAATAAGTGGGCAGGGTGCCACAGATGGGAGGGCTTGCAAGCCGAGGCAGCAAGGTGCAAAACCAGCCACGACCCAGGGAGTTTGCATCCCAAGGGCTGGTGCAACTATGGAGCAGTGGGGAGGACGGGAAATAAGGTACTGACCAGAGTTGGAGTCAGAGGGGGTACGAAGTAGGAGGAGAAGACTAAGTGGAGGAGAGGAAGAAGAAAGGGGGCTGGGTGATCCTTCTGGGTTCAATTTATTCTTGCAGTCCATGGATGAGCCTAACACATGGTGTCAGGCAAGCGTCACAGCAAGAGGCGGCTTGGGGTCAGCTCCGGTCACGGGATCTTTGCTGACACTCAAGTGCTTTTGCTAACTAGGATTTGTTTCAGTTCTGATTTGAATGCCAGCAGGCTCGAAGAGTTGGGTGAGGCCTCAGGGACCTCATTAAGCCATAAGGGGGCTCTACAGGAGAAAGAATGTTGTCCAAGTACTATTCTCTGAAATGGGACTCTGAGCAAGATCTGAGTATTGCCTCTGGTGCTGTACTTGTTTTCTGATGGAGATAACATATGTACGATGCAAAGGGATGGTCGTCCCAACAGGGCCTTCTCACCTAGGAGGCAAGTTTGGAACTTTATTCTGTTTCCAAGGGTGAGCCAATTGGTTTGCTCATACAGAACACAGGTGTGAGCGAGGTGATTGGCACCAAGGGTAAGCTTACAATGCCTTATTGATGGCTATGACTACCCTTTTAAGAGCAGTGTCGGTGGCTGCGCCATAAACAACCAACCCATAATCTATAACAGATAGTACTGAGCTGGAGACAGAGAGCCGGAGTGCGGTAGGTGTGAGGCTATATCGGTGTCTGTATAGGACCCCGAGCTTGATGTTAACTGCCTTCACCACAGAGTCTATATGCTGAGCATGAGAGAGTATAATCTATTGTGACCCCTAGGTACTTGAAGGAATTCACCTGCTGCAGTGGTGTAAGCTGGTCATTGGTGATAGTAAGAGAGGAGTGTCTCTTCTTAAGTTGTGGGCTGGAGATAAGTATGACTTTCGTTTTTTTGTAGTTGAGTAAGTTTTTGTGAAGTGAACCAACCCTCCAGTTGGTGAAACATAGATTGCAGCTCATTTTCCAGCGACTTGATATGGGGAGTTGCTGAGGATGACAGCATCATCCGCATACAGGATAAGCTTGCTGTTGCAGGCCTCTGGAAGCTTGTTCAGGAACAGGCTGAACAGCAGTAGCCCAAGTATTGAACCTTGGTGTACTCCTAAGGTAACTTGTTTGGGGTTGGAAACAGCTGGGCCTACTTTAACTCTCTGTGATCTACTGGATATGTAATCCGTGAACCAGTGAACAGCACTTGAGGTCATTCCCGGGGACTGTAGCTGCTTCAGGAGTAGTGGGTGGTTGACCGTGTCAAAGGCCTTTGTTAGGTCAATGAAGACCAAACCCACCATCTTTCCTTCATCCAATGTTCAGTGCACATATTCAGTGAAGTCTACTAGTGCAGTAGCAGTGCTGTGATTTCTCCGAAATCCATGCTGTTAGTGGCACTGCAATTGATATTTTTGCAGGTAGTCAAAGATTTGATCAGCCACTATCCTTTTCAGTGCTTTTAATAGTGGAGAGAGGATAAATATGGTCCAGTAGTTAGCACTGCAGGACCTGTCACTGCTTTTGAGAACAGGGGTCACCATGGCTTGCTTCCAGCTGCTGGGGAATGCAGCCAAGGTGAGCTATTTATTAAAGATTTTGGAAATGGGGTATATCAGTACATCAATGGCCAGGGCAACCAGCTTCTTATCGAGGTTGTCACTCCATATCCTGGTTTTCACCAGAACTTGTGTGACTATGTACATCCAGTGTATGTAGAAGAGCCTCACCCCAAGGCAGGGTAGGGTTGTGGATAGGGGGCTTCAAGTGGAGGATCCCGTTAAAAAAAAGGGTTTAGAGATCTCCAGTTGTGCAACAGTTTTCTCATCCACCAAAGTATGACAGGCAGAAATAGCAGACAGGTGGACTTTCAGTGAGGAATAGCGTAGACCAGAGTCAGACAGGTGCAATAGGTACTCTATAACCTGGGGCAATGAGCAGGAAAGGGGTCCCAACTTTTGGCGACTGCCCAAATGGAAAAACGCTTCCGTTTCATAGCATAGGTAGACCTAGCTGAAGGTTTTCTAGCTTCCACTAGGACTTGAGCGACCCTCTAGGAGACTCCAGAACATGACACAATTATGTCTGAAGGAGCCACGCATGAATATGTAGGGACCTGAGTCTTGGGTGCACTAGTCTGCCCTGTTCCTGCATCAATGGATTGTGTTGAAGCGGAAGGGGTACTGAGGGTTCCACAGCCAGCTGTTGCAGGAGTGGAAACCAAATCTGCCTGGGCCAGAGGGGGGCTATAAGAAGCATCTGAGCACCCTCTGCCTGAAGCTTCAATAGGACACGCTGTAGAATGAGAAAGGAAGGGAAACCGTACAAGTACTTCCCTGTCCAGCAGAGAGACAATGCATCTTGCCAGATAACACCAGGCCCTTGAACGAATGAGCAAAAACTGGGTAGTTTTGCATTGGTTGAGGAGGCAGAGAGATCATCTCTGGCCATCCCTAATGATGGAATAGAAGTTCTGCTACGTCCTGATGAAGTTCCCATTCATGAGCTTCTGTCATTGTTTGGCTGAGGCTGTCCGCCACGACGTTGTGAATGCCTGGCACGTGTACATCCGTGAAGAACAGGTCATGTTGGACTGCTCAGTACCACACCCACATTGCCTCCCTGCAAGGAGGGTACGACTGGGTGCCTCCCTGCTTGTTGATGTACCAGACCACTGACATGTTGTCTGTCTGTACATGCCAGCAGTGTTCCCGCAGACAGGAGGGTCTGAAAGGCGTAATGAACTGCCCTCATGTCCAGGATGTTAATAGGGAGAGATGATTCCAGTTGGGACCACGTCCCTTGTGTCTGATGATCCCCCAGATGGCCCCCCCCCAACCTAGACCCGACGCATCTGTTGTTAGGGTCCAGAAGGGAGGGGTGTTCTAAAAGGCAACCGCCGAGACAGGTTTTGAGGATCCTGCCACCATAAGAAGTCTTTCTTGAGTGTGCTGGACACCAAGATAGGATGATTTAGATCACCCGAACGCTGATCCCATTGGACTCAAAGTCCATTGGGCAACCCTCATATGTAACCTGGCCAAGGAAACCATAAAAATGGTCGCTGCCGTCAAACCAAGAAGGTGTAAGAATGCTCTGGCAGGAATCTGCCTGGAGGAGACTAACAGTTTGACTTGCTCCCACAGAGTCCAAGGGTAAGAAGGCCCTGCCCTGGACCGTGTCCAATACCGTCCAATGAATTGGAGGCATAGAGAGGGAACCAGGGATGACTTGGGATAGTTGACAGAAATCCCCATTCAAGAAAAAAGATCAGAGTGAAGGACAGGGATTCCTCCTGGATGGAGCTGCAAAGAGCCAATCATCCAAATATGGGAACACTGTCATGCCCCAATGGTGAAGAGCAGGTGCCACCACCGCTAGGCACTTGGTGAAGACCCTGGGTGTCGAGGAAAGGCCATAGGGGGAGGGCTTTGAATTGGAAGTGCTCCCCCTGGATACAGAAGTGCAAGAAACGGTGGTGACCGAGGAACACTGGGATGTGCAGGTAGGCATCCTGCATGTCCAATGCACAGAGTCAATGGCCTGGCTATAGCAAGGGCACAAGACCCTGTGCTGTCAGCATGCGGAACCTTTTGTATTCCATGAAGAGGTTCAGTTGGCTGAGGTCCAGGATGGGCCTGAGGTCGCCCATCTTTTTGGGGAAGAGGAAGAAATAGGAGTAAAACCCTTTCCCCCCTCTGTGTCCAAGGGACTGGCTCTATGGCAGACTTTTGAAGTAGGGCCAGTATCTCTTCCTCGACCAGAGACACCTGATTTGGGGGGGTAGCAGGATCAACCTGGAAGTGAGTCTGGAGGTCTTTCCAGAAACTCGATGGTGTGGCCTCTTGACACTAGTCGCAAGACCCATGAATCTGACGTGATGCCCTGCCATTCCTCTAGGGGAAGGGCAAACCTTCCTCCCACCTACTCCATGGTGCTGGGAGGTGGAGGAGGGGGAAGTGAGAATGAGTCAGGAGGCGGAGGGATAGGAGGGGAGGGATCCCCCAGCTGTCCTCTGGGTTTTGGAAGCAGGGGGTGAGGTGATGGCTGACCCCGATGCTCTCCTTTTGTTCTGATGTCTGGCAAAGGGTTGCTTACCTTGTCACTTGTTCTGGTGCCAAAAGGGCTGTTTTGGTTTGAAGCCCGCCTTGTACAAGGATTTTACAGATCTTAGGGCTTTGTCCACTGTCCTGAAGACCAGTAATGATGTCCTAAGTGTCCCCTCTGAAAAGAACTGATCCTCAAAAAGGTGGCATCCTGGATGGCTGCCTGTATGTTCAAGAAAAGCCCAGAGATATGCAGCCAAGTATGACCCCAGAAGCATACGGCCATGGCAGAGGAACGAGCCATTGCATCCACTGAGTCTTAAGTGGTTCTAAGCACATGCCTGCAAGATATCTTGGACAAACGCAGGTCCTTAGTAAGTTCCGTCTTGATGTCAGAGTCCTCCACAGTCTGAAGACGAGCTTCCAGTTTAACCATAGTGACCTTCTGTAAGGAGACCATGAGTGCTATGTAGTTGAGCGAAAGAAGAGCCCAGGTGGAGGAGGCATAGAGTTTTTGCCCAAACTGGTCTAGCTGCCTAGATTCTTTATCGGGGAGCAGGTACTCATGTATTTTGGCTTGGCAGTATGGTCGTGAGCTGTAGCCAGAATAGAATGGGGCAACTGCCAAATGGTGGTAGTGAGATCCTCATGGGGAGCGGTCCAAGGAGAAATAGGAATTGGAGAGACCTCTTCTAGGTCTACGTGTTCAGCTAGATGCTTATGTTTGGGGTCTTGTTCTTCTGCGTACCATCCATTAGCTTGCTGGATGATGCAAAGTTCTGTAAAGGAGGGGTCTTTGGGAGGTGATTTTGATGACTCCTTGCCCTTAGCTCCTGTGGTTCTGGACAATCTGGAAGAACAATCAGAGGAGTCCTCCTCTGAGTCTGAAGACTATTCTCTACCAGAGGTTCTAACACCTGGTAAGGTGACCTCTTGAGTGGCACTTCCGGATACGTGTACCATGGTTGACTGAAAAGAAACCACGAGTGACAAGGAGTGGGGGTAGCCACCGGTGCTGGCATCCTTTTATTCAGGTCAGAAACCAGCTGAGATCTGGCTTCCTGCCACCAGGACTGAATCATAGACTTAAAATCCTGTTGTGGTGGAGGAGGCTGATAGTAGTGGGTGTCCATCCTCGGGTACTGAGGGGAAGGGTATCCGGGTGGTTGGTAAAAAGGTGGCATATAGCCTTGATACCCAGGATAATACCCCTGGGAGAAAGGGGCCATCTTCTGGCCTGACGGCAAAAAAACAGACAGCGGAAAACTCGGATAAGGGCAGTAGTCTGAGGGATGGCCTTGATCCAAACCTCGAAGGGCCTGGAAAATTATCTGGCCCCGGGAAAGCCAACATCAGATGGTCTGGCATCAGGTCGGCTGGCATCAGGAGCAGTTGTAAGGGCCCTGATGGTGAATCCGACAGTAGGTTAGCGAAAGGGTCCTGCGGCACAGCAGGTGTTAGGTGCATGGTGCCCAACGGAGGGACCGCTGGCACCGAGGCTAACGAAAGGCCCACTGGAAGCGAGAGGTTCTCTGGAGCCGGTGTCAGACCCAGTTCGGACATCAGAGTCCCAGGAAGAGTATCCGAGGGAGTGATAGGGGTATTATCACCATTGCAGTGGGAGAAGGTGGAGCTATATCCAGGGGACCCTCTTCCCCCTCCATACCAACAGTAATGTCTGGGGCTGGAGGTTCCAACGGGGAGGGCAAAGGGGAAGGCTCCTGCCTGGGAGGAGGGCTGAGCAGAGGTCAGCGAGGTCGACCTCACGTCAGATGTGTCGGCGTCAGCCCCTGATGGATGAACTTCGATCAGGTGGTTGCCAGAGATCCCGGCGGCCAACTGATTGGTCGAAAGAGCACCCGGGCGGACAGGGAGACCCCTGACCGGTTTATCAACAGGAGTCATGCAGATTCACTCTTGGCAGAAATCTATCTTACCGACTACCGGGCGGGCTCTGGGGGACCCGGAGTCTGACTTACCAGTAATAACTGGGTGCTCGCTGGAGGAGCCAGTGGGCGGCTTATCGGTTGAAGTGTCAGGTTTGGGTCCTGTTTTAATGGGCCTAAAAGAGGAAGATGTATTTGGAGGACTCTTGGAAGCAGCCTGGACAATCACCAGGGAAGGCGGTGGGAAAATGGTCTTGCTCGACGTGGGGGTCGCAGTCTTGGGCTCAGTGACCTTACCAGAGGAAACCTGCTCCAGGTCCTCCTAACGTTCCCTCTCCCTATGCTTCTCTTTATCTCCTTGTGCTCCGAAGAAGGAGAAGAAGCGGATTCACTCAATTTCTGCATTTCACTTTCCAAGGAGACCATTCTGGATTTTGGAAGATGGGCTTCCAGGGCTTGCTGCCTGCATTTGCGCATGGCCTGGTTGAAGGGTTTGCAATCAGGACAGGCCTTGGTATCGTGACCAGGGTCTAGGCAGAAGAGGCAGTGCCAGTGGCCATCCTTGTGAGGGATCTGTGTGCCACACTTTTCGCACTTCTTCTTGGACTTTGGAGTCAGAGGTGAAGAAGACATAAAAATTAATGAAAACAGACATTAAATTCAAGAAATAAGTAGTATACTTATACAAAATGATGACTGACTGAAGCAACGTTCACCACAAGGTCCTTGCGCTGGTCGACAGTGGGAAAGAACTGGAAGGCAGGCGTGGGGACCGCCCACTATATAGCGTCATGCTGACGTCAGTCACATGATATCGGGTGGACGGATCCCCACCAGACATTGCTAGCAAAAGTCTGCCATGTAGTCCTGACACCAGGTGGCGCAGTCCTATATGTTACGACCTACTGCAGGATCCCTCTCGAAGTAAGATCACAGAGATCTGAACCTGCAACCCCACTCTGGCACTAAGCCAAATTCTAATACCTGGCTAAAGGAGCAGTTCCCTCACTGAACTAGTAGGAAGAAATCCCCATATACCTTAGCCAAGATGTAAATTTTCCTCATCTTATTGTATCGACCCATCATAGTTACCCAGTAAGCAACATTTCAATTCCAAAACATCATCTCCTACTGTTACAACATCCTCTTATTTTATTAATCAATGTGTCACGCATGTACCGTCTTTCTTTAAGATGTATATGTAGGGTCGTAAGACACCACAGAAAGAAATTGCTCCACCTAGGAATGGTATAAAAAAAAACCCTGCTTTGACAGAAGTGCTGTTAGGGGGTCCATACACAATTAGTCCCAGTTTTTTAATTTGAATCAGGAGTCAGAATCTTGTCTGCACATGGCAGGGTGGGAAGCAGACTATAACAATAAAGTTATGGAAGAGAAAGCCGAAAAATACCAAACACAGTGAAAACAACACTGTCCAACTCATCCCACGAAAAGTCTGAAGAGCAGTGGTGTAGTGTGGAGCTGACTACAGAAGCTGGATTTGCCCAAATTTATTCAGGTTTTCTGTCTTAGCTGCCATCTGATATGGACATTTAAGCATGTGTCCAGACTGATAAGACAACAACGTATAACCATTTGGTGGTCATGCCAGTGCACATTAGGCTCTGCTACTTGAAATAACTTATCCCTTACTATTCAGCAGTGCCAGTTTCGGAATCTTTTTCAAGTTCATAGACTTCGGTCATTAATTCTAATTTTTTCAGAATGCTAATAACATCCATCACCCTCAGTCAGCTTTTAAAATGTTAATTTATAACTATATTTTAAAGACTGCCTGATGCCACTGGGACTACAACGAAAACATTTTTAGACACAGTTTAGCGAGCAAGTCATACATTTTCTGTAATTCTCACTCATTTCTTTCTTGCTACAGACATTTTTCACGGAAACAGGATCTTTGGCCTATTTGCTGTGGATGCTTGTCTACACCTGCAATCACAGTTCTGTTCAGGACACCACAGTCTGTTGCTATGGAGAGAATTCTGATGTCATGATCAGGATATTTTGATGTCATGTGTAGATAAGCAGTCAAAGCACAGCAAGTTTACTGGGCTGTGATTTTGTTTTTATGCAACTGCCCCTAGTAATAAACAAAAAAGGCAAAGAACTGCACAAAAAAAAACACCCATGAATTATAAACTGAATTGTATCTAAATGTTATATTTTCCAAAGTTATCCAGATGGTGTCAGGTGCAATTTAAAGTACTTTGAACAAAGTAGCATCAGTTATGAATAAGCATTGGTGCGGTTTCTGAAATAAACCAGAGCATATAGTAGATAGAGGTGGAATGGGTAGTGGGGTGGGGGGTGCTCAGTTTCAGGAGTGAAATTAAAAGTCTAACTCAGTTCCTGGACCCAAATGGAAAAATAACTGTTACTATGTAAAATGTAACCCCCAAAAGGCAAAAAATGACTAAATAAAGTGAAAAATGCAACATACAATGGGAAACCGTACCCCAGACCCCTGTCAGCTAAGTTTGATGATACATCAAAGGTGATGGGTCCACACCAGTGATTTTTCTTTCCTTACACTGAATATTTGATACATACTGTAAAACAGAAGAACAAAAGGAAATAAGGGAAACACTACTGAATGTGTTTACAGCCAAGAAAGTCATGCCACATGCTGCATAAACGAATGGTACTTACTGAATGAAAAGTATTCTGGAGCGCACAATGAACTTAAAGATGTATTCCACAGCTTTTAATGCTTTGAATAGTTGCTCCGTCACACCTGGCTTCTCGGCATTGTCCACATAGTTTTTTAAAACTTTCATAAGCTTTCTGTCAAAACAAAAGTTCAACTCCTGTTCACTCATACAGTAATTGTGCGTCAGCTCTCCAAAATACATTATCAATATAGTTATCTAAATGACTGACATACTGCATCAGCAAGTACTTTTATTAAGATGCCCCTGACATCTATGACATGTGAATTAAGGTTGTTTCTATAGACAGCAGGTGCCCTCATACATAGGAATGGGAGAATCAAACTAGCACTGACCTCTGACCTTCCCACCTCAAGCCCAACATCCATTAAATTATCATGATATTGCAGATAACAGCATGGTTCAACAGTAGTACTCTCATCTTGAAGCCTGAAAATCCATCCGTTCTAGTTCCACAGGACGGCACCGTGCAGTGCTAAACAACAGTAGTACTAGATATAGCACAGTTAGAGGGGATGTTCTTGAGGAGTAAGCTACCATGGCACTTTTCAAAAGGAGTATGGGATGGCCCAGTTTGGTCCTGAGGGGTGGTGGGTGCTGCTTAACAAGCTCTTGACCTGGGTTTATGTCTCACACCTAGCATGCAGACATGGACTGACAGGAGGTGTACGCATCAGATAGAAAGTGTATACCAAAGATGCCACAGAGGCAGTGCTGCCTCCTAGGCAGCACTTTGCAGTTGCTCTTATTCTTTCTCACAACTAAGTTCCTTCTCCTCTATATATACTATTCTAACTCAACGCTGCCATGAGTTACCACTCTAGTAAAATCTGCCTTGCTGAAAATACATAACTATGAGGATCTTGCCTGCATTCAAACCCATGGTCTCTTGCTTATCAGTCTGTAGACATTTCCACTGGGCTACCATGCTGACACAGCAGTAAAGGACAGGATTTCTACTACAGAGGTTAAAAACTTGCCTCTGAGGTAGCCCTAACCATAATGTCTACCTTGGAGACAGTACTCCTTTGGAGGCAGGGCTGCCCAGGAGGCAACACTGGTTTACGTTTTCTATCTATTGTGGGGGGAAGACTGTTCAACCCATTAGATGTTTTCCACCTCCAGGTATGGAGAGCAATAAATCCCACAACAACACTATCACCTGGGTAACCACAGGTGGCAATGTACCTGGGAGGTCTTGTGAGATGGCAAGATCGCCAGGTACTGTGCACCTGACATTTCAATTCACACTTGCGCTTCTGCATGTGGGGTAAGTATTTTGTAAAAAAAAAAAAAATATATGAATCCCACTTCCTCAGGTGCTCCAGATGCCATAGCACCCGATTCCTGAATTCTCCTCCCACCAAAACTTCCACCACCAAATATGACTGATCTGTTGCCCACTGCTAGAGAGGCTAAGTTCCACAGTTAAAAAGTGGTTGGAAGATGAGCACTCGTGGTTGGGAGCTGGCTTGGTGCCCAAGCCAAACGTCAAACTTCCAGTGGGAAAGGCTCACTGCATGAGGACATCTGAAGGAGGGTGGTTTCTTAAGCACAGGACCATAAAGATATGGTGGGGGGAGGGGGGGAGATGAGTGAATATCCCAAATCCTACCTAGTCAACATTCCCTCTTTTAATAAAACAAGTTCATCAGTTGTCTTCAACTGTGTCTGAGATGCAGCTGATTAATACAGCTGTTGCATCTGCTTGCAGTCATTGCATTACTGTACTTGTATCCAGCTTTAAGGTACTTAGAGTTAAGGCACTTTTACATGGGGTGCTTGCTCCATGATGGCACTTTGGTCCACTCAGTCTGTTGCAGAGTGGATCGCCTTTACATGCTGTGATCTGTATCGGAAGGAGTGTTACAGATCAACTGTAGCATCACCCTCATGATTATACCATCTACAGGCGATTCCCTCCACAAGAGCCAGAGAACATGGGATTCCCTGTTGTCACAGGACAGAAATGAGCAGAAGGGCACTAGTACATGGCTGGGTAGAATGGAACAAAACTCTATGAACCCAGCAAAGCAAGGAACATGGAATTTATGAACGTTCATTCCTCTTGCGGTACAGATCGCCTGCACATGCCAGAAAGGCAACATTGCAGTTTATCTGTATCGCTCGTTGCAATACAAATCACTATGTGTAAAGGCACCTTTAGAGGTTATATAAAATATACTTATTTTGTAATTCTAATCCTGTTCTGTTTGAGGAACAGTAGCAATGTTCTTCTACTGAGTACAAATACTCCATTTGGCTAGGAAGACCGGAGCTCATTTCCCCTTTTAACTACTCCCATCATGAAAAGATTAAACAAGAACAGAGATGAAGGTAATTTATTTTTGTTTTATTTAACAATTTTTGGCCATGAAAGACACACTAAGCAGAGGCTTGTGAGCACAGGGAAGTTAAGTGACTTGCTCATGGCCACACAGTATGCAGATGGTGACTCCGATTTAAGCCCAGTTCTCCGCATTTGCAGCTCAGTGCTCTTAACCACTATGCTATACTGCCTCCAAAAATAAGAGAAATGGAAAAAATAAATACCAAAAGGAGACATAAAAACAGAATAACAGCTAGACATATAAAAAAAATAATTAAAGCAGCAAAGGCTAACAAGAAGTAGGTTTGAAATAACTATTTTGAGCACATCTACTGTACTTTTCATCACAGATGGCCATCCTACATGTGGTATGTTAATATCAATAGTGTTAACTGCAGTCTCAGCAGCATCCAACAGATACCCCTGATAGCTGCTTCATATTCAGGTAAGCTCTGAGCTTGGTAAAATGCATTCTGGGTTAAACTGCTCGAGATGCCTTTACCCCAGAGCAATTTTTTCCTTAAAAGGGAATGGTCATCATTATGAGCTCCACACCCAAGGGTGAGGGACTGGTCCCCAGTTGCACTTTGTGCGCAAATACTTTTTTTGCTGTTGTTACTTACTGTTTACTGTACTACAGTAGACCATATCAGACCAATTTTGCCTATTTCTAGGCTGAACATTTCTGTAACTACAAATCCCAGAATCCCATGCAGGTGACATCAGAGCAAGACCTTCAGAAGTGTGAGATTAAATAGCCTGCAGTGCAAGTTTGAGTTTTTATAAGCACCGATCAGATGTTTACAAGTTCTGCTGTTCTCCTGGGGCTAAGTGCAGTCCTCTGTGACTGCAGTTTGCCCAATGAGGACAGCGGGACCAGCAAATACAAAATCAGGGCTTATACAAACTCTAACATGCAATGCAGGCTACTGAATCTCCCAGTGCTGCAGTCCTGCTCTGATGTCATCTGCAGGGGATTCTGTGATTTCTAGTTACAGAAAATGTCAGCATAGAAGTAAGCAAAATTAGTATGAAACAATCTATAATAGTAAGTAATAAAAAATGTTTTGCCCACAGTTACAAATTGGGACCAGCCTCGTACTTGGGTGCAGAGCTCTTACTACTGACTGTTCCCCTTTAAAAGGAAAAAAACTGCTCTGCTACAGAGTGTAGTTAGTCAAATACATTTACCATTGTTCTTCCCAAACTCCACAAGTACCCATTCCTCCCTTAGGAGGTTAGCAGGAAGGGAGGCGGGAATAGCCCTGTATTGCAAGTTTTTGTCAAGTTACTGGACAGCAGCTCCAGGGTAAAACTAAATGGATAGAAAACATGAAAGGGACACTGTCAGCTTTTTTTTTTAGTTATTAATAATTTCCCAAGTTCCTGGTATCAGTTGTCCTGTTGGCATTAGAATGGTTAAAAATGCATACCTGCCACAGGAGTTACTTGTTTAAGTCATTTACTCCATTCTTTGCTTAAAATTAAAATTCAGGCAGACTGCCTCGACCGATGCTCCCAGGCATTCATAAGGGTGATACCATGCTGAGCCATGGGTAAATTTATTCATGGACGAGGTAGCACATTTTTTCATTTATGAAGCAAATACAGTGCTTGTTAGCATATTGTATGCCAATATCAGTAAATCCAATCTGGATGGAAAATGAGAAGTCTAACCTCGTTAAATCTGTATTCTATGTTTTTTTCTTGAAAAGTCCGGAGAATTTGATTGACAAATGATGCTATTTCTGGCAAAATGCTGCAAATATGCATTAACGTGTAACAGCTTTATATTCTTAGGGAAGCATTTTTTACAACTTCTAGGAATGGCTATGGGTGTTCCTCACCCCTAATTATGCAAATCTTTACTTGGGGCTGTGAGAGCGCACCACAACTCAGGGCCCAGATTTGAACCCCTTCTTCAGAAATACTGGCCTCTACTGTAGATATACTGATGATTTGCTTTTAATATGGACAGGTACAGAATTACGGTTAACGGAGTTTGACGATTATTTATATTGTTCTAATACAAATTTGAGGTTTTCTTTAAAATATAGTAAAGAAAGAATATCATTTCTGGATCCAGAGATCAATGTGGGGGCAAATGAGGTCACTGAAAGGACTTATTTTGGAAGAATACAGATACTAATTACATTTTCGAAGCATCCAGTTGCCATCCATCACATGTTGTAAGTAATATTTCGAGGAGCCAATTCCTTCGCATTCAGAGAGATTACAGCACTAATGAGAGCTTTGAAAACAGAGCCAAAGAGATAATGGATAGATTTTTGGCAAGAGGCTATAGATACAAACATTTCAGCAGCTAAAGAATAGGCGGGACTACAAGATCGAGCTGCCCTTCTGTCCACAGTACAGCATGAGGAAATGAAGAGAGGGGAAGATATGGTGAAATATGCGACAACATATAATAAATGTTCATTTGAAGAAAGACAATTCACACAAAAAAATGGGCATATCATTCAAGCAGATCCAGTGTTACACAGGGATGTGCAGGATCCTCCAATGATTGTGTATAGATGTGGTAGATACATAAATTAGTACACTCGCATCAACCATAAGCACAGCATAATGAAAATGCCTAGGGATGACACCGGCAGTAGGTAGTGTCCCATGTGGTAGGTACAAGTGTTGAAAATATATGAAGAAATATAAACAGTTTAAAGGTACAGCATCAGAGAGAATATTTAATACTTAAGAACTTATAACATGACACACGTGGTGTCATTTATAGAACAGAAATCACCTGTGGAGCACACTATGTGGGGAAGACTTTGAGGGCATTTAAACTACAAGTGGGAGAATGTGCTAGGGATATTGTGGCAGAGAGAACTGAGAATATACTGGCAGCTCACATCAAATCTGCAGGTGGTATTGGTGAGTACAAATGGATTTTTTATGGGACTGAAACAATTTCCCTTGGTTCATTGGGTGGGGGGGGACCTAGAAGCAGCATTGTAAAAAAAAAAAAAAAAAAAAGCATACTGGATGTTCACTTTGGGTTATGTGATCCTGGTTTGAATGAATGCTTTGAAATATCACCCTTCTTATGAGTACTTTTCCCTTCAAATCTTGAGTTCCAATGTAATAACCATATGCATATAAATGGGTTTAAGTAATTTATGGTGATGTATTTTACAAATAATATAGTGGCCCTTTTCCTCCTCCCCCACCCTCTCTTTCCACCATTTACGTTTCCTCACCCTTCTATTGATTCTTAAGATGATATATTTCATCTACCATAGAATAACGCAGATCAATGGAATAAAGATCCACTGATCACTAGCTGGTGGAATCCCACAGATTAAGCCTTAAAATGCCAATGAAAAACATCACTGGTGGAAAGGCCATTCTGCAATAATTCTATCAGTAGAATTCCATGTTCTGCAAAGCTTCATTTTTGATTATATCAGTTCTCAAGAGTTTGTATCTCATCTTTTGAGTTGATATTTATATTGGTGGAGGGCTCCTTCTGTTTGTGTGGCACTGCTTTTTTGATACATGATATGTACCTGTATTATGCTGTTGAGCGCATCACATTGAGGTGGAGCGTGGCTGTATGAAGTATTAGAGATACCTTTATATTTACAGTAGGGTTCTCTTGTACTGTCATTTTGGTTCCGTTTTCTGTATATAAAGACATGTATATTTATTGTGTCATTTTGCTGTATTACAGTGAGTTGGATCCCCGGTGTGTGAATTATTTTGTGCTGTTAGTATTATACTGTTATTTACTACTTGTATTTGTTTGTGGTTTAGGGTCAATAGCCTAAGGGCGGGACATAGGTGCTTACGCGACAATGTGAGAAAAGATTTAAACAGCACACCTGGTGAAATGAGTCACCCATGATAAAGTGCCTTGGGGCCATGAAACACCATCGGGTGTTAGTAACAGGTCAAGAGAGTGCAGTATCTATGTGCACAGAATTTTTATCTTGCTGTAAGTAAATAACATGTTTTTTTATCTGATGTTTCTGAGTGGTGTACTGTTGTCTGCTTTGGTATCGAGTGCAAGCCTTTGTGTACTTGTTTTGACTGTTTTTTGGCTTACAGTATGTACCACAGCATCTGAGGTGACCCTTCCCTGTTTGCCTCCTTAGACTTACATATGTAGAACAGGACACAAAACATGACAGTAAGAGTAATGTCCAATTGATATAATTCTATTACATAATTTGCAACAAAAACAGTCAGGTAGCAATGGCCCTTTACCCTGGCAATTCATGAATCATTTACAAGTTTATTTGAGGGAGATGCCTTAGTAATAGATAATCATTGTGCATTTGTTAATAAAGAAAACAAACTAGGAACAATTTTGGTTTATTTATTTTTTCCATCTCACACTGACACTGTCAGTCATCGTCAATGATTAAAATATTTAATTCTGAGCTGTGGTAAACAAGTAATTTTTGTCTGTAAGGACCCAGACAATCTAATATGCATAAATGATTTCTTATTGCTTCATTTCATGGTAAGGATGGCAATACTTACATGTAGGCTAAAGTAGCACTGAAGTGCTTTCGAATATAAGTTTCCAGAACAGGATTAAAGTGTTGAAACTTTCTATCAGCAATCAGTCCAATGATAAACACCTGTCAAGAATAACAAACATCTTTAACTGCAACTGGAATCAAGTGCTCTGACTCTGTTTCAAGATCTCAGCCCTGTGCACGTAATACTGCAACTGCATTAGCTGGAAATAAAACATTCAGTGATATCCTGATGCCTATTTTAAAACCCTTCACCACCCCCTACATTCTACCATCATTGTGCTTCCAAACTTACACCATCTGTCCCTAAAACTAACACACAATTTTTTTCTTAAGTTTCTTTTCCACTTTTTTTTGAATGCGGCTGTTCCCAACTGGACAACAATTCTAAATAAAAATACACTGCTAAGTCATTCTGTTCTTTAAAAATCAGGGTATGTGACTCAAAACATGAGCTTTGTCATTTACTGTTCATTTTACATGATGGAACTTGTTAAACTGTAGACACCGAGGAGAAGGCATAAACAACATGAATGAAAAAGTGAAGAGACTGGAACAGTCAATTGGGACGCAGCATTTAAGTTCAATACCAAAAACAGCAAGGTGATGTATACTGGCAACAAGAGTCCAAGGCTAGAGTTAAGCATTAAGACTGAGATAGCAGTCGAGCTACCATCTATTACTCTGACCCTCGGGGAATCATAAGGCACACTTCTTGTATCCCTGATTTAATGGTATTCACAAAGAAGGGAGAATGCACAAATACAATTGGGTCTATCATAACCAAACCACCAGATTTTCTACCTAAATATGTATAATGCCTTTTGATGGGATTCAGCCCATTCCCCCACAACATCTGGAAGAATCTACTGTACATTTTAGTCTCTTGTTGAGGAGGGAGAGGGAAAATCATGGCAAGATATTGCAGACAAGGAAGAATGAATTGTTTTAATACGTGAATTTGTTTAAGTTTTGAGAATTTCCATTGTTTCCAACAATTTACCTTATTTTCTACCCCCTTAAGTACTAGCTCCCAATTTTCAGTTGGCATATTTTAGGGACCAAAAAGGATCCCCAAAATTTTCAACGGAGTTCGAGAGATGCTAATCCTATCCTGGACTACTTCCGTGGGACCTGATGCCCCGATAAATAAACCTCTAGTCTTCTGTAAGTTTAGTTTGGCATTAAAGGCTGCGGAAAACAGTTTCAACACTTCTAAGAAATGATGAACCTGGGTATGGTCAATAAAATGTAAAATCAGATCATCTGCATAAGCTTGTAGATGAAGTTGGTAAGCAGGTACATTCCCAATACCCCTCCACCGTGGTGTCTTAACTAGGTACTGTAGAAGGGGATCTAGTGAGAAAATATAGAGAAGGGGGCAACCCTGTCGAACTCCAGTGTTTAAATGAATGCACTTGGCAATGCAGCCCTGTAAAAAAGGGTAAACTGTGTTGTGTTGATAAAGTAATTTAATAAGTTGTACCATTTGTACAGGAATTCCATATAGTTCTAGAACCAAATAGAGGTAAGGAAGATGAACCCTATCAAAAGCTTTTTCAAAGTCTGCAGAGATTATACAGCCAATTTTACCAATAAGTGATAGATGTTCTATTACGTCCCGTATAATCATTAAAGCAGATCGAATTCTTCGTTCAGGAATTCCGCAGAATTGATACAGGGATATAACCATTTTAGCACACTGTTTGAGCCTATTGTTTAAAATATTAGAAAAGATCTTGTAATCTGAATTTAGAAGGGTAATAGGCCTCCAGTTCTTAATATCATTCCTGTCACCAGATTTAAATAAATCTATCAGTAAACCATTAGTGAAAGATGGAAATACAGAATTAGTATCTAAAAAGTAACAAAACAGAAGTACTAGACATTCACTAAATTCTTTTAAAAAGCATTTATAAAGGTGATTGGGTAACCCATCCAACCCTGGGGAGACAGACCAGGCCCCCAAATCAGTATACAAGAAGGCCACTGATAGGTGAGCTTGTAAGATCGATTTCACCTCCAATTTTGTCTGAGGAGAATCCTATATTGAGGTATTAAGCTTCCACCTTCCATTCCTCCTGAGGGACAAGCCCTCAGTGTGAAGGGAACATAGTAACAATAAATGATCAGAAAACTCTATGGGTCTCATCTGAAAGCGTTGTACATGAACTGATAGGGAGACTAACATATAATCAATTAAAGAACATAACTTGCCTTTTGAGAATGAAAAGTTAGGGCCCTTGGACTGATAGGAAATACAATTATGAAGGCCAGCCATCTTAACTATAGAGGCCAGTGCTTGGAAATCGCAGTATATTTTTTAATGCTACCGAGTTAAGCTAAGTAAACTGCAATTAAAGTCACCACCCCATAGTATATTCAAGGAGGTAATCAAATATGGTTGTATAGCCTTCATGTAAGTTACTCTATCAGCCTTCAGCTGAGGGTTATAGATATTGATAAATCCATAGCAGGTGTTGTGCCATTTCCCATCTAATATCAGAACCCTACCAAGAATAAGGTCCCTTAGTTTGCGAAGGGAAAAATTAAAGGAGTTAAAGAGAATGCCAATGCCATCAGCACTATCAGTGCCAAACGACCAGTAGGAAGGGCCCCAGGGCCATTCTCTTTTAAAAGTGTACAACTATTCTATTGTGTACATCCATGTTTCCTGTAAAAAAGTAACTGTGATATTATTATCATGAATGTACTGAAAAAGGGCCTGCCTTTTGGTAATATTCAGTAAACTATGAGTGTCTAAAGAGCCCCAAGTAAGCTGCATTGAAAAACCTTATTGAGAACAGCTCACTTTTTTAATTTTTTTCTCCTTATAATTATCAATGGACTGTGAAATGGTGGACAAGGATTTCTGAGAGTCTGAATCCCCAACTTCCATATCTGTCTCCCCAAGGAGTGAACAAGGCAGCATAAGAATTAGCAGAGTCAACAGGGCCAGAACGGGGATTTGTGTAAGTTCCTAGAAGTTCTTCTTCTAGGTAAAGGAAATGAAGGGGCTAGAAGCTTGCACTCCAGAACCGGAGGGGCTGGATCAGTATAACACACTGGCACCAGCTCCTGAGGCACCGAAGGCACTGAAGGAGCCTAGCTCCCCCCCCCCCCCAACCAATGGTTGTGGAACTATAAGAAAAGTCTTCTCTCGAGGCTCTGGGGAGGAAGGTCCAGGCACAGAAACTTTCTGAATAACCTGCTTTTCTACTGCAGAAAAGGGGGGGGGGGGCACGGATTCCTGAGCTTGCTGAATCAGTAAGTCTGGACTAAGCAGGAGGCTTTATTTTTAGCTGCCCAAGGACAATCCCTGAAAACGTGGCCATATTCCTCACACAGATCACATCTAGTGTGGTTTGCGCACTGCATGGTGACATGGCCAATTTCCCCACAATTATCGCACCTAGGTTGGTCACATACACTGGACAGGTGAGTTCTAGAGCCGCACATATAACAGGCTCTAGGCTGACCTCCATAAAAACAGACCCCTCGATCCCTCCCCAACAAAATGGAATTTGGGATATGTTCAATTCCAGAGTCAGATTGCCTCAGTTTAATTTTATATTTCCACCCACCTGTCCAAAACTGTTCGGAATCCAGAATGGGTTCTGGAGAACTTAACACTTCATATTTCTGGGACAGCCAAAATGTGATTATCTTCCTCATGGACCCCTCATTCCGAAACATCACAGTAACAAATTTAATCAGGGGTTTGGTAAGAGGAATTACCAAAAAGGGGGTCCATGTGGGAGAAAATTTTACCTGCCCATACCTTTCCAAAATGAGGTCTAAAGCATGTGATGTTCTAAAACTAACATCAAAATCATCTTCGTCTGAAATATTGATAAATGCAAAAACGCCTTTGGGAGAAAAGTGAAGAGAGTCCTTTAACAAAGTCTTCCCAACATAGTATCTATCTGGTCTGGATTCTAGCCCTTCCTTGTACCTAATTTGTAGAGCGTTCCTTCGGGGAGTAGCCTCCCTTTTAGCAGTGGAAAAAAGTTCAGACATCAAAGGTTTCTGACGAGGAGGTTTAGAGGCCTCTAAACTTGGTGGAATGACTTGAGCAGGTAGGTCTGAAGGTCCATCCACAGCTGTGTCCTGCAAAACTTGTGGTTCTAGAGGTGCAATGGGGGGGCTTATGTCTTTCTACTTGGACCCAGCTTCTGCACTTAAGGTAGCATTTGAGCCTGGTTTCCACGTAGGGGAATTTTGAGAAAATTCCAAATCCCAGTCAGGGTCAGGTAACCAAGTACCTAAGGGAGCTTGCTTCCAACCCGCCCCTACCAAGGCCTTTTCTGGCATCCAGGGCCCCTCAGTCATGTTAGGAGAAACAATTGAGTTGGTAGAAACATTCCCAGTTCCAGTTTTAGAAAGATGACGAAGTATCTGTGCAGAACCCTTTCTGCCCTCAGTATTATGATATGTGTCTGTGAAGGAAAACTCTAACACCTGATTGGGGCTCCGTTGAGGTTTGATAAACAATTTCAGAAAAAAAATAGTGTTTTAAAAACAAAACCTGCCACTTTGCTCAGTGGAGCGCTAGTTGTTGAAGCAAACTCAGGAGAAATAGGAGCCGAAAGCCCCATATGTTGCCGTACCAAGTTCTCAGGCTTAGGTATAACACTGTCTTTCAAAATCTCAGGCTGTAAAAACTCAGGCTTTAGGCACTTGTTCAACTGAATGATTTCACTGCCAGCCTTTTGTACTAAATTAGGCTCAGAAATAGTGACAGAATGCGCTGACTCACCAAGCCCCTCCAGGTATGTAGCAAGCTTCTCCTCAGCTGAGCTGCTGACAGAACTCATAGCGTTAATGACAGGGCACGTCACAGTAAGTTGCTTCTTTACCGACTCCGTGGTTAGCTGACTTTGCAATTGAAGAGCCGAATCTCCAGAGATTTTATCCTCAATGTCAGTTGTCAAAGGGTTATCACTTGGAATTTTACCAGCCGAAAGCTCCATTTCCTCCATGGACAGAGGAGCCTCATGAAATTCCTCCTCAGAATTGTATTCAACATCAGTTGCTCATTTTGCCTCTAGCACACCCACAGTGGGAGATGAGAAAAGCGCTCCCACTGTGCAGACGTCCTCTCCCTCCAACGTCTCGCTCCAAGTGGCCATCTTGCTGATAGCCTGTCCCCCTGCTGGCCAAAAGTAGGGCACTTTCCCCCGGTGTCCTGGCCAAATTTCCCTCATTCACTAAAAATACCACCAACAGCTTAATCTGGTTCAAGGTCAGTTGGCATTCATCTGTATCCTCCTCCCCCGGGTCATGCCTGAAAATAGGCAGGATTTGTCTAGTGCACTTACTCGGTCAACAAAAACTATAAGCCTCTGCCATATCCCCAAACATGGAGTTTCCCTTGCACAGGAAGTCCATGGCCTTAGTCTGAGGGTCATGTGAGAGGTTTGTAGTCCTGAGCCATGTAAATCTCCACCAGCACACCAGATGTGCTATTACTCTGGAAGCAGTGGCATGGGGGGCAGGGGAGTGCTGGTACAACAGTGTTTTCTCCTAGGATATTTTTACATCTAAAATCTGATTGCAGGTCCTGCCGAAACAGTCATTGAAACATGGCTTGGGAATTGTTATTGAGTCTCCCTTCTCCCTGCCTTGCCACCCTCCCATACTAGCATGTGAAAAACAGCAAATTAGCCCAAAGTGGCTATAAATGTGGGGAAGATTTGCAACTTGCCACCTTTTTTTACAAATTCCCTTGTATGCAACAGAAACTATGGAAGTCCATCAGATCCACCCTCATCGTGTACCACTTTTCCTGCCAGTTTGTGCAGGATGTTTTGCCATCTGACATTTGGGCCCCTGACATTTTCAGCCCTCTCTAGTATTTATGTGACTTCCCTACACAAGTTATAAACTCTAGCACCAATGTAGCCTTTAATATTTGTTTCAGTGAGAGGGGTTGCAAAGCAAGCAAGAACGCAACAGATGTCCAATTATGGTGAAATACCTAGATGCCTTGGGTGGGTTGAAGGAATGAGATGAAGCTAAGTGTATTCAGCCAACTAAGACATCCGTATGTTTCTGCACGAACGGACTCCTTAGAGGACATTGTTGCGCTTATGAAGAAGTTTTAAAATATTTAGAACATAAAAAAAAAAAAAAATCAGCCACAATTGTCTAGTTGTGCTAAAATAACCAGACACCATGCAGCAAATCAGATTGCTTGTTTTTTCCAACTTGTTTTATACCTTTAACTTTATTGAAATATAGAAACAGTCACTGAAGTCGACAAAGGTAAGGTCCATCTTGTCCGTCCAACCTGCTTCATTATCAGATAAAACCAGAAGGTAGTGATCAGAAACTCTTGTTTCAATGAAGGTAAATTTTACACTTGAGAGCAGCCCAACGGTATGAAAAAGGAAAATGAACAAAACAGAAAAAACACATTTTGAGCTGAAAGCAGCTTTAAATGTTTGTGCATTTCAGTACTGTCAATTTCTTTTTTCTTTACTGATTGGACATCCAGAAGACTAAAATCTTCATATCAGCTTTTCTGTGCGCTGTCCCTGAATCCACTTGGATCCAGCAGTCACTAGTCTGAGTGTGGTTGGGAGATGAGACACAGCAATAAAAATGATGCCCGCTAGCATTTGTTTCTTTGACGGTAGAGGCAACAGACCACTTGTTTCAGAGATTCTGCTGTACTCAAAAAATAAGAAATATTAACACATGCCAGCCCCATTCAGCACCTTAATCATTCATGTTGTTCTATGCTGGACCTTTTCCTGATTTATGTCACTTTCATAGTGTGAAGCCCAAATCTGAAACATTATTCTATAAGTAGGTCTGGCCTTTGGCTTATTATCAGGCCCCTCCATTGCTGATCTAGAGCAAGTTCTGTACCAAACAGCCAACATAAGATGTTATTAATTTTTATAAGTAGCTATTAGTTAACTTGAATTTTGGAAGCATGTTTTGCCCCGCACTGTTTCCTTTTGCCAAGTACAAGATCTTCTCCCTGACAGTACAAGGTGGGACATGTGAAACATTACTCTTCTTGGAAAGAAGTGAAGCAGTTGCGCTCAGCCAAGGACGGGGGTGCTAAGGCTAACGAGCCAACCAAAGACAAATGCAAAAGAAAAAGGTCAGCACTCCTGCAGTTTGATGCAAATGTACTTCAGTGAAGTTTTATTCCATTAAAAGGAGACAGAGCAAATGCCCTCTTTTTGCATTACTCTTCCTGAAGACTGACATATGTGAGGATTAACCCATGACAGAGCGTGGGTTTATTTGAGAATTAACCCGGGGGGGGGGTGCCTCCAACCACCGAGAAATGGATTATTCTCAAGTTAAACTACACTCTGCAATGGGTTAATTCACTTGTAACAAAGCTAACAACAAGGGTTCAGCACTGTTCTATAGGTGCACAGAGCCACTGACTGTTAGCCATGTTGCAAAGGTGTTGTGCGAGAAACATGGATTGCTGTGTGACACCCATGTTACAGCACTGCTCCGAGGCACCTGGTAAGAGGAGGCAACGGTGCAATGGTAATACTAACTCAGCAATTGTAGGACAGTAATATAGCAACGCGGCATGCTTTACGGCACTCCACGGTGTACTCTGTTTCTGTTTCTCTCATTCTCTGTCTCACACTCCGGAGACACATACACACACAGAAGTGCTACCGATTGCCCTGCCGTAGGGACACAGCAATCCTCTGCTCTCCCCACTGTCTGCTGCATTTGCTGCAGATAGCCCTAGTCCCCAGCACACAGCGTAAACACCTCCCTGCTCTCTGGACTCTCCCACGGCTTTCTGCCGCTCCCTGTGTGTCTTGGTCTCTGGTTGCAGAGGCATGCTGGTCCATGTGCTGTCTCTTGGTTGCTCTATCTCTACTGAGAGAATGGTCAGAGAGACACACAGTGATACACTTGTGACACAAAGAACGACTCTGAGGTCCATGCCAGTGTCTTGTTTCACCGGGGGGGGTGTGAGCCAGTGGCCGGGGAGAGCTCAGAGCAGCAGCCACAGAGACAAGATGGCTGCTCTCCTGTCTTACTGGGATGCAAATGGGAACAAAGACACAGATGACAGGAGAGAATGGTCAGGATGACACACACACACACACTGACACAAACAATGGCTTTGAGGTCCACGCTGGGGTCTTCTTTCACGGGGGGGGGGGTTAGCCGGTGGCAGGGGGAGCTCAGAACATCAGCCACAGAGACAAGATGGCTGCTCTTCTGTACCATCGTGATGCAAACTGGGACAGAAACACAGATGAGAGGGACAGAAAATACTTCACTTTTTGGTATAATGCACCGTTTTCTGTTTCTTTGGGAAGGTTTTTCTCCATTACTGTTCAGCGGTATGTTGCCACGTCACTCACAGTGTTTGGCTTTGGAGAGCAACCATGGATTAACTGAGAATTAATCCATGGTCAGCTGCTGTGTTTCAACCAAATGAGGCACAACCCTTGTTGTTAGCCATGTTACAACTAAGTTTTACCATACCTGCGAGTATACTTCAGAGCACATATCTGTGATATTTTTGCTTCCTGGTACCTAGAGTGAGGATATCGAAATATTCTCACTCAAGGTCCAAAATAGACATATAGTAGGTCCTGATTGGCTCATTCAGAACTCATTTAAATGTTCAGCCTCAGTAGCAGTACTAACCACGTTCAAATGCAAATAACTAAAATGATAGCATGGTATTGTGAGCACGAATGTTGTTCAGTGCAAAAATATCTACAAAATGAGTGTTTCATTTATAGCTACTTTTTTATATATATAATTAGCAAAAAAAACAGCAGAAAATTCATTTTTTTCACTTTTTCGACAAATGCAGATAACTTCAAAATGAAAAACTATAGCATGGTAATGTGAGCATGAAATTTGTTCAGCACAAAAATATCTACAAAATGAGTGGTGTTTCATTTACAGATACCTTTCAGTTTTTTTATAATTAGCAAGAAAACAGTAGAAAATTCTTTTTTTTCACTTTTTTCAACAAACAAATGCAAATAACTTCAAAACGAAAAATGATACCATGGTACTTTGAGCACAAAAGTTGAGCAGGACAAAAATATCTGCAAAATGAGTGGTTTCATTTACAGATACCTTTCAGATTTTTCATAATCAGCAAAAAATTCAATTATTTTTCACTTTTTGGAGGTATGGCATAAATGTAATACACAACCCCCCCCCCTCCCTTTACAGGAAATATTGTCAATATTTTTTGTTCTTCTACCACTTGACCCGATGAACATCACAACTATCGAAGCCGTGAGTGATGTATCGGGTCAACTGGCACGCAAGCAAAAAATACCCAGTGGGGAGATTGCATAACCCTTATACATTCCTCTTCATACCACACCGGCATTGTGATTGAATAGATAATGACATGCCAACTGACCAAAACAAGCCACTCATCATATCTAAATTAGTAGTGTTTGCACAGCATATGTTGTTCATTCATCTTAAGCAGGAAGGGGTTGCAATGGACATGATGAATCTAGAGTCCCTTCTAACCTTAAATTACTATGTTACTATGTATCTTCTGATAAAAGAGTGCTCACTTGTAAAGTCCCAGTGAGTGAGATCATAATGCAGAAGAGGCATGAAGAGGAACAGCACAAGATATACCCACTGTCAGGGACAGTATTGATTTGTAATAACTGTTCTTTTTTCCCTCATGGAGAAAGCCAGTTATAATTTGCCATTGAAGAGCAGGTATTCATTGATTTTAACATACTGTCATTTCCGTTTTTAGATATGTGAATGAAGTATGTCTTAAAAATACCTGTCTCCCTGGGGTTCTTTTTCATATTTTGTTGCTATTTCAGACAGTTTCATAGACAAAGAACAAACAGGAAGGATGCGCGGATTTATTTTTTCAGTACTCCAAGATGCCGTGAAGCCAGAGTCTGTATGACATCAATTCCAGTAAACAACTCTGGTTTCATGACAAAGCACGCTCCCATTTACTAAACTCTATGCTCCTGACCAGAGTCGAGTATGGATGTCCACGCACATCAGCACTTTGTCAGTGGGAGGGAGTGTGAGCAGGAGCCGACAGACCGCAGGAAAAGTACAGTTATGTAAGAACTTACCTTAACAGTAGTTCTTCGAGAGGAGTTCTTGCACAGGCAACACCGGTAGGACTAAGCTGCCAGGCACTAGGACCAAATGGAAAACTTCTAGCTAGCAGACTACAGCAGGGGACCATCCCCAGCGTTGGCACACCAACATCTGCCTATGGTATAGAAGGGGCAGTCCCCCAGCCCAACCTCAGTTCTCCCACCACAGACACCGGCATGCCCAGAGAAAGGAGAAGTGAGGCGGTTCCTCAGAGCTGAGGAAAGCAGACTAGCCAAGAAGGAGAATCAGCAATTGGGGGAAGGAGTGAGGGAAAGCAGTGCCTGCTGCAAGAGCTCCTCTGAAAGGTCTACTGTTACATTTGCTTCAAAAGGGCTCTTGCAGCAGGCAACACGGGTAGGACTGAGTCCCAGTCAGTATCAGAACTGACCCGGTCAGCAGGGAGGAGGAAGGCACAAGCATAGGACACATCGGAAAGAAGGCCCTGAAGGATTGCAAGTCCAAAGCTGGCCCTACACCTAGAGGCAATGTCCAAACTGTAATGCCTGAAAAAGGTATGGACAGAACTCCAAGTGGCAGCTGAGCAAATGTTTGCAGCAGACACATTCCTGAAAGAGGCAACAGAGGCAGCCATGCCTCATGTAGAATGGCCTTTTTTTTATTGAGTTATCTGTTTATTGCCCCTACGTGCGCCCGAGCTGCCTCACCTTCAGGCTGCCTAGGTCCACAGTCATTCACCCTACTAACTCCCCTTTCGACCACCTTACCTCATATACGCAGTCGTCCACAGAGTAGCCCCGGTGTAACCCTTCACTGGGTGGGTCCCCACTCCTCCGATGGGGAAGGCACCGGCGGGGAGGTGGCACCAGCACACTATTTCTTCTTGTGGTCCTGGGAGCTGCTGAGGCATTCATGTGGCTTCCTGGGGAGTCTTCGAGGATGCCTGGGACCGGCATCCGGCTAGACTTCTGGTGCAGATTTTCCGATTTTCTTGTTCCCCCTAGTGCACTGCTTCCTGTAGTGCGCCTGGTATCCACTGGGAGCCACTACGGGAGCGAGGCTTAACCCAAACCCTCCCCAGGATAGGAGAGCAGTCCATCGGATGCTCAATCCTATCCTCCCCCTGCCAACTCCCCAAACGACCCAGGTCCGTTCCCGAACCCGGGTTGCCGAAGAATGGCCTTTAACCAGTCCTGGTAAAGGCTTGTCATACTTACAGTAGCAATAAACAATACAATTTGTTAACCACTTAGACAAACAGTGTTTGGAAACAGAAGCCCCTTCTCTTCTGGGGGCAAATGAAACAAACAACAGATCAGATTTTCTGATAGAGCGGGTGTGGTCCAGATAGTACCTGCTCACCCGGTGGACATCCAGAGTATGAAGTAAGGCCTCCACCTGATTAGAATACTCCGGAAAATAAACAGGCAGGTGGATGGATTGATTTAAAGTAAATTCAGACACCACCATAGGAAGAAACTTAGGACCGGTTCACAAAGTCACCCTGTCTTTGTGAAAAAAACAAATATAGCTCTTTACATATCAGAGCCTGCAGCTCGGAAATCCTTCAAGCAGAAATAATGCCAACTAAAAAAATAACACTTTCGATAAAAGAAAGCATAGCTCACAGCTTGCAGCTGGCTCAAAGAGAGGTAAAGTAAGCATTTCCAAAATAAATAAAAGGTCCCATGGCAGGACAGGGTCCCTAATGGAAGGTTTCAAATGTCGTATACCCTGAAAGAAAAGTGCAGGAAAGATCCATCTGGGCAATAGCTTTGCCCTCAACAGGTGCATGTGTAACCCCCCAACAAATGGGGGTTCCCGAAAAGTCTTCCTCGAGCTTGCCTAAATGCTCACTGCCTGGCTGGTGTCCTGCATTTTATCAGTTTAAATGTGAGTGCCTGTATAGCCTCTGTGTACTGTCTCTTTAAGAGCTGCCTGGATTGTAGTCATAAGTAATCTGAGAGGGAGCTCTGTTGAAAAATGCAACTATTTGCTGAAAATCATTCAGAGTAATAATGATAATGTATTTTGTCTAACCTGCCTTCTTTGCAGCAAGGGCTGTTTTGTTTATATCCACTATCTTGGACCTGGACTGCAAATTGGACCAATCAGTTCTGGTGGGACCTAAAATGGAGCCGGACTACAGGAGCTGTCTGGAGTCAAAATCTGTAGGAATTGTAGTTTTGGGCTTTTGGTGCCTTTTTGCACCTGAAGAGGTGCCTTTGTTGTGACTGATAGATCAGCCAACCAAACTTTTTGGATTCTGGGGAAAGTCCCTGGCTTGCTGGCAGTTGAGTCAGAGCTCAGTTGGGAGCTGAATGAGCAAGAGCTTGAGACAGTCAAGCAGCCATCTGAGTAGTTTCGCATGGGAGAACTGTGGAAAGGCCTGAGTTGTTGCTTGCATGTCTGCCTGCTGCCCTCAAGAGGGAGAGAAGAGAATTATTTTGGACTAAATCCAAGTTCGTGAGAACGAAGTAAGCCACTGATTTTTAATTTTTTTTTACCAAGCTCATACCTGAAGAAGACCAAATGTTGCTGAATGAGATCAGTATGTCAGGATTTCCAGCTGCTTTTGAATCCCCGGTTTGTGCAGAGACTTTGCTATCGTGACCGGAGATCGGTTTGCCTGGTACAGTAGAATTTCCTGGATCCACGACAGGAGTCTGACAGAAATTCTGTAGAATGCCCTGTCAGCGACACCAGCAGGTCGACCACCGGTTCGCTATGCATTCTTTGGGAGGCATCACCCCAGAACCCCTTTTTACGTAAAGGATTCCCAGCTACAATTAGAGCTGATTGGGTGTGGTGCAGGACCCCGACAGAAAACGCGGCTCCAGCAGGTCTCCCACCACTGCTAAGCTACTAGGGACCCGCTATAAATGTTGCCGCTAAGGGGGGTAAATGGAATTTCCTTACATGTAAATGTGCTGTGTATTGAAAGTAGGTCGTGATTTGGTTCCCCACTGTGTGAACTGTGTTCTGTTTGCTGGAAGCCTTATCCAGCCTAATTGGACTGAACCCGCATTCATCTCCATTCGGCCTGGGCCATGCCACGCTGGCCCTGCCAGACTACCCCACTGCACAGAGAAAGCCACCGACGGGAGACCTGCCTGGGGATCAGCCCCCTGCTCCACACTTGACCAGGAACGAAGCCTCAGCGAATCGTGTGGGCCCTGCTTCTCCTGGCACTCCAGATTAACCATCTGCTATCTCAATTTTTGTCCAGCCTGTGTCCAGTCTTGGGTATCGTGAGTAATCATCAGGGTAGCTCCCTGCAGCAACAGCCTAATCTAAAAGTGTGTATCTGATTGTCTTGTTGTTTTCTTTTCACGAACTGAGCCCTCTGGCTCCAGATTACAAATAGTATGTGTGGTACATGTTGTTTTCTTCCATCACAGGGCCCCAACCAGCTGCAACGTTCCTGGATAGCCCACCATTCTCCATCTTGGTACCCAGAGTGTGTGACTGTTTAGGGACCCTGAAGTGCATGCAAAACCGTTTGATTGATAGAGCCTTTAAGAAAACGAACCCGATTATGCCCCTCCCTTGTTCAAGCCCCTTAAATAAATCAGATTTATTTTTTGCATTTACCCTGACTGTGGTTCCAGTTTGTGCAAGAGTACTGTACTGCTGTTATTTGCTGTGTATAACCTTGTTTTACAGGGGGTCCCCAGGCCCGGGCCAGAGGAAAGCCCTGGTGGTAAGTGCAAACAGTGTGGGTACTTGTGTGATGTATCAGGGGTATTGTGAAAGTGATTATTGTGTATTGTTCCGGCCACTAGTAAGGAAAGAGGGGGGTTACAGTGTCCCGGAGGGCTGTGCCCAGGTTAGCTTGACCACTACCAACCCTGGAGGCACCCATTTCAGAACTCAGGCCCCTTAACCTGCTACTAGCCAAGCAGGCAGGGGTAGTAGCCCTTGGGATAGCACCACCTAGGGGTTACACATGGTAGAGAGAGATGGCAGAAAGGTGCACATTAAGCAAGGAGTAACCCAGACCTGAGTCCGAGAGCAATAGGATGAGATTCACTGGACAGGTGAAAGGATCCAAGTGCCGAGCGGTGGCCCAAATGGAGAAGCGCTTCCACTTCATGGCATAAGTGACTCTGGTGGAAGGCTTCCTGGCAGCCACTAAAAAGTACAGTTATGCAAGCACTTATCATAACAATAGATCTTCAAAAGGAGCACTTGCAGCAGGCTATTACCATTAGGACTATGCCACAGGCACTAGGACCCATCGGAAACCTTCTAGCTAGCTGTCTCCAGCAGGGACCGCCCCCGACGCCAGCTCTGCTCCAATGTCAGCCAATGGTATATCAGGCAGCGGACCCCTGCCCCACCCCAGTTCACCTACCGGAGATCCGTTGGTAAGGCCAGCAGGTGGACCAGGCGGAAGCTTTCCGTAAATAAAAATATGCAGAACAGCTCACCAGGGGGAAGAAGGGAGGGAAAGCAGTGCCTGCCGCAAGAGCTCCTCTCAAAGGTCTAGTGTTATGGTAAGTTCTTACGTAACTGTACTATATTACTTCAAGTGGGAGCTCTTGTAGCAAGCTATTACCATTAGGACTGAATCCCAAGCAGTCCCAAAAAAGGAAATGGGTAAATCTGGGAGGAGGCTGCAATGCAACAGTGCTAGGAAGGCACTCAAGATAGGAGGCCTTGAAGGACTGCTAGGTTGAAGCCTGCCCTTCTCCTAGAAGCAATGTCCAGGCTGTAGTGCTTAATGAAAGTATGCACTGAGCTCCAGGCAGCCGCTGCACAGATGTCTCCAATGGAGACAGTGCGCAAGGATGCAAAGGAAGTAGCCACTCCCCTGGGAGAATGACCCCTAACAGAGCCCAGTAGTGGTTTGTTGTACTTGTTGTAACAGAAGGTGATACAATTTACCAGCCACTTGGACAATGTCTGCTTAGACAATGGAGTGCCTTGACAGCGAGGCACAAAGGCCATGAACAATGGCTCCATCTTAAAGTGTGAAGCGGTGCATTCAAGATAATACCGTAGCTCCCTGTGAACATCCAAAATATGTAGGAGCACTTCCACTTTGTTCAACTGATCCAGATAGTATACCGGAAGGTTGATGTCCTGATTCAGCGAAAGTTCGGAAAGTTGGGCAAAAACTTAGATTGGTTCACAAGGACACCCTGTCCCTGTGAAAACTTAAGTCAGGCTCCTTACGCATCAGTGCCTGAAGCTTGAAAACTCCAGGCAGAAATAACGGCAACTAAAAATAACACTTTACAGGAAAGGAAGCAAAGCTTGCATTTCACGGCAGGCTCGAATGGGGGAAGAGTCAGCCTTTTTAGCATAAAAAGGAGATCTCAGGGCAGTACTGGATCTCTGATGGGAGGCTTAATATGCAGTATGCCCTGCAAAAACATACAGGACACTTCCAGTTGGATGAGGGTTTTTCCCTCCACAGGCATGTGGTAAGCAGAGATTGCCGACATATGTACCTTTATGGAGGAGCAGCTCAAGCCTTGATTTAATAAGGAGAGGAGATACTCTAAAATCAAGTTCACTGGACAGGTGAGTGGGTCCAAATGATGGGGTGAAGCCCTCAGACAAAATCTTTTCCACTTCATGGCATAAGTGGATCTGGTTGAAAGCTCTCTCACTGCTACGACAATGTCCGCCACCTCCTGGGAGACCCCAAGCCTGGATTTGACTAAGTCTGCAGGAGTCAGGCATGAAGATGCAGGGATTTGAGGTCTGGATGGACCAGTGTTCCCTGATCCTGTGACAGCAAGTGCAAGCTCAGCGGCAGCTGTATTGGAGGCTCCACTGCCAGCTGCTGAAGTAGTAGGAACCAAATCTGCAGAGGCCAAAATGGAGCAATGAGGATCATCTCTGCTCCTTCAGCCTGTAGCTTCAGGAGAATCCTCTGAAGAATGGGAAAGGGAGGGAAGGTGTACAGAAACCTCCCTGTCCAACAGAGAGACAAAGCATCTGGCCAGAAAACACCAGGCGCGTGCTCTAGCGATCAGAAAAAACAGGTTACTCACCTGTAACAGTAGTTCTAGGAGTGGTATATGTTGTTCATCCACACTTCTTGGCATGTCCCTTTCCCCTTTAATTCTTACTGGAAGGTCTTAAAGCTGGCTCCTCTCACCCACCCAGGTGGTACAACTCTCGGCTCCACCCCATGATGCCAGATCTTAGCCCGCTGGAAGCCAGGTTTGTGTGCCGCAGCCGGGGAGGTCGGGTGGATCAGTGTGGATGAACAACATATACTGTACCACTCCTAGAAAGTATCGTTACGTAAGAACTTACCGTAACAGTAGATCTTCAAGGTACAGTCTCTTGCAGTAGGTTATTACTCTTGGGAGTCCGCTAGGTAGAGCTGTCACATGGTAGCGTCTTCCAGCAGTCTTCTATAGGGCCGCCCCACATACATCACTTTCGCTGGCTGTGTATAAAAGGGGGCGGTCCCAAGGCACACACTGTTGTCCATTGGCTGCAGCATGCAAAAAGGCAGAGAACCAAGGAAAACCTAAGGACCAAGGAAAAAACCCATCCCAACGTCCTGAGATCGAAGGACCCTGGGGAAAAAAGGCAGGGGGATGGAGGGCGGGATTGTACCTACTGCAAGAGATCGTAACTCGAAGATCTACTGTTATGGTAAGTTCTTACGTAACTATACTATCTTCTACGGACAGGTCTCTTGCAGTAGATTATTACGCTTGGGAGAGTAACAAGCAGTTATAAGAAAGGCAGGATAAGCACAGTACGAAGCTGGGATATAAGCCACAGCTCCAAACAATGCCAAGAAGACACATCCATAAAAACGGAAAAAGAAGCGGCAAACAAACCAGGCGGAAGCCATGGAGGAGCCTCAGAAAAGTCAAGGGACAGCCGTGCGATCCCAGACAAGGGACGGCATCACAAAAGTCATAGGCACGTCAACTCAAGCCACACCCAGAAGGGCTGGTAAGCCAAGGGTGGTGAGGACAGTAATACTCCATGAAGGGACAGTAGGGCTAGGGCCATGCCAATGATTCAACCGTCTGAGCCGGGGTCAAGAGGCCATGGTGAGTAGAAAATCCAGCAGAGCTCCCAAGGTGCGGAAACACGGGAGGTAGTGGAGGTTAGCAGGGCAAGATGCCCTGGAAATCCCACAGCAAAGGGACACAGAATGGAGAGCACAGATGTCCCCAAGAAATCCGCAAGGAGAAGTGACGGAAGTAACCCTCCAAAGAAATGGTGGATAGATCCCTGGGCACCTCCGAGGCTTGCAGGAGGAGGCAGGGGAAAGCCCCATGGAGTGGCTAAGGTGCAGGGGCAGGCCCTGGATCAGGGGAGGGATGGGCATGGGGCAGAGGGGCCGATGGAGCAGACCTCAAGTCACCCTACTGCAGTTCTGTGAAGCCCCCCCAGAATGGGGTCCGGTAAAGCGACAGCCCACCCGCTGAAGCGGGACCCATGGCAGAGCATGGTAGAGGTCCTGTACCGACCGTAGGGTATGCCCCGAGGCCTGGAGGGAATCCAGAATGGCATGGGCACCAGGACCAAACAACTGGTCCCCACAGAATGGGGCATCGGCAACCAACAGTTGGTCATCGGAAGCCAAACCCAACACCCAGAGTCAGACATGGTGGTGCAAGGTGGTGACGCCAGTGGCTGACAAGCGGGCAGCGGCATCAACTGCATCACAGCTCACCCTGAGCAGGTGACAGGCAAGAGAGGAAAAGGCAGTCCATGGGCTGAGCCACCCCAGCCAAATCCTGGGAGAGCAGCAAGAAGGACAGCACATCAATAGCCGAGGCACCCAGTGTGCGAAGGTATCGGGCCATATGGCCCAGATAGTTAAGGATGCGCAGCAGCAGGGTACTGTAGGCATAGACCTTCTTGCCAAGGTGATCAACATGCCAGGATTCCCAATCCGGCAGCACCGCACTAGTGTGGTGGGGCCGAGTGGTCTGGTCGTGAGCCGCTGTAATGACCACCGAGTCAGCCGCCGGAGTGGCGGACAAGAATGAGTGGCCCAGCGAGGCACGGTAAAGCCAGTCAGACCCACGGAGGGTGGGTGGAGTGGAAGTAGGATGGCTCCAGGCCTGAGACATGGCGTTGGCATACACAGGAATCAAGGGAGGGACAACCATGTCAGACTACTCAGGAATGCTAAGGTAGTTTGCCAAATCCCGGCGAAGGAAATCCAGGTCTCCAGCGGGGAAGCAGAACACATACCGAATCTGCAAGAGCAGATCCCAGAAGGAAGTGTTTGTGGAGGCATCCGGAGGGGCAGGCAGGACGTCATCCAAGATAGAGGAAATGGAAAAGGGGGAACCTGGGTCCCTGTAGTCTGAGAAGCTGGCATCCGAGCCGGGCATCCCAAAGGGATCCTCCACATTCAAGTCCCCATAGTAGGAGTCTGAAGACATCGGGGGGGGGGGGCCAGGCAGAAACCACCAGATCCAGGCGAAGGCACCTGGGCAGGGGAAAGGTGCAGCAGAGGATCCATGGGTGAGTCCGAGGCCAGGCCATGACCTATGGACTGGAGGACCTCCAGAACGATGCAGGCAATGCCCGGCACCTGGGAAGGGGGGGGTCCACAGACAGAGGGCACCCAAGAGCAGCGCTCAGAGGAGGGTGGGGCATCCCAGGGGCAGTGGACCCCAGCATCCGGGTGGTGGCATCCCGACCAATGTGGGGTGGCATGGGAGATGGGGCAAGGAAATCAGGGTGAGATCCCGGAACCCAGGCCATGGGCATTGAAGACGGGATGCCTGGAGGGCAACGGAGGGGGAACCCCATCTGATGCAGAATCAAGGTGCCCATGCCAGGGTGGGCAGGGGGGTGGAATCTGAAGCACAACCCAGGACCTGGAATGTTTCCAGGTGCAGCAGCTCCGTCGATGGAAGCCGCCCATTGACAAGGAATGAATGCCATGGGGAATGCAGGCAGTGGTGGAAGATCCCCATGACAGGAAGAAAGAATCATGATGTCCTGTGGATGGGGGAAGCTGCCCCATTGATGAGGAATGTAAATTCATGTGTCCCGTTGACGGCGAAGCCTTCCGGTCAATGAGGAATGCTCTGTCGACAGAAGAAGCCTTCCCGTCGATGAGGAACACTCCATTGATGGAGGAAGAGCTCCCATCAATGACAGAATAGAAACAGAATACTCCATCAATGGGGGAAGACCTTCCATCAACAGAGCAGACAAAGAAACATGTTCCGTTGACAGGGGAAACTGCCCCATCGACGAGAAACATGCCCTCAATAGAGGGATAGTTCCCATCGATGAAACATGTGCAGAAGAGTGCTCCGTCAATGAGGATGACCCATCGATGATGAGGGGAGCAACAAAGGCTCTGTCGGCAGAGGGAGCTGCCCTGTCGACAATGGAGGAGCCACTGTCGATGGGAGTAGATCAGAGGGTGTGAGAGGAGTGCGAGTCCTGCTCCCTCCAATGCTGGGAACGAGAGCCTTGGTCCAGGGCACCCTTAACATAGGTCCCCAAGGTCTGTCTTGGGATGGCTGACAAGGACAGAGTCCCTGACCGAGCAAGAGAGCCTGGGCCAAAGTAGCAGCAGGGTAACTGTGAGTGAACACAGGCCCGTTGATATAAGGGGAGCTGGGTGTACTGTGAGTGGATCACAGGCCCGTTCCAGAAAGAAGGTAGAAGAGCTGGAGTCTGGTAGCGAGCCAGATGCCCGGCAAAGAGAAGAAAAATTGGGTTCAAGTTCACGTTGAGGACTGCAACACAGAAGACTGCGCTAACTGCCGTGTGGGCTGAAGCCAACGAGAAAATGAACAGTGTGTGCCTGGGGGCAGCCCCCTTTTATACACAGTCAGAGGAAGTGATGTATGGGGGGGATAGGTGGCCCTATAGAAGACTGCTGAAGGAAGCTACTGTGTGACAGCTCCACCTAGCCAACTCCCTAAAGTTATAAGCTACTGCAAGAGACCTGTCCATAGAAGATCTATTATTACAGGTGAGTAACGGGTTTTTCTAGGGACGTGGATATGTTGTTCATCTACACTTCTTGGCAGACTCCAAGCAGTTCTCTGGGAGGAGGGAGGCAAGGCACACACCCCCTTCTTGGGAAACAGAGATTGGAGAACTGAGGCCCCAAAACCAGCATCCCAGCGTGACTCAAGGCCAACGTGGTAGTGGGTGATGGAAGGTGTTTGCCGTCTTCCAGGTAGCAGCCTAACAGATTTCCTGGACAGGTATGTCCCAGGAAGCAACCACCAATGCAGCAGTATGGCAGGTGAAATGAGCCCTTAGCCCTACGGGAGGCTCCCTACCTGCCAACCTATAGCAGAGATCAATGCAGGAAGTGATTCCCCTGCCAATCATCAGCTTTGCTGCAGGTCTGCCAGGTGCAGCTTCAGCATAGATGACAAACAGCTGGCGAACCTCTCCCCGAATTTCTGTCATTCTCTCCTTATAATAGGAGAGCTAGTCTCAGGTCCAGTGTATGGAGCCTGTTCTCGGCATCCGAGGTGTAGTTTGGGTAGAACACAGGCAGAGTCAACACCTGATTAAGTTGGAACTCCGACACCACCTTTGGAAGCAATTTTGGTTGGGGCGCAGGACAACCTTGTCCCTGTGTAAGACCTGGTAGAGACACTCTACCGAGAGTGCCTGGAGCGCCCCAGTCCTTCTGGCTGATGTGATAGCCACCAGGAAGGCAGTCTTCCATGACAAGTGTGACATCTCACACTTCTGCATCGGTTCAAATGGCTTGACCATGAGTTTTGCCAAAATCAGCAATAAATTCCACGGAGGTGAAGGTTCATGTACCAGAGGGGATATGTGATCTAGACCCTTGAAAAAGCACCAGACCACCTTTTCCTGTGCCACCGTCTGCTGACCGGCCCATGCCCGGTAAGCAGAGATGGCTGCCAGGTGCACCTTAAGGGTCGTAGACCGAAGACCCCCTTTGGACAGAGACCAAAGGTAGTCTAAGATGCTAGCCAATGGACAGAACAGAGGGTCCAGGCCCTTTCCCTTACACCAAATGGAAAACCTTTTCCATTTGAAGGCATGACACCTTCTGGTCGACTCTTTTCTGTATGCTTCCAAAACTGTGAGTACATCCTCAGAGAGACCAAAAGCCTGGAACTATAGCTGCTAAGGTATCAGGCTGTCAGGTGCAGGGATTGAAGGTCCAGATGGAATACCTTCCCCTGACTGACTGAGATCAGGTCCAGACATGCTGGAAGATGCCTTGGGAGCCTGTTGCTGAGGCTGAGGAGATCTGGATATCAGAACTGGCATGGCCAGTCTGGGGCTACCAGGATCACCTGTGCCTTGTCCTTCCTCACCTTGAGAAGTACCCTGTGGATCAAGGGAACAGGAGGGAAGGTGTAGAAGAGGCCTGGGGTCCACAGTCTCGAGAAGGCATCCCCCAGCAGCAAGCCCTGCTGAGGGGGGAGGGCATGAAACAGCCTCAGCTTGGTGTTTTCCCTGGAGGCAAACAGATCCACCATCGGTTGGCCCCAGTGGGAGAACAGGCTGTGAGCTACCTCTGGGTGGAGAGACCACTCGTGGGATGCCTCGCCTAGCAGCTGAGGGCATCCGCCAGTTTATTTGAGGCTCTGCCACATGGATGGCTATGAGATCCGCCTCCAGTCAGCTCATGAGTGTCCAGATGTGGAGTGTTTCCCTGCACAGTAGTCGGGAGTGCATGCCACCCTGTTTGTTGAGATAGTACATAGTTGTGGTGTTGTCCATCTTGACTTGAACTACTTGACCATGAAGCTGCTGAGCGAATGCTGACAGTGCCAGTCTGACCACTCTGAGCTCCAGCAGGTTGATATGGTATCGGGATGCCTTATGGGTCCAGAACCCATGGGCCCTGTTGTTCCCCCATGTGGGCTGCCCCACCTGTGAGGGAGGCATTGGTCGTGAGGATGACCGTTGGCTTGGGGCAGACAAACAGGATCCCTTCCTGTGAGGCTTAATAAAGGGGAGGGGTGGGCAAAGGTGACTGTGAAAAGCAGAGATACTAAACAAATATTTTGCTCAGTATTCACAAATGAAGAGGGGAGGTACCTAAACCAAACAATAGAAACAGTCTGGATACAGAAGTTGATACTAGCTCATTTACAGAAGAAAGGGTTCTGAAAGAACTCTTAAAACTGAAGGTCGACAAAGCAATTGGGCCTGATGGGATTCATCCCAGAATTCTAAAAGAACTAAGGGTAGAACTAGCGACATGACTGACTACCCTCTTTAACAAATCATGGGAGAATGGGGTTGTACCTGAGGACTAGAGAAGGGCAGATGTGATTCCACTTCACAAAAGTGAGAGCAGGGCAGAGGCAGGAAACTACAGACCTGTTAGTTTAACCTCAGTGATAGGGAAAATGATGGAATCACTTCTGAAGGAAAGAACTGTCAAGTACCTAGAGGCCAGAGGGGCACAGGACCCAAGGCGCATGGATTCACAGCGGGAAGGTCATGTCAGATGAATCTAATCGATTTCTTTGACTGGGTGGCCAAAGTAGTAGATCAGGGAGGGGGCTGTGGACATGGCCTACCTAGACTTTAGCAAGGCATTTGACACAGTCCCACACAAAAGATTAATATACAAGTTAGCTAGCCTGGGAGTGGGTCCCAAGATGGCAGCCTGGGTAAAGAATTGGCTGGAGAACAGGACGCAGAGGGTAATAGTAAATGGAGTCCACTCTGAAGAAAGGGGAGTTACTAGTGGGGTACCGCAGGGTTCAGTACAAGGACCGGTCCTCTTCAATGTCTTTATAAGTGACATTGCAAAGGGACTGGAAGGAAAAGTGTGTCTTTTTGCAGATGACACAAAGATCTGCAACAGAGTTGAAACACAAGGTGGAAAGGATGAGAAGGGACTTGGGAATATTGGAGGAATGGTCAAATCTATGGCAGCTTAGATTCAATACTAAGAAGTGCAAGGTAATGCACCTGGGAAACAAACACCCAGGGGAAGAGTACACAATGGGGGGGAGTGAGATACTAACAACAAAAAAATGAAAAGGGACCTGGGGGTAGTCATATCAGGTGACCTAAAGGTGGGCAAGCAATGTGAGAGGGCAGTGAGGAGGGCTAGGGGGATACTGGGATGCAGAGGGAGAGGCATCACCAGTAGAAAACAGGAAGTTGTTATCCCTCTGTACAGACAGCTGGTGAGACCCCATCTGGAGTACTGCATGCAGTTCTGGAGACCCAATCTCTGCAAAAACATAAACAGGATGGAGGCAGTCCAGAAGAGGGCAACTAAAATGGTGCAGGGTCTGCACCGGAAGACATATCAAGACAGACATGTATAGCCTCGAGGAGAGGAGGGAGAGGGGGGACATGATTGAAACTTTCAAATACCTCATGGGAATCAACAAAGTCCAAGAGGGTAGCATCTTTCAGAAAAAGAGGTGTGCAAGAACAAGGGGGCACAATTTGAAGATGGGGGAGGTGGCTCAGACGTAATGTAAAGAAGTATTTTTTTCACTGCGAGGGTTGTGGATGCATGGAACGGCCTTCCGGAGGAGGTTGTGGAGTCAAAAACAGTCGTGGAATTCAAGCATGCATGGGACAATCATAAGGCAATTCTAGGGAGTGGGGGTGGGGGTAGGAAGAAGTAGGCTGTTGGTTAACTAGGATCTGCAGCTTATCCATTAGGTAGGGGAAATGGGCAGACTGGGTGGGCCAAGCGGTCCTTATCTGCCATCAAATTCTATGTTCTATGTTTCCTTCCTGCAGATGATCAGGATGATCCACCACTGGAAAGTGTCCCACATCTTCTGGGTCACAGTGATCAGCTGGTTGAAATTACCTTGGTGCTGCGTCCACTGAGCGGCCAGCTCCCGTTGAAGGGGGGGTGCATATGCCATTGGGCCTATCGGACCATGGTGGTGCAGGTTGCCATGTACCCCAGAAGGCGCAGAAAGTCCCAGGCAGGGCGCATGTGCCCAACCAGAAATGATTGGGTAAAGAAGGAGAGAACCTTTGCCCTGTCCGCTGGGAGCCGGGTTCTGGCTCGGCAGGAGTTGAGCTCTGCCCCAATGAAGCATAACATCTGCAAGGGAACGCGCTACTACTTGGCCTCACTGATCAAGAGGCCAAGCTGATTGCAGGTTTGGAGGGCCAGGTCCCTGGACCTCTCCTACCTCTTGCTGGGTGAAACCCGCTAAGAGCCAATCGTCAATGTAGGGGTATATTCTGACCTCTTGACGTCTGAGGTGGGCTGCCGCCACAATGCATTTGCTGAAGACCCATGGGGCTGATGACAGGCCAAATGGCATGGCCCAGAACTTGTAAAGAGTTCCCTCTGCTTGAAAGCGGAGGAACCTCTGATGAGACGGACGGATTGGGACGTGGAAAAACACATCCTGGAGATCCAGACAGCAGAACCACATGTTCTGCTCCAGGGATAGTATGATCTGGGACAGAGTTACCATCCTGAAGTTGTGGTCTAAGAAACCGGCTCAGGTCATGTAGATCCTAAATGGGCGCCAGTCCCCCGTCCTGCTTTGGGACCAGGAAGTACTAAAACCCTGGGTCGACTGGGGTATCTGTCACCAGGCCACTGCCTCCTTGAGGAGGAGCCGGGCTATGCTGTCTCTCAGAGCCGACAAAGTGTGGACTGACACCCTTTACTCCCATGGGGCACGGGTTCAGCTGGGAGGGTACTGCTTGAATTCCAGAGGCAGACCCTGGCCAATCACTTCTAGAACACACCTGTCCATGGTAACAGTGGACCAGGCGGAAAGGAAGTGGCAGCGCCGTCCCCCCACAAGAGGACCCAGAGCTGGTGTGACGGGAATAGGGGTGGCAGCCCCTATTCTGTCAATGGACAAGCCTGGATGAAGAGGGTCCAGACTGGAAACCGCCTGAACCTCAACCTTCTCTGCGGGTTGCTGGAGGCTCAGACTTGGGCCAAGGGCACCAAGCCTGTGCCTTCTGCTGCTGCCCACCCTGGGAAGGAGGGCTGCTTGGCTGCAGGAGCAGGGTGCCAAAATAGCTTCTTCTTCTGCTGTTTCTTGGCACCACGGGTGTCTTTCTGAGCAGAAGTAGCTAAATCTGAGGTGGAATTGGACTGCTCGATTCACTGAAGGTGACCATCCACAACTGGGCCAAAGAGATCGGTGCCCAGGAAAGGAACATCAGTTAGTTTGTGCTGGGTATCAACCATGAAGGTGGAAAGTCTCAGCAATGCCGTGTGGTGCATGTTAACTGCGGCTGCCACTGAACGGTTGTATGAATCCTCGAGGTCCAGGGCCATCTGAAGTTGCTGCTTGGCAATGGCCCAGCCCTGATCTTGGACCTGCTTGACTGTAGTCTGAAGATCCATGGGGAGGTGAGGCAGAACCTCATCCAAAGAGCCCAACAGGGCATGAGAGAAGTGCGCCATGATGACGGCCAAGTGGTCCAATTTTTTGGACTCCTTGTCTGGAGGTCTATCGGTGTCGGCAGAACTGCCTGTGCATCTGAACACTGAAACGGTCACCAGCCCCTCAGCCGACAGGTGTTCCGTGAACCCCAAGCGGGACCCAATGGGAACTGCATACTTGCGGGCCATCCGGGCAGATGGCGCTGGGCAGGAGGTAGGGTGCTGCCAAAGCTCCAAAGCCGGCCCAACAATGGCCTCGGCCACTGGGAAGGCTTCCGTAGGGCTATCCCCTCTCTTAAGAATATCTGTAACAGGGTACTCCACCCGTTTCTGGACAGGCTCCAGGGGCATCCCTGTGGATTTGGAGATGAGGTGGAGAATGCCCAAAAAGGATGAAGGACCTTCCTCCGTTGACAGACTGCCCACCGACTCATCGTCAAGTGGACGACAGTACAGGTCGGAGTTGGAAGAATCTGAAGTATCCAGATAAATTGGCCAGCCACCAAGGTCCCCTTCTACGTGCCTGGGGTGGTCAGACATAAGGGTGACTGAAATCCTGCAGGGAAGACCCAGAACAGTCTGAGCTTCCTTCGAAGGAGCCCCTCCCATGGGCTGTTTAGGCAGCGGCTCCACCACTGTCAGTGGAGAGGTCAATTTTGGCCGAACCAGGGTGGGTTCTACCGGCTCCGTGGACAGAGGAACCAATATGATCAATTTCAATGGAGCCGGCTTTGGCCTTGAAGGTGAAAGCCAGGTAATGACCGGTGAGGAAACCGAAGCCGGTTTCTGGCCAGACAAAATCAGCTATTGTCACATGAGATCTTCGTAGCGTTGATGGAGTTTCCGTCGAAGCCTCTCCTCATCTGAGGAGGATGAAGATGAATGTCAGCGTTGCCTTTTCTTTGAGTTCTTCCTCGGCCGATCAGTTGAGGGGGTCCAAGACCTCGACCTCAATAGGACTGGCCCACTGGGTCGTTCGGGAGACACCAGGGGAACCGGTGATTTTTCTGGATCAGGCACCGGTTCCTTGATGGGACTGCCAGCAGGCTGGGTCTCCTCATCAGGAAGAAACAGAACACGGGTCCTGTTAAAGGAGTTGTCGGCCCTGTTGGGCGACAAAAGATTGACAGGGTCAAGAGTGATCTCAACTTCGTCATCAGTCAAGCCTTCGGTTGGCTGACAAGACGGTGGGACTGAGAAGCCTGCGGACAAAGTCGCAATCTTAACCGAGGTCAAGACTGGAGATTCCTGGGACTGAAATCACTCTCAATCCCAAGAACGTGTTCACCAAGATGAACAATCTCTCAGATCCTTGTCCTTTTCATGGGACTGGGAGACATGCACGCTCGAGGGCCTCTCGCCCTTAGTGGGGAGAGACTGGCACATCTCCCGAAAGGATCCCGAAAAGGTGGAGCCCAGATTGAGTGGAACAAAAATTGGCCAAGAGAAGAGTTCCGCGGCTTGCACTGCTTCTGTCTCGAAGGTCTGCATTTGCTCTAACTGCTCTGCGGACCGCGCAGCCGCAGAAACCGCCCACCGGGCTTCCTTAAATTTCACTGGTGGATTCAGTTTTTCAGGCCTGCCCAGCTTGAGTTGTATGAGACGACTGTCGAGGATGTTCAGGTGGAACATAAGACAGATATCACAGGCCTGGGTGTCATGGCTGGCACCCAAACAGTAGACGCACGTGATATGTGGATCTGTGCGCGACATTTTCTGGCCGCACAGGCACCAGCGGAAACCGGGGGAAGATTTATCTTCCATGATCGAGAAACAATGATCGTAATTTGATAGCTTGAACAAGCTTAATCTTCAAAGAATCCAAAGGAATCAAAGCCAGGGTCTACAGACTGCAGGAGAGAAGAGGAGGCAACCTGTATCTTCCAGTGGAAAGGAAGATCTGACGTCATGGGGCAGAGCCGAGGATTATACCACCCGGGTGGGCGGGAGGAACCAGCTTTAAGACCTTCCGGTAAGAATTAAAGGAGAAAGGGATGTGCCAAGAAGTGTGGATCAACAACATACCCATATCCCTAGAACTGGGCAGTTTGACGTTGAGTGGAGACGCAAAGAGGTCCAACTCTGGGCGGCCCCACCTATCAAATAGCTGATCTGCTACCAACTGGAGGAGCTCCCACTCATGAGCCTTGGACTGAGACCAGCTTAGGCAGTTAGCCACGATGTTTTGGATGCCTGAAACATGAACAGCGGTGTGGTCCAGGCGGTGTTCCAGTGCCCAATACCAGACTCTCATCACCTCCCGGCATAGGGGGTAAGAATGTGTGCCCTCTTGCTTGTTGATGTAAAACACTACTGATGTGTTGTCCATCTGGATGAGAAGAGGGCCTGGTGAAAGGTCAGTCTGAAACGCCCACAAGGCATTCAGGATCGCTCGCATCTCTAGGATATTGATATGGAGCAGTTGCTCGTCTGGAGACCATGTCTCCCAGATGAGTGCCCAAACCGAGACCGGATGCATCTGTCATTAGAATATGTCTCTGGGGCTCCTGCCGAAAGGGGATCCCTCATGCCAGGTTGAAGGGGTCTAACCACCAGGAAAGAGTCCTTTGGACTGGGCTGGAGACCCTGACTGGCTGGTCCAGGTCGTCTGACCTTTGGTCCCACTGCATGCTGAGGATCCATTATGGGACTCTCATGTGGAGGCGAGCAAAGGGAACTGTGGGGATGGCTGCTGCCATGTGCCCCAGAAGTCTGAGGAAGGTCCTGGCTGGGAACTGTGGAGCCATGGATACTGCCCGGACTATGTCCCTTAGATGGTCCCCCCCATCCTGTGGGAGGAAGGCCATGCCTTGAACTATGTCGAGGACCGCTCCAATAAAAAGGAGTCACTAGCTGGGCCATGGGGATGACTTTGCAAGATTCAGGGTGATCTCCAGCTCTTGGAAGAGAGTAAAGGTGTCTCCAAGAGGGTGAAATAGCTGAGCCCTGGAGGGAGCTACCAGGAGCCAGTTGCCTAGGTAAGGGAAGACATAATGGCCCTGGTGTCTAAGAGCCGCAGCCACCACTCCTAGGCACTCGGTGAAGACTCGAGGAGCAGAGGAGAGGCCAAACAGTAAGGCTTGAAACTGATAATGCCTCCCCGGAAGTGGAACCTCAGGAACTTCAGATGGGGAGGAAAGACCCTTATGTGCAGGTAAGCATCCTGCATATCTAAGGAGCAGAGCCAGTCCCCCTGTTGCAAGAGGGAATGAGGCCTGGCAGAGTGACTATTCTGAACTGCTTGTACTCTATAAAGAGATTTATGGAGCTGTGGTCCAGAATGGGCCGAAGGTTTCTGGTCTTTTTTCAGTACCAGGAATAAAATAAGAATAGTAGCCCTGCTCCTGTTGATCCAGGGGAACCGGCTCTATCACCCATTTCTGCAAAAGGGCCTGGAGCTCTCCTTCTATCAGAAGAATGTGTGAAGGAGGAGGATAATGGGATGACCCTGGTGGGTTTTCCGGAGGGATTTGAAGGTACTTGCGAGTATGTCCTCTCCTTATCAAGTCTAGCACCCAGAGGTCTGTAGTGATGCTGCTCCATCCCACTAGGTAGAGGGAGAAGCAACCCCCTACTGCCTCCCCCATCACCTCTGCTGGGGGGGCAGGTAGCGAGTCATTGGGCAGATCCGGGAACAGGCAGAGAGGGTTGGGAGGACTTGGGGCCTCTAGAGGTGGAGCTCCCAGGAGTTTGGGTTGGTGCCTTTCTCTTGAAACCACCTCTCTGCTGAAATTGGCTGTGGGTATTTTGCCCTGAGGGCTTACAAAAAGGCAATTTGTGGAATGGTTTATGGTCCCCCTTATACATCTTTTGGACTGACCAGACAGACTTCCCAGAATCTTGAAAGCGAGAGATCAGTTTCTCCGTCTCCTCCCCAAAAAGGATGGAACCCAGGAAGGGAAGGTCCAGGATCCCAGACTGCAGACCCTGAGAGAATCCCAAGACTCTGAGTCAGGCATGGGGCATAAGGCAAACGCCGGATGCCACTGCTCTAAAGGCCATGTCTGCAGCATTGTACGAGGCCCTCAGGACATGAGTGTCTACGTCCAAACCCGACTTCAGGATATCCAGAAGCTCAGTCTTTTGTGCCGAGTCTGGCAAGGCTTGAGCCACTTTTAAGCCCTTCTCCCTCATCGCATTCTGGTACTGATCATATGCATGAGGAAGTTCAGAGATCGAATAGAGCAGGTGGAGGCAGAATACACTTTCTTGCCCACCTGATCTAAAAATCTGGACTGTACGTCAGGAGGCTGCGAACTGCGGTCCTTAGGCTTCTCTGATTTGTCGTGAGCAGCTATAATCACCATGGAGTCTGCTTGAGGGTGTTCCACCAAGAAAGACTCCTCCCTCTACGCTCGGTACAGCCTGTCCAATTTTTTTGAGACTGCCGGAGTGGTGGACAGATGCTTCAAGTGATACAAGTGAGATCCTGGAACGTATCCACTAGAGGAGGAACAACCAAGGGCTTTGACTCCTTCTGCCTTAGGTACTTGGCGAACCTCTAGCGCTCCGGATCCAGATCCTCTGTCTCACATCTGCTGGAGAACTGAATGTGCCTCATGATGTTCATAAAGGTAGGATCATCAGGAGGGGATCTAGGAGTGTCCTTTTCATCTGAGGGCACAGGCCTTTCTCTTAAGGAAGAACAGACAGATCCAGATGTGCTGAAGTCCGAACCGTAGCCTCCAGAAGAGGGAGAAGCAGATCTAGAGCACGAAGAAGATCTGTTCCTCTCATGGGAATGCCGCCCACTAGTAGACTGGTGATGGCTGTGATACCGGCGAAGGGCTGGTAGAGCAACAGCAATGGCTATCTGACCGGCATTGGCTGACTGACCGCCTTCTGCTAGGGGAGCAATAGTGGATAGTGCTGGCCGAATAGGAGCTGCCGTTCTTTATGTAATGTCTGACCATAGGATATGTGAGTGGGATTTTGGTTTAGGCTTAGGCAACAATGGTTTAGTCATGGGGGAGGAAGGTTTTTCTCCCCAACCTTTGTCCTTATCTTCCTCCAGAGTCAGAACTGGATCCGGCTGTGGTGTAAGGACGTCCTTCACCTGGCCCCATCAGAACTGGAAGAGTTCCGTCAGCTATTCTTTTGAGAACTGGCCCCACCAGGTAGTGATGATTGTCAGGCATAGGTGGAGCAACAGGCGAGGAGGAGAGGTCTGGTGGGTCCCTGGGAGAGGGAGTGGACCGATCCCCTTGGCCGTCGAGCATAGAGGCCCTACGGACTGGCGAACATTTGGGGTCCGAGAGGGTCGACATTCATCCTTTGTCCAGTACTATCGACGGTTTGGAGCCATCCAGCGTGGAGACCGTCATCGGTTTAGTCACTGAAGCTTAAGTGGCCAAGGAACAGTGAGCCAATGCCGTCTTAGAAATCGACTCCCTTTCTCTGTGCTCAAGAAGTCTTACCCAGAGCCCTAGGAGAGACCAACATCGGGACCTTGCACGATGGGACAGAGGTCCCCACAGAGGAAGAGGATGAGGCCCGACCCCTGAGGCAGAGGGTGACTGCAAGGGTGCTGCCTTCAGCTTCAGAGTAGACAAGGCCAGTATGAAACCCAAGCCCTACTTGCCACTGCCTGATGTCGGTAGTTTGGGGGGAGTCTTGCCACCCTTCGGAGTGTTGCAAATGGTGGGAGGAATGGTCAGAGCCTCCCAAGTTGGAACCCGAGGAGGTCTTCTTCTTGTGTGGTGACCGGGAGTGCAAACGCCCCCTGGATCGGCCCTAGTCTTTTTCTCGGGACTTATGTTGGTCCGACTCCTTTTTCTTGTCCTTGTGTTTGGACAACCGAAAATTTTTCCATCGGTGAACTCTGCATTACGGCCACCTGCTGTTCCAAAATATGGGCTTTAAGTGCCTTAAGGTGGTGAATTCTAGTCTGGCCAATAAAGCCACTGCAAATAGAGCAGGCCTTGGTGTCGTGGTTCGGCCCCAGGCAGAAGACACAGGCCTCACTGCTTATCCTTCGACGGTATCTGGTGGCCGCAGGCACACTACGACCTCTTCTTCTTGGTGGAGGAAACCGAAGACGGTGAAGTTGACATACAGCTAGAACAGGCAAAAAGTAGACATTTCGACAAAATAAGAAAATAATTTGCAATAGATTCATTGGAAACTACTAATGAAGTTCTAAAAAGGCAACCGAAGAACCGAAGTAGATGGGTCTGCGGTGGGCAAAGAACTGAGGTGGGGCTGGGGACCGCCCCCGATATACGACAGGCCGACATCGGGGAAAAGCCAGCATCGGGGGGCGGTCCCCACTGGAGACTGCTAGCTAGAAGGTATCTGATGGGTCCTAGTGCCTGCGGTATAGTCCGTAATAGTAATAGCCTGCTGCAAGAGCTCCCACTCAGAGTAAGATCAATCAATCAAATCAATCAAAATCTTTATTTACCCAGGCGATCACCATTGAGCAAGCTCATTTACAAGGTGGACCTGCAGTTTGCAAGGACGAGAGTACAGAATAGAGTACAAGTAAAATATACATAAAACAACAGTAGCAAGACGTATACAACAAAATATATACAGTGTAGAAATAAAGGTAAATAATATATACAGAGATGCCTTTATAATCCGATCCATCAATAACATATTCACAGCCTACAAAGGAGTCCCTGGGATATGGAAAAGCGCATGCGTACGTAACCCCCCTGAAAATGGGGGTTCCCAAAAGACTTCCAGGAGCTTGCTTGAATGCTCCAAGCCTGAATGGTGTTTGGCGTTTAAGCCATTTATCAGTGAGTGTTTTTAGAGCCTCTGGTACTGTCTCTTTAAGAGCTGTCTGCTTGCAGACATGATTAGTTTGTATGGGGGTTGGGGGGACTGTGTGCTTCTCTGCTTGAGTACCACTCGAGCTGCTGCAATTCACTCCATTTTGCAGTCACTAGGAGTGCAAAGGGAACCTATCTGAAAGATGTAACTGTTTGCCAGAAATCATTTAGAGTAATAATGAAAATACAGTTTGTCTAACCTGCTTTCTTTGCAGTCAGAACTGTGTTTGCCTAGTTCCCATTCTAGCTTTGAACTGCTGAACTGGACCAATCAGTGTGGATTAAGGTAGCTCTAAAATGGTGCCTTGGAGAATCAGAACTTGGACTCATAATCTGAGCCAGCCACAAGAGGACTGTATGGGCAGTGACTCTGGGAGATGTAGTTTGGACTTCGCCTTTTTGGACCAACAGGGGCAGTCTATTGTGAGTGACAGCCAATCCAGCCAAGAACTGGGAGGAACTCAAAGGAAGTGCCCGGTTTTGTCTGCTGGAGTTTCAGTTGAGCTCTGGCAGTGAAGAAGAGCCCTGTGCTTTTTGGTGTGCAGTTTTAGTCGGGAAAGCGTGTGCAAGGCCCGAGTTCGGTCTGCAGCTTATGTAACTGCTTGTTAGGACTGAATCCGTCCTGTGAAGAGAATCAAAGGATATCTGAAGAGTAGAAACCAGGCTCACCCTGTAGAAGACTGGAGAAATTGCTGAATTTTTCGGTCTGTCAGGAACTGAATCTGCTGTGTGTTCTCCCGGGTATTGTGCAGTAACTGCGATCGGGATAGAGAAGCAGCCTGCCTGGTATAGTACTTTCTTTTACCATATAAATGTGTGAGGAGGCTTGTGTAGCTCAAGTGAATCCTGCTGCCATTAAAGGACTTTTGCCTGTTACTGTTCACCATATAAATGTGTAGGGGAGGCTTGTGTAGCTCAAGTAGGTCCTGCTGCCATTAAAGGACTTTTGCCTGTTGCAGTTTGCCATATAAATGTGTGAGAGTCTCGTGGAGCTCAAGAGTAGCCCTGCTGACATTGAAGGACCCTATCTTGTTTGGAGGTCGTGAGTACTAATTCAGGGTCGCTCCCTGTTGAATTGCACATTGAATCCAAATGGAATTACTGTACTGCTGACTGTTTAACTAATTTTCTTTTCTCTGTGAAAGGGCCTACCAGCTGCCACGGTTTGGACTAGCCACTAGGGCTTGGTACCCAGGGACAGTAACTGGTAGGGATAGGCCTAATGCACAGAGCCATAAAATAGATGAGTAAAGTGATAAGCTAATTAACCTGATCCCCCTGTCCTTGTTATAGCCCCCTAAATAAATCAGAGCTGCTTGTTTCAGCAAAGTTATACTGCCTGAGGTATTTGTCTATGTTAAAGTATTGTACTGTGATTGTTGCACTGTATCTTATTTTACAGGAGGTCCCAGTGCCTGAACCAGTCCTGGGGTAAGTGTATACTGTGAAGGTAATTCTGATATATTGTGTGGGCCACTAGTGGAAGAAGAGGGTTGCAGTGTCCCAGAGGGCTGTGACCAAGTTAGTTTAACTATTGCAAACCCTGACCTCTGAGTGGAGGCACCCGCCATCGGATCCAGGCCCCTCAACCTGTTAGTGGCAAATCAGGCAGGGGTAGTAGCCCCTGGGATAGTGCCATCTAGGGGTTACACGTAGGAGGCAGGGATGCTGGCAAAAAGATTCTGGGATAGGGGATAAGGGCATAAGAGTGGGCGATGGGGTGTGTGTTGCAGTGAGTACGTAGTACCGGTGGGACTGGAATGGACTGAGGTAAACCAGTAGTACCGGTGGGACTAGAATGGACTGGGGGGGGGGATCATCTGCTACCCAGGAGGAAACTCCGAAGTGGGCAATAATTAAGTCTGCAGGAGCGACGCATGGCGATGCAGTGACTTGAGGTCCTGAGGGACCAGAGTGCCCTGCTCCTGGGAGAGGAACTCAGAGCACAAGGGCAAGGGGAGTGGAGGCTCCACTGCCAATTGCTTCAGTAGTGGAAACCACATCTGACGCAGCCAGTAGGGAGCTATGAGGATCATCTCCATTCCCTCTGACTGTAGCTTGAGGAGAACCCTCTGCAGAAGGGAGGGAAGGTGTACAGAAACCTCCCTGTCCAAGAGAAGGACAATGCATCATGCCAGAAAACACCAGGCCCTGGATCGAGCAAGCAGAAATTGGGCAGTTTTGCGTTGAGTTGGGATGCAAAAAGGTCCAGCTCTGGATGGCCCCACCCGTCAAAGAGATCCTCGACCAAAGAGAACAGAAGCTTCCATTCGTGAGCCTTCGACCTGGACCTGTTTAGGCTGCCGGCCAGGATGTTTTGTACACCTGGAACATGTACAGCAGCTAGTTCCAGGTTGTGCCATATGGCCCAGTACCAGACTCTCATATCCTCTCTGCAAAGCAGGTAAGAATGAGTCCCCCCTTGCTTGCTGATGTAGTAGACTACAGAGATGTTGTCTGTCTGTATCAAGAGAGGGCCTGGAAGAAGGAAAGTCTAGAACGCCTTCATAGCATAAAGGACCACCCACATCTTCAGAACAGTGATGTGGAGATGCTGTTTGCACTTCAACTGGCCAAATGGGCACCCCAGCCCAGGCCTGTGGCATCCATCATAAAAATCTGTTGCGGGGATTCTGCCCTGAAAGGAATTCCTATGAGGAGAATGGAGGGATTCTGCCACCATCCCAGGGTCTGCTCAGTGGACTGGAAACCTAAACTATCTGATCCAGGTCATCAGTACGCTGGTCCCATTGGGCTCGAGGAGTCCACTGAGGCACTCTCATGTGCAGGTGGGCTAGGGGAACCGTGGCTATAGCCACCACCATGTGCCCTAGGAGCCGCAGTAAAGACCTGGCTGGGACCCAACGGAAGGAGGAAACCAACTGGGCCTGCACTATCAAACATTCCACTCTGTCCTGTGGCAGGAAGGCTTTGCCCTGTGAGGTGTCCAGGACCACTCCTATGTAGTGGAGGCACTGCCTCAGCGGGAGACAAGACTTGGGTAGGTTTAGAGTAACCCCCAGAGTCTGGAATAACCAAAAGGTGGCATCCAGGGTCTGGATCAACTTAGCCCTGGAGGGGGCTGTCAACAGCCAGTCATCTAAGTAAGGGAAGACATAATGCCCCTGTCTCTGAAGGGCTGCAGCCACCACTGCCAGGCACTTGGTAAATATTCGGGGAGCCAAGGAAAGGCCAAAGGAGAGGGCCTGAAACTGGAAATAGTTCCTCTGAAAACAAAAACAGGGGACCCGTCGATGGGGTGGGAAAATCAGGATATGGAGACAGGCATCCTACATGTCCAGTGAACAGAGCCAGTCCTCCTGGTGAAGGAGGGGCAGTAACCTTTGTAGGGTGACCATCCTGAAATGCTTATTTTCTAGGTAAAGGTTCAGTCAGCTGAGTTCGAGAATCGGTCTCAGGTCCCCTGTCTTCTTGGGGACTAGAAAGAAAGTGGGAGTAGAACCCCATTCACTCTTTGTGCCAGGGGATGGGCTCTATGGCCTTTTTATGCAGTAGTGCCTGAATCTTCTCCTGGTTGAGGGCGACATGGGCCTGAGGGTAATGGGAGTGCAAGGGAGGGCTATCTGGAGGGACCTCCAGAAATTCCAGTGTGTGCCCCCTTTTCAAAATTTGAAGTACCCACTGGTCTGAAGTTACAGTGCACCAACCATCAAGGTATAGCAAAAAGCGACCCCCACCACCTCCCCCAATGCCTCTGCTGGAGGAGGGGGTGGGTAAGGGGTCAGGCAGTGGTACCGGGGGTGGGAAGAGTGACTGGGGATGATCTAGGGGACCTGGGGTGGAAGCTCCAGCCAGAAGGATAGAAGCCTTGCACTTTAAAGTGCCTCTGGCCTGCTGGCCCTTGGACTGCTGCCTAGGTTGGACCTGGACCGAGAACGGTACATGGATTGCACCGATCTCAAGGCTTTGCCCAATTCTTGGAGGCAAGAAATAATGTCCTGGGCATCACTGCCAAAAAGACAGAGCCCTGAAAGGGGGCATCCAGAACTTTCACCTGCACATCGGGTGCGAAACCGGACACCCTGAGACAGGAGTGATGGCGGATGCAGACTCCTGTTGCTGCTGCTCATCCGGCTGCATCCACTGTGTCATAAGCAGCCCTAAGAATATGGTTGCCCATGTCCAAGTTCAACTTTAGGAGCTGGACCAGCCAGCTCTTCAAAGGGTCCTCGGCAAGGGCCTGCACTAGGTCTAAGGCCTTGTCCCATAAGGTGTTTTGATAATGCACCACATGGGCCAGGTAATTCTGAGTATGAATGGCAAGAGTGGCTGAAATAGACCCGCTTGCCGAACTGGTCAACCTGGTGAGATTCCTTATCAGGAGGGTGGGTGCTGAAGTGCCTAGGTTTCTTGGTGTGGTCATGAGTCACATTCATGACCACAGAGTCCACCTCTAGTTGCTCTCCCGAATAGGATTTGCCAATGGGAGCAGGATAAAGGTGGTCAGTCTTCTTGACTAAGGCCGGAGTGAAGGAGGGACGGGTCCAGGTGTCCTTGGTGACATCGTCGTATGACTCGATGAGGGGTGGCACAACTAATAGGACAGTCTCCTTTCTACAAAGATAGACTGCCAGACGGTGACATTTGGGGTCTGAATATGCCTTATGAAGTCCATAAACTTAAGATCATCAGGAGGGGACCTAGGATTTTACTTGGGGGTTTCAGGCTTGTCAGAGGGTTCCCTAGAATCCTCAGAGTCTTCCGAAGAGGAAGAGGAGGAATCCCTGCCAGATGAGTAACTTTCTGGGAATATCATCGGTGGGTGATGTTCCTCCCTGCATTGGTCTGTATGACTAGGAGAGGGTCCTGGAGACTGGGTGTAGCTAGGACGCGCCAGGACGGAGTCCTGAGGAGGTGGGTCCCAAGCAGGCAGAGTGGGGGGCCTCCTGGGGGTATTTTTGTCTTTCATAAAGTCCTATCAGGCTGAGAAGAGTGCATTATATTCCACTGGAGGTGGTGGATTATAAGGTGGGTATGGATACTGGAAAGGTGGCGCCAGGTACCCAAGCGTCGGGAAACCTGGTGTCGGTCCCTGGGGTATCGGGTACCCTGGTGCTGGTCCTTGAGGTACCGGGTATCCAGGCGTCAGTCCCTGAGGCATCGGGAATCCAGGCACCAGTACCACAGGCATTAGGTGGGGGTTGCCCAAAGGGCCTGCCGGCATTAGCTGAGGCAATGATGGCTGGGGCGTCATTGGAGTGGATGCCAGTAGAGTAGACATCAGCCAGACAGGCGAAGGCTGATGCCGGTCTGGCAATACAGGTGCCACTGGCCCCGAAGGGGAAGCAAGCATCTGTACAAGGGAGCTAGCTCCCAAAGGAGGCAGGGGAGACAAATGTGTAGAAGAGGTGAGCGTTTGCTCCGCGCATTGCCTACAGGTGCCAATCCCGGAGTCTGGGACCAACATGGGCAAGGCCAGGACCAAGGGAGCGATGGGCAAAGACCCACTGCCCAGGGAGGAGCCCCCTGGTCACGCCACCTGGCTGAGGGCCTGCTGGAAGAAAGGGCTGAAACAGCAAGGGCTGGGAGGCAGGGGACAAAGTCCGATGCCCGAAGGAGCCTCCACCTGTGACTGAAATAAAGGCAGGCAGCTGAGAAACTGGCAGCCCCGAAGGAGTAAGGGCTGCTGAAGGAGATGGGGCTGACCTCCCATGGGAGGAGGATCCAGAGGTGGTCACTGACTTGTGTGGTGACCAGGAGCAGGAACCTGAACGGGGCCGGTCACCCTATGTTTGTCCCAGTGCTTGTGCTTTCCACTGGACTACTTCTCCTTCTGGGCAGGGGAAGAAATTGAAGCCCCGAGGCTGAGGAAGAAGAGCAATATTTACCCTGAAGCTCCTTCTCCATAACTGCTAATTTCTGCTGCAGCAAGAAGTTCTGGAGGGTCTTCAAACGGTATCTCTGTGTGGCCTGGTTGAAATCCTGACAGTGCTGGCAGGCCTCGGTGATGTGGTCAGGGCCTAAGCAAAGCAGGCAAGAAGAATGGCTGTCCTTGGAGGGAAGCTGCTTGCTGCAAGCACACTTCGAACGCCGGTTGGAAGCTGAAGAAGAAAACATGCACAAATATAAACACAGAAAAATGATGTATTTTTTAATGAAAAATAAAGAAAATCGTGGGTAAAGTGCAAGCAAAATGGCAGTCCACTGAAGCAGACATCCATGAAGGTCCAACGTGCGTGGGTAGATGGCAGGAAAAGAAATGAGGTTGGGCTGGGGACTGCCCCTTTTATACTATAGGCTGACATCATCATGCCAACGCTGTTCACTGCTAGCTAGAAATTTTCTGTGTGGTCCTAGCACCTGGAGGCTTAGTCCTACCGGTGTTGCCTGCTGCAAGAGTCCCCTCAAAGCAAGATCAACCATTGCTGGGAGGACTGTAGCTGAAACTGTTCGAAGTTTACCAAGACCCCCACTGAAGACAGGTACTGAGAAGCAGTGGCTACTGATGGTCCTGTCTCTTGTCTGGACAGGTCTGAAGTTAGCCAATGTCTAAGAATGGTAAGACTTGGAAATTCTAACTTCCTCAGGTGTGCATCGGGCATTACAAGTACAATGAAGGACTCAGTGTCAGGTTTGGAGGTCTTGAAGGTCACTGTTGTTTCATCTAATGCCTTAAGTAGTAGTAGTAGTAGTCACAGTAATAGTAGATTTTGTTTGTTTTGGACATCCTTACAGCACAAAATAGACAAACAGCAACATGTAAACATACAGCATAACAGATAATTAGGAATAAAAACATAATTAATAAAACAGATTAATTAATCAGATGCTGCTTGTCCTAAATGGTATAGATCTCAGGCCCCAAATGCCTCCTGAAAGAGGAAGGTTTTTCAATTCTTTTTAAACATCTCAAGGGAAAGGTGCCTCCCAGAGGCACCTCAGCAAGGAATTCCATAGGACCGGGACCGCCACTTCGAATGCCCAGTCCCCGATAGCCTTGCTCTGGGGACCTCCAGGAGGTCCTCTCTTGCTTACCTGAGAGAGTGACTCGGGGTGTAGGGATGCTGGAGCTCCATCAGGTAGCCCAGACCCAACCCATGAAGGGCTTTATAGGTCAAAAGACCTATTTTGGAGGAGATGTGCCACTGCACCAGCAGCCAATGCAGTACGCACAGAACTGGCGTAATATGGCTGGACCTCGACAGACTAGTCATCAGCCAGGCAGCAGCATTCTGCAACAGCTGAAGGCACCGCAGTGCACTCCCACTGACCACGAGGTAGAGTGCAATACAGTAGTCAAGTCTCAAGGTGACAAACGCATGTGTTAGGGTAGCCAAATCCTCAGGAAAGACAAGGGACTTAATTCGGGCAGTGTTGCAGAGATGGTAAAAACTGATCCGAACAACGTGCGGCACTCAAGTATCAAGTGTCAGCTCGTTGTCCAGAACAACGCACAAATTCTTCACCTTAGGGGAGGCCTCTAGTTCAGTCGGATCAATAAAAGGCCCTAAACCTTCCCCAGAGGCCCCCATCCCCCCCCCGGCCTGGCTCAACCACCAATACTTCAGTCTTCCCCAGGTTGAGCCCAAGCCAGTTCGGCAACGTCCAGGTCTGGATTTTGGCCAGGCACTTATTCAGCACATCAAGGGAGTTGGATCTTCCAGGTGTGAAGGACAGGTAGAGCCGAGTATCATCAGCATAACAATGAAAACTCGACTCATACCACCTTATGACCTCACCCAGGGGCAGCATGTAAACTGCGAACAACATGGGGGAGAGGACAGAGCCTTGGGGCACTCCACAAGGCAGGGCCATCGGGCCTGAGGAATAATTCCCCAGTACCACCCTCTGAAGGAAAGACTCGAACCAGCTAATGACCTTGCTGGTGTAGTGGCGCCGGGGCCAGGGGGGACCATGGCCGCCCACTTTTAAAAGCAGGGGGGCCATGCCCCCTCACTTTTTTGACACAAGAAACGTGCAGAGCAGAAAAAAAGGCACTCATGGCTTGTACAGGCCTCTGCCAGCTGGGGTTTGTCTGGTTTGACTTCAAGTTCAAATGAATCCCCTTCCATAAACCTCCGATTTTTATGTGTGTGTTTTTGACGGTGACTATGCTGCCTCTTCTAAATCCCCTTCCCACTGCCAGCAACTGTAGAGGATGCCCTGTGCATCATGTCCTCCCCGCTCCACTCCTTAGAACCCACCCCCTACCCCAGCCAGATCACCGATGGCCAATCATCGTGTAACTGGCTTGGCTAAGAGACACGATGATTGGCCATTGCTGCTACTGTGGCTGCGAGCGCACCATACTTCAGCACTGTTAGGTCTGGGCGTATCATTTGTTTATGGCTGCAGTCCACAGCTGAATGTGGGGGAGAACGGGATGAGTCTTGGCACCTTAGCTGCTCATTTTGGGTCGGTGAGACTTACAGGACTGCTGCTGGGCAAGTAATTCCTGTAGTACTGGCTCTCGGGACTGCTGGCTGTAAAAGCAGTGGTGGTATTATTACTGAATAAACTTGGTGTTACTGGAACTGCTTTTACTGTGACTGCGCTCTGAAACAAACACTTATGTGCAAGTGCAAACCCATTAAGTTCTATTTGGAGTGGATCTGATTTTTAATGCTGTTTTGTCTGCTTGTTGTATGTATTTATGGCACTGGGTAGTGGTCACATTTCACTGTGTTCTTTTTCTTCATTTGTAACCCCTCTACAAATGGAGGGTCCTGAAAAGTCTTCCTTGAGCTTGCCTAAATGCTCACTGCCAGGCTCGTGTCCTGCGTTTTAGCAGTTTAATTGTGATTGCTAGAGAGTGCTTGTATAGCCTCTGTGTACTGCCTTTTTAAGAGCTGCCTGGATTGTAGTCATAAGTAATCTGAGAGGGAGCTCTGTTGAAAGATGTAACTATTTGCTGAAAATCATTTAGAGTGATAATGATAATGCAGTTTGTCTAACCTGCCTTCTTTGCAGCAAGGACTGTTTTGTTTATCTCCACTATCTTGGTCCTGGGCTGCAAATTGGACCAATCAGGACTGGTGCGACCTAAAATGGAGCGGGACTACAGGAGCTGTCTGGAGTTAAAATCTGTATGAATTGTAGTTTTGGGCTTTTTGCGCCTTTTTGCACCTGAAGGGGGAGCCTTTGTTGTGACTGACAGAAGGATCAGCCAACGGAACCTTTTGGATCTTGGGGAATTTCCCAGGCTGCTGCAGCTAGTTTCAGTTTTTGAGCTGAGAAGTGAAGAAGTAACAGTTCAAGTGATTTTTGAGCAGCAGTTCTGTGTAGTTTTGCATGGGAGAACTGTGACAGGGCTGAGTTTTGGCCTGCCTGTCTGCCTGCTATCCCTGAGAGGGAAAATAGAGTTTATTTGGACTGAATCCAAATTGTGAGGACTATTTAAGCCACTGGACTGTGACCAGACTTTAACCTGAAGAAGACTGAAGATTTGCTGAATGCGATCAGCCTATCAGGATTTCCAGCTGCTTTTTAATCCCCGGTTTGTGCAGAGACTTTGCGATCATGACCGGAGAGCGGTTTGCCTGGTACAGTAGAATTTCCTTACATGTAAATGTGCTGTGTATTGAAAGTGGGTCATGATTTGGTTCCCCACTGTGTTCTGCTTGCTGGTACCGTAGAATCCTTTACATGTAAATGTGCTGTGTATTGAAAGTGGGTCGTGATTTGGTTCTGCACTGTGTGAACTGTGTTCTGCTTGCTGAAAGCTTTATCCAGCCTGATCGGACTGAATCCGCGTTCATCTCCATTCGGCCTGGGCCATGCCACGCTGGCCCTGCCAGACTACACCACTGCACAGAGAAAGCCACTGACAAGAGACCTGCTTGGGGATCAGCCCCCTGCTCCATGCTTGAACAGGAACTATGCCTCGGCGAATCGTGGGGGCCCTGCTTCTCCTGGTACTCCAGATTAATCACCTGCTGTCTCAATTTTCGTCTAGCCTGTGCCCAGTCTTGGGTATCATGAGTAATCATCAGGGTAGCTCCCTGCAACAACAGCCTAATCTAAAAGTGTGTCATCTGATTGTCTTCTTGTTTTCTTTTCACAAACTGAGCCTTCCGGCTCCAGATTACAAATAGCGTGTGTTGTGCATGTTGTTTTCTTCCATCACAGGGCCCCAACCAGCTGCAACGTTCCTGGCTAGCCCACCATTCTCCATCTGGGTACCCAGAGTGTGTGACTGTTTAGGGACCCTGAAGTGCATGCATAACTGTTTGATTGATAGAGCCTTTAAGCAAATTAACCTGATTACACCCGTCCTTTGTTCAAGCCCCTTTAAATAAATCAGATCCAACTCTTTTTTGCATTTACCCTGACTGTGGTTCCAGTTTGTACATGAGTACTGTACTGCTGTTATTTGCTGTGTATAACCTTGTTTTACAGGGGGTCCCCAGGGCCGGGCCACGAGGAAAGCCCTGGTGGTAAGTGCAAACAGTGTGGGTACTTGTGTGGTGTATCAGGGGTATTGTGAAAGTAATTATTGTGAATTGTTCCGGCCACTAGTAAGGAAAGAGGGGGGTTACAGTGTCCCGGAGGGCTGTGCCCAGGTCAGCTTGACCACTAACAACCCTGACCTCCGGGTGGAGGCATCCATTTCAGAACTCAGGCCCCTTAACCTGCTACTAGCCAAGCAGGCAGGGGTAGTAGCCCTTGGGATAGCGCCACCTAGGGGTTAGACGTTGATGCTTGCAGGTCTGCCTCCCCCATTAATTAATTCTTGCTACTTCTGAGTTACTAAAACAGGGCACAGGTGAGGGGCAGTACCATGAAAAGTATACAGTAAAACACATGAAATGTTGGTGTCGGAGTACCACACAGTCACCGTTTGCGTCACTACTGCTTTTACTGGATGATGGCTGTTAGAAGGATTTTTGAGTTTCAAATGTGAGCCTGGAGCTCTCTTTCTACTTCACAAATCAGAACAAGTGAAGGAGGGGGGCCTGCCCAGTTTTTCCTATTATGTGGTTGCTTTTACTACCGGTAGCACCTCCCATTGCTCCATTACTTCTTGTGTTCCAACAAAGGAATGACTGGAGTAGGACAGAAAAAGACTTAAGCAGCAGCAGGGTCCTCTTCTGGCTTAGCAGAAGTTGGGGGCAAAAGCACATAACCACTATGGAAAGTTTCCTAGTGGCAGCTTAGGCCATGGACACTAAGAATGAGGATATCCTGCAAATGGTGGGGGTGCTCAGAAGAGCAAGATATCAATGGCAGTGGTAGGATGATGGGTCAGGAATTAGGCTGACATAGGTAAAATGAGGTCTGATTCAGGCCACTGAGGATAAAGAGTGTATTACAAAATCATGCTGTCTGGGATGCAAAAGAATAATTTCTGTGCCTATGCCACCTTATCATCATATCAGCATCTGTCTGATTAACAGGCTTATTTAGGGTGCAGAAATAGTGGGCATGCCAAACATAGTGCGTAGTATTTTTGAAAAAAAAAAACAAGCAAATGCCATATGTTATGGAACAAGCATTTCAAGCAACATTACTCGTTTTTCCTTTTTAAGATTCTGTATTTCTGGCCTCTCTTCTTGTTCCTTTTCATTTCTAGCACAGGGTATTGCAAGAAAATTTAGAGCACGTGATATTCTCAGTTCTGTCTTTTTGCTCTGGCCATTTCAAAGCCACACATTTTAATGGTGATAAGAATGCCAAGTCAGGCACTGCCTGTCTGAAAAGGAGGGCTTTACTTCTGTTGGATCTGGCTCTGCAGTGGCAGTATTGCCATCTGATACCCTGGCGGCCTGGGTTTTGGCTCCCTGCAACAGTCCTGCAGCACCGCCTAATTGGGAGTGGAGTTGACTAGGGGGGAAAAAGGCAAAGGGTAATAGTAAACAGTGTCAAATAAGAAGATGGGGGTTACAACAACTCTGGTTCCGTGGGGGTCAGTTCTGAGTAGGGGATGTTAGCCGGTATTTAACTATGTTTTATGGCTTTTAAGAGCTTTTTTGATTTATTATGTTACTACAGTTAACTTCTGTTGATCGGAACTGTTGTTTTTCCCATTCAGACGGACACCCCTCTAGAATTTGTCTTTTTTCCCCGACTTGAAGTCAAGGGTGGGGGGAGACCTAACTGAACTTTGTTAAAGCTTCTGGGGGCCTAGCAGCCCCCATACCCCTGGCTTTTTACATACATTTTTCTTGGCTATCCTCACCCTCAGACCTTGCCCCCACACACACACACTTTTAGAAGGGCTCCACCGCCTGTGCAGTGACTCCAACACAGTCCCACAGCCTGCTACTATGAAGCATTCACAATCCGATTGGATTACAATATTTCATAATCGGATTGTTTAGTAAATATACTTAAATGCTATTGTATGTGGTGTTCATTTACCTTTTTAAGCAAACTTTAGAATCTACTATTTTACAGTATCAAATGTGGTCTTTGATGAATCCTTGAGTTTTTCAGTGGTGTCTTATGCACAATATGTATTTTTTGATGTGCGCCTTTAATTGCGCCTCATCTTCTGTAACAATCTCACAAAATAATTGTTTGAGATGGTACTGCAAGATAGATCTGGTTTAAAGGAATTTAATCATCTTGTAAAATTCATTTTTCACCACCAATGCTTTTTTTTTTTTTTTTAACACATGTAACCTCCCCCCACCGGCCACCCTTGTTTCTACTAGCAGGGCTGCTCCTCTCACATCTAGGCACCACCGAGAGGGTTGGGGGTAGTCACTACAAATAGCTTACAGCTACTCTGTGTGGAGCCATTACTTCTACTTCAGAGCCTGCCATTCTTAGACAGGCAACCCAAGTGTGGCAACTACCTGGCTCACACCTGGGGGACCACTTAGCATGGCCATCAACCTGGGTCCCTGGGAGAAAACATTTGCTCAGCATTATGCTACGTCTGTACTTCTGGTCAGGGGCATCCAAGTAAATCTGGACACTGGAAGCAAATAACTGTAATGTCCAAACCAGGCTGGGATTCTAGAGTGTGGCTTTTATTCACATAACACAGAGAATAACAAAGCAAAGATGGACCCCCACAGGGCTACTCTCACTGGTAATGCAGATTACTGAGGTACAGAGCACACTTCCTCACTACGAATCCTCAGGTTCTGAACAGATCTGTGCACACACAGCCCAAACTGGTACACTTCTCTTCTTTTCCTTGACATGGCACCCCGGCCAGTACTAGGACACTTTTCCATATTGCATGGAGGTCGATGGTGGCTCCCTAAACCACCCATGTGCACATTCCGGCTCTCAGGGAAATATCCAAAATCCCATGTCTACGTGCTTTCCTCAGGCATTGGCCAAATTCGCCGAGAGAAAACATAGGTGCCCAAACTGAACCGAGAGGTAAACCTGGTTACTTCAGATGGGCGGGGGAGTGTCTCCCACCTTTGCTCCCAAATCTATACTCGGCCATTCATTTAGTTTACAACACCTTTCTCTGAACTCTGTTTGTATATGTTCTCTCGAAATGTTTTACGCATTTAACATTCTACTTTTCACTGGAGGTGTCCTGACTTTAAAAGTACTGTAAGTGGCTATGTCTTTACCCTAGACCCCCACTGTTGCAGATGCTTCTCAGTCATACACAGACTAAAAGTTCTGTACTTGGCAAGTCTCTCTTTGACCCCACAGTAGGCAGATTCTTTTACTTAACACACTATCTCAGTGAACATAGCCTCTGTTGCAGAGCACAACTCACCACGGTATGCGGGTGCCCCAAGGCTTCTTCCCATAAATGTCTCCAGTACTCACAGAACAAAACGACTCTCAGGCAGCTTCACCCTCTCCAGGCTGGACTAGGGGATTGTCCCTGAATCCTGGAATTCCCCCCCCCCATCCTTCTGGGGAAAGGGCACTGGAACAACTTCTAGGAACGGTCTCTACCACTTCCTTCTACACGTCTTCTGTGTTCCTCTCTAGGGTGAGAACACGCAACCCCTTTTTCTAAGGTAGCTCTACATCAGAGCTAGGCTCTGAGGAGCTGCACACTGCAGCACTCCTCACTCTCCTGAGTCTCCACACAGACTGCTCTCTGAAGACTGACTTGAATCTCCCAATGTTCTACTGCTAACCCCTGCAGCTAGCATTCCATCATGGCTTATGCAGCTGCGAGAATTCCAAGGTGACATCACCACTCCAGCTCAGCTGAAACTGAAAACAGAGCAAGACAATGTGAAACCCATTTAACTGGCATCTCACAAGCTGCCTACTCCCTGCCTGCCTGCCATTGATCTAAGTGGGATTCTAGTAACTCCTGGGAACAAGGGGGTTACACACAAATAAATACATTTTGTACACGGATTAATTTATACACATTGTTTAGTAATGCATTTTTATGTAAAATGTTCTCACTTGTTCATTTGTTTTATCACATTATATACTGTATATACAAACAACCTTAGTGCGCAAGCACTGAGGAAAGGGTTACCCCAAAGGGCATTGGCCAGGAAGTCAAGTTTCATAGAAATACAAAATCACACATACCCCCATACTGCAAGAATCACGGGCTGTATATGCAAATCACCACAAAATATTATGTTGATTCAACTTAAAGCAGAAATGCATGGTGCTGAAAGGCCTCTCGCACACTCTGCAAAGGGTGCCAACATGATATATATGTCATACTCATTTGTGTCAAGTGTGTGATGCACTATGATTCCATGCCCTGATGAAGAAGGTTGCTCCTTGGAAGCGCCAGGGCATTTGCTTGATCCTGGTGCTGCTGTCCCCCTTGGAAGGAAGGCTGCTGAGCCACAGGGAAAGAGTGCTGAAAGGGCTTCTTTCTCTTCTTCTGCTGGTTCTTGCCCGAAGAACCCTTGGCAGAAGTAGTGTCCAAGGTGGCACTGGACTGTTCTATGTGCTGAAGGTGACTGGCCACTCCTGGGCCAAACAAGTCAGTCCAGAGGAGAAGCACATCAGCTAATTTGTGCTGAGTATTCACTGGGAAGGAGGAGAGCCGCAGTCAAGCCCTGCAGTGAGAGGCAACTGCGGCATCCATCAAGTGATCACAAGAGTCCCCTATGTCCAGGGCCATCTGGGGCTGCTGTTTGGCAACAGCTCGGCCCTGGTCTCAGACCTGCTTGACCGTGGTCTGCATGTCTGCGAGGAGCTGTGGGAGGACTTCATCTAACAACCCAAGAAGGGCGTGAGAGAAGTGTGCCATGATGATGGCCGAACATGCCTGACAAAGGCCCAAGGAGGAAGCCACATAGATCTTCCTGGCTGAATGGTCCAAGAGCTTGGACTCTTTATCAGGAGGTCAGTCAGTATCAGCAGAACTGACAGTATGCCTGAACACAGAGGCAGTCACCAGGCTCTCAGCGGAAAGGTGCTCTGTGAACCCCACTGGGGACCCCATGGGAACCACGTACATGCGGGCCATGCAGGCAGATGGAGCTGGACAAGAGGCAGGGCACCGCCATAGTTAAAGGGCTGGGCCGACAATGGCATCAGCCACTGAAAAGGCCTCCCATCAGGGTATCCCCTCTCTTCAGGATGTCCGTGAGAGGGTACTCCGCCTTTTTCTGGATGGGTTACAGGGGCATCACTGTGGACTCAGAGATGAAGCAAAGGATCCCTTGGAAGGAGAAAGAACCTATCTCCATCCCTAGGCCAACGGATAACTCATCATCCCCAGGATGACAGTGAAGCCCATTGACATCCGAATCCGAGGAGTCAGGATACAGTGGCCTGCCACCCAAATCACCTTCGACACGCCGAGGGTGGTCCAGGGTGACCATGACCAACAGACGCTGGGGAAGCCTGGTGTCTGGTCGGTCTTCTTTGTAAGGAGCCCCTCCCACAGGCTGTTTAGGCAGTGGTTTCCACCACAATCAGTGGAGAGACCGGTTTAGGCCGAACAGGTAGTCGCGCTGGCCCCGCAGGCAGAGGAACTGAAGGTTTCAACTCCAAAGGGGTCAGCTTCAGCCTTGGAGGCGAAAGCCAAGAAATGGCCGGGGTAGCAGTCGAAGTTGGCTTGTGGCCAGACAAGATCAGCTGTTGCCACATGAGGCCCTCGTAGCGCCGGAGTTTCCACCAGAGCTTCTACTCATTCAAGGAGGATGAGGACAACCAATGGCATCACCTCTTTTTGAAGCACTTGTGGCTCTTCCTCAGCCTTCTGGACGAGGGGGTTCTAGACCTAGACTGAGATTGGGTGGGCAGACTCTGTCACTCGGGAGACACCGGCAGGACCGGTGATACCCCAGGGGTCCGGAACCAGGTTCTCGATGGGGGACACCAGCGGGCTGGGTCTCCGAATCGGGAAGACAAGGACCGGAGTCCTCTCTAAAGAGTGGTCAACCGGGGTCAGCAACAGCGGGTCGATTGGGTCGAGAGCAATCTCGACCTCACTGGCCGCATCCACGGTTGGCTGGTCCAATGGAAGATCCGTGAAGCCGGCGGCCAAAGAAGTGATCTTGACAGAGGTCGAGACCGCATGCTCCTGGGACTGACACCTCTCTCGGTCACAAGAGTGCCTTCACCGAGATGAAGACTTGCTTGGTTCCTTCTCCCGATTGTGAGATTGGGAAGAGTGCGAGCCCGCGGGCACCTCTCCCTGGGTGGGAACAGAATAGCACAACTCCTTGAAGGAAGCCAAAAAGATGGAGCCCAGGATGAGCGGAAAGAAGCTTCGAGTGTCCGCGGCACAAGCGGCTTCTTCCTCGAATGCTTGCATGCGTTCCAACTGCTCAGTGGATCCCGCAGCCATGGAAACTGCCCATCCAGCCTCCTTGGACATCACCGGAGGGTTCCTCTTCTCCAGTTTCCCTAGTTTCAGACATGCAAGACAGTTGTCCAGGATGTTGGGATGGAAGGCCAAGCAGAAGCTGCAGGATGAGGTGTCAAGGCCGACACCGAGGCAGTAAAACGCACGTGAGGTGGGGATCAGTGCGCAACATTTTTTGGCCACAAGGACACCGGCAAAATCCGGGGGAAGATTTTTCTTCCATAATCAAAGATGCAAAAGGCGATCGCTAATTCAAACGATTTTTAATTTCGGTAAAACTGAAGTTTTGAAAGCCAGGGCCTACGAAATGCGTGAGCATGAGGGAGGCAACCTGAATCTTCCAGTGGAAAGGAAGATCTGGCATCACGGGGCACAGCCGAGGTATATACCACCTGGGTGGGTGGGAGGAGCCAACTTGAAGACTTCTGGCGATTCTTAAAGGGAAAGGGACATGCCAATAAGTGTGGATGAACAACATATCCACGATACTAGAAAATAAATTACCACCATATTGTTATCAGGCATGCATATTTTATTCATTATATTACATGATTTTAAGACATTAAGTATTACGTGAAGGTGTGAGTCATCATTTGCAATTCACACTCTTGTTATCACAGATTACACTGATAGCCACAGCAGTGATGTCACATCAGTGAATGTATAAACGGTGAACATTTCTCACTTCACTGAAAAAAGGGGTAAAAGGGAGCAAACATGTCATATAAAATTTTTAGTATACAGATTTATTCATTTATTTAGTTATTTCAGTTAATAACATACAGAACCATACACTATATTTATGTAATTCATGGATGCCCATGTGATACGTAATCCCTATATTACTACCAAACAGCATACTTAGCGTTACAGTTTAGGTCCTGGTTTACGCCATGGATATTGGTCAAGCTGAATTTTTTTTAATGTTTTTTTTCTTTACATTAATTTACTAGCCTTACACACACACACACGACAAAAACAAATTTATATGCATGTCTCCAATAGATCAGATTTGTTGACATACTTTTGTACTAGCAAATAAGAATGATATGTATATAACACTACGCTATACTGTACTACAGAGTGTACATCTACTGCAGCCAATAGTTGTCACAAAACATATAAACAGGGTTTTATAGATAAGCATTAAAAACTAGCTTTACCTCTCAGTTTTGTATGTTAATACTAATACAAGTTTCCAAATGGAATCACTTGTTTGCACAGTTGTCACTTTTTTAGGGGGGAAAAAAACCATTAATAGCAGTTGACAGTGACTGTGAATGTCAACATAACTGTATAAACAAAGATTGCCAGCAGTGTGCATGTTCTTGACATTCAGTGGCAACAGGGATTAATACTTTTCTAAGAACAATAATGTATGCTAAAACAAATTTTGATTCTGCTTGTAAAACTGTCAATATGAACTGACAAAGGGAACTGGGTGGCTCAGTGGACTGGTAGCAGGTGAAGTCCTATTCCTTCACATTTTTAAAGGCAAGAACAAGTGTCTTCTGACAAAAGGAGTACAATATTATAAAACACAGTAAAATCTCTTACCAGAGCATCAAATACCAGCGTGTCAAATGTGTCACAATCAGAGTTCTCCATCATGATGTTAAAAAGTGCATCAAGGGTATCTTGCAGGAACTGAAAGAGAATGTTCTCAGTTGAATTAGCTGCATGCAGACATTTCAGAAAACTTAAAGATCTTTAGTTAAATTTGCTAATAGTGTGTGTGTGTGTATATATATATATATATAGAGAGAGAGAGAGAGAGAGGGAGACAAAGAACCTCTGTGCACAAGCACTGAGGCAATGGTTACCCCAAAGGGCATTTGGCAGGGAAGCCAAGTTTCAGAGAAACACAAAATCACACGTCCCCACAATGCAAAGCATCATGGGCTGCATATGTAAATCACCACAGACTATTATGCTGGTTCAACTTTAAGCAGAAATGCATGGTGCTGAAAGGCCTCTCACACAGTTTGCAAAGGGTGCCAACAGAAGGCATATTAAAACAAGACCCAATTAAAACAAAAAACAGTTTAAAAGACAAACTGTTTTTTGTTTTAATGGGTTCACCACAACATAACCCAGATAGATCATCTTAGGGTAGCTGGTTCATTCCACTGGGGTGTCAAACAGACGAGGCATATTGACGAGTCCTGGTAGGATGAAACACATGTCTATGTCTTCTGTTGGCACCCTTTGCAAACTGTGTGAGAGGCTTTTTGGCACCATACATTTCTGCTTAAAGTTGAACCAGCATAATACTTGTGGTGATCTGCATATGCAGCCCATGATGCTTTGCATTGTGGGGACATGTGTGATTATATACATATATATATATATATATATATATATGTGTGAATGTATGTGTGTGTATATATATACTTTTAAAAAAAACAAGTTGTAAAACTTAGAATACAGGACAAAAAGGAAACACTCCTTAATACAGTATATGCAACAAATTTCCTCCTTAGATATTATAGCCATAATTATTCCAGATATTTAAAGAGCAACAATTGTGGTCATTTTTACAAAAGGTCCCTAACCCCCCACTGGTGCCTTATCCCACCTGGAGTTACCCTGTCTATATCCTGCAATTTTCTGATACATAGAAGAAGAAGGGGAAATTACTATAAATCTTGGTTCAGAAGAACGCACCATCAGATCCTTTCCCCTTCCTGGTACCACTAGCCGAAAGCTCCGTCTCCCTGCCACCCCATGCTTAAACGTTTTGTGATATAGTTATTTGCAAAGCACAGGGGTGTACTACACTGAATTGAATGAGAGCGATTTTCAAAATGCTTTTTGCCATATTTTAAAATTCCACTGGGGTCAATTCAAAGCCACCGCTCAACTAACAAGAGCTTCTCAAGATCGATAAGTGGTATTACTAAAAAATCTGATGACTTCCCAAAAAACCCACAAAAATACATAACTGATCATTTTATACTGAAACGTCCGTCAGTCACATTTCTGACAAATTATCTTTGTTTTGCAACCAAAGTATCATTTTGCTGTTCCAAGTTTGAAAAGTAAGCCCATGGGTGGGATCTGTCAGTGCCTTTTCTGTTTTATGTGCTGTTTTACACATTATTTGGGAGGCAGTGTAGCCTAGCTGTTAGGGTGCAGAGCTGTCAACCTGAAAGCATGGCTCTGAATCCCACCACACTCCACTTATTGACTGTGTAACTCTGAGCAAGTCATAGATCTTCCCTGTGCTTTAGCACACTGCAGCCTTTTCCTACAATATCTATATGCTGTTTCAATCTCTCTGTGTGCCTCATGGCAGTAACACACGCTGCCTTCCCTCTCCTGGACTGTAAAGCACTTTGGGATAAGATTTGGATGAATGGTGCTATATTAAAGCAGCAGTGCAAGGAAATTGGGCAAAAAATCTGACGCAGCCTTTTATCACCATAACAGATTCCAGGCATCTTCCAGTTTTATTTGCTGTTAAAATTTTCTAGTTCTACTAAAATCTGAATATTTTATAAATATTTTCATTTAGTTTTTTTCTGAAGAGTAAAAGACAGCTGCCACATTGGATTAGAAATAGCACTGTAGACCTGACAAGGGCTAGGATCAAGCGAATGCAAAAAAAATCATGGTGCGCAGCATAAGGACATAGCAAATCAGATTTGACTGTTATGCGAATAGTTTAATAAACTGTAGCTGAAGCTAGCTTTTTTAAAACAGAAAAAAAAAGTTTTATTGCACTGCTGCTTTAATAAATTATTTCTCAATCCTACTGCCTCCTAATCAAAAAAGGGAGTATTAGCAACTAAGTTATCCAGCAGTGCTTACACACAGATGTTTTCAATAAGAAAAAAAAAATCACTTTCTTATACAGTTAAAATGTTAGCCAGCTCATCAGCAGTGTTAGGGCTACTAATCACAATGCTGGTGACCTCAGTTTGGGAATAAGACTGGGTCAATGAGGCCGGCCAGGAGAGAGAGACATACAGAGTCCCAGTGGAAACTCTCCCTCTACGGGAAACGGTGCTGTACCAGTGCTACTTGGGTGACCAGAGTGGTGGCACCAGTCAGCATGCTTTTGAGGGTTTGGATGATCCTGGCAGAAGCCACACAAGCTGCACACTTTGCATGCTTGCTTGCACATGGCATCTCAGCTGCTGGCATTTCAGTGGAAGTGATCCAGAACACAGGAATATAGCCCCAACTCTTGAGGACGATGAACCTTGGCCTACCCAGGCCCTGCAACTCTGCCATACCACTGTCTGATGACTAGGCACTGCTGTAGGTACATCCCCTTACTTCGGCCCTATCTGGGAGGTATAACAAGGCTAGATGGAAGAAGAGGAGTGCAGGTTTGAGGAGTACAATGGTGGTGGGGGAAGGGAGACATGGGCTCCTGAGGGAGTCAAGACACTATAAGTTGGGGGTACTAAGGAAAAAATACAGATTTTAAATATGTTCTAGCTGAACTGAGCAAGGAATCAACTTGCAATGTTATGCAAAAGAATCTAAATACCAAACAGCAAAAAAAAAAAAAAAATTAGAAAGGAGGCAGAAAGATGCTCGATCTGGCACCTCAATCAAAAAATTCTTCAACTCAGTTAATCACTACACAATGTGTTATTTTCTAAGTCTCCCAAATTATCCTGCGTCTTCTCCTAAATATTTTCTGTCTTTAAATTTACGTACTGATTTGACATGAAAACAACTTGGACGTGGTTTGTTAAAGAGCTGGTGACACGTTCGGGTGAACTTTAACAAAACATAATATTTAGACACAGCCCAGCTTGTATTTCCCATTGGTGCTGTATTTCTCCTCCCCATTATTTATTACAAACATACGAGAAGCCAGCAGAAGAAGGCCATTTGGTCTATAAAGTCTGCTCGTACTGCAGGGTTCACAGCTTGAGCTAATGTCTCTGCCCTCCCTCACCACTCCTCCCATCCTCTCTACTCATGATCCTTACCTTCCCCCATGCCTGTCCCAGCCTCCCTTAAAGCTGCCCACTGTCTTTAATGAGATGACCTCTTCCAGCAGTGCATTCCAAGTGTCCACCACCCTCTCTGTGAAGAAGTGCTTCCTGATCTCCCTCCTAAACCTCCGACCCTCCAGCTTAAGACTGTGCCCCCTCGTGTTATGGTTGCCACTCAGCTTAAAGAGGCTCTTCTTATCAACCTTATTTATTCCTTTCAAGTCCTTGAAGGTCCCAATCATGTCCTCTCTCTCTCTCCTGTCTTCCAGCGATTAAATGCTCAGTGCCCTCATGCTCTCTTCATATGCCTTACACTGCTGACCTTTGTAGCCCTCCTCTGGACCTTCTCTAGCAGGTTAATGTCCTTTTTGAGGTGTGGGCACCAGTACTGAATTCCATACTCTAGATGCGGCCTTACCAGTGACCTGTACAAAGGCAGTATAACCTCATCTCTCCTACTACTGATCCCCCTAGATACAGATCCCAGCATCTTGTTTGCCTTTGCTGCTGCTTTCTTGCACTGCATGGAATGCTTCAGGTCACTAGTGATAATCACTCCCAGGTCCTTCTCCTCTGATGCAGATATTCAGACTCCACCCAGGTAGTACTCTGTCCTGGGATTACTGACTCAAATATGCATAACTTTGCATTTCTTGGCATTGAAGCCAGGCTGCCAGATCCTGGACTACTTCCCCAGCTTTTCCAGATCTTTCTGTAGGTCCTGTATCCCTTCAGCTGTGTCCACTCTTCCACAGAGCTTGATGTCATTTGTGAATAGGCACATTTTGCCCTTAATGCCATCTCCAATGTCACTGTTGAAGGCACTGATCAACACCAGCCCCAGCACTGAGCCCTGCGGGACGCCACTGGTTACCTCTCTAGTGCCAGATAACTCTCTCCCCACGACCACCCTCTGGGTTCTGTCCCTCATCCAGTTGTCCACCCATCTGGCCATCTTTTCCCCAACCCTGAGATCCCCCAACTTCCTGATTAACCTTTTGTGGGGCACAGAGTCAAAGGCCTTGCTGAAATCAAGAAAGAGGTGTCTACCGCTTGGCCCCAGTCTACTGTCTTAGTGACACAGTCAAAGAAGTCAATCAGATTTGTTTGACACGACCCCCCCCCCCATGAACCCATGTTGCCTTGCATCCTGAAGACCATGCTCCTCTAGATATTCCACCAACCTTTCCTTTAGTATGTCTCCATGAGCTTGCCCACAATAGAGGTCAGACTGACTGGCCTGTAATTCCCTGGGTCATTCTTGGGTCCGCTTTTGAGGAGGGGCACTACATGTGTTGTTCTCCAGTCCTGCGGTACCACTTCTGACTCTAGTGAATTAATAAATAGGTCTGCCAGTGGCCCTGCCAGCTCCTCAGCCAGTTCCTTTAGTACCCTTGGATGTACTCTGTCCAGGTCTGGTGATTTGTCCACCTTCAATGCCAGCAGCCCCTCCCTCACTCTATCCTCCTTTATCACTACATCTGAGTTCCCTTCCCCCCCGCTCCCCTTTTCCTTCCTGAAGGCACTGGCCCATCCTTCTCCCTAGTGAAGACGGAACAAAAGTATTCATTTAGTATCTCTGATTTTCCCCCATTATCCTCCACCCACTCCACCCCTTTCTTAAGCTTAACAATCCCTTCCTCCTTGCCCCTTTTCTCACTTACATATCCAAAGAAAGCCTTATTCCCCTTCTTAATTCCTTCAGCTATCTGCAGCTCCTTCTGTGCCTTTGCTCTCCTGACTTCCTTACTTGACTCACTAGCCAACCTTAGGTAATTTTCCCTATCCACCTCTCTCTTGGTCTTAATGAAGGCGCTTTGGCCCTTGTGTTCTTCCCCTCCAAGCCTAATACACTCATCTGTGGCAACCAGTATTCCTTCCTTAATGATGGACCACCTTTGTTCCATCCCCATATCTGCTCTGATGCCCACCAGATGGCTCTTTAGCACTTTGCCCATTTTCCTGAAGTCCGCCCTCCTGAAATCCAAGATTTTGGTCTTAGTCGGGATGCTTTCCCCTGCCCATATTCAACTGGAACCACACTGTGTAATGGTCACTTCCACTCAGTGGCTCCCTGACCATTATTTCCTGTACATGCTCCCCATTTGTGAGTACCAGATCAAGAACTGCCTCAGTTCTTATTGGTTCAGTGATGCCCTGAGTCAGGAACCCACTCTGCAGTCCTTCCAGGATCACCCGACTCCTAGCACATGTTGTGGATGGTATGCTCCAGTCCACCTTGGGCAGGCTGAAGTCCCCTACAATTACCACCTCTCCTTTCCCTGCAGCTTCCAATATTTGTGAGTTCAGTTCCCTGTCCCTCTCCTCATCCTGACTGAGGTCATTTGTATGAAAACAGGATTTCTGCTCCTGAAGAGTTCATTTATTCCAGCTGCTTTCTCCCCACCTGAAGACATAGAGCACTGCTTGTGACCTCACAGTTAGTCCTATGGCAACATACTGTAATGTCACAAAAGGAAGGATTATGATTTGGAGTAGGGAGTAAGCTATAGAGGCAGATAAACTCAAAATAAATTCTAAGGGATAATGATCATATATTCATGCATATTTCCTTAGTAATAAATTATGGAGAGGAGAAATATATAAAATATAAATGGAATGCAAACAGAATTGTACCTAAATATTATTTTTTTTTTTTAAGTTTTCTTTGAGGTGTCAGTAGCTCTTTAAGAGTCAGCCATGACTATCAGATCTGAAATTTGTTCGATACGTTCAAGAACAAGTACCAGAGTCAAACTGGCCCGCCAGAACACCTGGAAATTTAGAGATGGGCCCCCCTTGGGTATCTGGGCACCTTCTAAACTCCAGAAATCTCTGTACTTATCAATTTTGTAATTAAATGGGGTATTCTGGGCACTGCAAGCTAATGTAAGATGCAAACAAGAGAGATAATGTATCAAACTGACGTGGAATACTGATACGACTGCCACCCTGGGCCCTCCCCTACTGATTTCCCCGGTGGCCCCAGTATGAAGTTTTCAGGTGGGTCTCCTGTGCCCCAGTTCTGGTCCCCATCAGTACAGCAGCAGTGCCACTCACAGTGGTGATAAATAGACTTCAGGAAAGAGACAGAGCATCAGAGAGATGGTAGTAACAGAGGCCGGACACCACAGAGAACGCTACCCTCCTCCAGGATGGGAGTGACGAGCAGCATGCTGTTCTACTGTCATCTAGGCAACCACAGGTGGCAGTACAGTCAGGAGCCTGAAGGCACACAAGGGAGGGGAGACTACATGCATCAATGCATCAGGCAAGCCATCACTGTGGCAAGTGGTGGACCAGGGAGGGGCAGTACATGTGGCCTTCCTGGATTTCAGTAAGGCCTTCGACACCGTTCCACACAGAAGACTAGTGAACAAGCTAGCCTGTCTGGGAGTGGGTCAAAAAGTTATAAACTGGGTAAGGAGTTGGTTAAGCTACAGGAGTCAGAGGGTGGTGGTAAATGGTGTCCACTGTGGAGAAGGCAAGGTGACCAGCGGGGTGCCTCAGGGCTCAGTACTAGGCCTGGTCCTCTTCAATGTCTTTATTAGCGACACTGCAGAAGGGCTAGAAAGGAAAGTATGCCTGTTCACGGATGACACAAAAATCTGCAACAGAGTAGATACACCGGGGGAGGGGGGGATGAGGGATAATTTGAAAAAGCTGGAAGAATGGGTAAGGGTTTGGCAGCTGGTTTTCAATGCACAAAAGTGCAAAATCATTCACTTGGGGCAAGAAACCCAAGGGTTATGTACCATTTGAGAGGGGAAGTACTGACAACCATCAAACAGGAAAGGGACCTGGGGGTAATTTTTTTATTTTTTTTTCAACTTTAATTTTTATTTCAATATTCCATCTATATACAACATGTAAACTGCTAACAATCAGTTATATCAGATAAATTAAACTACATATTCATATCTCAGTCCTTCAGAGATTTACAAAATAATATGTTTTCATCCAAATGGTTAAAAATGGCTATTACTCTATAGTACTCAAAGGAAGTCAACATGGAAAATTAAATGATTAAATCTTAAACACTCCTATTGAAAAAGGCGTATACATTTTTTTAAATGAACAAATTAAACCCACCAGACTACAGAGCTTAGATCTTGTACAAGACCATCAAACAATATACTATATGCGATATTCCTTGCATGAACCTGCTCGGTAAGACAGGGGAACCTGTCTCATTCGTTAAGCAACCTTTGACTTGGTAGAATTCAAAAATGTAATGTAATATAAGGGACCTCGTAAACAACCTCGCTAAACCCCCAGAGAGTAACATCCGATCAATGAACAAGTGGTACAGGATCAAATACAATTAAAGAGAGAAGGCATGTGCCCTTCAGCCGCCGAGGAAGTTAGTAGGCAGAGGTATCCTCTGAAGGCAAGCAAGTAAATACTATGTACATCAGTATACCTATATTTCCTGCTGTCTTATTGTTCCTTCCGACACCTCCTTCAGGTGCCAGGGACGCCAAGTCTCCAAAAAGTATATTTTGCACAAACAAAGAGTGGCAGTGATTCTCTCCATAGATTCTATTTTGGAGACCTTACGCTTCCATTGAGATAGGGTGGTGGTCTGGGGGGAAGCCACTGCAAGGTAATGCATTTTAGACCTGCTATCCTTAAAATATCGTAAAGCTTAGCTATGGGTCTCGAGCTCCCAAAAGTCGCCAGAAAGCCAAGCACTAAATTGTTAAAAGTGAATGGTATGAGGGTACTGAAAATAGCCTGTATGTAAGCATGTACATGTTGCCAAAAAGGAGTTATCTTGGGGCAGCTCCAAAAGATGTGCCAGTGAGAGCCCACCAAACCACAATCTCTCCAGCACCTATTGAAAAAAGGCAGTCCCAAAATGTTTTGTAATGGTCGGGGTACAGAAGTATCTTAGGAACATTTTCCACTTAAGTTCTTGCCATGTTGGCAAGGCTGTCATCGCCCATCCCAGCTTAAGTCTAAACTCCCATTTAAGATGAGGTATAGGGAAACTGGATTCCTCCTCCCATTTAACACAAATATACTCAGTCAGGGGTGAGATAAATCCACAAGAAGTTTATATAGTTCTGATATTGGTCTGACCTTCCTCATCATGGTAAGCCACCAGCAAAAAGTTTCTTCTAGTACAGTTTGGGATCTTAGTAGCTGTTGAAGATGTGGGTGTCGAGGGGTAAAGTGTCATACTTGTAAGACCCGAAAGTGGTCCTCTCTCCTTAAGGCAAACTTCTGTTGTAGCTGTTGGAAAGATAAACAGATGGCTCCAGATAGGAGAAGTGTGAATCGGGTAAGACAGGGTAATTAGTTCTGATGATCTGAAGGTAGCCAAACGGTGTGATAAGGCAGTGGGGAACATTAGCAGGATGCTCGGGTGAACAGGGAGGGGTATCACAAGTAGGAAGGAGGAGGTAATACTACCCCTGTACAGATCACTGGTAAGACCCCACCTCGAGTGCTGTGTCCAGTTCTGGAGGCCCCACCGCCAGAAGGGCATTGATAAGGTGGGGGCAGTACAAAAAAGGGCTACCAAAATGGTGCAGGGCCTGCATCAAAAGCCCTACAAGGACAGACTCATGGAAGTGAATATGTACTCTCTGGAGGAGAGGGGGGAAAGGGGGGTGACAATAGAAACATTCAAGTATCTAACAGATATTAATAAGGTACAGGAAGGTAGCATTTTCCACAGAAAAAGAAGCTCAAGGATAAGGGGTCATGCTATGAAGTTGGGGGGGGGGGCTCAGAGGAACTACTGTTTCATGGAGAGTGTAGTAGATGCTTGGAACAGCCTTCCAGCAAAGTTGGTGGGTGCCAAAACACTGATGGGATTCAAGCATCCATGGGACAGATACAAGGTGACCTCAGTAGTAAGGCCAGGGGAGGTAATGACCAGAAATCGAGTAGGGTCTCCGGTGGCACAGTAGGCAGGGAAAGCTGGGCAGACTAGGTGGGCCAAGAGATCTTTATCTGCTGAAAACAACTCTATGTAACCAAGCGTGACCAATTAATAGCAATAACTAAAAACCTTTTTTTTTTTAAACAAAAATCCCAAAAGGACCTATTCCCAATTGATACCTACAAAACTGTATGTTACAAATGTGAGCTCCTTGTCAGGCAAAATTATGAAAATTCATGCTTAAGTTACTAAAAAAAAGTACAGAACTGATCTTTTTCAGATTTGGACAGTTAAGAGTCCCAAAGACTGAGAAGGTGCACGTCAAATTTCCCAGTCCTAGGGTCTAAGACAGCCAAGATATAACCCTCTGAAAATTACCTTTTTTAATGAAACCCCAACACAACCCTACTGTACCTCTCTGATATATAATGTGACACAACAGTGCCACTATATATAGGGTTGAGTAGGCATTTTAAAGTTAAACCCCAGTTTTTGCACATTATTAACTTCACAATCGTTCAACGGATTTGCATGAAAATTTGCATGCACATTCTCATGGGGTGGATCTCTGGAAGTGTGACGTTTTGTTCTAGATGAATGTGCAGATTCTGCCAGATAGTGTAAAAAATGATTTTTCGGTGACACACGTAGTGCCCAGATGGTTTGGAATGGTGCCATGGGAAAAGCGCAAAATAATTATAGCAACACATGATTTAGGCGAGGGAACTAGGGCGACTGCAGATATGGCAACCTTTGTATCTGTGGGGGGATTCACCCTCCCACGCCCTCCACACTCCCACTTATATAATATTCCAACTCCAGGAGGGGTGCAGTTTGGGGAAGGGGGGAATCCCCAGTCGCCGTTTCGGTAGTCGCCCATTTCCATAACCATTATTATAGTCGCTCTTTTCGTCATCGCTCTTATCACGAGTCACCTTTGGAAGTTTGGTCTGCAATTTTCAGGGTAGACAGGGACTGACCCACAGACGTACATTTTGCTTGTTTGGTGAAAGACGATTAATCCGTTCCAAAGTTATTAAATTTTGGGTTCTGAGCATGCTCAGTAAGCACCTGAAAATAGGTGTATGAACCAAAACAATAATCATTTTTTTGCATGGGCCCAATCCTTTTATGTGAGGGGAAAAAAATCCTTTTTCATTTGCCGCCATCTTGTTTTCCATTTTGTTTGTAAAAATAACCATTTCAAAACCCACAAAAGTGACATCCTGGAGAGAGGACAAGACAACTATCTTGCTTATCAGGACTCCGTTATGTGGATTCCGCAGTTAACTGTTGGAGAAATTACCCGCAATTTTTTTTTCTGAATCCTTTTTCGTGACTCACTTCTGCTTTTTTCGTATGAATGGAAGCATGTAAAATCCTTGTTATTCCCTGGTGTCTGGCGGCGCCCCCCCCACCCCACCTCCTCACTATTATTTTATATTTCCCTGGTGTCTAGTGACATGCCCCCCACCCTCTGATTGCCATCCCATTATTATATTTCCTGGTGACTAATGGCATCCCACACCTTCCAATCGCCATCCCCATTATTATATTCCCTCATTGTCTAGTGGCACCCCCACCCTCTGATCACCATCCCTGTTAGTATGTTATACTTCCCTGGTGTCTAGTGGCACCCCCTCCCCTTTGACTGCCATCCCCATTTACATTTTTTCTTTCCCTGTTATCTAGTGGCACCCCCCCCACCTTCTGATTGCCGTCCTTTCTGAAATAAAGAAAACAGTCCCTTGATGTTTTTTTTCTTAAAACTTGTAAAAACAAGAAAATTATCCTACGCCAATCTGACCCTCTACCACTCCACCTCCCACTCAGCACCCACCACCCTGCATCCCCTCCCTACAACCCTCACACACCTGAACAGGTCCCAGGGTGAAGATGCAGTCTCTGATCGAAGACATGTCTTGCTGCTGGAAATGCAGGCTTCTATATGAGAAAGTAAAATAACTGCGGTTCAGTGTATTTCAATGGGGTTGTCAACTCTGGTGCATAACTTTCCCATTTTTACATATTACACCAACATGGCCTTTTTGAGAGCCCACCTCACGAACAGTGTTGGTGGAAGTACGCAACTCCGGCCTAAAAGATTATTCTGCGGTCGCTTGGCAAATTCACCTTTTGGATGGGATTTGAAAATTTTTTCTATCCTTGTTCATGAGGTGAGGTCATAAGAAGGGTATGTTGAAAATTTGGGGTCAAAATATGTAAAAATGGTGAAGTTATGTCCATCCGTTGAAATTTTGCTATGTTCTGTCATAACTTTGATCATTTTACATATGTTGACCCCAAATATTCAACACAGCCATTTTAGTACACCACCGCATGAAAGTGACAGCTGTAATTTTTCAAATCCTGCCAAAACTGTCTTTTTGCACCTGTGGTATAGAACGACATTGCGATAGTGTGGAATCACAATTTGGCAGGGATCTGAAAACCTTCAGTACCGGGTACATAGGTGGGGTAATAAGAAGCCTATGCTGACAATTTGTTTACTGTCGTCCTACAAATGGAAATGCAGGGCCAACAGCAACATACATATATGCCTCTATGAAGGGATTGGAGTGCAGGGCCCACCCTTACAGGCAAATAAGGATACAATTATACTACCACAAAAAGTATGGATGGATGGGAGCGCATGGCCCAAAGGGCCCTGCACTCCCACAGTAAGGAAATTCTTAGCAAAAAAAAAACTGCATTAATACACCATTTAGGCATCACCAGTAGAAAATAGGATGTTGTTGGCCCTCTGTACAGACAGTTGGTAAGACCACATCTGGAGTACTGTGTACAGTTCTGGAGACCTCATCTCCGCAAAGAGATAGGCAGGGTGGAGGCTGTCTAGAGGAGGCAACCAAAATGGTGCAGGGTCTGCACCAGAAGACACATGAAGAAAGACTAAAGGAGCTTAAGATGTATAGCCTTAAGGAAAGGAGGGAGAGGGGGAACATGACAGAAACTTTCAAATACCTCAAGGGAATCAACAAAGTACAAGATGGGTAGCATCTTTCAGAAAAAGAGATGTGCAAGAACAAGGGGGCACAATTTGAAGATAGAGGGGGGACGGCTCAGAGGTAATGTGAGAAAGCATTTCTTTACAGAGAGGGTTGTAGATGCCTGGAACGGCCTTCCTGAGGAGGTCGTAGAGTCAAAAACAGTGGGGGAATTCAAGACTGCATGGGACAGACATAAGGCAATTGTAGTGGGGGGTAGGAGGAAGTAGGCTGTTGGTTAACTAGGATCTGCAGCTTATCCGTTAGGTAGGGAAATGGGCAGACTAGCTGGGCCAAGCAGTCCTTATCTGCCATCAGATTCTATGTTTCCTGCTAGATATTTCCAGGGCCTGAGATGAGGAGGAGGAGGAGGAGGCCCTAGAAGACTAGGCTGGCGAAGCCGAAGAGCTCTTGGCCACCAGCTCCTGTTTCATTGTGATGAGCTTCTGCTTGATCAGATGGCTCTCCAGAATTTTAAGGTGACATCTCCATGTGGCCTGATAACATTTCTGGCAGATCTGGCAGGCTTCAGTGTCATGGCTGGGGCCTATGCACAGGATGCAACCAGAATGTCATTCTTTTCTGGAATTTGTTTGCTGCAGGTACACTTCATGGAGCGGTCAGAAGATGAAGTTTTTTTTTTTTTGTATACTTCTATTTTATCACCTACTCTTGGGACATCTCTCAGAAGAATCCACTCGGCTTTCAGCTTCTAACTCCCCACCTGAAACCCGCTGGCTGGATACCCACCCTCGCTTGCTGACCACAGCCGGACCCCCAGATCTATACCCCCCTAGGGTGGGGCCACCCAACCACTTACCGGGTGTCCTCATCTGAAATTTAGACAGCCAGGCCAGGAGCGGGATGAGGCCAGGGGGAACCAGCCAGTAAAGTCCAGTATTTGGTATGTGGGCTGAAGCCACTCAGGCTGCCATCACCTCCTCAGAGAGCCAGGGTTTTTCACTCTTTTTCGTCCCTCCCCTTAGGCTCGGCCACGCATTGCATCCAGCGTGGGCGCACATGCTCCCGTGCACAACTATAGGATTGCCACCAAAACCAATTCACTTTGTTGCTGGATCGCGAGCTGCTGTGCCCCCCAGCCACCGCCAGGAGCCACCAGAGCACAAGATCGGATCCCCCTCCCTCCCAGAATGGGACAGCAGTCCTCTGGAAGCTCAATCCTGCCCTCCCCTTCCAACCCCAGATGATCCGGGCTCGCTCCAGAACCTAGGTTGCTGGCGTGGTGTCCAGTGCCTCAACCCTCAGTGCCACCGGGCTGGCTAGATGAGGGAGGTTAAGAAGACATAAACCTGAATCCAGTAACACCAAAAACTCAATGTTAATACTAAAGAAAATGAGAAAATATAAAGTGCAGAAAGCGTGGGAAATGGTGGTCAGCTGTAGCTGTGGTGGCTTCAGTGGTCCAACGTGCATGGGTCCAACGTGGGAAAGAACTGAGGAGGGTGTAGGGGACCACCCACTTTTATAGGGTAGGCTGACGTCAGCGGTGGGTGGTCTCCTGAGGTAGACTGCTAGCTAGAAAGTTTCTATGTGGTCCTGGCGCCTGACGGCTCAGTCCTACTGGTGTTTGCCTGCTGCAGGTGCCTCCTTGAAGTAAGAGCTTACATTCACCTCCATCCATTTATGTACTCAGTTACTACATTCCCCCCCCCGCCATACCCCCTCCCCGTGGCCAGCACTGCCTATCTTGCTTTTACTTTCTTCCACTGTTCAGGTTGTCTTCCTGCCCACCCTACCCGTCACAGTCATCTTAAATGGTAATTCTACCTGTCCTCACCACTACCATACACAGTGTGTCTTTTCAACCATATAGTGTATGGTTACCCTTTGTTATGTATAAAAATCAGCCTGCTCAAAATCATTGTTTAGTACATTCTAAACCATTATGCGCATTCTAATGTATTGTTATTCACATTCTGAACAGTTATTATGCACAGTTCAAAGATCATACAATTTTAAATTTCTCATTTATTCTACACCTAGCTACTTACTAACCACCCAGTACCCAAAGTCATACCTTTTACCTTTCAAAAGTCTGGAAATTTGATTTTGATATGTGAGTAGAACAAACAAATGGCCAGATTTTTTGTTTTCGCTTCAATGGCGGTCTCCCACTCTAGTGTAAAAAACCATATACTATAAAAAATAAAATATGATCAACCATACACAACTCACCATGTGTTTCCATCTTGGAGTTGAGATGACAGCATGGACCTCTCGAGCTTCGCTCTCGAGGTTCATATGCTGTCATCTCAACCCCTCGATGGAAACACAGCCTTTTCGGTGTATGGTTGGTCTTCTGATAATCTCTATATTTTAGGTCCTTTCATCAGTAGCAGCTTCAGACTCCACTACATCCGTCACACCCTCTTCCTCCCCTCTGTCCTCTACTTAACCCCTCTCCAGCACCATGACTATGTCTCCCTGAATTTCACAATTGCTGTTCTTTTTTTTGAACAAAAATAACAACTGTATACTGTGCTATTACAAATAACAACATGTCTTTTTCCAACTCACTCCACTTCTGCCCTGCCCAATCGCCGACCAGCTTGCTTCCACTGCAACACTGCACAGCAAACAACTTACTGCTCCTCAAAACTCCAAATTTGTTTAAATAAAGAAAAATAAAATGTGAACCACACAAAACTGTTTACACAGCCGCCTCTGCTAGAAGCCTTCACTCTCCTCAAAATCAAATGCTTGCTAAAGAGCACCAATATTTTTTTGCATCAGTTTCAAAAAACAACTTCAATCCACCAATCAGTGACAATCACAGCAATGCCACAGTCACTATGTGGCATCCCTTAGTAACACCCACAGCAACAAGAGACAGAAGCCATGGAAACACAGTTTCACAAAATAACCCTCACATTTTTATACATATAAAATAAACTATCAAAAATCACCTAAAAAAAACATTGACACATAAAAAAACATTGACATAAAGTCTTCCCAATTGCATAAACATTCCGAACAAATACTTTTGCTCCATGTTCAAGGAGGAAGGAGAAGGGGAGGGGCCACAAAAAAGTAACAGGAGCACTGGAGGGAAGGAGGAAGATACTGGTCCGTTTTCAGAGGATAGTGTCCTGAAGGTACTCGCATCTGAAAGTGAACAAAGTAAAGGACCAGATGGGGTGCATCCAAGGGTACTGAGGGAGCTCAAGGAGGTACTGGCTGCACCTCTGATAGTCCAATTTAACAACAGATTTGGTTCCAGAGGACTGGAGGAGGGAAGATGTAGTTGCACTTCACAAAAGGGGTAGCAGGGAAGAGGCTGGCCATTTTTGGCCAGTCAGCCTGACTTCAGTATTGGGAAAGTTAATGGACTCACTGCTGAAGGAAAGGATTTTAGAATATCTTGAATCCAATGAGTTACCAGACCCGAGGCAGCATGGATTCATTGGGGGGGCATGTCAAAGCAGATCTGATGGATATCTTTGACTGGGTGACCAACAAATTAGATCAGGGTGTGGCAGTGGATGTGGCCTACACAGATTTCAGTCAAGCTTATGATACTGTTCCCCAAAGGAGGATAGTAAGCTGGGCAGCTCAGGAGTGGGTCCAAAGGTGGTAAACTGGGTAAGAAATTGGTTAGGGGATAGGTGACAAAAGGTAGTGGTAAACAGAGTTCATTCTGAGGAAGGACGGTGTGACCAATGGGGTGCTTCAGGGATCAGTGCTGGGACGGGTCCTTTTTAATGTCTTTATAAGTGACATTACAGAGGAAGGGAAGGTCTTCCCTCTTTTTGGATGACACCAAAATCTGCAATAGGGTTGATACTCTGGGGGTGGGGTGGGGAGATTAGCAGAGCCCAGTGTTCTCTGAGATAGTAAGGTGCTTGCTTTCAGAAGGGGGTCTTCCTGGATGCCTTGATGGAGGCGCTGGTGAAGCCCCTTCTGAAAAAAACATCTCTCGATGACTATGTTCTTGCGAATTACAGACCAATCTCCAAACTCCCATTTTTAGGGAAGGTTGTTGAGAAGATAGTGGCTCTGCAGCTCAAGGAACACCTGGAGGCCTGTGACATCTACAATCAATTTCAGTCTGGGTTTATGGCAAGGCAGAGCACAGAGACAGCACTGGTCCGAGTCCATAATGACCTCCCTCATGGCAAGAGATTGAGGAGAGTGGTCAATTCTAATTCTCCTTGATCTGTCATCAGCATTTGATACCGTGGACCACATCGTTTTGCTGGATCCCCTAATAGAGTGGTGAGGACTCATCGGTGTTGACATCAACTGGTTTGAGTCCTTTCTCTCTGGCAGGAGGCAGAGGGTGGTGATAGGTAATTTCTCCTCTTCCCCCTTGCCTCTAACTTGTGGAGTCCCTCAAGGTTCAATCCTGTCACCGATGCTGTTCTCGGCATATATGCTGCCACTGGGAAGGATCATCAGACAGTACAGTTTGAGTTTCCATTACTGTGCAGACGATACTCAACTGTGCATGTCTTTTGTACCAGTAACAAGCGGTGCTGTCGAAGTGCTGAATAAATGCCTCACCGAGATCCGAACTCTAACTGGTTGAGATTTAACCCTGACAAGATGGTGGTTCTAGTGACTGAGTCTGGCCGCAGGCAGGTTGGGGACACCTCCAGGATGACAAAGTGGGCAACCTCTACAACTTAGTTGGATGGACATCCCTTGCAACCAGCAGGCTGCTTCATCTTGGTACCTGGACATTGAAAATACTTCTCGATAGATACATGGTGCCATCAGCATGGGAGGCAAAGAGATTATACTTTTTTTCAGCGTCTCATAACATGTACTCCCGTCTGGATTACATTTTGGTACCCAGAGAAGACGTAAATTGGGCTTCTGACTCCTGGGTGGGAGATTTCTTACATTCTGATCATGCTCCTCTTTTCATAGGAATGGATTTAGGAGAAACACGTTGAACTTCATTTTGGCATCTCAATGTCTCCTTGTTGGGGGACAAGAAAATAAAAGATTATAGAAACCTATAAAAATTTCTTGGAGGAGAATGGGGGACAGGGTACCTCAAAATTGATACTGTGGGATACTGCTAAAGCAGTGCTTCGGGGTAAATTTACACAGTTAGCCTCCAAAAAAACAGAAAGGGAAGCCAGAAGAGAGGCTTTAAATACACGCATTCATGAGTTAGGGGGCAACAAAAGCAAAAGATAGATAAAGAACGTACGAGGCAACTACAGAAATATAAAAAAGAGCTTTTGGAGCTGCTAGATTACCAGGTAGAGCAAAAGCTCCTATCCTTACGCCAGTAGTTGGTTGGTTGGTAAAATTTTATTTATACAGTGATACAGCTATTAGGGTTCTGAAAATCCCTATTCACAAGGCTTACATGTTTATATAAAACTGAGTAGTTACAACATTACAAGTTTTTAACATTGATACAAAAATACAAAACATACAACAATACAAATAAATTACAAGGTATTACAAAAACAATAAGACAGGCTGATAGTCATTTAACCACTACATTCTTTTCACCTATTGCAGTAACAGTGGAAGCTGAGTTCATGGTTTACTGCAGTTTTAAAAACAGTATCAGTAATAGTTAAATTCTCGTAGAGAGGGGGAGAGACAGTTCCAACTAGAGTCGGCCTGGTACTGAAAGGTCATTACACTAAACCAGTTAGTTAACTTTCATATAATTAAATCCCTAGCACCCATTTTAATTAAGTTTAAACCATGTTTGGGTTTTTGTAATTAAATTTTTAGGTTATTTAAAGATTTATTTTTGAATATACCCTGGACCTGATTCAACCAAATACCCTTAGCCTGTAGGTTTAAGGAGGGCCAACCTAGGTCTATATACATTGTATACAATGAAGGGTTTTAGGGTTACACCTTAACACAAATCTTTTGAGCTTTTTGTAAAGTGTATCTAAGTTATTATGAGGGTGGTTCCCAATCCTTGAAGCTTTTAACCAGTAGGTTACGAGCCCAGAGGGTGAGGGCTGCGATTGGGAGTATTTAGCATCCTCGAAAGAAAAACACAGTTCAGGGAGTAAATGAAATAGCAGATGCCTTTAAGGAATATTATGCTAAACTGCACACGGAAGATACAAATCCCAGTACAGAACAGATATATGGCTTTTTGAAGAACCTAAAACTGCCAGGTATTTCAAAGGAACAGGGTAAGGTCTTGATGGCACCACTGTCGACTGAAGAAATTAAAACAGAAATAGGGAGACTGAAAATGGGTAAATGTCCAGGCTCTGATGGCTTTCCATCAGAGTTCTGCAAGAGTTTTAGAGAACACTTGCAGACCCCTTTTGAAACAAATGTTTGCAGAGGTGATGTTGGGAAGGGGCCCTGTGCCTCCATCTTGGGCTAGAGCTGTTATCTCAGTGATACCCAAGCCAGGAAAGGACCCAACCAAATGTCCATCATATCGCCCAATCTTGCTGCCAAACACTGACTATAAAATTTTTGCTTCAATCTTAGCTGAGCATTTGCGTGACTTTCTACCCACCTTGGTACATATAGATCAGACGGGGTTCATACCTGGCCGTCAGGCTCAGGATAGTTTAAGAAGAACTACCCACATAATAGACTATATCAATGAGGAACGATGTCCATCTCTGCTTATGAGTTTAGATACCGAGAAGGCATTTGACAGGGTCTCTTGGTCTTTCATGTGGTGTGTCCTTTCCCGGCTTGGGTTCCTGCAGCAGTTCATTACGACCATTTTCAATCTATATGAGTTGCCCCAGACCTATGTCAGGGCTAATGGTCATATGTCGAATGCATTCAGTTTAGGACGGGGCACCAGGCTGGGATGCCCTTTGTCCCCTCTGTTGTTCACCCTTTATATTGAGCCCTTGGCTCAGAGTATCAGGCAGAACCCAGATATTAAGGGAGTGGAACTGGGGGGGGGGGACAGTACACAAATTAGCATTGTACGCAGATGATGTGCTTTTACAGTATATTTAGTGGATCCACAGACTTCACTGCCAGCCATTTTTTAAACAGCTGGAAGCCTCTTCCACATTAGCTGGATATAAGCTAAATAAAAGTAAGACTGAGATCCTAAATATGTATTACCATCCTGATATAGAGACCAGACAGAAATTCTTCATGAAATGGGACATGCTACACCTAAAGTATTTGGGAGTCAGAGTGGGGGTGGACACCTCTCGACTTTGGGAAAAAAATTACCCACCTATAATTAAACAACTTAAGGAAGATTTTCAGAGATGGGCAATACTCCCCTTGTCATTAGGAGCTAAGGTGATGGTGCTTAAGATGAATGCTTTGCCACAGCTTTTATATTTATTCCAGTGCGTGCCATGTATAGTCTCTCAGATAGACCTGGAAGTTTGGCAGAAGTTTTTTTTTTTTTTTTACTTTCCTATAGGGTAGAAGTAGACCTAGAGTGCGGAGTGCTCTTTTATATCTTCCAAAGGTGGAGGGAGGACTAGCATTCCCAGATCTCCGAGGATATTGGGTGGCTGCACAGATGCGGGTAGCATTAATGTGGAATAACCAGGGCTATGACGTGCATTGGAAGAGGATAGATATAAAGAAACAAAGGGACCCTCCAATTCAGGCAGCATTGTTCAAAGAGGGTGGGCCCATGGAGGTACAGGGATTCTCAGGTGCTAAGGCAGTGTTGGAGGGATGGAAGAGGGGCATAAGCAGAGAAGCAACTTTTAAACACTTGTGGAAATATAGATGGTGGGCCTTTGATTCAAAGTTTGTTCCCTCCCAACTTGACAAATGGTTTTTTGCTCAAGCTCAAAAAGGGTTTCATTCACCATATCAAATGTTAACAGGTAACATGGTCCACTCATTTGAAACAGTCAAACAGAAATTTGGTTTAAGGCTGGAGGATAGGTTCAGATATTATCAATTGAGGGACTATTTAACCAAACAGATCAACAATCTCACCCCTGATATTCAGGCCTTCGCAGAGTTTTCACTCTTTCAGAGGCTCTGCGACCCCGGGGGGTGGCTGGACATGCCATTACACTATTATATACTAATCATATTTCAGATCAGGAGTATTCGGCCCATTATTTGAAGCTTAGATGGGAACAGGATCTGAACATCTCATTGTCGAAACATCAATGGCCATTAATTTGGTGAAGTACATGGGCCACATTCAGTACTCCCTCTCTTAGGGACTTTCGCTGGAAGCTGAGGGTCCACTGCATTTTAGTACCAGTACAAGCCACCCACAGCAGCAATGGATCACCACTGACTTGCTGGAGAGGCTGCGGGGAACCAAGAGCCACGCAGGCCCACATTTTTTGGTTTTGCCCTCTACTCACACCATTTTGGGAGGAGATAATCTTTCACCTTTCACATATTTTTTCAATACAAGTACCACTGGGCCCAGAGCATTTAGTACTAGGTATTATACCTAAAGAAATATCAGGCAAAGAAGCAAAATATTTGTGGCCGATTCTGGTAGCTGCAGCTTTAAAATCGATAACTAAGAGGTGGCTGCAGGGGCCCTATGAGTGGTCCTCAATAACAGAATCCATACATCGTATGGAAAGAATAACTTTAGCCTGAAACAACAACCCCAGGTTTATCAAAATAGATGGACGAAGTGGCTACTGTATGGGGCCCTTCGGCAGCCTGAATAAATGACAGACAAACTTAGGGAACAAGGTTTTTAATACAGAGTTATGACTTGGATAAGTAAAGGTGATAAGTGATAATTTTTCCTGAATAGGACATCAAATCCTAATATTGCTGGTCGTCTCCTAGCTTCGTCAACGCAAGTTAGGAAACTATGGTGCCTGAATTTTTTTTATACCAATGTATCTGGAAATCCTGGTATAGTTAATAGTTAATAATATATTTTAATGTACTAGACTTAGTAGTAAATTCATACTATTGGAGTGAAACAAATTCTGTGTATTTCACTTATCAGTGGTCTTAGACGAGTGGATATGGAAATTAACATCATTTGCTTGCAACAATGTACTGAATGACATGAAAATTCTCAATAAAGCAAGTATAAAAAAAAAAAAAAACTACTTCTCAACAGGCTCCCAGGCTACATTTCCTCCCTCATCCACGTCTCCTACAGTAACTATTCTCTCAGAAAGACAGCCTTCATTTCCTTAGACATCCCTAGACTCCATACCTCCCTCGGCAAGGATGCCCTGTCCTACGCCCTTCCAGTAGCGTGAAATACTATCCAGGCTGTAGTCAAGCTACCTAATGTTGCCACGTTGAACTTCTATAAAGCCTTGACAACAAAACACTTCAGGGTAGCTTGCAATTGCCGTAGGGCTTATATTACTTCCCCTGTCTCATCTACCTCGTTAACACCCTTGCCCCTATCATCCCTCCAGCTCCCTGCATTGATTACAAGTCCTTTATTTGACATAAGAGTACTGCCTAGCACTTATTTTTTGCACTGTATTAGTTTTTTGTAATATGCTGTATCTCTGATTTTATAGATTCTCTAATCCTGTATTACGCTGTATATTTGCCACAGTACTTATGTACCTTTTCAATGTGCACCATGCAGTCTGCCTGTGTGTTGTTTTCTTGACTATATTTTTCTTATCTGTATCACCCCTTCTTTCATTGTTCTTGTTCCATTATTGTGCAATCAGGATCTCCTTGTGAATGAGTTTGCTCAATGGAGCTTTCCTACAATAAATTTGAACTTGAACAACAGACTTAGTCCTGGGGTCAACACCGTTGATGGCATCCTCCAGGGAAAGAAATCTGAGTGTGATCCTCAACGACAAGCTGACATTTGAGGCGCAGGTGTTGGCTGTTGTCAAAAATAGTTTTTACCATTTAAGGAACATTGCCCGGATTAAACCCCTTATTCCACCTGAGGACCTGCCATCACTGGTGTATGCCTTTGTGACATCAAGACTCGACTACTGTAATGCTCTATACCTCTGAGTCAGTGGGGGGAACCTCTGCTGGCTGCGGCTAGTGCAGAATGCAGAGGCCAGGCTGCTGACAGGATTATCCAGATTCTGTCATGGGACCGTGGTCCTGCGGGATCTGCACTGGCTGCCAGTTAGGTGGCAGGCTCTCTTCAAGGTGGGCTTGCTCACCTATAAGGCCCTATATGGACTGGGCCCCGGCTACCTATCTGACCTCCTTACTCCTGCCATTCCAGCTTGTTCCCTCCATTTCTCCACCCAGGGCCTCCTGGTGGTTCCGAGGACCAGGCTGAAAACCTTGGCTGTTCGCTCATTCAGGGTGGCCAGCCCCGTCCTCTAGAAGTCACTTCCAAGATCTCTGAGGGAGGCCCCTACAGTGGAGGCATTCAGGAGGGGCATAAAGACCCACCTTTTTAAATTAGCCTATCCAGCTGACATATTTTAAATTGTGTTTGAAAATTTTTTTATAATTTTATAGATTGCTTTATGTTTTAATTGCTGCCCTGTCTGATTGTTCCATTGTACGGGGCCCAGAGCCCCCTGGAATTGGGTGCCTAAAAACAAATCTTACTTACAGAGACCTAAGAAACTCAAGGAGTCGTCAAGGGTATGGCAGCTAGCTTCAACATGAAAAAGTGCAAAGTAATGCACAAGGACCACAGAAACCCAGAGGCAGTGTACAAAATGGGAGGAGTGGTGCTGACACCACCAAGCAGGAAAAGACCTAGGGGTGATCATACTGGATGACCTAAAGGTGGCCAGGCAGTGCAACAAGGCAGTTGGGAGGGCTTGTGGGATACTGGGGTGCATAGAGAGGGGTATTACCAGCAGAAAGAGGGAGGTGATAGTGCCTCTGTATAGATCTCTAGTAAGACCCGACTTAAGAGTACTGTGTCCAGTTCTTGAGAACACGTCTCCAGAAGGACATAGAATGGAGGTGGTCTAGAGTAGGGCAACCAAAATGGTGCAGGGTCTGCATCAGAAACCCTAAGAGGAGAGACTTAAGGACCTAAATATATACACCCTGGAAGAGTGGAGAGAGAGGGTGGCTATGATAGAGACCTTTAAATACCTCACGGGTATAAATAAGGTACAGGAGGGAACTATTTTTCAGGATAAAATGTGTTAAAGGAGAAGGGGCACGATAAGAAGCTGAGGGGTGTAGATTCAGGAGAGAGGAGAGGAAGTACTTCTTCACAGTAAGAGTGGTGGGCTCCTGGAACAGTCTTCCAGCAGAGGTGATGGGGGCAAAAACAGTGGTGGAGTTGGGGAATCCTAGTGAAAGGAGATGGAGGGGGTGAATGGGATCAAGTAGGATCTGATACTACAAGCAGGGAAAATGTGCAGACTAGGTGGGCCAAGCAGTCCTTATCTGCCAGCAAATTCTATATTTCTATAAATGGAATATGCATGGGGGATCTTGTGTGATACATGACTTATGCACTCTTGTGCTGTTTGCCCTTGGAAAATGCATTCGTGAGGTTATCCACGGTCAGAAAGCACTTGTGTACATAATTCATGCATCACACAGGTCCCCACTGCATATCCATTGTATATATCCACACATACTAAACCAGTGGTGAATAAATTGGGTAAATAAATCATGTTATTGTAGGGTAAATATTTATTTTCACTTAGAACACAATTTATTTCACTTAAAGAGCAACTTTCTACTATAATTACTATAATAAAAAGCTTATAAACACTAGATATACACCAATCGTGTTTTAACCCTATTGTTTTCTACTTTTTCCTTTTTTACTTTCCCCTGCTATTAGTCTACTAAATATTGTAGATAATGTAGTACTTATTTCAGAGTCTTTCAAAATGTATCTGACTCTCCCCTGTAACCACACAATAGCAGTTTTGTGACATCACAGTCCATTGCCATGGTGAGCACTATGATGTCGTAATCAAAGGTACTGTGAGGTTAGCATGGGGAGACAAAAGTTTTTTATACAGACTTTTTGAGCAGACTACCAAGATGTGCTGTAATCCCTGGAAAGGAACACTGAAAATAAATGCATTCTCTAGTAAGTTGCAATAGCTAAAACATCTTATTTAAGAAAGTAGATGCTGAAATGCACATTTGTTCTTTAAAACATGTTATTTCCACTTAGAATCTGGAAACAGAGAACAATGGACCAGACAGAAAGTTTAAAATAGAAAGAAAGGCAGTTTTAAGCTAAAACAAAGTAAAAACGAATACAATATTTATGGACAGTGTGGTATATATCAAATACATAATGGGTTGCAGTAGGAAAACATGAGTGGTAAGACCTTCATAACTAACTCGTGGCTTTGACACTCTCAAGTTATGGGTCTTACCATTCACTAGTAGAGATAAATGTATTATTCCACTGCAACCGATCACGTATTCCCCATATACAAATACATACATTATATACTCAACGGGGGGGGGGTGACAAGAAAATGTGTTGTCTTGGCTAGTGACATCAGTAACATATGCATATCAAAAATGTATTATAGTATATGGTTAGTGCTTATTGTGGATGATAACCAGTGATTTTCAAATTCTTGTTGTGAAACAATTCAAAGATCAAAAAAGTTGTACTCTCATCGTGATGTCACATAGATAGTACAACAACGTTTTAGACTTGTCTTGCAACCTGATTGGCAGAAACTGAACTCCTGACAAAAAATGCAGAGAAAAATGTCAGCGGCACTTAGCGAGCAGACGGGTGAGCATTTCATAGAAAGTTTGGACACGGACAGCCATAGTCGGCTCCATATTTCCAACCTTTCAACATGTCAGGATTTTTTTATTATTTTTTTAAACAACTGTCACTGTTTATAGTTGGGAACAGAGAGAATGGAAGTAAGGACTGGGATCTCCGGGGTCAGGAGCAGAGCACGTCTCCAACGAGGACCGGGAGCAAGTGGGTCCATGAAAACAAGGTATGAAACCTTGTAGAATGATTACTTCAAAACCTAGGGGAACCATATACTATATTAAACAGTGGCTGGGTGACAATTTATAACACGGCTGTGTTTCCACCTCAGGCAGTTGATGACATTAGCGAGACTATGATGTCATCAACACCCTCGATGGACACACAGCCTTGTTACGGATGACTGGCCATCAACTATTCTATATGTTACTACTGTCACAGAGAATGTTCGAAGGTCACTTATAACAGTGGAAAACTGAACCAATCAGAGAGCAGCTGCCACAATGCTAATGACATCACAATTGCCTAGTGTAACAGTGAAGTCAGCTGCTGGAATCAAACAGTTAAATCTTGAAACAAAGAGATTTAAAAACTCTAATACATAAACTAATGTTGAATATACAATGGCCTGATATGTATGCTACTGGATGAATAGTGTGCACATAAGCATAATATATGAAAACATACACAAAGTATGTGCATACTGCAATACTGTTTGTCTGTGTAACATAACTAGGATCTGCATAACAAGCAAATAGTTTGGTTTTTTTTTTAACTCTTTTTTTCCTCCCAGCTTGTGGAACTCTCTCAGGCACGCTGCAGTGCCCCCGACTCTACCTCCGTACCTGAGAGACCTCCTGAATCCTGGCACCAGCCAGGCTATCCCCCCTGGCTCTGAGTCCCCCAAGGTAGGGCCACCCTATCCACCCAAGGTGCTCTATCTGTAAATTCAGGCCGGCTGGGCTCAGCCCAGGTAAGGAGTGCAACCGGCGTTGGAGTATGGTCAGGTGGATGCAGGTGCCATTGCCTATCCACCAGCTGGGGTTTTTCCTTTACTTCCCTTGCCCCGCCCGAGTTCAGTCGTGCAATGATGTCACGACGTCTGCCGCAGCTCTGCTCCCTCTACTCAACCCCCTACGTGCACACATCCACCGGTCTCCACCAGGTGATGCTACTGCACCGGGCATTCCCTGGATCCTTCCCCAAAGAGAAGAGAGCCGTCCACAGATGCTCAATCCTCTCTCCCTTGCGACTTCGATGCCCGGCTCGCTCTCAACACGGGCTGCCGTACACGCCAGTGGCATCCAGCACCTCAGCCCTCAGCGCCACCAGGCCGGCTCCAAGCAAATACTTTGTGCACTTGATTTGTTGAATTCTGTATCTCCTGTTCCATTTTCCCAGGTCAAAGCCAAAAAGAAGCACGGCTCAGTGTGTCTAACTCGGACAACAAATTTTAACTAAAAATAAATTATATTAAAAGAAATTTAGGTTCAAATACAGTCAAAATATGCCCATACAAATCTGTATTAATGTATATTTCAGAATACAGTACACTGAATTAAATACAACAATCAATGATAAATGTTAAAATGTTTAATCAGATCCATAGTGCCAAGTGGTGGTATGCTTTGGTACACTGACAACATGGGTTCACAGCCTGTGCCCAGGTGTCAGCCGTGGAAGCAGGCAGGTAAAAGACCATCAGTTTGGATCCTCCCCTTCTGGATGAGGGGACAGTGATGCACAACTCTGAGAGTAGCTTCTGGGGGCAGCTTGTTGCCTTGGATGGCATGGATGGTCAAGCACTGGCTGGTACTGCCCCCGGGGCACAGTCGTGGCACACATTACAACAAGAAGAGGATAGGGATAACAGAACAAGGGAATAATGGCCTGACATTGCTATGAGTGATGCCATGCCATCCCTTCCCTTGCCATCAGGTCCCTTTGTGCATCAGCATCACAATCCCTCTCCCTCCAAGGTCACCATGCCTGAAGCCTGAGGTGCTTCCTCTTGTTACTGTCTCGGTACCGGAGGTGGCCCACCTGAAAAGAATAAACCTATGCTGGCAGTATAGCCTACAGGTTAGAACGATGAGCTGTAAATGAGTTTGGTACATCCAGCAGAACTGGGATTGAGTCCCACAACCTTCACTTGCATACTGTACCCTGAGCAAGTCACTTAACCTCCCTGTGCTCCCAGATCAGTGTGCCTTTCCTGACCAAAATTTTAAAATAATAAAAAAATAAAAATAAAAAAAACAGAACTACAAAGGAATGGTGGGCCAACCTGTGAACCTATATATGTGAGCCAAAGGACTGAGGTGAGTCCAGCTGGAAAACAAAGGGTGCTTGAGCACCCAAACAAGTTGTGTACCAGCAGCCCATGGAGGTGAAAAATGTTTCATCTGGCATAGGATTATTTCTGAACAAGCAGATGTTAATCTAGTACAAACATTTTAGAGGCATTAGATTTGAAGCAGCCAGGGTATAAAGGTTTAAAAATGTAGCAGTTTAAACAATGGGGGTATCAGCAGGACTGTAAATGAATGGTTAAGGTGACCCAGGTGTGGGAGGGGTTAACTATAATTAAGGAGAGTAAATGAACTGCATAAAAAATTTTTAGTGTATTGGTAAAAATTAGAGAACACTCCCAGGAAATTCACTGTTATGGGTAGAAAGACATCATTAGATGGGCTCCCTCAGTCTAAACTCGGCCATGCACTTCTGAGGCACAGCAGCATATTAAGGCAACTCCAGTATAAATGTATAAATGTGAGACAAGAAAGCAGCAGGGGGTGTATTTGCAGAGAAGCAGAATGGAACAGCAGGACCTCAACTCTGAACTTATACTAGCGAGGTAAAGATTAGAAATGTGCATGGTATACCACAGCACTCATCCTTAGGAGGGCACCATGAAGTGGTGGTCAGGCTTATTTAAATCTCAGCTGACCTTTGATATCTAAGAACCACTGTTTAAGAAGAAAACCTTGATTACAGGCATTTTGAGGCAGTATTCATGGAGACATTGGATTTTGTTTGTTATCCGCACACCAGATGCACCCTTGAAAATATTACTAAAATTATTCTATTAGCCACGGTGAGTAGGTAACATCTTACATTTCAAAATGATCACGCAGTCTCCATCCACCTTTTCCAGAAACTTTACTGCCGGTGTACCTAGTCATTATCTGCTAGTTGCAATGTCCTGTTACCTTTGTTGATGCCTCCTGCAGTTGCAAATATCTGTTGTTTAACTCACTGCTCTCACTCCTTATAATATAACTTATACCTGTGATTTATTCTATTGGTTTGCTGTTGTATGTAACTTGATTGACATGGACACCTCTGAAAAAGGGGTCATTAGCTGAAGGGTCTTCCAAACACAAGGAATGAAGGAGGGGTGGCACTTTCCCTGTAACAGTCTAGATATGCATCCAAATTATGTGATCAACCCTTTTAATGTTTAAAATGCTCACTCTGATATAAAAAAATATCTCATTGGGTTCAAGTGGGCAGACAGTGTCCCTTTTACTGCCTTTATGTTCACCACAGTGTTTATCATTAGATCAGTCAAATTTCAATTCTGGTTACTTGGTCCATTTCTGAAAATAAGCATCTGCTTACCAAGTGCACTTTCCTGGTTAACAAACACAAAATAATTGTAAAAAAAAAAAAAAAAACTGCTCCCAGCCACCAGGGGACAACATTATGGCTTCACTATTTAAAACTGAGATGGAGGTGGGTTGTAGAGAAAAATAATAAAATCACAAGATCTCAACTCATACCAGTGGGCGTACCTATCAACCTCACAGCACTAAAACTCATAGCACTGACCTTCAACATTCAGATCAAATGGCCCGAATGTGTAACACTTTCTTATTTTAAAGAATAATGTTTAAGGGAAAGGAAAGGGGAAATTGTTTAACCAGGAAAGATGCACTAAGCCGAAGCTTGTTTCCAGGTGCGACCTGGGAGCACAAGGAAGTTAAGTAACATGCTCAGGGTCACATCATATGCAAGAGGGGGCTGTGGGATTCAAACCCACGTCTCCAAGTTTGCAGCTCAGAGCCTTAAACCATGGCACTATACTGCCTCCTTTAAGAATAGGAGCCCTATATGTTTAGTGTTAAGAAATGTTTCCGTCATGTTAGTTCAATGTTTTAATAGTTTGTGTGTCCAGAAATAGCTCTTACATCATGAGCAACATTAGTAAACCTTTGTGATGCAAGAATAAATCTCAAGGGACTTTTACATGAGCAGTGCTGCACCACTGGACTGGTGCAGAGCAATTAGAATGTGGCCTTTTTATGGCTGCAGTGGGTGGAGCCTTGCCAACGTCTTGGGATCAAAGGATCAAAAATGGACTAGCCGGACTCCAACCGAAGAACAATTTTAGAGTTGCACCAGTCTCTTCCACAGTATGTGAAGTACTCCACTGTTTCCATTTATTGCAACAGTCCCACAGTCACAGCAGAGAAAGAAAACAAAAAAAGCCCATTCCCTCCCGTGACCTGTCTCTGCATGCACTAACCAATACGGCTACAGCTAAGCCTGTGAAGGTCATGACGGACCATGGTACAGTCTGCCATGTCCACGACGGCCACTGAACTGTATTGAGAATTTTTACATGCACAATATAGTTTGGTTGGTCATCTTGGACATGGCGGACTGTGCCATGTTCCACCATGACCTCTGCAAAATCGACTGCAGCCATATTGGCTCTGGACAGATCTTTTTTGTAATATAAAGGCAAGCTGGACTGCAGTGGATGTCACCACTCCCTGTGTGTTCCTGGTTCCGTGGTGTATTGGGGGTATTTTGTGCCACTGTGAGCTGCCATCTAAATGAACAGCTATGTTCCCATGGATGCAGGGGACCTTTCTAACTTGTAGCTACCAAAAGTACATGTGAGAGTTTTGTGTGGCAATACAGAAAAAACAGGATCAACCAGTGTTAAAACAACACATGGACTTGTGATCTGGGGAGTGGAACAGGCTGCAAGCAGTAGAGCAGGTGCGAGAGCCAAAGATGATACCAGAAACCCTCCATCTGTCAGCTGCCATCTATGAGCAGAAGACGAAAGTCTGCCCCCCCTCTTTTCTGGTGCTCTCAGATGGCAAGAAACACATCTAAAATGTTGGAAGAGATCGGCAATGCTGCACAGCTGCAGCATGTAAACAAACATAACAGGCAGCGGTGTCATCGGAGCAGAGGGAGTTGATTCAGATGGCAATGCTCCATGGTATGCTGCATGTAAAGGTACCATGAGTTTAAAATTCATAGCTCTATGTGGAATTCATAGCAGCTGAGAGACATGCAAGGGAGTAAAGATAAAAACAAATTGTATTGCATAGTGTAGGACCTGATCTACAAGGGGCATTGTGAAGTAGTGGTGAGGCTTATTCAAGTTTCAGTAGACTATAGATAATTTAAGAATCCCTGTTTAAAGAAGACAACCTTGATTACATGCCTTTTTTTTTGCTTTCTCAGAAGAAGACAGAACCCAGAAGGGGAAGGAAACAAATTTCAGTGCTTTACAGTAATTGTTCATTGCTATTTTTGCTTTAAACTTAGATTGTGAGCTTTTAGTGACACCGTAATTTCTTTGCTGTCTTTACTTAGAATTGTTTGTGGGCTGTTGAAAATTTAAAACCTAGTTTGGTGTGCTTGTAGTGGTGATGTATTCCTTTGCTGTCTTTAATTGCTGCAACTTTTCACCCCCCCCCGCCCCCACCTCTTAATTATATGCCCTGTTAAATCTGAATGACAGAAGCTAAGCACAGGAGATAGTAGGGGTTCTGGAGTAGGAGAGGCATAAGGGGGAAGAAACCAGCCCTCGGCACAAGTGTTTTGACTCATTTTTTTTAATTTTTTTTTCCTTGTTTAAAGAAAAGTATCTGAGGATCAGTGGCAGGATCTTTAGGACAATAAATTAATAAAAAGGGAACTAGGAGAGCATCAGTAACAGACAAGTACTGGAATAGCCGTATAAGTGCAGTATAATGTGGAGAGTGGTGCAATGTAGTGGCTGTGGGGCAGCCATATTCAGGCAGACCTTCTGGACGCTGAGGTGCTGTCCTGAGGTGCATGCATCTCTCTGGACTGCAGAATAAGGTAGCCAGACTCAGAGCGGAAGTAAACTGGGTCAGGAGTAACATCACCCCGATCCAGAGACCACCCAGTCCAATGCAGCTGCCTCAAAGGATGCCGAGAACGAGGAGCACTTGGATGACAGTGGGCTCGGTGAGGATTAGGACAGTCATGCAGAGGCACATCCCAGATCCTATTCCACCCAAGAACTCATATGCCACACTGGCAAATGAAGACAACCAAATAGAGGTACCCAGAGAAGTGGAATGAAAGGATGTGGAGGTTAGCCAAGTAGGTGACCTCAGTGGGGAGAGCAGTGAACCCCAGAGGAGGAGGAAGCGAATCCTGGTGGGGGACTCCATCATAAGAGGGATCCAGCTAGGAACACAGGAGGGGAGGACAGGGAGGTGAGGTGCCTACCAGGTGCCACGGCATGGAGGGATGGGAGGAAGATCCTGGGGATTGCTGGAAAAGCAAGACGGGAGGGTGAACTGGATGTCATTATCCACCTAGGTACTAATGACCTGGCGAATCGGGAGCCAAAGGAAGTTCAGGAAGAGTTTAGGAAATTAGGGAGGGGTCTCAAGCAAGTAGCTACTTCTGTCACCTTCTCAGAAGTACTACCTGCGAGAGGCATGGGAGAGCATAGGGGTGCATGAAGCAGGAACTTTAACTCATGGTTGAAGAACTGGTGCTGTGAGGAAGGGTTTGGATTCACTGGTGACTGGGGACCCACCTGGAGGGATGGAAGCTTGTTCAAGCCTGACGGCCTGCATTCATCCTGGAGGGGAATCCAAGCACTCAATAAGAAGTTTAAATGCTACATGGACAAGCATTTAAACTAGCCAAGGGGGGTGGCAGGCCAGCAAGGAGGGTACCTAACTGCCCACCCCCCACAGCTAGCAGTGGAACCAGTGAACCAGATGAGTGGATCTCAATACAAAGCAGAGTGCAAAAGATGGAGATAAGAGCCCAAGAGGTGGATAGGCAGAAAAGGGGCAACATTCAACAGAAGGGCAGACAGCAGGGAGAACCAGGGATAAAGGACAACCAGGGAAGGGGCAGGAGTAGAATAGCTATACAGTCTAGGGAGGTCAAATCATGGAAAGCCATGTGTGCCATTGCCAAGAGTCTTAGCAACAAGATGGAGTATCTGGAGGCTGTCATGGTGCAGTTGGACTTGGATATTGTGGCCATCACAGAAACCTAGTGCAATGATAACCATGACTGGGAGATGGCCATACCTGGCTACAACATATTCAGAAGAGACACGGCAGGTAGGAAGGAAGGAGGGGTGGCACATTATGTTAAAAATGATATAAGGGCCACAGAGATACAGGAGGAACAAAATGGGGGAGAGATATTGTGGGTTAAGCTGGAAAGGAAAATGGGGCCAGCCATCCGCACAGGTGTGGTCTATAGACCACCAGCCCAGGAGGAAGAAACAGATAGGGTGATGATGCTAGCCATCCAAGTGTGAGGTAGTGCTGGTTGGAGACCTCAATATTCCAGACATGGACTGGAGCATCCCAGCAGCATCAACTAGGAGCAGATTTATCCTGGACTCCCTTCAAGGTGCCTTCCTCAAGCAACTGGTCATGGAACCAACTCGGCAGAAGGCAATACTGGACCTTGTGTTCATAAACAGGGACAGTATGATGGGGGTAACAGTGGAGGAGCACCTGGGGAACAGTGACCACCAATCATTGTGGTTTGAAATCACAGAAGGAGCAGAACCAAACCACACAAAAACACGTATCTTGGATTTTAGGGAGGCAGATTTTGAAAAAATGGGGAGATGCTTGAAAGAGGCATTAAGGGGAATGGGGCAAGAATCAGGGATTGAGGAACAGTGGGCAGTATTTAAAATGGGGATTACAAGAGCAATAGAATTATGCATTAAGCAGGTTAGCAAGGAGAAAAGGAAGAGGAGGCCATTATGGTTTTCAGTCAATCAATCAATCAATCAAGTCTTTATTTAACCAGGAGTTCATCGTTGAGCAGAAGCTCATTTGCAAGATGGACCTGGGTGGAGCATGAACAACTGTATATACAGGTCAACACAGGTATTTACAAGGCAATACAGATAATACTCTTTACAGAGAGGGAGAAAAAGAAGTTCATACGTACATAGAATTATACAGATATTACGGTATTTACATATATAGAAGTGTCTATAGGAAGATAAAGCAGGTTATCTAAGGTTGCAGGAGGAAGTGACGGAAGAAAAAAAAATAAAATATACACCAGGTAGAGGTGAAGGTAGGGGAAGGGAGGAGGTAGGGGAGAAAGGCTAGGAGGCACGGTTCACAGAGAGGAGTTGGTAAAGCGGGATGTAAAGAAGGTGGATGGAGAAAGGAGTATGTGAGCCCAGGATTAGATACTATAAAGTACAGGGCATGGTAGGATGTCACAACCCAGGGTGAGTGAGCTCTATCCGAGTTAGGAAAGGAAGAATAAGGGATGGGCCGGGCCGGTGTTGATAAGACAGGGGATAAGAGAGAACAATTAGGCTGGTGAGGAGCAAGCTGGGGTCAGTACTTAAAATTGGGTCTAGGCGTGGCTATATACCAGATGCCGACACGGTGCTAGGTCTCAGTAGGTGTAAACAGTTACATACTTCTCTGATTGTATGGAAATAAAGCATCTTGAAGGCATTTATACCAATTAAAGTGCTTAATTTGAGGTTTTTGTAGATCATTCCATAAGGTAGGTAGCCACGAAACTTATGGCTGCCCTGTAAGCGGGATTTTGCTTTAGGTACTTTAAGTGTAATAGCTGAGTAACTTTAACGCGTATTTCCCAATTATACTCAGGGGAAGCAGGAGATATAGTAAGGCAGCTTATTAGAGATGGCTCTATAGGTCCAGAGAACGGTTTTCCAAGGAGGTAGCGGAGAAAGTGAAAACCAAAAAGATTGCATTCAGACAATACAAAAAGACACAGGCAGAAGGGGATAGGGAGAAGTACCAAGAGAAGCAAAGGGAGGCAGGGAGGTCAGTAAGGGAAGCCAAAGCTCAGGCAGAAGAGTACATTGCAAAATCAGTGGGTAGAGGGGACAAAACCTTTTACAGGTACATAAGTGAAAAAAGAAAGGCAAAGGGAGGGATAGTGAGACTGAAGGGGGAGGATGGGGGCCGCGGGGAGGATGACAACAGTAAAGCTGACATACTGAACAGGTATTTCTGCTCAGTCTTTACTGAGGAAGAGGAGGGTAATGGGTCTGAAGGGAGTACAAGGGGTGGGAGTGGTGTAGAAATGGACACAAGTCCCTTTACACGAGAAACAGTCCTGAAGGAACTGGAAGTAATAAGAGTTGATAAAGCAATGGGGCCAGATGGGGGTGCACCCCAGGGTCCTTAAAGAACTAAGAGAGGTGGTGGCTGAACCTCTGGCAATCCTGTTTAGCCGATCACTGGAAACAGGGGAGGTACCCAAAGACTGGAGGACAGCAGATGTAGTCCCCTTATGCAAAAGTGGGAACAAAGAGGAAGCGGGGAACTACAGACCAGTCAGCCTCACCTCGGTAGTGGGGACGATCATGAAAGCACTACTGAAGGAGAGACTGGTGGAACATCTTGTTGTCAAGGGACTACAGGACCCAAGGCAGCATGGTTTCACCAGGAGGCGGTCATGTCAGACCAACCTCACTTAATTTTTTGACTGGGTGACTAGGGAGGTGGATCAGGGGAGGGCAGTGGACATGGCCTATCTGGACTTCAGCAAGGCCTTTGACACTGTGCCACATAGAAGACTACTGCACAAACTGGGGAATATGGGTGTGGGTAGGTAACTGGCTGGGCAGCAGGACACAGAGGATGGTAGTAAATGGCTGTCACTCCACAAAGGGAAGAGTGACCAGTGGGGTACCACAGGGATCAGTGCTGGCACCGATCTTATTCAACATCTTCATCAGTGACATTGCGCAGGACCTAGAAGGCAGAATTTCCCTGTTCGCCGATGACACAAAGCTCTGTAACAGAGCAGACACACCTGAGGGTGTAGATAGAATGAGAAGGGACCTGCAGAAACTTGAAGAATGGTCAGGGGTTTGGCAGCTGAAATTCAATGCAAAGAAGTGTAAGATAATGCATATGGGGCACAAAAACTCTGGCACAATATATCAGTTGGGGGGTGAGGATACAGCATGCACCAATCAGGAAAGGGATCTTGGGGTTATCATCTCTGATGACCTCAAGGTAGGGAAACAGTGTGACAAGGCAGCAGGAAAAGCAAATAGGATGCTGGGATGCATAGGCAGGGGCATCACCAGCAGGAAAAGGGAAGTCCTAATTCCACTATACAAAACACTAGTGAGACCCGACCTGGAGTACAGAGTACAGTTCTGGAGGCCTTACCTACGTAAGGACATAGGTTAGAGAAGGTTCAGAGGAGGGCAACAAAGATGGTACATGGATTGCATCACAAGTCCTATGAGGACAGGCTGAAGGACTTGAATACGTACTCCCTGGAGGAGAGGAGGGAGAGAGGGGATACGACAGAGACATACAAGTATCTTACAGGGAGGAATAGGGTGCAGGAATACACTATTTTTAAGCGAAAAAGATGTTCCAGGACTAGAGGGCATGGGATAAAGTTGGAGGGGGGACGATTCAGAGGAAACATCAGGAAGAATTTCTTCACAGAACAGGTGGCGGACAAGTGGAATACCCTGCCAGAGGAAGTGGTGGGGGCTGAAACAATCACAGGATTTAAGAATGCATGGGATAGACATAAAGGAATTCTGGAGGTCAGGGGTAAGGGGCAACAGACTTCTAGGAAAACAAAGTGAACTTACAGGCTCAAATGGGCAGACGGGGTGGGCCGTAGGCCCTTATCTGCCGACACTGTCTATGTATCTATGTCTTATGGGGCAGTATTTGGTGGAGGGGACACACTAGAGTTTAACTCCAGTAGAGACACTTAATGCTCCTAGTCAGTTTTTTTTTGTTTTTTTTTAATTCTTTGGAAACCAAGTAAAGACCACTAGGCACACATGCCTGTTTCCAGGGGCAAGCTGGGCGCACTGGCGAGGTTTAGTGACTTGCCCAGAGTCACGCAGTATGCAAGCGGAGGTTCTGGGAATAAACCTGTTTGTTGGATATAGCAAGCTCATTACTCCAACCTCTAAACTATACAGCGAGCCCCATTAGTCAATTACAAATTTACACATTTCACCTACTCAAATAGGGGTTTTTCAAGTTTCTGCTATGTATTCACACTTATAATTGGGTTTAGGAAGAAAAGGAATATGGTTTTATAAAGCACCTTTCATAAGACTGTATCCCAAAGCACTTTACAATCCAGTAGAGGGAAGGGAGAATACTGCTGCCATTGCAGCACAAAGTACAGAGAGAGATTACAGGGCAGTTACGTGACTTGCTCAAGATTACATAGTGAGTGAATAGCAGTTGTGGGATTCAGCCCAGGTCCTCAGCTTCTCAGTTCTATATTATAACCACTTGACCAAACTGTCTGACAGGAAAGGACTTCTACGTAAGGACATCATTTGAGTAAAAGGATTTCAGACAGATGAGTTTGGTTTCTGTTGCTTGACCCTTTGATTTCACTTGAAGCAGCGGAACAAAAGACTCCTAAAAGGACTTTGTGATTTGCTTTTGTTGATAACTGTGTCACAGTATTCTTTGTGTATATACAGTATATACTCATGGATAAGCTGATCTGCGCATAAGCCGACCCCCAAACAGCCTGACATGGTTTGCATAAACACACTGACCTGCGTATAAGCCGACATCTACTTTAATGAAATTTTGGCACAACATAAACAAGATAAAAAGTATAGAAATTATACTGGTAGTTATAAATCTTGAGACAAATTAAAAAGCAGTGCATCAGAACATATACCGGTATGCAGTTAACTCTGCTCAAGTCCATAAAATATAGCATGGGCTAAATACCAGAAGCCCGGAACATACAGTGACTTCAGTCGGTTAACCTCCTCATCATCAAACAGATGGCCAGGCAGATCATGATGTAGCCGAAAGTTCAGGACCTCTTGTAACTCTGAAAGTTTTATTCCTCCAGTGTGTCAGCAAAGTGCTGCACTTTATTGCTGATAACACCAAACCTTAGGACAGCTGCTCCAGGACGATATTAGAGGACTCCACATACACCACAACATGCAGCTTAAAAGCTGCGTCACAAGAGTTCCATTTTGTTTGCATTGTAAGAGCTCTATTTTTTTTGCCAGTACCATTACCACCCATTCTAACATGGACTAGGAGACAGGACTGGGTGCAGCTTTATATGGCATTATAGGACTGTGATTGGAGACAGCCAAGGGGGAGCTGCTGAACTGACCTGCATATAAGTCGAGAACCATGATACAAAATTCAAGAATTGGTCAAAAAATCTTGGCTTATACGTGAGTATATATGGTAACTTTTATTACATGAGACGCATCTGCTCTAAACCAATCTGAATTAAGAACTGCTGTCAGTTATTGTCTCGCAAACTACGTCGGAGGACCCCCAGAGTTGGTTAATCAACTAAATCCCTCCCACAGTCAATCAGCCTATAGCCATGCTCACAGTCAGTTATTCACACCTCGAACAGAAAAGAAAAAGTGAAAAAAAAAAGAGTCGCAGAGACTGTTCACCTTGGCTGCTTCAGTCCAAATATATGTCACATTTCAAACCTTCACTGAAGAATAAAAAGCCTCTATTGTATCTGAAAACAATGAGCATACAATGAAAAAACAAGCTAAGTGGGCAGAACAAATACTTAAAGGTATTTAATTTCTGATTTCCCACAGACTTACGGGAAACAGAGTGGTGGTACATATTGCCCGATATAAAAACAGTTTCTCATCCTACTAAAATGTTTAAATAAAAAAACTACAGAATTTCAAAAACTGCTCTCGTGACTCCATTCAACAAGCCAAAAGCAGCATTCAGTTATGTTTCCACTTCCCTTTCACCTCTAATGTTACCCCAAGTGTGCTTTCCTTTTTCTCAACGTAACACAGTTAAAGTACAGTTTCTAGAAAGCCGTCACAACATTTCAGTGAACAGCAGGATTTCTCTCCCTCTTCATCTAACTTTTGACACACACACAGGCTGCTTTTACAGTAACAAGACTCGGAACTACAATCTACTCGCATCTCACCTCCTGCACTTGCATCAGCACTCTTGGACTGCCTCACACGCTGCAGGACCTTCCTTTTTTTTTAAATTTAAGTTAGCTTCATCACAAACTGGTACCAACCAACTCCAACTCGTACAATAATAACAACATATAGAATAGTGGATGGTTGTACATGCACAACAAGGCTGTATTTCCATCGAGGGAGTTGATGACATCATGGAGACCTCGAGAGGTCTGGCTGATGTCATCAACTCCTGAGATGTATACGCAGCCTTAGCTGTGGATGATCAAACATCCACTATTTTTTATTGTATATGGTTAGGGCTTAGTTCTTTTTTGTGTCTTTTTTTATGTTGCAGGTTCCCTTCTGTGTCATTTGGCATTCCCGCTCCCACTGGCTCCTGCTTCTGCCTGCAACTCGCTCTGGCTTTTCTCTGCTCACGCTAGCTTCATCTGCACCCGCTGCCAGGGGTGCTATTTCAGATTTCAACGGGGGGGGGGGGCAACAACTGCCGGTCACAGGGGCTGTGGGGGCAGGGCCATGGGTTAAGTGGGGGTGGGGCCAGGGACTGAGTGGAGACGGGGCCAGTTGCTGAATGGGGCGGAATCAGAGTCTCGTAGGCCATGGCCACCACAAGCTAAGCTGGACTAGAATAGATCTGCCAGAATTCCATTCAGTGCTAAGAGACAGCTCGCCTTCTTCAGAGGAGGTCCTACAGATGGTCACAAAGGTAGTGGAATTATTTTCTATCTCCCCCTCTTCAGTGGGGGACTCAGAGATGGGGAGTGACCAAGCTGGTGGCGGAATTAATTTCCCCACCTTCTGAGGGTGACTCAGAGTGGTCCACCAAGCTGACAGAATGGTTTTTCAATGTTCCCCCCTCCTGAGGAGAACTGGGAGATCCCCATCTCAGACTTTAGCAGGAAATAATGTCAGTCTCCCCCCCCCCCACCAATAAAAGCTGGCAGTCACAACACATTTTCTATTTCCTATTTCACTCCTAACAGGGACTTAGTGGGACTGCCCATGCCTGCTGCCCAGCCCAGCCAGCATTTACATTTTCTGTACCCCTTCCCCTTCTCTTGAGGTGAGCTCTGTGGACTATGGACATCACATCAAGCTGGCACCATTTATTTAATGTCGGTTTTAATTTTAAGGGGACTCCATGACGGCTTCAGAGCCAACAGTGGTGGGTTGTTGCTTGGTCCTGTTGCTGTGCTAATAAAGCAATTTTGCAGAGTGCAGTGTTAGTTGTGCAAGATAAATGAACCTTGACTGCATGTGCGTTAGTGCACCTATTTTATCTGTGTGTTTGTAAAGTTTACAGCTGCTTTTATCCGGAGCCCTGCTTCTACAAAGAGGAAGCAGGAAGAGGGGTGGTGTAGTTTGTATTGCTACAAACAGGCTACACACTCAGTTTGGGGCACTATTTATATTTTAAACTGCACTTGGGGGAATTTACACACTACTGGCATTTAGGGTACAATCCTAAGTGTTAAAATACACTTTAAACAAGCAGTTTGACTGCGAAGGATCTGTGACCCCTAACACTGCTTCCGGGTCACCTCAGGACTCATAAGCAGCCCTGCTGCAGCAGGCGCATACGATGGCGCGGAGACGCTACAAGAGAGACACACGCATCCGCGCTGCAGTTACGCAATGGCAGAGGGTCAGTACAAACTAAGTGCTAGTTTACCCCAGATATTGGTGATGAATTATAGTAAGTACAGTCAAGTTTTCTAATGCATGTGTACATCGCAAACTGTGAGAACTATGGATTTAAGTCAGTTACTACAGGGAAAGTTAGGGATACACTGTGTAGGCTGTGATATGCATCTCTTTTCTGATATTCCAGTTGTTGCAATCCCCTTTACTTGTTTGAAGTGTAAACAGAATGAGGAGATGCAACAGGAGATCTCCTTATTCAATACAAGACTAAAGGCTTTGAAAATCAGCCAATGGGGTTTAATGAACAAAATAATAAACAAAGAAATATGTTCAGGGCAAAACATGCCAAATGAAAGGAAACTCTTGAAGCACCAAGCCAGAATTCAAAAACATGTCTAAATTCACTTAACCAGGAAGTAGAAACAACTAGTATAAGCCCATATGATCAGGCAGCCGTACTAAACACCAACTTAAGCCCAAGTATAACATATATCAGAAAACAAGCTAGGGATAATGAAATACAGGAAAACTTGGATGTGGATTAGTTTGAGGTACAATCTAAAAGACCATCAAAAAAGGGCAGAAAAGCAGAGGCCTTTAATTTACCTCTTTAATAGTTTCAACCCCCTTAACACAGTAACTGAAGGGGATATTTTGATATTCTCTGGTTCTTCCCCCAAACCACAATTAGTATCTGATACTGAATCAGGAATAGACACAGAGAGACAGATTGTGAATGCAGTTACCTTGGGCCCCCCACCCCAACGCTTAGCGACATTGGCACCAGACCATGAAAATACAGCACACGAACTTACAACTATACCATCAGGATCAAACAGTACAAATAATGAACAAGAAGAACAGATTAATAACTCCACAAATTTTTCATTAAATACTAACACTGTAACAGAGCAAATATTTATACTGGGAGACTCCATCACTAGGTTCACGGATATATACACTACTAGGGGAAATAAAGAGAATGTAACCAGTTGTAGCTATAGTGGCGCAACAATAAAAGATATTACCCAACTACTACCAGGAATAGTAAAGAATGTTCCAGAACCCAAAACTGTACTTTTACATGCAGGAACAAACAACTTTGGAAAACAGGATGTGGGTGAAATAATACAAGAAATGGAAGCAGCAATTAAGACACTGCAAGACCTTAACACAACCCCATAGTATCAGAAGTTCTCCCTGTTCCTAGGGCAAGCTATAAAAGAACTAAACAAATCAAAGGTTTTAACAATTGGCTACGTAGATGGAGTCTCATAAACAATATACGGTGTATACGAACTTGGGAAAAATTTGAAAACAACAATGCACTATACGGATATGATGGGTTACATCTGAGCAGACAAGGCTCTAGATTACTGGGATATACCATGGACAACACATTAAATCACACAAAAAACTAAAAATTATGGGGCAAAGGGAAGCGTTTACAGAGCAAAACACAAAAGGAAATGACTTATTGTCAGAAATAAATAAAAATAAACAACAAAACAAATTCAATACTAATTCACACAGCAAGAAAACAGGATTATCATTTCTACTAACAAATGCCAGAAGTTTACACGGAACAAAAATGGATGAACTCCAAATAATACTTAACAAAGACAATATAGACATAGCGGCAGTAACAGAAACTTGGTGGAATGACAATTCCAAATGGAACATAAATATACCTGGTTATATTACCCATTATAAAAACAGAAAGGGAAGAACTGGAGGCGGGGTAGCATTCTTTATAAAGGATAATATTAAGTTTAAAATGATTATCGATACAATGGACAAAACACCTTGTGAAATTATTTGGGTTGAACTACTGGGGGACAAACAACCAAAACATCTCATTGGCCTTTGCTATAGAACGCCTGATACAGATTCTGCTACTAATCAAGTCCTTTTTAATGGTACAAGTAGTAAATCCCATTATAAGGATATATTACTACTGGGAAATTTCAACTTTCCCAGTATAAATTGGAAGGGACTGTATAGGTAGTAATAATCAAGAAAATACATTTCTGGAAATATGTTCAACCAATGGTCTATACCAATTAATCAATAAACCCACAAGGAAAAATAATACTCTCGATTTAATATTAACCGACAGCCCTGATAAAATTACTAATATTCAGGTTAAACCACCCAGACATAATAGTGATCACATGATCATAAGCTTTGATATTTGTGTACATGAAAAACCCGAGACCGGAAAAACAGTTTTTAAAAATTATAATAAAGCAAACTTTAAACAGTTAAGGTCAGATCTGTTTGAATGGAAATGGGATAATGAACTAATTTCTCCAGATGAACTTTGGACATTAGTTAAAAACAAAATTCTAAAATTAGAAGCCAAATATGTCCTAAATAGAATGATTTATAATAAAAAAAAAAAATACCGGCATGGGTAACACCGGCCATTACTAAGTTACTAAAACAAAAAAAAGGGGCATATAGGCAAATGAAACATGATGGCAGTGACTACAATAGATGGAGGTACAAAATGATTCTAAAAAAATGCAAAGCTAAAATAAAATTGGAAAAAAGGAGATTTGAATATAGTCTAGCCTATAGAAATGATGGGGAAAAAGTTTCTATTCCTACATAAATAATAATAAAAAAAAAAAAGCACCACAGACAACTGGGCCCATAACAATACATACTAAAGAGGTTACATCCCCACAGGAAATTGTTGATGAATTTAACAAATATTTCATGTTAGTTTTTAACATCAAAACCAAATCCAATGGTAAAAGTTTCGGAAACACAGTTGATAATAGTGCGGTAATATTAAAGGATGAGATCATGACACATTTAAATAACAACAACATAAATAAATCACCAGGGCCGGATAAACTCCACCCCAGACTTTTAAAAGAAATCAAGGACTGGTTAGTAGATCTATTATACAAATTATTTAATATGTCTTTGTCATGTAACCAAATACCAAATGACTGGAAAACAGCACTGGTTACGCCAATTCACAAAAATGGAAACCATGCAGATATGTCTAACTATAGGCCAATTAGCCTGACATGTATATTAGGAAAAATTTTTGAATCCATACTAAAAAATAGATTAGAAGATGATCTAATTACAAAAGGGCTGATAGACCAATCACAGCATGGATTTAGAAAAAATAGATCCTGTCTGACCGCAAATTTAGTGTTTTATGAACATATCAGCAAGAACCTGGATAACAACATATCAGTGGATGTAATCTACCTCAACTTTTGCAAGGCATTCGATAAGGTCCCTCATGAGTTGTAGGTAAACAAAATGAGATCCTTGGGAATAAATAATAAAATTATAAACTGGGTCGAGGAATGGTTAAATGAGCGTTCACAGTGCGTATGTATTAGGGGTTATATGTCTGAACAACGTTCAGTCACTAGCGGAGTACCACAGGGGTCGGTTTTGGGCCCAATATTGTTCAACATCTTTATATCCGACTTAACCACTAATATCAACAGTTTTTAAATAAATTTGCAGACAACACCAAAATAGTGGCTCAAGTTAAAACACTGGAAGATATGTCAAACCTTGTTAATGATTTGAAGAAACTTGAAGAATGGACACTTGTAAATCAGATGTCTTTCAATGTATGTAAATGTGTAGTCATCCATCTTGGAAATACCAATATACAAAATCAATATACATTAAATAGACAAGTATTAACCCCTATAATAGAACATAACCACCTAGGTACATTAATTAACTCTAATTTAACCTCACATAGTCACTGCAACCATACCATTAATCGAGCCAATAAACTCATAGGCTGTATCAAGCGGAGTTTTACCTTTGTACTGAGCATATGCGAGACCGCACCTTTCTATTGTTCTCCCTTATGGAGCCCCTACCTTAGAAGAGATATTGGTAGATTGGAGGGAGTACAGAGAAGAGTAACGAAGCTTGTAATTAATATGCATTATAAGAGTTATGAAACAAGGTTGAATGAATTGGGTATGTATTCGCTGGAACAGAGAAGAATAAGAGGGGACCTCCTAATGATGTACAAGATTTACACCGATACTGAGTTGATGACTCAACTGGGAATGTCTTATATTAGACGACACTGTAACCTAAGAAGCCACAACTACCAACTGGACCTAATTTACCTCATAACTAATAAACGAAGATCATACTTCATTCAAAGAATAATTCCACTATGGAACACCTTACCTAATTCATTTCTGGGACATCAAAATCATGACACATTTAAACAAAACCTTGACTACCTTTTGTTGTAAACATTGGGACTAAAGTGCCAGCGTTGCTGGAGACATACACATATGGGCCACGGCCTTCTGTATCTGTATGAATCTTAGTATGAATTACTTGCTACTTTAACTTTTGGGCAATGGGAAGGGGATCAATCATTTCACGGTTCTCATGAGCCTTCAGCCTAGCACTTTTTTCCTTTAATAAATTTTTGGTCAAAAAAATGGCCCAGCCCCAATGATCCCAACATTCTAAATCCCATCATCAGCAAACTGCATACCCACTACTTTTACTTCCTGGTCATGACGCTGGCGATCCTACCTCCACTCTCACTCAGGGAGCTCCATTGTTAACTCTGAGGCTGTCTGCAGCACAGTGCTGCTGCTAAATGTTCAGGTGGTCCTCCTGGATCTGGATGGAAATGCCCTGCCCTGCTACTGGCCCTCAGGCCCTGGCCCATCTCTTGTGTTCTCTTCGGATGTTGGGCCCGACACTGGCCCTGGCTGCCCATCCGACTGACCAAACCTGACCCATCGTGACTGACTCGTCGTGTGCTGCATCGCTGCCCATCATAGAGAGACAGCGGAGTGAGCTGACCTCACAATTACACTAGTCTTCCCCCTCCAACCTCTGTTCGAATGTTGTCGCAATGAGGACAACTCTCAGACAGTGCTCACTCACTCTACCGATCATTTCCCACCTTGAGAACTACTGTGGACAGGCACTGGCAGCTAGTAAATGCAGTGGCTGGCCCTGCTCACACTTACAACAGGCTTCTCCCACTTACAAGTGATGTTGGGTCAATGTCATGACTCGTCCCGCCCCCTAGCCTCCCTAAATAAGTCCTGCCTCCGCGCATGCGCACTGAGGTGCAGCTAGTGCTATGCACACTGGGATTTGGAGGTTTTTGGTCCTGGAGTCAGGAGAATTCAACAAAGGAGCTATCGGAGGATTGGATGGACCGGTCCAACGCGATCCAGCATTGTTGCTGCCGGTGGGTGAGGGGTGATGACGAATGTAGGTGGGCACATTTATTTAAAAATATAGACACTGGCTGGCTGCAATGCAGCAGGTGGGGAAGTGGAAAAAAAACACCAGCCTGGCTGCAATGCAGGGGGGACAACTGCCCCCCCCAATGGCACCACTGCCTGCTCCCTCTCTGTTACAGGCACGATTTGTTTCAAAAAAACTGTAAAAAATTACCCTTTGTTACACAAAGTTGTATGAGGCTCTTTGTGTCAAAAGTGGTACGGTACACTGTTCGGCGCTTGCTTAATCACACCGCAATGTTTTCACTGTTTTCTTCATCAGAGCCAGTCAAGCTAGCCAACCAGGAGGCAGGACAAGGCTGAAAAGTTGTTGTACTATCGATGTGATGTCAGAACGATAGTACAACAGCTTTTTTGACCTTTGAACTGTACTACAACAAGATTTCGAAAGCCACGGATTTCCATCCACAATAAGCCCTAACCATAGACTATATTAAGTTATACTCACAACAACTGACTGGTGTGGGTTACATTAAATGCCTCGGTTTTCAGCCTTGGCATTTAATAACTCACACCAGCCAGTTATTGCTTTGTATACTCCAACTAACTTAATTTTATCACTTAATTACACAGTAATGCCTCAGTTATCTGAACCTGATTATTCTGAAACCTTCAGTTAACCAAAACTGAGCTGTGCTTTCTGACCCCGAGCTAATTTTTTTGTTAATCTCAGTAATTTTTGCTGGGCAAATTTGTGGCTGCTTAGTATCTTTGGGAATACAAATTGCCAGCATTTTTTAAGCATGCAGCATAACATCAGTCTCAGTAAAATGGCCAAAATGATGCATTCAGTGCTGGATACTATCCAAAACAGCTGTGTTTTAGAATGTTTGGAGAAAGGACAGAAAGTGGTGGACACAGCTTAAAGGTTCAATGTAGGCAATGCCATGGTCTGCGATATCCTGAAAGCCAATGAAAAGTTGTGTGGCTCTGCAGTTTCTGTTGTAGTACAGAGCTGTTTCCCACAAGACAATGCACACAAACCACAACAATAATCTTGACAAGTAGTGCTGGGTGAAAGTTTTATTACACTTGCGAAATTATGAGAAATTGCCAATTTCATATTTGTGCAATTTTCACGAAATTGTGTCACAAAATCAACACAACTTTGCTTTTCCTTTCTTACCTGAAACTGTGCATTTTTAAAATTGAGTTCTTAAAAATGCACAATTTAGGCAAATAGTACATTTTCTCTCCAAAAAATGGGGCTTCTTAATAATGTCCAGTTTCAGAAGATAATGCCACTGGCTGATCACAAATAAAAGAAGAGTTATGTAAGAACTTACTATACCAGTAGATCTTTGAGAGAATCTCTTTCATCCTGCCACACTTTTGGAATTATAACTGCGCCAGTGCTAGGGCCACACGGAAACTTTTGCAACAGTCAGCCAGGGGCTGCCCACCAACGACGTCAAGCATATACATAAACATGGGCAGCTCCTCCTCTCCTCAGTTCCCCGCCGGAGATCATGCTCAGAGGATCTCCTGTAGAGAACTAGAAGAGAACCCAGAACTCCACATACCAGGTGAGACACAGTGCTGGAAAGACAGAAATGAAGACAGCCATACAAGGATCCTTTGTCGCAACCCCTTGGGGGGAAGGAGGGTGAGATGGTATGACCTGATGAAAGAGATTCTCTTGAAGAGCTACTGCTGCACTAAATTCTTACGGAACTATTCTATCTTCTTCAAGGATATCCCTTTCTATTTCAATACTTACAAATAAAGAATTATATCAAAACAATTAATGGCAACTTGCGGCTTGCCTCCAATTCATTAATATTCGAAGCTTTAAAACAAAAAAAATAATGATCTTAAATAACATTAATATATCAAATATTAAATGATGAACCACAAACAGACCTTGTAATCTTAATGAAAAAGTGGCAGCAGGACGTGGGAACCAACTTAACTAAAGATTTGTGGGCTGAAATTTTAAGCTCACCAGGCTCAATTCTAAAATCAACTTAATTACAGCAAATACAATACATCAAACATATCTCTCTCCTTCCAGACTGAATACGTTTAATCTCCTTATTGAATCCAAATGTCCCAGACACAGCAATACTTCAAGAACTCTTACACATTTGATTCATGCATGTCTTAAACTTTCTACATTTTGGCCCCAAAATTTTTAACTTTTTGAATTCTGTAATTAATGTATTACTAGTTTACACTCCTGCCATTACACGGTTAGCAAACTTTTCAAACATACAAATTACCAATAGGTACACAAGAATTTTCTGTACAGTTGCGATGGTCATGGTACGTAAATGTATTTTATTACAATGGAAGTATACCTTACCCCCCCAATTCTGAAACATGGCTTCACCATATGAAAGATATAATACAGTTGGAAAGATTGCATTATATCAGAAATAATCAGAATGAAACTTGCAACAAAATTTGGGCCCCTTTCCAGGATGCATTAAAGGGCGTATAACCTAAATAATATAGTTATGATAAAAGTACGTCTAATATTTGATCCTTTTGTTAAATAGAATAAAGTCACAACAGGATAACTAATTTCTTAATTGTATAAATTTAGGACCCCTTGGACCCTTAGGTAAGTTGTTATGGTGAATGATGTAAAGGAAATAGCTCAATTATATGTATAATTGAAATGCTATGTAAAATGACTAGGTTGTCATAACGTTGCTGAAACATACCCCCAAAAAAAAAAAGGATATCCCTTTCATCAGGCCACACCTTTGGAATGAGTCCCAAGCAGTACCAAAATCTAACAGTCTGGGCAGCTGGAGCCTATAAGCTTGTGATAACAGGCCTTGTAGCACAGCTAAGTCAAAGCCAGCTCATCGATGAGACACAGCAGACTGTAGTGCTTTTTTATTTATTTATTTTTATTTATTTATTTAGTTGTTTAACCAGGTATAGCACACTAAGCTGAAAGCTTTTTTACAGGAGCGACCTGGGAGCACAAGGAGGTTAAGTGACTTGCTCAGGGTCAAACAGTATGCAGGTGGAAGCGGTGGGATTCAAACCCAGGTCTGGTCTGCTGGATGTCACCAGATTTGCAGCTCAGAGCCTTAGACCACTGCGCTATACTGCCTCCTTACTGCTTAGTGAGGATGTGGACAGTACTCCATGTGGCAGATGCACAGATTTCTGCAGTGGAAACATTTCAAATACAGGTCACAGAAGTGGTCATGCCTCTGGTGGAATAACCACAAAACACATCAGAAGTTCCTTACTGTACTTTCTGTAATTGTATTATGTCCTACGTGCTAGACATTTAGACAGGCACTGTTTAGAAAATAGGGTGCCCCTCTTTCCCAGGGCTGAATGAAAAAAAGCTGCAAGGGCTTTCTGCAGTCCTTTGTACAGTGTGTATATTACCTAAGTATTCTATGCACATCTAAGGCATGCAGCAATGCTTCCCCTGGATTGGCATGCTCTGGATAATAGATTGGCTTGTGGGTGGTTTGATTTACATAGAAACAGAAATTTGCCAACAGAAAAGGACCCATCAGCCCATCCAGTCTGCCCACATACCACCACCCCCCCGGTCTGGTTATATTTACCTCCTCCCTTCCATACTTTTATTAACCCCTATGCAGTTGTCCCAAGCTCTTTTGAATTTGTCCACTTAATCAACCCCCACGACCCATTCTGACAGCCTATTCCAAGGACCCACCACTCTCTCAGTGAAGAACTTCCCCATCGCATTGCCTCCAAATCTGCCCCTTCCAGCTTGAATGCGTGACCCCTAGTTGATTTGTCACTCAACCTGAATATGCTACCCTCCCTCACCCTGTTTATTCCCTTCAGATATTTGAAGGTTTCAACCATATCCCCCCCTCTCCCTCCTCATCGCCAGTGAGTATAGGTTTAGTTCCTCTAGCTGCTCCTCGTATGATGTCCTATGCAGCCCCCGAACCATCTTTCTTGCCCTTCTCTGGACCCTTTCTAACCTGTCTTTGTCACCCTGCAAGTGTGGTCTCCAGAACTGGACCCCGTATTCCAAGTGTGGTCTGACCATAGTTTTGTATAGTGGCATGATCACCTCTTTCCTCTTGCCTTTAAAGCCCCTCCCTATGCATACCAACATTCTGTTAGCCTTCCCCATCGCCTTGTTGCATTGGTTCCCCACCTTCAGGTTACCCAAAATGATGATCCCCAGGTCCCTTTATTGCTCTGTTACCTCAAGTTCCTCCCCTACCAGACAGTATTTTGCCCTTGGGTTTCTATTCTATTGATAAGATGGCCAACAGAGTTAAGCTAGCCCTGGCAAAAAGAAACACAGGTGAGGGGGTACAGGCAAAGTAGGCAAGCATTAAGGATGCAATACTTGAAGCAATGTCCCATTGTGTTAGAGAGAAAAGGAAGTGCAAAAGAAGGAAGTCACTTTTTTTCTCAAAAACAGTAGAAGAAAAGGTCAGAGCCAAAAGGCTGGCCTTCAGGAAATATAAGGGAACACAGTGGGATGAAGATAGGGCGGGATACCAAACTTCCCTAAGGGAAGCAGGGAAGGCAGTAAGGCAGGCAAAGGCCCAAACCAAGGAAACACTAAAACAAATAGTAAAAGAAGGTGACAAGACTTTCTATAGATACATTAGTGAAAGGAGAAAGTCCGGGGGGGGGGTATTGCTAAGACCAAAGGAGATAAGGGGGCGTGTGAGGAAGAGGACCATGTAAAAATATCTATCCTAAATAGATACTTCTGCTCAGTATTTACTGAAGAGAAGGTAGGGCAGGGCCCACAGCTCAGCACCATGGACGCTGGGGGAAGGGAGGTGAGCATTAGTCCCTTCACAAAAGAAAGGGTCCTACAAGAGCTCGATAAGCTCAAAGTGGACAAGACAATGGGACCTGATGGCATACATCCCAGGGTACTAAAGGAGCTAATGGTGGAACTAGCAGAGCCATTATCAGAACTGTTTAGTGAGTCTCTGAGCACAGGAGAGGTCCCAGAAGACTGGAGAAGGGCTCATGTGATCCCACTCCACGAGAGTGGTAGCAGGGAGAAGGCAGGGAACTACAGACCAGTCAGTCTTACCTCAGTAGTGGGCAAGATTATGGAGGCACTCCTTAAGGAAAGGATAATGCAACACCTGGAATCCATAGGAGCACAGGATCCAAGACAGCATGGGTTTACAAAAGGAAGGTCCTGTCAAACTAATCTCATAGATTTCTTTGACTGGGTAACCAGAGTGGTGGACCAAGGGAGAGCAGCTGATGTCGCCTGCCTTGACTTCAGCAAAGCTTTCGATACTGTACCACATAGAAGATTGACGAATAAGCTGGGTAGGCTCAGGGTGGGTCAGAAGTTGGTCAACTGGGTGACAAACTGGCTGATGGGCAAAAAACAGAGAGTGGTGGTAAATGGTATACAGTCAGAAGAGATGCAAGTCACAAGTGGAGTACCTCAGGGATCAGTCCTGGGGCCAGTCCTCTTCAACATCTTCATCAGTGACATTGCAGATGGACTGGAGGGTAAGGTTTGTCTGTTTGCAGATGACACCAAGATCTGCAACAGAGTAGATGATCCAGATGGGGTGGGCAGAATGAGAAGAGATCTGGATAAACTAGCAAAATGGTCGGAAGAGTGGCAACTGGGGTTTAATGCAAAGAAGTGCAAGATCATGCACATAGGGAAGAAAAACCATGAAGCCACCTATAGGCTGGGGGGGGGGGGGGAGTTGCTGGCAGTCACAATGGAAGAAAGAGACTTGGGCATCATTATCACCAATGACCTGAAATCATCCAAGCAGACCTCTAAAGCAGCAGGTAAGGCTCGGGGGATATTAGGGTGTATTAGTAGGGGTATCACAAGTCGGAAGAGGGAGGTAATAATCCCTCTTTACAAGACACTGGTTAGGCCCCATCTGGAGTACTGTGTGCAGTACTGGAGGCCACACCTTCACAAGGACATTAACCAAATTGAGGCTGTCCAGAGAAGGGCAACCAAAATAGTGCAGGGACTGCATCAGAAAACATATGAGGACAGATTAATGGAGCTCAATATGTATACCCTAGAGCAAAGGAGGGAGAGAGGCGATATGATGGAAACATTCAAACACCTTAAGGGCATTAACAAGGTGAAAGAGTCTAACATGTTTCAATATAAGAAAAATAGCATGACAAGAGGACACAGCATGAAATTACAGGGAGGCTGATTAAGGGGTAATGTGAGGAAGTTATTTTTCACAGAAAGGGTGGTGGATGCATGGAACGGCCTACCTCAGGAAGTGGTGGATATGAATACAGTGCAGGGCTTCAAACAGGCATGGGATAGGCATAAGGGAGCAATACAGATGAATATTAAAAGACAGGCCATTGACAGAGCAAAGGCTGATGGCACATTTATAAGGTAGAAAAAGAAATGGGCAGACTGTATGGGCCTTGCAGTCCTTATCTGCCTTCAGCTTCTATGTTTCTATATTCCCTATGTGCATAATTTTAGATTTTTTTGCGTTGAATTGTAATTGCCACTTCCCTGACCACTCTTCCAGTCTGGCCAGGTCCTCCCTCATGTTTGCTACCCCTTCTATTGTGTCCACCCTGTTACAGATCTTCACGTCATCTGCGAACAGCGACACCTTCCCATTTAAGCCTTCTGAAATGTCCCCAATGTATATGTTGAATAGTATGGGACCCAACACTGACCCCCTGAGGACCCCCACTCATGACCCATCTCTCTGTTGAGTACACCCCATTTACTACCACCCTCCGAGTTCAAGCCTTCAACCAATTCTCCACTCAGTTTGTTATTTTGCTCCCTACCCCTAAGCTACCCAATTTGCTCATCAGTCTCCTGTGAGGGACGGTGTCGAAGGCCTTTCTGAAGTCCAGATAGGCCATATCCACCACCCCTCCTTGATCACATATCACCGTCACTTCATCAAAGAATTCAATCAGGTTGGTCTAACATGACCTTTCCCTTGTGAACCCATGCTGGTTCTCATCTATGAGCCCCTCCTCCCCCAAATATTGTGCCAGCCTTTCCTTTATAAATGCCTCCATCAGCTTCCCCACCACCGAGGTAAGGCTGACCGGATGATAGCTGTCCATCTCTTCCTTTCCTCCCCCTGTGCACAATGGCACCACATCAGCCCTTTTCCAATCCCCCAGGACTCTTCTCTTGTCTAGAGACATATTAAAAAACCTCGTGAGTGGTGCCGCTAACACCTCCCTTAACTCCTTGAGCACCCTGGGGTGGATTTCATCAGGATCCACTGCCTTGTCCATCTGCAATTTTCCTAACTCCTCTAACACCCTGCCCTCTGAAAATGGGCTTGTGTCCACCTCCCTGCCCATCCTTCCCTTGTTGCTCAACACTAGCCCTTTTCCTTCTTCCTCAATCATTAAAACTGAGGAAAAGTATTCATTCAGCAGATTTGCTTTCTTCTCATCTTCCTCTATCAGAGCTCCCCTTTTCTCCTTTTAACCTCATAATCCACTGCTTGTTTTTCCTGCGTTCACTTACATACCGGAAACACTTCTTGTCTTCTCTTTTGGCCTCCCTTGCTATTTTCTTTTCTGTATCCTCTTTAGCTCTCCTGACTATTTTACCTGCTTCCTTTAGCTTCTTCTTTTAAACTTCCTTATCCTTTATTCCCTGTGAAGCTTCGTAGGTCCTGAATGCATTCTTTTTTTTATGACTGCTCTTTTCACCCCTGCTGTAAACCAAATTGGATTCCTCCCTCACTTGCATTTGCTTACTCTCTTGATGTATTATTCTGTCGCTATCAGAATTCCCCTCTTTATTGCTCCCCATAATTCCTCAACTCCCTCTAGATTCTCTTTCCCATCTGTTTCCATTTTGAAAATTTTTTTCATTTTTTTAAAATCCACGTTCCTGAAGTCGAGTATCCAAGTGGAGGACCTATTCTTATGCATCCCAGTCTGATGACTAAACCTTACCATCCTGTGGTCACTATCTCCCAGATTTTCTCAGACTTCCACATCCACGACACTATCCCCATTGGTCATTACCAGGTCGAGTATGGACCTTCCCCTAGTATGTTCCATGACCAACTGTTGAATAAATGCCTCCTGTACTGACTCCAACAGCTCCCTGCTTCTTTCAGATGCTGCTGTTGGGACCTCCCAGTTCACATCAGGAAGATTTAGATCCCCGACCACCAGAATTTCTCCTTTGCCTGCCATTTTTTGTATTTCCCCAGTCAGCTTCCTATCACCCTCCTCCCCCTGGTTCGGTGGTCAGTATGCCACCCTTATCCTTACTACCTCCCTGGTCCTCTTAGTTATCATGAGCCAGAGGATCTCTGCTGAGCCCTGTCCTTCCCCACTCACCATTGCTCTTATCCTGTCTCTTATGCAAAGGGCTACCCTTCCCCCTTTTCTCCCTCTCCTGTCCCTCCTGTAGAGATTATACCCTGGTATTTCCACTTCTTAACTGTGGTTATCAGTCCAATACATCTCAGTTACTGCTATCAGGTCTAGATCTTCTGCTCCCACCACTGCCTTCAGGTCGCCCATTTTATTCCCTAGACTTCTAGTGTTTGCTAGCAGACCCTTCCATCTATCCTCTCCTCCTTCGTTTTCTTTCTATCGTCCCCTGCCCCCATTTGCGGGAGAGTGCGAGTTAGGCAAGTTCCATTAGCAACTTTTTCTAGTCCAGCCCTAGCTTTGTACTCTCCCTTCCCTAGCTTAAATCATTCCCCAGTTGTTCATTTATATACCCCTGCAGCTTCCCTGCAGTAGTCTAGCTCCCTCATCATTTATATGCAGTCTGACCCTTGCATACCGGTGTACATCTGCCCATGTGCCTCCCCATTCCCCTATGCATGAGTGACTCTCCCTTTTGCACCACTGCCTTAGCCAGTGATTAAAATCTCTGATTCTTAGCTGCCTGGCCGTACTTGCACAGTGTACCAGAAGGACTTCAGAAAGAGCCAGGGAGCTGACCAAGTCCTTATACCCTTTGGCTAACTCCCTGAATCTCCTTTGTACCTCCTCCCCTGCTGGGGCATTCATTCCGAGGTGCAGGACTAGGTGTGGTTTACCTCCTATTAGTCTAATGCTTTCCCTGGTTCTTGGTAATGCCCTGCTTGCCTCCATCCCCGAGTCACAAAAAATTAATCTCCCTTTATATCCCGCCCTCTTCTTCAACCAGTGGATCCCCTTTATGATTGAGTCCCATAAACTATAACTGATTTTGCATTTCTGTCTCCGAGTATGCCTCCAAAACACTACCCTGCCTCCTTTCTTTTGCTTTCTTTACACTTCTGTACTGGTTTTCCACCTCTGCAGACTCCCTCCCTGTAACCCCCTGTCCTCCTCCTTGCTGTCCTGTCATGTCACCTTCTCTTCTTTGCCCCCCCACAATGCCATTACCATCTCCCCCTTCCTTTCCTCCTGCACTATCCTTATTTTACCTAATTATTTTGACCATCCCCTACCTCCCCCCTCCCTCTGCAGCTTCCACTTATCCCCTATTGCCTCTCTCCTTCCTGCCCTCATTAACCCCCCCTTCTCCTGTGCCACCCACTGCACTCTCCCCATGTACTCTCTCCATGGGCATTTCCTTTGCCTTAGGACCTCTTAGCATTCCGTGTCTCATTTCACTTTTTTCCTCTGCTCCTGTCCCCGCAATTTGTCCCCCCTATTCACCTCCTGTTTCTGCAATTTGTCCCCATTCACCTCCCTCTTTCTGCAATTTGTCCCCATTCACCTCCTGTTTTTGCAATTTGTCCCCCATTCACCTCCTGTTCCTGCAATCTGTCCCCATTCACCTCCTGTTTCTGCAATTTGTCCCCCCATTCACCTCCTGTTGCTGCAGTTTGACTAAGGACCAATACCTATTAGATCCTGAATAATGGCCAATACCTATGATCTCCCGATGTTTACTGTGCTTCAGCCCTCTGTTTTCTTTTGCTTCCATCCCCGCTTCCACCTTCTGTTTACTTCTTCTTCTGCTGTTGTTCGACCCTGTTTCACCTGCTTCCACCTCCTGTTTACTCCTTCTGTTGTTGCTCGACCCTGCTTTACTCTGTTGCAGCTTGCCCCTGTTTTCCTCTGTTCCTTTGCCCCCTCCCACCTCGTTTTTTTTTTCTTTTTTTCTTTTAGTTTTTGGTAACCGGGTAAGGCCCACTAGGCACAACTGTCCATTTCCAGGGGCGACCTGGGAGCACTGGGCGGTTAAGTGACTTGCTCAGTGTCACACAATACACAAGTAGAGGCTGTGAGAATCACACCAAGGTCTGGTCTGCTGGATGTACCAAGCTCATTCACAGCTTGTTCCTGCAGTCCAGCTACAGGCCAGTATCTATTTGATCCCCCTTTATATCTTCTTTCACTGTTGCTATTCCCTGAGTACTCCTGTGCTTCTCTCCCTCCCCATGGTCCCCCCTCCCTTTCCCCCATTCTGGCTCTCTCCCTTCCATATCCTTCCATCCTCTCATCCTTCCTGCTTTCCTGCCTCATTTCCTCATCACGGCCTTCTCCTGCCCTCCTCCCCATTTCCCTTTTTTAGCCATACCAGCTTAGCTTCCAGCTCCCCCAATTTCTGGCAAACTGGGCACTCTCAGAACAATAATAAAAGAAGGATGAACTCCACTGTAAATATGTATATTCACTTTTATTGTACATATTTCATAAGGACAACAGTTTTGTCGCCTTGCCACTTCTTCAGGTCCCTATTATGTTTCTGAAAAAATCCACAAAAAGTTTTTATTTAATTTCAGATATATATGCTTCTCATGTTTCCCAAACACCCTCTCACCCCAAATATCTGTTGCTATCTTAGCATCCAAAATTCTGTTGCACAAAAATGTGTCCTTCACATAATAAACTCTTACTTGATTAATATGTATATGGAATTCCAGGCACCCTGATTTTGCAAATACTATACAGCGTAGTCAAATCATGCACTATTTTATTTCTGAAAACCTTTATCTCTACAACATACTGCAGTTCCAAGAGTTAGTATGTAAACATCTGTTATTGCAAAACACTATCATTATCACTTTAAACACACTAAGATAACCAAACTAAGGAACTTGAAAAAAATGGTTAAACATTGCTTCCATTGCACTCAATGTGCTCACCTCAAGGTTTCAAGCTACTTCTTTATATTTTATCTGACTTACAACATGTCCTTTGTCGAGTAATAAATCTGTGAAAAAATATGTAAGGTATATTTTATGCCACTACTCACTTTCCTAACCTCCACACAACCTAATACCACACAGCACTTAAAGTTCTCACTGCTTTATTTTTTGGAATGCCCACTTCTTTTGTGCCCCTAAGGCTTATAAATTTTCTCCCCATTTCAAGAAATAAATGAATGTATTGTGCAACTTTTTTTTTTTTTTATCAACTTTGTTTATTCACCTACACCCCCAAGCTTCCTTCAGGAGTGCCCGCCCGGAGTCTGTCCTACTCCCAGCCTGAACCCCCGCATCTCCCCTTGATCCCTTCCCCCTGAATGACTATAGGCAGGCTCGACCCCCGGTACTGTCTCCGGGGCTGATTCCACCCTCCCTCGGCGGCTGGCTCCTAAGTGTGAAGTGCCTACCTGCAGTCATCAGATCGGCTCTGAAGGAGATCCTGCGCGCATCTGGGCCGGCATTTGGGATGAGGCCGAAGTCCACCGGGGCCACAGTCATCTCACCGATGGTGTAGGAGGCTTTTCTGGCTTTCTTGTTCCCCTTGGAGTGCGGCTAACAAGGCAACACTATGCCGCAACTCAGCCCCTTTGCATCCACTGTGTCGCCATGCTGGGCACCCCTGATCACCACCAGAGGCCACTCCAGGAGCAATCGCTTCCCCCAGCCCTCCCCGGGAAGAGAGAGTAGTCCTACGGACGTTCGATCTCTTTCCCCCCTGCGGCCCAGGCTTGTTCCTGAACCCGGGTCGCCAGTGTGGCGCGAGGTGTGGTGTCCAGCACCTCAACACTCAACGCCACCGGGCCGGCTTGTGCAACTTGTTACCAATAATTATTCCCCATTCTAAATACTTAGCGTTTGCAAAGTCAGTATTACCTTAAAGTTCTTTAGTCACTTTCATACTCGCTCCCTCTAAAATGTGTTTTCTGCTCGTGTCCCAAACAGACTTCAAACGTTTGTGGCCCTGGAAATCATTAAAAGAATATGTGCTAATAACCAGATCTTCAAAATACCTATTAAAGGTATTCTTAACCGAATGTGAAGGTAACACTTACTTCTAAAGATAACTGCGCCATGCGAACGCCATCTCAGCAAGAGGAAGCGTTCTGCACTATAAGCCTTGAGTTTAAATCTTGTGGTAGGTGGGGGGAGAACACAACATCAGTGATGATGTCTCACAGGCTCTGAGTCTCTGTACTGCTGGCAGCTATCCAAAGGGTAGTCAGAGCTACTTGCAAGTAGCTCAGGAAGAAGGCCGGAAACTCTGAGTGAAAACTGAGCCCTTCAAGACATGCTCCAGTGGTTCGCCACCCCACCATGGTTAATACTATCCAAACATATTTTTTACCATCTCCATAATAAAAATTATGCATACTCAAAAATAATTAAGTTCACTAACATATTCTAATCAGTTCATTCCATGTTTATTATGGCTGTGATTAATCCCAAAGGATGCAAGGGATGGGGGGTTGAGGGAAAGAAGGAAATTAGGTGTGTTCTATTTGAATTAAAATATCCTCTTTCTTTTATACCTAATAACGATGTTCCTTAAGGGGCAAGTACTTATTTAAGGTGCATACTAGCCTTTTGGAACAATGTATGCACTTAATTGTACTATATCCAAAACTAGTACTCCTTAATGGGCTAGTACTTATTTTTACAACCTGTTTACCACAGGTCTTTCTTTTATACATGCAACTCTGAAACAAAACGTAACACAGCTTTCACATAATGTGCAGATTCCATGAGGGATGGGTAACATTCCCCTTTTCACAAATACATGTCTAATAATAAAGGTCCCATTCACAGTCCTCGTTTAGGCCCACTCTGGGGTCCAAACAATTAAGTCTGAATATCCAGTAGACTTCTCATTTCCTTAAAGGCTTTAAGGAAACGAGAAGTCTACTGGATATTCAGACCTTTATTATTAGACATATATTTGTGCAAATGAGTGCCTATATACTAGCGTTAGTAGGAATTTTTTATGTGCTAGACACATTTTTGTGCAACAGAATTTTGGATGCTAAGATAGCAACATATATTTGGGAAACATGAGAAGCATATATATCTGAAATTAAATAAAAACTTTTTGTGGATTTTTTTTCAGAAACATAATAGGGACCTGAAGAAGTGGCAAGGCCACAGAACTGTTGTCCCCATGAAATATGTACAATAAAAGTGAATACACATATTTACAGTGGAGTTCATCCTTCTTTTATTATTGTTCTCACTGTTGGTGCCAGTAGGATGACCCAATAATTACTAATTTTACTATTAGGGCAACCTGATGCTTATATGTTAGAAACTGGGCACTCTCCCCACCTGCATAGAGCACTCAGATATACGGCCGCACCACATCCATTACACCTTACTATTCTGTCTCTTCCATGCCTTCTGCCTTCTTTCTCCTTCCGGTGCAACTCTGCTCTCCCCTGCCACCCATCCTCTCCTTGATGTCCCCTTCCTGTTTGCCTCCACCCCCTACCACTCTCTTTCCCCCTGCTCCATTCTGAATTTACACTCCTGTACCACATCTTGTACTATCCTCCCAAGTTAGGTACCTTACAGTACTATATAGAACTCTTACTACTGTCCTTAAAAGCACAATAAAATAATGCAAGAATAATGTACAATGATAATGGTGCTATGCCCAATGAACTGAATGCTGTACTCCTACTACATTAAAAGCACAATAAAATAGCTACGAGAATAATAATGCTATGACCAATGATTTGAATGCTGTACAGTATTTTCTATTTTTGACAGGTCCCCTCCCTATCTATGTAAATGCTTGCCTATCCTATGCAGTAAGGGCCTTAGGGTCCCTGTGCCCCCCAATCACTGTTTTTTTTTCTTTTCTTTTCAATTGTTTAACCAGGAGTGGCACACTAAGCTGAAAGCTTGTTTACAGGTGCGACCTGGGAGCACAGGGCAGTTAAGTGACTTGCTCAGGGTCACACAGTATGCAAGTGAAGTGGAGGCTGTGGGATTCAAACCCAGGTCTCCAGATTTGCAGCTCAGAGCCTTAAACCACTGTGCTATACTGCCCCACTGTACAACCATCATACCATTTGTGCTATTCAGCCTGCTGATATCCTATGCAATATCTGAGCAGTATTTTACTTCTATGCATTAGGGTTCCTGTCACCCCAATCACACTACAACCATCAATACCATTTATGTTATTCAGCCTACAATATCCCCATGCAATGTCTTAGTATTTTACTTCTATGCAGCAACTGTATATTACAACCTACGTATTAACCGTGCAGTATTCTACTTCTATGCAGTAACTGTAAAGCACTTTATTTCTACAATAATAATAAAGTTAAAAATTCCCTGGTCCGATTACTGCAAGATAAGTTGTGCAAGAAGAGACTGAAGAATATTAGATCATTGGCTCCAAGGTTTCAGCTAATAAAGTCATGAGAGTCTTGGGTTTGTCCAGATCTCTTAAGGCCTTATGATTGGTTCTGTTCCTAATGCTCCACCCTCTTACTGCCCTGCCCAACCCTCAGCTTGTTGCCTCGAGGATTTAATAAAGTGTGGGGTGGGGGGATGGAGGGATACACTCGAGCTGCCGACTCAGTCAATATGCAACTGCTGCTGCATAACCCCTGATCTTGCGGTTGCCTTTCATACTGGCTGTGGAGTGCTGAAGACTGTCTCCACTGCTGGATCTGCTGCTCATTCCGGCTGTAGAGCTCTGAAGTCCATCAGCGCTGCTGGGAGAGAGATTCCCAAGCTAAGGGACCAAATCAACCTCTCCCAGTCTTCTCTGTTCCCGAAGAGAAATGATTCTACAGCTCCCTTTCCTGCCCTCTTTAAATGAGGTGCCACCTTTCCTGATTGGGCCCGTTCTGCCTCCTCTAGGACACAGCTGATTTGCCAGCAATGCTTGGGGCTGATTGATGCCACCTTGCTCCCACTGCTGGGCCAAACTCGAGCTGCTGTCTTGGTCAATCTGCAGCTGCCGCCGCAAGCCCCAGTTCTTACGGTTGCCTTCCATGCTGGCTGGGGAGCACTGAAGACTGTCACCGCTGCTGGATCCACCACTCGCTCCAGCTGTGGAGCACTGAAGACTGTTGCCACTGCTGAATCCACCGCTCATGCAGGCTGCAGATCTCTGAAGTCTGTCAGTGCTCCTGGAAGAGGGAGTTACAAGTTAAGGGACTAAGTCAACCTCTCCCAGTCTTCTCTGCTCCCGAGGAGAACTAAACTCAGACACCACCTTTGGTAGAAACTTAGGATTAGTATGCAAAGACACCGTCTCTGTGGAAACTCAAATAAGGAGGCTCACACAGAGCCTGCTGCAACTGTGAAATACTTTGAGAAGTGACTGCAACTAAAAATACTGCTGTCCAAGAAAGAAAGTGTAAGCCACAAGTTGCGGCCGTCTCAAAAGGAGCAAGTCAGTTTTTCCAAAATAAAATTCAAGTCCCAAGCTGAGACTGGATTTTGAATAGAGGTTTTATGTGTAAAATGCCTCTTAAGAATGTACTGGCCACCTCCAGTTGAGCAACCGTGGAACATGGCACATGGAAAGCTGATAAAGGCAACCAAGTGCACTCTGACTGAGGAATACTGCAGGCCTGAATCCAAAAAGGACAGCAGGTACACTGGAACCTGACTGACTGGGCAAGTAAACAGATCCAGGTTATGTGAAGCAGCCATTAAAGCAAACCACTTCCATTTCATGGAGTAAGTGTGCCTGGTGGATGATTTTCTAGCAGCCACCAAAACAGCTGCCACTTTCTGTGATACCCCACAGCAAGCTATGGCTATGTCTTCAGGAGCCATGCGTGCACATGTAGGGACTTCAAGTGCAGGTGAACTAGGGTTCCCTGGTCCTGTGACAGAAGGCCCTTGCAAGGGGGCAGAGGTACTGGGGGTTCTACTGCCAACTGTTGTAGCAGTGGATACCATATCTCCCAAGGCCCGAGAGAAGTAATGAGTATCAGGTGCCCCCCCCCCCTCCAGCTTCAGCTTGAGTAGTATTCGCTGAATGAATGGAAAGGAAGGGAATGCATACAGAAACCTCCCTCTCCAGGGAGGGAAAACACATCACACCAGAATCCCCCATGTGTTTGGATGCAAAAAAGGTCCAACTCTGGATAACCCTCATCTTTCGAACAGGTTGCTGACCACCGAGATCAGCAGTTCCCACTTGTGCATCCTGTTGTCACTGAAGATATATTTGGATGCCTAAAACATATAATGCTGAAAGTTCTAGACCATGTTCCAGAGCCCAATATCAAATTCTCACTGCTTCTCTGCACAGTGGGTAAGAATCAGACTACCCCCCTTGTTTCTCGATGTAATGCATCACACTGACTTCCATCCGTATTAACAGGAAAAGTGGTCCTGAAAGCCTGGAGTCTGTATAGGACCTCTCTCATTTTGAGAAATTTATGTGCAAAGCGCATTCTACTTGGTTCCACGTGCCCTTTGTCTGCTAAGGTCCCAGGTGGGCTCCATCCCAATCCCAAATCATCCATGGTGAGGATCCGATATGGGGAAGGAATCAAGAATGGAATGCCCTTCAGCAGACTGTTGCATTCCATCCACTGCTTGAGCACTTTACGCAAGGGAGACATGACTAGAAACATCTGTTCTAGATCGTTTGTCAGTTGGTTGGTCTCACTGGGCTCTCGGGGTGCACTGTAGGATCTGCATGTGCAGCCTGGCAAGTGGGCACTGTAACAGTGGCTGCTGCCAAGAGGCCCAGAAGGCATAGAAATGTCCTTGCCTAGACATAACTGTCATGCACTTATTGTGCCTGGGCAATTAGCCAGTCTGCTCTGTCCAGAAGCAAGAATGCTGAACCCTGGGCTGTATCCAGAAGTGCCCCTATGTACTGCAGTCATTGGCAGGGTGTCAGGACAAACTTTGGTATGATGCTGTCACCCCCAGGGCATCGAACATCTGTCTGGTTCGAACTAGGGTCTGCCGCACTTGGTCCATGGAGTTGGCTTTTAACAGCCAGTCATCTAGGTAAGGAAACATATGGGCCTTCCCTGCAAATGGCTGCTGCCACCACTGCCAAGCATTTGGTAGACTCGTGATGCAGAAGATAAGCCAAAGGGCAGCACTCTGAATTGGCAATGCTCCAAACAAAAGAGGAACTTCAGATATTCCCTGTGAGCTTTCCAGATCTTGATATGAAGGTATGCATCCTTCATATCCAGGGAGGCAAATCCAATCCCATTTGCAATAGGGGAAGAAGACCCTGTAGAGAGATATGAAACGTCTTGTATTCTATGAAGAATTTAGGTCCCTCAGGTTTAAAACAAGCCTCAGATCCCCTGTCCACTTTGGGAAAAGGAAGTATCTGGATTAGAAACCTGTATTCCTCTGATCTACAGAGACTGGTTCTATGGCCCATTTTTGAAGCATGGTCTGTACTTTCTCTAGCAGAATGGACACGTGCCCTGGTGGGTATGTTGTCACAACTGATGGATGGTCTAGAGGATTGTCTAGAAGCTCCACAGCATGGCTCTTCTCTAGGATATCCAGAACCCATTTGTCTGTAGTCACAGCCCTCCACCGATCCAACTGAAGGGACACATCACCCCCTACAACCACCACTGGAGGTAAAAGTGGTTTGGGGGTGTATAAGGAATCATGTTGAGCGGAGGGGGGGGCAGTGGCTTCACTACCCTTTGCTGCTTTTGTATGGGCACCTGGGGTTGTGATGGGGACTGGCAAGGACCCCGCACCTTTGCCTCTTCCCTGCTGTCTCTAAGCCTGGCAGTGTCCTTGGACAGTGGATTGGCAAAAGGCACCCCTGTTCCTACCCGATTTGGGTATGGTACAGGGATTTCACTAACTTTAGAGTTCTGCCAGATGACTGAAGATTTTTCAGAGCTTCTTCAACATTATGGCCAAACAGTTTATGACCCCTGAACGGGGGCAATAAGAAATGTTTACTGCATATCAGTGGGAAAACCTGCTACTCTGAGCCAGGAGTAGAACCTGTGACAGATGCCAGAGGCTGAAGCCCTGGCAGAGGCATCATAAAGGTTATATGCTGTGTTGATCAAATGATTCCCCACATTAGCACCAGCACTAAGAGTTTTCATTAGTTCCTGTTTAGGAGAACCCTTGAGGCAAGGCCTATGCAGCAGCCTAAGCCTTCCCCCACAGGGTGTTCTGATCCTTTGTCATATGGGTCTGATAATTAGCGATACACAGGCCCAGCGAGACAGAGGCATATGTACACTTGCCTAGGACATCCATCCTTCTAGATTCTCTATCAGGAGGAAGGGAACTCAGAGGCCTAGGTGCTCTGGACCTATCATGGGCAGTTGTGATCATCCCTGAGTCAGTCTCAGGCTGGGTGGCATAAAAAGGCTTTCCAGAAAGGGCAGAATACATTTGGTCTGACTTTACGGACACAGCTGGTATATTGTTTGGCCTATACCAGGCTGCATAAGTGGCATCCTCCAAGGCAGGAAACTGGGAGGAACCACAGCACAGGGAGATTCTGGCATCTCCAGAAACTTCAGCAGGTTCTTTATGGTAGAATCCTGCTCCTCTAAGGTGAAGTCCATGGCAGCTTGCATTTGCTGCACCATGTGAAAAACTGAGGGATCCTCTGGAGGTGATCTTGGTGTATTCCCAACAGAGTACTCACTATAGAAGGAGACTGCAGAGCTGGTACCATGTCCATAGTGGCTCACAGTATAATCTTCCTCCTCCTCCATCACAAGGTAGGGATTATATTCATATTCACTGTCAACTCTATCACTGACGGAAATAAATGACCATGCCGGCGACATCTCTGGTGGCAGAAGAGATCTATTCTGTAAGTCATTAGCCTGCGATATTGATGGGGTGGTTGTAGGAGACCCTGTCGATGGGACCCTTGGAACAGGTAGGCCTGGCAGTCAATGCAATAACATGTCTGAAAATGACAGTACTGCCAGAGCACTGGTGCCACTTTGGGTAGTAGATGTGACTGCGGTAGTTGACGTTGGAGGTTGGTTCTCCATCAACGATGGTGACATATCAGCTATAACAGGTGCAGTAGTGCCTAAGCCAAGCCCTGACCTTGGTGTCTGTTTGACTGTCAGCGGGACAGTTGGCACTTCAACCAGAGTGGTTGACGTCAAAGCAGCGGTCACACCTGTAGCCTGCAGGGGTGACCTGGATCTTGCCAGGAAAACCTTGGCCTTGTCTCAGTGTTTGTGTTTGTAACCCTCTGAAGATTTTTCCCAGGACTTCGATGACCGCGATTCAGTCAACGGGGATGGTGACACCGATTTTTCCTGAAGCTGATTCTTGATTCTTTCAACAGTCTTTTCGAACAGGAATTTCCCCAAAGCCTCCTTTCTTCATCACCTGCTTGCAGAGTTGAACCCTTGGCAGATCTCACAAGCATTCATGTTGTGAGAGAGGCTTAAGCAGCAGACACAGAAGTCATTGGAGTCTTCTTTGTAAATTTCCTCCCTGCACTCACAGTACCGGAAGCGTTTAGATGGTTCTTTCTGCAGCATACAGGTTGCTGAAAATCACTATGAAATTTGATTACTTATGGCAGTTATGCTCAGCGATATTTCCAATGGCAGGTCCTCAGAGTCTGACCAACAACAGGAAAAGACCTGAGGAAAGGCGGAGCCGCCAAGGTTTATGTATACACTGACACCTCACATCGTTGTGGGCGGTTCCGACCTGACTGCTTGCAAAAGTTTCCATGTGTTCCTAGTGCTGGCACAGTTATAGTTCCAAAGGTGTAGCCTGATGAAAGAGATATCCTCGAAGAAGATCTATGTTTTCCTTTTAAAGGGGACATGAAATTTGTGATAACTGGCAGCAGTCAAAAATGTCCCTATTTACAGAAATTCCAGATGTAGAAATGAAAGGAAAAGTGCGACTCCTACTGAGACTCGAACCCAGGGACCTTGCCATTCCGTGGCATGCTCTTAACCACATGAGCTATAGGAGCCTCAAGTCATTAAGCTTCTTGAGTTTTCCCTTCAAACGCACACACACATTCCTTTCATGGTGTTGCGAAATCAGCAACTTAGCCAGTCTCAAAGACTCAAATTACTTCCTATTCCTTTCTCTCCATGCAGTTAGCCACTGCGAGGCAATTTTGAAAATCCTAATGTAGAAATGGAAGGAAAAGTGCAACTCCTTACCAGACTCGAACCAAGGGACCTTGCCATTCTGTGTAATGCTCTTAACCACATTAGCTATAGCAGCCTCAAGCCATTAAGCTTCCTGAGTTTTCCCTTGACACACACACATTCCTTTCATGGTGTTGTGAAATCAGCAATTTAGCCAGTCTCAAAGACTGAAATGACTTCCCATTTCTTTCTCTCCATGCAGTTAGCCACTGCGAGGCGAGGCAATTCTGAAAATCCAAATGTAGAAATGAAAGGAAAAGTGTGACTCTTACTGGGACTCAAACCCAGGGACCTTGCCATTATTTACAGAAATGAAATCCATACCTCCAAATGATTCATATATAACTGTGCCTGAATAAACACCTAAGTGAAAACTCTATTTTCAATTGTTTTCTTATCATGGACAACATTTTGCACATTTCTCTTCAGTGAACCAGTAATTTGGAGTTTTTACTATTTGATGGTTTGTGTACAGAATGTTAAGCACAAGTGGTTTACCTATCAGAACCATGCTTAGAGTTCTGTATACAAACTGTGAACATAGGTAAAATTTCAGGCCACTGGTTCATGAAGAGAACTGGGAGTGAATGCTGTCCATAATAACAAAACAATGCAAAATACCGTTTTTCACATCACTTTCTATTTAAGTACAGTTAAATATGGATCATTTAGAGGTGGAAATATCATTTCTGTAAATGGGAACAATAGCTGCCAATTAGAAATCATTTCCTGTCCTCTTCAATATACAGCAGGTAGTAAAATCCCCCCTGTACAATTTATGCTGGGTCTAATGTAGTGAATTTCTGTGCTGATGCCTGGGAATTCCTGCACTGCTATGCATGATAGCAGTGATAGTCAAAGGAAATAGATGGGATGGGGGGGAAGCAAGGTTAGAGAGTGGTGTGCCTCCTGGGAATGACAGCAAAGTACAGAGGACAGAAGGTAAGCCCACTCACACAGTATAGTACGAAAGCCACATGTGGCCATTCACCCAGGTACCAATGACCTAGCTGGATGCAAGACAGCGATAGTTCAGAAGAGATTTAAAGTGTTGGGGCAGGTCTGCAGGAGGGAAATATAAAATTTGTCATCAGTAAAGGACCGGTAGGTCCATCGAGTCTGCCCTATTTTTCCCTGTCTATTATTACTAAAGCCTGGAACCTATTTGGTCACCGATATCCCTCCCTCCTCCCTTTCCTCTACTTGTTATGTCCAAGTGCCTATTCCACATATGCATGCCTGAAGCTCCCCACTGTCTTCGCCCCACCAACTCTTCTGGCAGGCTGTTCCAGTTGTCCACCACCCTTTATGTGAAAAAGTATTTCCTCAGCTGGCCCAGTGGCGCAGAGGGCTGAGGCACTGGATGCCTTACCTCACACTATGCCGTCGACCCGGGTTCAGGAATGGACTCGGGTTGCTCAGGGGTCGGCCAGTACAAGGAAGGATTAAGCATCCGCCAACAGCTTTCCTTCTTTGGGGTTGGGGGGACTCAACATAGCACTATAAACTGACACCCAGCGAGGCTGGGGGTCAGCACAGGTGCAATGCTAGAAAAGAGTGGACCGACGCACAGGGTGTAAGACTGCCTCCACGGAGGTGGAGAGAGTCACCTCGTCCACTGCATGTGCGTGGGTCCGGGAAGAAAACAGAAAAAGGATCAGAGCTGGCAGGCTCAATGATGGCAGGCTGCGCCCTCGCCTCCCCCCAGCAATCTAGATGTTGGTTCCGGGTGGGGGAGGCTGGCACCCCTGCCACCAGCCTTGTCATTGGGGGTAACCCATGGGGATGGCCGGTTGGGGTAGGTGGGAAAGCTCACTGAGAATGCATTTCCTCTGAGGAAGAGGCTGGAGCCACCTGCCAGCGCCGAAGGAGGCATAAATGGGGGGAAAAAAAAGAAAAAAGTATTTCCTCACATCCCTCTTGAACTTCCCCCTCTAGCGTCACTGTATGCCTCCATATTCTGGTGCTCTTCCTGCTCTGAAATAGACCCCCTTCCTGAACTTTTTTTCACCTCTGTAAGGTACTCCCTCACTGGAAGCCTTTAAAAGGGGGTCTGAAGTCCCATCTTTTTATTGCAGTTTTTGGCTCACTTTAGTTTACTGGCTGTTCTTTCTATATCATATTTGTAGTTATTTTAAAAATTTTCTTGATAGAGTTTATTTATTAATGATCTAAACTGGTTTTGATTTTAACCTTGTACTTGTGTGTTGGTCAATTTTTGTTGTACGTAATGCTGTAGTATTGTATAGCGCCCAGAGCCTACAGAAATGGTTGCTTTGCTTGCTTGCCTTTAGCTCTCAGTCATGTTCATGTTCACTCCCTTCTCCTCCTCCAGGGAGTACATGTTGAGCTCCTGCAGCCTCTCTTCGTATGTTTTTTTTTGTGCAACCCCCCGCACCATTTTGGAAGCCCTCCCCTTGACTGCATTAAGCCCAGTAACATGATGGCTTCTTCTGCAAGAGCCATAACTCCAAAGTCGGATCTCAGCTGTTTATGAATTGGGCAGGAAGGTGGGACAAAGTGCAGCAGCAGCCAATCACAGTTGTTCATGAAGGACAGGAGGGGGTTTAAAAAAACAAACACTGCTTTGTTTCTGGGTGCCTTCAACAAGCTGAATCTCACCAGAAACAAGGGGGAGAGCAGCAGAACTTAAGAACCTGACTGTCTGCTTCTTTTGCAGAAGCCATAACTCTAAAGTTAGGGCTCAGTTTGTGGATCAGGCTTAATGACATCGAGGAGGCTAGGTCAGCAGCTTTCTCGGAAATGCTGTCAGTGTCTAGAGCCAGCACAGTTAGGAAACAAAGGATAGAGGAGTTTAATGGCTGGCTGAGTGAATGGTGTGGGGAGGGAGGATTTGGATATGTAGGGAACTTGAAGGGGAAGGGGGATGATAAAACCCTCTACGCACCTGACAGGTTGCACCTAATTAGGAGGGGAACCAGGCTGCTCAGGAAACAGTTTGGGAAATATATATACAAGAGCTTAAATTTAAACTGAAGGGGGGCAACAAAAGTCAGCACCCAGGGTTTCACAGAGGACAGGGCAGATAGGCCCCCTCCATGTAGCGAATACGGAGTGGTCAGAAAGGGGAGGGCCTAGTGAGAACTGGAGGGGACTTGGGGTGTTTTTATTTTTTTGAGAAAGGGCAATCAACCTCCCCCCCAGGTGAACAGCACAGGGGGACAGTAAAAAAGAGAGTGGTGGGAACAGGAGGGGGCTAGGGTTCACCAAAGGCAAGCAAAAGAACCACGGAAAGAAGAGAGATGGGGCAAGCAGCCAAACAAGTGGGAGGCACGTGGTCAAAACGGAGGGGAGAGAATCAGCAGTGGTGGAGGGTGATGTCCCTTAATGCTAGAAGTGTTGGGAACAACATAAACAACCTGCAGGCCATGATGGCAGAGGGAAAGGTGATCTGGCAGCAGTAACTGAGACCTGAGTTACTGCGAATCATCACTGGGACCTCTGCACACCAGGGTATGCTCTCTATAGAAGCAACACTGAGAAAGGGAAGGAGGGAGGGTGGCATTTTATATATCAGGGACAGCAGTACTGCCATTAGGGAAGAAACATGGGATGGGAAAATAGAAGCAATGTGGGTACAATCCGAATGGCAGCAGAAAGGAAATTAAGGCTGGGTGTAGTTTATAGGTCACCTATTCAGGATAAGGACACGGAGTTGGGCACAATGATCAGGATGGCAGCTGCAAGGGCAAAGGGGTATTGATGGGAGACTTCAATCTGCCTAAAGTGGATTGGAGTGTCCCTTTCACCACCTGAGCCAGAATCCAATTGATAATGGACGCAGTCCAAGAGGGGTTCCTGATTCAGGGTGTGACTGAGCTGACATGGGATGGAGCCATCCTGGACCTAGTATTATATGAGGATTATATCTGGGAGTTTGTGGTGAAGAAGCTCTCAGCGAGTAGTGGCTACTGGACTGTGCAGATCCGAGTCGACATGGGGAAGGAATCACAAGCATGAAGAGAAAAGTGCTAGATTTCAGGAAGGCCAACTATGGTAGGATGGGAGAGATTTTGAGGGGATAACTACAGTATGTAGCCTTGAGAAAGATACAAGAGTGGGACAAAGATGGACAGTAATCAGGAAAAGGATCGTGGCAACCACTAACATGTGCCTAAAGCAGAAGGAAAAAAATTCCAAGGCCAGGTTGGTTCAGCAGGGAGACTAGCCAGGCAGTGAGGGATAACAGGGCTGCATATAAGAAGTACACAAAGTCCGAGAAGGATGAGGAGGTCTACTGGTAGAAACCTAGGGAGGCCAGTAGAATAGTCAGTTAGGCCAAAGCTACAAAGGAGCTACAAACTGCTGAAGCAATTAAGGAAGAAGAAAAAGCCTTTTACAGGTACATCAGTGAGAAGAGAGACGTGAAGGTAGGCACAGTGAAGCAAAGGCAGTAAAGAGAAAGCAAATGTGTTGCACGAATGCTTCTGCTCTGTCTTTACTAAAGAAAATGACTGACCAGTGCCACAAGGGAGGATGAGGGGAGGAAAGAGCGGAGGGTGTAACAGGGCTGAGGACAGGAAAATGGAAGATGGGGTTAGAAAAAGGGTCATGTCCTTAAAGGTAAACAACGGGCATGGATGGCATGCACCCAAGAGTGTTAAGGGAACCGGTGGCACAGCTGGCAGGTCCACTGGTGAACCTGTTCAACAGCTCTTTAGATACAGGGGTTTTACCACAGGAGTGGAGAATCATGCATGTGATACTGCTGCACAGAAGTGGGTCCATGGATGGCCTGGAAACTACAGGCCAGTCAGTCTGACCTCTATTGTGGGTAAACTGATGGAGACCATTCTGAAGGAAAGACTAGTGGAGTTCCTTGAAGCCAACACATTACAGGATGAGACTGCATGGGCTCACATCACAGAGGTCCTGTCAAATCAACCTCATTCAAAAATATAAACCAGAGAACTCCAGCTGCTTTACTATTCATCAGTTTATTTTAGATAAAAGTGTTTCTTCAGTGCAAATCAGTACAAAAGAAAAACATTTTAAACATACAGTTTGATGCATCTCGGGTGTCCTGAATTGACTGGATAAGTCCAGGCACTCCAACGAAATAACCCTCCTCGGGGGTGATCAACTTCTTTGACTAGGTAATGATGGTGGTAGACAAGGGTCAGGCAACTGACATTCTGTATTTGGATTTCAGTAAGGCCTTCCCACTTGGTGCCCCACAAGAAGTTGATCAGGAAGCTGGAGGACCTAGGGCTATACTCTGCTCAGGAAAGACAGGGTGGGAAGGAAAGGAGGGTGTGTGGTGCTTTATGTGAGGGAATGCATAAACGTGACAGAGATGCAGGGAATACGGTGGGGGGGCAGAGGTACTGTGGATCAACATGGAGACAGGGAACAAAGCCACTATTCACACTGTGTGATCTACAGACCTCCAGCACAGGGGGAGGAGTTAGATAAAGTACTGGTAAAAGGCACTGGCAAAATGACAGAAAAGGGGAGGCACTGCTGGTGGGGGACTTCAATCTGCCAGATGAGGACTGAAGCCTCCCAGCTGTGGTTTCAGCTAGAAGAAGGGCCATCCTGGATACCTTGCAGGGGGCATTCCTTAGGCAACTAGTCAGTGAACCCACTTGTGATGGGGCCATACTGGACCTGGTACTCACTAACAGGGACAGTGTGGCAAACATCAAGGTAGGAGGCCACCTGAAGACCAGTCTTCACTGTACGATATGGTACAATGTAGTGCTGGCTGTGGAATCAAACCACACACAGGGGAGGGTCCTGAACTTCAGGACAGTAGAGCTTAAAAAGATGGGTGAATGCCTCAGGGATGACTTGGGGGGGTGGGGGAACAGTGGGAAAAACTAAAAGGGAACATAGTGAAGTCAACAAACCTCTGTGTCAAGCAACTGAGCAAAAACAAGAGGAAAAAGAAGACCACTATGGTTCTTGAAAGAGGTGGTGAGAAAGGTAAAGTCTAAAAGGACTCCATTCAGAAAGCAGTAAGGAGTACGAAAGCGCAAAATGAAGGGAGAACAGCCCAGGTGGTAACAAAAAGGGACAATACTTTTTTTTTTTTTGCTAGGTACAAAGCAAAAAGAGAAAGATCAAGAGAGGGATTGTAAGGTTACAAAGGGAAAGGGGGACTGTGCAGAAGGGGGCCAGGAAAAAGCAGACATCCTGAACAAATACTTCTGCTCAGTGCTCTCAGAGAAAGGGGAAGGACTGCAAAAAAGTAACAGGAGCTTTGAAGGGCACTAGTCCTTTTTCAGAGGACAGAGTCATTAAGTGACTTACTAATCTTAAAGTGAACAAAGCAATGGGGCCAGACAGCCTGCATCCAAGGGTGTTGCGGAAGCTCAGGAAGGTACTGGCTACACCTCTGACAGTCCTATTTAACAGCTCACCTAGAAACAGGAGTGGTTCTGGAACTTTTGGAGGACTGGTGGAGGTCAGATGTAGTCCCACTTCATGAAAGTGGTAGCAGGGAGAAGGCTGGCAATTACAGGCCTGTCAGCTCAACATTGGTGGTGGGAAAGTTAATGAAAACACTGTTGAAGGAAAGGACTGTGGAATATCTTGAATCCAACAGGTCACAAGACCCAAGGCGCATGGAGGGAAGTCATGTAAAACTAATCTGATAGATTTAACTGACTGGGTGACAAAGGAATTAGATTAGGGTAGAGTGGTGGACATGGCCTGCATACATTTCAATAAGGCTTTCAACACTGTTCCACATAAGAGCTGAGTAAGCAAGCTGGGTAGCTTAAGGGTAGGTTCAAAGGTGGTAAACTGGGTATGAAATTGGTTAGGGGATAGGCAACAGAGGGTTGAGGTAAAAGGAGTTCACACTGAGGAAGGAAGGGAGGGAAGGTGATTATGCTTTTCCAATGTAACAAAAGGTGGATTTGATGCTTCAGGCTTTAATCATTATGAAATGCATTTACAGATGTAGAATTCCTCCCTCTCCCAGCACAGAAAATGTTTTATTCACCTTTAAAATTTTTTTTTTTTTTTTAGCAATGTTGTAATTTGGCTTTAAGAGTCCAGTTCTAAGGCATTATGTAGCAGGTGTTAGGCTGTCTTTGCAATTGTGAGCTACGTAAGCATTAAGCCACGACACAGCATGCCTCTACTGGAAAATTAATCCATGCCGGGGGGGGGGATGGGACACAAGGCCAAAAGCAGAGTGTCTCCAACCACCCAGGCATGGATCAATTCTCCAGTAGAATCATGCTGTGGAGTGGTTTAATGCACTCGTAACATGGCAAGTGCTACCTCACTAATATATTTGGATTTGTAATAAACACAAGAAACAATGAATTTGCTGTAAATAATATGTTTTATGACTGAGCTCTGTAGCTGTGAAAGGTGCCATACAACACGTTTAACACTTCACATCTATTAATATAGTGGAAGATTTTCAACACATACATCAACTCTAAAACAAGTAGAAAACATTCAAACATAAACACTAAACTACTATACTTTTAGTTGTCATTGTGTGTTCAAGCTGTGTAAGATCCGTTTTACAGCATATTGATGGATTTCTCTGCAGTATTCTGGGTATTGATATCAATTTGTATATTTGTACTGAAATGGTTTGAAACTTTTTCTAATTCTACAAACGTAGTCAAATAGTAGGAACAGTGAAAGATTTTTGCAACATTACCAGTTAACAATGATTCTTTCACCTATGATCATCTTTTCAACTGCTGTAACCTCCGTTTTAACAGCATATCGCTAGATTCCTGTGCTGTTATTCGGGTTATTAGTGTACATTTGCATATTTGCAGTGAAATGCTTTGAAACATTTTCTAATTCTACAAACATTCTCAAGTACTAGGAACACGGATAGATTTTTATTAATTGTACCGTTGCTCAACATTACTGAGTGCAACATTTCATATAATTTTCATTTCAGTAATGCTTCCTTTCTGTAGACAGCTAATTTGCATATTTATATGCGATGAAAACTGTAAAGAATATTAACCAAAAGTTTCTTTTTGCAGTTTACATTTTTTTCAACTTCTGCTACAATTGTACGTATTGGTGCAATACTACAAAGTCCCATGGGTGGGTGGGACAGAAACAAAAAATATCTCCGTTTGCTTTCTTTTACGTACTATTCACGCTTTAGGGACTGAGAAAGTGACACAGAGAGAGACCCATACAGACCGATCACTGCTGTGTTGTGTCTCTCTTTCTCTGTGTGTCTCCCGCCTCTACTTCTGTGCATGGATTGCGCTACACTGTGCAGTTTACTGATGGCTGGAGTTCCCGAAGTCCATGGGGCAGGTGGGAAGGAAACAATTGCATACCAAACAACAGAGAAGCAACAGCATTCAGCAGACAGACTCTCTTCCGTATCTCAGTGTGTGTCTCTCTCCCTGTTCCACTCTCAGCAAGTGCGCTCCCAATGCCAACCATTCATTAATAAGGGGAATTAATCCATGGTTGATATCTGGTCACCTGCTGCAGTTCCTCCAATCACTGTTCCTTATTTTTTCCGTTCTTTTTTACGATGTTACAATTGTATTCTGTTGCACTTCTTTTTCAAATGTGGTTTGTGAAACTGGGTTAGGTTGTGCTTGTAGCTCTAAATTAAGTGGGTTTGGTTGCATTTCATAAGATGTGATCTGTGTGACTGAGCTGGGAATCAATGCCCCTTGATTTGCGAGATCCTGCAGAGGCTGCCCTAGGTTCTCTTCATGCTTCAGTTAGGTAAGTTTCCAATTGTTTAACCAGGAATAGCACACTAAGCTGAAAGCTTGTTTACAGGTGCGACCTGGGAGCACAGGGAATTTAAGTGACTTACTCAGGGTCACACAGTATATGTAAGTGGGGGCTGTGGGATTCAAACCCAGGTCTCCAGATTTGCAGCTCAGAGCCTTAAACCACTGTGCTATACTGCCTCCCATGTGGTACTTGGTACAAGTGGTACTTATACTAAACTTTGGGGATTTACATGTAAAATATTTGCTTTTTCTATACTGTATGTGTGTTTGCTCTTGCGTAGAATTGCATTTTTGAATGTTTTCTGTTTTGATTAGATGTGCATGTTTGCTTTCCTGTTCCAGTTTGTTACAACAGGGAACAGCACTGAGGCACTGAGTTTGGATTTTTAAGTAAGAAGTATTTTTGTTTTAGTTTTTTTAGTTATAGTGGATTGATTTAGTTAGGTATTACGTTCGTTGTTCCAGAAGTGTATCTTGAAGTTTTGGTTTGCATTTTTTCACAGTTGGCAATATTTTCTGTGCTGGTTCACCCAGATGAAATGGTAACTTTTGTGATGTGGTTACGTGATTCTCTTGTTGTCTTTTACATCTTATGGGCTGTGTGATTTGCTTATTAACCTTTGGTCCACAACAGTATGCAGTGCTGATTAATGTATTTTTAGCAGAGGTGTGTGCTGTGTTAATGAAGCACCATGTGATGGGGTCCTGACCTATGGAGAGACAAAATTGGCCTGATCCCATTTTATAATGTCAGTTAATCTACCCTTGGGGTTCATGGAGCACAGAATGCAGCCCAGGGCCTTATGACCCAAGGATAAGATAAACAAAGGTAACTCAGACCCTGGAGTTCCGTAATGCTATTATGTTTGGGTTTTCTTTTAATGAATTTGTGTGGATTATCAGTAAAACACAGTAATCAACCAGTAGTCTTTCAAAATAAGCCGCATTGGATATTAGATGACATCTTTCTTGCACAGTTAATATTTACCTTTACCACTTCTTCACCATCTACTTTCATCAACTGCTTTAAGTTCTGCTGCAGCAAGCTGGTGTTAGAACGCCATTTCAGAAGTCCCAGGAGATCAACTGAGAAGAAAAAATGAAGACATGTTCAAGTACATACTACAGTGCTGATTTAGGCAGTGATACCAACTGGGAACCCATTACTGCGCTGCAGCAGCCTGCCCGTGTATTCTGGACAGTGGTATTACAAAGTTGTCATCTTGCATTAATATATAACATTTCATTTGCCAATGAAAGCTACATAATAATATTACATTTAAAATCACTAAACACTTGAAACACATATTTCATTTTTCTGGTAGTATTGAACAATAATAAAAGCTATATTTAATACAAAAGATGTTGTTCAGAATCACCATAGGGTTATGCTAATTTTTCACTGCTGCTTCTTTCCTGATCTCTCAGACCCAAGTATTCAAACAAAGTCCTTTTAGACTTCAGTGTGTCATTATTTTTACCCCCAGTCATTCATGATTTTGTTTGAAGAAGGAATAACACACATTTATAGCATTAGATTTTTTTTTAAACCAGGGAATTCAAAATGCCTGTTCAAAGCAGGAAAACAAAGGTTGTGTTCTGCCATATGTGGTTTTGTTTTTAAAAGCATTAAGATACGTTTATAGTGCCACATTTTTTTTTTAAATGAAGGAACTTGTTATGACTCAAATGTTATGCTGTTGGTTCCTACTGAACGTTGTATCTCTAAGAACTCCTAGCACAGGCAGCAATGACAAAAAAAACAATATATTGGGGGTATATGTCAACCTTTGTTTTTAAAGCAGTAATGCAGTGAAATTTTGAAAAAAACTTGACCCTACCTTTTTTCTCCCACAATAAATGATTCCAGGCATCTTACAGTTTTATTTGGTGGTATAATCTTCTAATTCCACCAAAAGCCAATTATTTTATAAATGTTTTTAGGTTTTCTTTTTCCTCGAAAAAAGATGACCACCACATTTTGCATAGAAATAGCACTGTGCTCCTGACAAGGACCAGGTCCATATCTTTAACTTTAAATGAGGCACTGCTTGCAACTGTTTCTCAGCACCAGTACAGTAATCTTATATACTGTTAGTAAAGTCTCCCCCCCCCCTTTCCAGGTCCCTCCCCTCACTCTTGTTTTCTTCTCTCTTTTTATTTTCTATTGACAGAATTTTATTTTTTTCCCCCCGGGTTAAGCATACAGAATGTCCAATATTAATTGGAAATGAACAGTGTGACTCACCGCCCTGTGAGTTGCCGTTATTCACTGTGTCATCCTTAACCAGGGGAGTATGTGCCTACCCCCACCCTCTATCCTATTCCTATACTAACTCTCGGAGGGTGCATCTATATCCCACAACATTGTGGACTAGGTTAATCATGACTGGTGCACTTAAACACACATGTGACCCTTATAAAGGTATATAAGGTTTGGATTAATTATCCCTGGTTACATCTTGGAAAAGCGTCGTGTGAGATGTGAAACGGTCGTTGGTGGTATGGTTTTTGCTGCTGCTTTTATCTCTATATTGCAAAATAAATTACTTTTTTAGCATGACTACCTTTTAGTCTGTGCAGTGTTTGCTGTGATGCCCAGCTTTACCTTTTCTTTCTGTATTTTTTACTGAGGCGCCAGCTTTCTTTCAAGTAGCCACCTAACTCCTGGTTCCTATGCTAACTGTACTAAAGTGAATGCTTAACTACTCCCACCCTAAAACCCCTGCTTAAATTTGTTGTGTGTTAATTAGGTTTAGAACTAGTGACCATGTTTTCTCATATTTATGTAGTGCATGCATATCTAAACATTTTTTCTTGGTGGATGTACTCCAGGAACAAATTTCTCCACATATTGAACTCTATTGGAGTCTCACTCTTCCAAAGTCTGGCAATACATCTCCTGACATTAATCAACACCATGTTTAAAATTATTTTAAGTGGGCCCGATGCTACAGTTGATCTTGTGAGGTTCCTAGTAAACAATTTCAGGTCAAATTTTAGATCAAAGCCTGGAATTTTGTTCAATGAAGACAGCACCTTTTTCCAAAAAGGTTTAATTTTTGGACAAGTTGCAATGATACGTTTCCGAGTGCCTCTTTGGAGCTTACATCTATTACAAACATAAGAGATGTTGGAGTTAATTTTATTGAGTAAGTGAGGTGTATAATATATCCTATGTAGTATATTAAATTGGATCTGATGGTCTTATACTTCTGGTCAGCTTCATTGATTTTAAGATCCTCATCTATTTGTCTTCTGTTATTGGATATTGCAGTTCCTTCTCCCAACTATGTCTAAGCTTCACGTAATGCGAAGACTGAATCAGATCCAAATTCCTATAAATTTTCGATATATGCCTCAAACACTGATCTTCGGAACTAATCCATTGTTGCAAAGATGTTATCTTAGGGCACTCGTGTTTGTCTAGTTGTTGTCTCAAACTATCCTTAATCCAAAGATAGCTAAACTGTTCACTTTCTTATAGATTATATTTGATTTTTAATTCTTCTAAAGTTAAGAAATTCTCATTATGAAAGAGATCCCTATGTCCAAAATATTATATTTCCTCCAAGGGTTAATTACCTTTCCAGGCCATTTACCTTTACCTTCATATACAAGATCAATGGGGCTGTAAATGTCAACCCTGATGTTTTCTTTCCTCACTTTATGGTAATGGTACCATGCGATTAAAGTATCTCTAATAAGAATATTAGTAATATATTTTAATTATGTTTTACTATATTCTCTTGTGGTAGGGTCAGTGACCCCCCCCCCCGAACTTGGATATGCTCTCATGGATGCAGAGCATATGTAATTACCTGCCTATGTTTTGGAGGTAATTTGAGAACATTATGGGCTAAAATATTAAAAAAAAAGAATCTGTTGCAACAGTCTCCTGCTCTTCTAATCTCTTCCTTTTACTATTGCTCCTCCTCTGTCATTCCCTACTCAAGCTTGGCCAGCTTTGAGTAGTCTTTCTGTCCCTTTCTTATTTCCAGCTTGTTTACTCTAAATAATAAAGCCCCAATGTTTAGAATGTTCTGTACTTGCAGTACAAGCTGTTGATTAATTCTCCTATCTGAATGTGCGACGTCGATCAGCATCGCAGGCGACTGTGCGATCAAGCGAATGTGCGAAGACGCCGAAAAAAAGAGTTTGTTATGGCGTTTTAGATTATCTGGTGAAGCTCTGAACAACTTAACAGCCTTTTTGCTTGTTTTTAGTGTGAGAAGCTCAGAGTTATGTTATACCTCAGAATTACAACCAAGAATCATTTAAAAAGTAGTGTTTATTTGTTTGCTTAAATAAAAATGTTAAACTAGTACTTTTAAAAGAGAAAAGGCCAAGCATGCCACTGTTAAAAGGAGAGAGAGAAAACTGTTTAACTTAAAAGGACTAAAGTCTCCTAATGTGATGCAGAAATGCCTTAGACTTACAACTCTCTTGTAAAGTGCTTCCAGCTCCCTCTCAGTCCAACTCCTTATAGGACTGAGCGGCCCTGGTTGTCTCACTTTTATGATGCAAGTTGGGGGAGGAGCTAACAAAGTCATGTGCTCCTCCACTGGTATAAAAGGAGGTGAATGTGAAATGTTGAGTCAGTGTGTGGTAGGAAGGCAAACCTACCAGATGCCTAGCCAGATTCTAGGTGCCTTTTTGGCAGGAATTTTCTTTCTTGTTAAAGATATGATTTCCTGTGCCTTATGTTTTTTTTGAAAGTTATGTACAAGTTCTGCTTTAAGTCCATTTTATTTTTTTCTGCTTCTAATAAATTTTGAAATATCGGATCCTGACTGCTCTCTGGACTTTATTGGACAACCCCAATGCACATTTGGTGTCAGAAGTGGGATATCACAAGGGAAGGAGAGCCACCTTTCTTGTGGATATTGTCCAGAGTCATTATGGAGGAGCAGAAGAAGATGGAGAAAGCGGAAATGTCTGCACCGGAAGGTACATGGACCAGAACCATGGTGGACAAATTTCAACTACCCCTAGCAGCTGGATTAGGTGATGTCAGAAGGAAAGAGACTGGTAAACCAAAGGCAGTGGAAGAAGCTATTGGGGGCGAAGATGTCAAACAGAAGGAAAAGGAACCCCCTTCCGAAGTACATGATTTGCTGAGATGGTTATGTGTGAGACAGCTCGAGCTGGAGAAGCAGAGAGAGAGAGATCGTCTACAAAATGAGAGAGACCGTCTACAAAATGAGAAAGACCGTCTACAAAATGAGACCAGGTGGGTGGAGACTCTTAAGGCTATTGGAACTACTAGGCCTAACTTACCTAGTGGGGGCCCAAAAGACATTAAAATATCCAGACTAATGGACAATGATGATATTGAAGCATACATTACATTTGAAAGAGTGGCAACAGCTTGTGGGTGGCCTAGGGATCAGTGGGTTATTCGTTTAGCCCCATATCTCACAGGCAAGGCTCAGCTAGCTTATAGTCACGTAGAACCTGGAAATGTTACCAACTATGATCATGTTAAACAAGCAATATTAAAAAGGTATGACATCAGTGCAGAGACTTATCGTCAAAGGTTTCGAGCATTCAGATATCATACTGTTGAGTCCCCACAAGAAGCTTGTGCTCGATTGCAAGACTTGTGCACAAAATGGCTACAACCTGCAACTCGTACCATACATCAAGTGGTTGAATCAGTTGTGTTAGAACAATTTGTAAAAATACTACCTTATGAGGTTCAAATGTGGGTGAGAGAACACCGACCTGACACAGTAGAAAAAGCTGTCAGTTTAGCTGAAGATTATATTACAGCTTACCCACATTGTCAGAAAGGGTCTCATGGAACAAATACTTCCCAAGTATTGGTAAAACATCCACCCACTAGTCCTTCTACTAAGCCAAAAGAGGAAAGAAAAAGTATGAGAACATTTAACCCAGATATTATTTGCCACGAGTGTCAGACCAAGGGACACATCGCTAGATTCTGCCCCAAGAAAAAATCTGATCCTTCTCATCTGGCCTTAGCAAACTGGGGGCAATATACTGTGTCTGTCAATGTTGGAGGACAGGATGTGATGGCATTGATTGATTCAGTAAGTAAGCAAACCCTGGTACGTGCTGATTTACTCAGTGGTGCTCTTACAAAGAAACACTCAGAGAAAACTAGGGTGACTTGTGTTCATAGGGACACTCATTTTTATCCTGTACAGAAAGCTACTATTACTGCATCAGGCATGGCACATCATCTGAAGATAGGCGTGGTTCCTAGACTACCTGTACCTGTGATATTGGGACATGACTTTCCTGTATTTAACAATTTATTGATTGCCTCTTCTTCTATATCTGCTGTGACTACACGATCTCAAGCATCTCAGAACAAATGGACGAATTGTTTCCTTTTGATGATACCTTATTTGATGTTCCTGGAAAACGTTAAATCAAAAAAAAAAAGAGACTAGAAAATGGACATGGAATAAAACAAAGGACTTAGGTTGTGATGATGCCATGGTAAAACTGTCAAGTCGGACTCTTTTATCAGTGACCAAAAGAATGACCTACACTAACCCCTTTGTTTTCCCAGGTTATTGCTGATGGGGTGGAAGGTACACCTCCAATGTATAAACTGCAACAGGATAAATTGTATAGAGTTTGTCAAAATCCAAAAACTGGGGAAATGGTAGATCAACTGGTGGTTCCTAGTCAGTATAGAGAACAGTTAATATTCTTAGCGCATGATGTACCACGTGGGGGACATGCAGGAAGGGATAGAACTTTAAAAAGGTTACTATATAGATTCTTTTGGCTTGGCATTCATGATCAAGTGGCTGAATATTGCAAAAGTTGCAGCCAGTGCCAAAGGGTGGCGCCAGTTACAAGAAAGGACAAAGTCCCTCTTCAACCTTTACCATTGGTTGCTATGCCCTTTGAAAGATTGGCCATGGATATTATAGGACCTCTCCCCAAAAGTACTAAAGGCAACAGGTTTGCCCTTGTGTTGTGTGACTATGCTACAAAATATCCTGAGGCTATTCCCCTATGCACCGTAACAGCGGATAAAATAGCAGAGGAGTTGCTCAAGGTATTTAGCAGAGTGGGCATACCAAAAGTTATTTTAACAGATAGGGGAACCAATTTTTGTTCAGCCATTTTGAAACGTCTCTACCAAGCTCTGGGGGTAGAAGCTGTCTATACGTCTCCATACCACCCCCAAACTGATGGCTTGGTCGAGCGTTTCAACAAAACACTGAAGAAAATGATACAAAAGTATGTGGAAGATGAGGGTAAACACTGGGACCTATATCTGCCACTGTTACTTTTTGCATATCGTGAGGTACCTCAAGCATCGACTGGATTCTCACCATTTGAACTATTATATGGTAGGAATCCCAGAGGTCTCCTAGACGTAGTTAAGGAACAGTGGGAGGATATTACCACCTGGTAAAATCCCACTACCCTTGATTATGTTACGCAGCTACGTAAAAAAATAGCTAAGCACACCCAAGTTGCGCAAGAACAGAATCAAATCAAGCAAGACTATCAGAAAGAAAGATATGACATAGGGTTGGGTGAAAAACCCTTTAGCTCTGGGGATCGTGTCTTATTGTTGCTTCCATCCACTGAAAACAAGTTAACTATGAAATGGCAAGGGCCTTATGTGATACAGAAACAAATTAGCCCCACTACGTATTTGGTGGAAGTACCAGACAGAAAACAAAAACTAAAAGTGTACCATGCCAATTTATTGAAAAGATGGCATGATAGGCCTACTGAAGTCATGTATGTATGTTCCAACCCATTGGACAATGAGATGGAGCTGGCATGTGATAGACTGGAAGAACAATTGTCTAAAGATTTGACAATAAATCCTTTTTTACTAGACAGTCAAAAACAAGAACTAGCCCACGTTCTAAGTCAGTTTCATGATACTTTTACAACAGTCCCATGGAAAACTACGGAAATATGTCATCAGATCCATACATTTCAAAACACACCCATTAGAGTAAAGCCCTATCGGATTCCTGAGAAATTAAAACAAGAAGTCATCATAGAGATAGAAAAGATGAAAGCAATGGGTATCATAGAAGAAGCTAATAGCGATATGCATTTCCTATGGTCCTTGTCCCTAAAAAGAGGGAGGATAAGAATTTGTCTAGACTTCGAAAACTCAATGCAATATCAAAGTTTGATGGATATCAATGCCCGTATAGATGACATCATAGACCAACTTGGGCAGCGAGATATGCTAGTATACTTGATTTAACTAAAGGATACTGGCAAATTCCGCTTGAGAAAGCATCAAAAGAGAAAACTGCTTTTTGCACTCCTTTGGGGTCTTTTCAGTTCACAATGATGCCATTTGGACTTCACGGAGCCCCAGCTAGTTTTCAAAGGTTGATGGATAAACTCCTGAGACCTCACATTGGATATAGCGCAGCTTATTTAGATGACGTAATCATTTATAGTCCAACATGGGAAGACCATGTTAAACACCTTACTGCTGTTTTGAGGACTATAAAACAAGCTGGTCTCACCATCAACCCCAACAAATGTTCCTTTGCTATGGAGGAAGCCCGGTATTTGGGATTTATAATTGGTAATGGGCAGGTAAAACCAGAGGTAGGGAAGGTGGACGCCGTAGCCAAGAGTCCTCGCCCTCACAAAAAAAAACATGTGCGTTCATTTTTAGGCCTAGCAGGCTACTATAGACGTTTTGTGCCTCAATTTGCTACTTTAGCTAGCCCTCTAATTGAATTGACCAAAAAGAACAAACCCTCAAAAGTAATCTGGAATTCAGAATGTGAAGAATCATTTCTTGCCATAAAAGCAATACTTTGTTCCTCCCCAGTGTTAAAAAGTCCTGATTTTGATAAACCATTTTTGTTACAGACGGATGCTTCTAATGTTGGTTTGGGGGCTGTGTTATCTCAAATCCATCATGGAGAAGAACATCCAGTACTGTATATCAGCCGTAAATTACATGTCAGGGAAACCAAGTACTCCACAATAGAGAAGGAGTGTTTAGCACTCAAATGGGCCATAGAATCCCTACGATATTATTTATGGGGAACTCAATTTACAGTATGGACAGATCATAATCCATTACGATGGATACATAACATGAAAGATAGTAATCAAAGGGTTATGAGATGGTATCTAACATTGCAACCGTATAAATTTACTGTTAGTCATAGAGCTGGGACTGCTAACAATAATGCTGACTTCATGTCTCGATTTGGGGCAGACATAATGTTAGAACCAAATGTAGACCTCGGGGAATGAATATATTTGTATTTGAGAATGCATTGTATTTAAGTAAAAGAGAATATTAAAGGGCCCCGAGGTGGAGCTTTGGGAGTGGGTGGGCTAAAGCTCCATCTCTTTTTGTTTACAAAAGAGATCTACATGCTATTACAAGTAGTGAAAACTACTAGTTTTCATCTTGAGTGGGGAGGAGCTGTGGTAGGGTCAGTGACCCCCCCCCGAACTTGGATATACTCTCATGGATGCAGAGCATATGTAATTACCTGCCTATGTTTTGGAGGTAATTTGAGAACATTGTGGCTAAAATATTTAAAAAAAAATCTGTTGCAACAGTCTCCTGCTCTTCTAATCTCTTCCTTTTACTATTGCTCCTTCTCTGTCATTCCCCTACTCAAGCTTGGCCAGCTTTGAGTAGTCTTTCTGTCCCTTTCCTTATTTCCAGCTTGTTTTCTCTAAATAATAAAGCCCCAATGTTTAGAATGTTCTGTGCTTGCAGTACAAGCTGTTTGATTAATTCTCCTGCACGAATGTGCGCACATTCGACTGTGCGATTGCGTGACTGTGCGATCGTGCGACTGGCGCGATGGCAAGACAGCCGAAAAAAAGAGTTTGTTATGGGGTTTTTCATTATCTGGTGAAGCTCTGAACAACTTAACTGCCTTTTTGCTTGTTTTTAGTGTGAGAAGCTCAGAGTTATGTTATACCTCAGAATTATAACCAAGAATCATTTAAAAAGTAGTGTTTGTTTGCTTAAATAAAAATGTTAAACTAGTACTTTTAAAAGAGAAAAGGCAAAGCATGCCACTGTTAAAAGGAGAGAGATAAAACTGTTTAATTTAAAAGGACTAAAGTCTCTTAACGTGATGCAGAAATGCCTTAGACTTGCAACTCTCTTGTAAAGTGCTTCCAGCTCCCTCTCAGTCCAACTCCTTATAGGACTGATCAGTCCTGGTTGTCTCACTTTTATGATGCAAGTTGGGGGAGGAGCTAACAAAGTCATGTGCTCCTCCACTGGTATAAAAGGAGGTGAATGTGAAATGTTGAGTCAGTGTGTGGTAGGAAGGCAAACCTACCAGACGCCTAGCCAGATTCTAGGTGCCTTTTTGGCAGGAATTTTCTTTCTTGTTAGAGATATGATTTCCTGTGCCTTATGTTTTTTTTTGAAAGTTATGTACAAGTTCTGCTTTAAGTCCATTTAATTTTTTTCTGCTTCTAATAAATTTTGAAATATCGGATCCTGACTGCTCTCTGGACTTTATTGGACAACCCCACGTGCACATCTCTAAATAAATGATGATATCTTTTTTGTTTTTAAAGCATTTCCTCTCATACTCTGCTCACCAGGGTGAATTCTCTGAGTAGTACTCTTCAGTGTGTGAGAGAACCGTGGCATATTGATATTTCCTAAAACTGGGGAGCGTTAACCCCCAAATTCTTCTTTATCCATCAATTTAATGAGAGCAAATCGGGGTCTTCTATTTTTCCATAACATTTTTTGAATAGTCTTTTTCAAGGTCTTCATTTGTGAATTTGGAATAAAGGAATGACTTGCAATACATATAAGATTTTTGATAATACCAAAATTTTTATTACTTGGACTCTCCCCATCAAAGTGACTGGTAAGTGTGTCCATTTATCTAAATCTTGTCTGATCTTATCTAGTATGTTTTTTATATTATATTCCATTGCAGATTTTGCGTTTCTCCTCAGATATATTCCTAAGTATTTTAGTTTGTCTGAGCGAGTAGTATATTGCATTGGGGGGTGGAGATTTTTTTACACAGCCTTAATAGTTCAGATTTTCCTCAGTTAATCTGTAGCCAGATTCCTCCCCGAAATTTTTAATAATTGCTACAGTAATTGGCATAGAATCTCTTGGGTTTCTTAAGTATAAGAGAATATCATCTACGAATCGTGATATTTTTAATTTTTTACTCCCTGTCTGGATCCCCTCAATATTCTCTGTGACTCAAATGTTATTTGCCAGTGGTTCTATTATTAAAGTGAACAGTAGTGGGGATAAGGGGCACACCTGCCTTGTGCCTCGGGATAAATTAAAATTTGGAGAAATAGTTTGATTTGCCACAACTTTGGCTACTGGATTTTTATAAAATATTCTTATCCATCCCATAAAAGCATCTCTTATTCCCATTAGTTATAGTACCTTAAGGAGGTATTCCCATTCAACCCCATCAAATGCCTTCTCAGCATCAAGTGATAATAAAACCCTATCTGTGTGTCTACAGCTATTGCTTACATAAAGGGCATTTTTTATATTAAAGCATCTTCTTTGCTTAATAAACCCCATCTGGTCCTCATGAATTATACTAGGTAGAACCTTCTCCAATCTAGAAGCCAAAGCCCTGGTGAAAATGTTATAGTCAGAATTTAGGCATGATAGTAGTCTATATGAGGCACAATATCTCTGTTGTTTCCCTTCTTGCATTATTACCATAATTAAGGATTCAAGTATCTGTTTACTAGTATAAAAGGAGTTAAATAATTAGGTGAATAAAACAGAAATTGTATTGCCAATAATTTTATAAAATTCTATTGGCAATCCATCTCCCATCTGCTTAATAGCTTGGTCAATTTATTCTATGGTGATAGGGTTGTCTAGCATAATTTTGTGAGGTTCTGTTATTTTGGGAATATCTGTCCGAAAAGTACTATTACTAGTGTTATCTCGAAGTTCTGACGTAGATAATGATACATAAAATTTCTCAAATTCATTATACTTTCGGGATCATAAACAATATTATCTCCCCTCAAGATTTCGTTAACTCACTCAGCCCCATAGCTCATATGTGCATCAGGTATTCATTTCCTCTCATCCCCAGAGCGCATATATGCGTCCTGCACGTCTTATGCACTTTCTGGATCAACCAATCAGGAATAAGGTTATTGGTAAGTGCAGGTCGGTAGGAAACATTCCTACCTACCAGAATACCGACTTTATACTGGACACATTTTCTACCTTTCAGATTTTGTTTAGGTTTTAATTTGTGTTAAAAAGTTAAGAAAATGATATATTTTTCCATTGCAGGTAACGTTAAAAAAACTGTAAATACTAGAAATGTGTGATCCCTGATTTGAAAGCCCTTTTCATTGTGAACAATTAGTATGCTGGTGTCTGGGAGCCAGGAGGTATAATATTTTTTAGTTTTTTGGGGATAAAAAAAGTGTAAAAATGTGATTTTCCTCCATTTCAAGTACTGTAAATGCTAGAAATGTGTGTGACCCATCATTTGAAAGGTCTTTCTAATGTGGACAATTATCATGCTGGTGTCTGGGGTCTAGGAGGTGTACTTTATATGATGTTGGTTTTTATTTGGAAACAAAATGTAAAAAAATGCTTTTTTTTTATCATTTCAGGAACTGTAAAATGCCACTAACATGAGTGACCCATCATTTTAAAGCTCTTGTTATTGTTAACATTTTCCGTCCAGGGGCTAGGAGGCATACTTTTTTAGTTATCGTGGTTTGTGCGTCATGTGGGCAGTTGTGCAGAGCATTTTTCAGAATTCAGTCGGTTTACTGGCATTATGTGTTGGCACATACCTTAGTTTATGGTCCGTTTTATTATGTAAAACAGCTCAGAAATACTCTAAACTATGGCAGTGCAATGCACAATGTTGGTGTGATGGAAAACCATCATGCAACAGACATTTGCCACTTCTAAGGTTTTTTTTAGTTTAAAAAAAAAAAAAAATGTAAATTTTCATTGTTACATGCCCTGTAAAACCAAAAAGTTTAATGCTACTAACATGTGTGACCCCTCATTTTAAAGATTTTTTTACTGTAAGCAAACTTCGAGCTGTAAGTTTTGTGACAGGAGGTATACTTTATTAGTTATTCATACTCCAAGTCAGAGTGTTACCATTTTAGTTCCGAACAGTCTAACTGCTCTAGAATACAGCCATTTTTACACAGGAATACAGCACTCACTCAAGATTCCATTCTAGAGCTGAATGAGTTAATTTGCCTCTCCGATCTTTCTCTTTGCAGTTGGTAAGCAAGTATTTTTCCAGATTCATCTGCCTGGGCATAGTGTCTGGCCTTTGTTCTTAACAGACTTCTCTCCATTTTGTTGTTCATTATTGAGTTATATTTTTGTTTTAAGTTCTGTAGGTTAGTCAGGTTCTTTTCTGACTGAGTATGGAAGTGTCTCATCTCAGCTCTATTTATATTTTTCTCTAAGCTACAAATGTCTTTCTTTCTCTTCCGATTTATCTAAGATTTGCTCTCACTTATATAACCTCTCATATATGCTTTCAGGGCATTCCAGGCAATATTTAAGGGAGTCTCCTTGCCCCAATTAAATGTAACATATGTGTCCAGTTGTTATTTTATCCATTCTGCAAATTTGATATCTTTTTATATTAGAGGGTCAATTTTCCACCCTGTATTTATGGGAACCCCAGGCAACTCCACACAACAGAAGAGTGCTGAGTGATCTGATATAAGGATGCCCTCATACATTATTCTGTTGATTTTTGATATGATAGTCCTAGAGCCCAACATCCAGTCTACCCTGGAGTATACTTGATGTCGATGTGAGAAATGGGAGAACTCCAGCCCCCTTGGATTATTAAAATGCCAAATATCAAATAAATTTAAGGCTTTCACACTTTTACATATTACCTCTGATGATTTTGACCGGGTCGAGTGGGGATCCGACTTATCTAGGGAATTATTTCGTATGGTATTAAAATCCCCTCCTATGATCATGGGATGGGGAAACTGAGCCAATGTTGTGAAAAATCCCAGGTTATCCTCATTTGGGGCATACAATCCAGCTACTGTCATCTCTACACAATTAATTTTGATAGGTAGGATACTGTATCTATAATTGGTATCCAAAATATTTCTTATTACTTCAATTTTATGCTTTCTAGAGAAAGTAATTGCCACCCTTCTTGATTTACAATTAGATCCTGTGTGGAATGCTTGCCCTCCCCACAGATTACAACATTTCTTAAATTTATTATCTGTAAAATCAATCTGTGTTAAGTTTCTTAATATGTGCCACAATTCTCTTCCTTTTGATAGGATTCTTAACTCATTAATATTTCATGATACAAAATTAAAGTTCTACATTTATAAATTTAGATATACCCTACTGTGGAGATCTTCCGTAGTTAAGTAGTGGCCTAGATTATAGATTAGTATGAGCCAAGTCTGTATTTTGTGTTGATCCTGGAGTGCACCCAACTTTGTCTTTAAACTTGGTTTCTTACCATGGCTAACATCACCCCCTCTCCCCACTATCTAACCTAGTACCCTATTAACTAATCCAAGATCTATAACTTTATAGACCAAACGGTTGATTTCCCATTCAAAATGGAATTGAACTTCCCTATCTGCAGCCATTGGGCTCTTTTCCTCAACTATATTGACTTATTACCCTGCATTTAGTTAATATTAGCACCTATCTAATTAATTCTCCCCAGTGAAAGTGAGTTATATTGAAGTGAGGAACAACCATACAAGGCTGTGTGTATATGTTGAGACTGTATGCGAGTTTTTTTCCCCCTCGCCTTAGTAAAGGGAGAGTTCTGATCAGAATCAAAAATCTTCAGCATCTTCTTCCTATCAGTTTGTCAGTCTTCTAACTCAATGAGTAGCATTATTTAGAATTTGATGCATGTATTCCTTAGCTTCATATGGGGTGTTAGCTACCAAAGTTTTCCCTTGTAGAAGATTTTGAGAATCGTTGGAGAAGGGTGAGAGAAGGGGATTTGTTTTTCCCCATAAGGACTGCTTTACCTCTTTGTAGGCATTTCTCTTTTTTTGTAGCTTAGGCCCAATATCCGGGAAGGCAGACAAATACATGAGCGCCTTGGTACAACAGTTTTTTTTTCTTTTTAGCCTATTGCAGGACCAGCTCTTTTTCCTGACATCTATGAAACTTTATGTAAATGATCCTAGGAAATCTGGCATTTGACGCTCTTGTTGCAGAGAACAGGTAGGACCTTTCAAGCTATAGCTTTTTTTCTAGGTAATCCCTTTCCACTAACAGAGAGAGCCACTTTTCACAAAACTCTGGAATATTTTCTTTTTCTGCTCCCTCTGGGAGACCTGGTATTTTGAGGTTGTCCCTTCTAGAATGCCACTCTAGAACACCACTCTAGCTCTGCCAATTTCTCCTGCATTTTTGCCACTTCCGCTTTTTGATTCTTAATGTCTTTCCCCATGTTGGGTAGTAAATCTTCAAGGTCCAAAAAACATTTTTCTTTCTCTGAAACTCTGGTATTCAGGGAATGTATTTCACTTCTGAAGCTTTTCATTTCTTCCTGCATGCAGGATATTTTTGATTCCAATCTTAGAAAACCTTTCCTGATTTTATCCGAGACATCCTATGTGAAGTTTTCCTGCTCCTCCCTTGGTTTCTCTGAATATTGCTTTTGTTTCTCTTTTTTCCCCCTTGGGTTTTGCTCCCAAATCATTTCTTGAGGTGCTGTGTGATTCTGTTATTCATTCTTTTTTTCCACCCTTGAGAGCTCCTGAAAGGGCACCTCAGCCAGAAATGGCTGTAACCAGCTCCACGAGACTAGGAATTTCTCCTGCCACCATCCCTACTGCACCCACCGGCCACCTAGCCTAGTCAGCCTCGAGGGCCGCTGAAAGAGCAACGTACCCAGAAGTGGCTGTACCCAGCTCCATGGGACATGGCATTTCTCCTGCAGCCATCCCCACTGTGCCCACTGGCCACCCAACCTAATCAGCCTCGAAAGCCCCTGAAAGGGTGCCATAGCCAGAAGTGGCTATGCCCAGCTCCACAGGATGCAACGTTTTTCCTGCCACCATCCCTGCTGTGCCCACTGGCCACCTAGCCTAATCAGCCTCGACAGCCCCTGAAAGGCCGCCACAGCCAGAAGCGGCTGTGCCCAGCTCCACGGGATGGATGTTTCTCCTGCCGCCATCCCGCTGCACCCACCGGCCACCAAGCCTAATCAAGTATGCCTTTTACTCCTTCACTGCGCCTGCTTTCAACTCTGGCGCTGGATCATCCATGATTGGCTAAGCGAGCGGACACTGAGCTTTCAATTGGTCCACTCGCAGGACTTCTGTGCCATGATTGGTCGAGTGCTACAAGCCTGGCCTGGATCTTCTAGCTCGGTCCCCCACTGTTTCTCCCAAGCACTCTGGCTCCATTTATTTGTAATCAGTATATTTTGCTGAGTTTTCACTTGTAATTGTGTCAGTAGAATCCTAAAGGTTTAAGTGCTCTAAAAATATTTGGTAGTTTATCAATTGATTAGACCTTTGTGCTTGTGCTTTTCAAAACTCTGAAGCTTAAAGTGTAAATGATTCTCTGCTTCAGTTCCAAACCCAGCAGCTTAAAAGTGTAATTGTTTTAATCCTTGGTAATTACTGCAGTCGGACCAAAGTGATTAATAGCACTTTTGGGAAGCCTTAGGATTCTCTGCTTCTAAACTTCTGTCTCCTGCTCTTCTGTCTTGGACCCCACCCAAATCCTTCTGCTGAATCTCTCTGTCCCTTCTCCTCTCTCTTGCTCACTCTGCCTCTTGCCCCGCCCCACCCCTCCTGCCTTGCTACCTGTTGGCCCTCCCATCGTTTAACTTCTTTTGTTTCCCTGGACCCCTGCTGCCAACCTGTCTCCTTACCCTGTCGGACACCAGCCCTCTGTTTCCTGCCCTCATATTAATCAGCTTTTTTTTTCTCGGGTGCTCTTTTCCAGCCTCGTGAGCCCCGGAAAGGCCTTTGTATAGCACACCTAAATATTAGAAGCCTCCTCCACAACTTCGCTGAACTAGAAGCTTGGATATCTACCTATGACCCAGACATTCTTTGTCTTACAGAAACATGGTTAAAACCTTCCACTCCCGACTCTTCATGCTCCCTGTCAAATTATACTCTTCTTAGAGGCAACAGGCCATCAAACAAGAGGTGGAGCAGAGTTGCGCTCAATTTTAAAAATCACCTGAATGTATCCCTGGAGCAAAACTCAGCTATCTCTATATGTGAATCCTTACAGTCCATTTTTCTCCTTGGGGCAAAAAACATCATATAATATGTGCATACAATCTCCCCAAAGGAGGTCACTTAGGCTGCTCTGAACTTCTGGAGCATTCTACCTTGGCCGTTGGACACAATGAATTAATTATCCTTGGTGACCTTAACCTAAATTGGACAGGGAAAAATAAAAATGCCTTACTGTCCTTAGTGCAGGGTTATAATATGCACCAGGCAATAAAAGATCCTATCAGGCTGGTTCAGACCCCTGCCACCGGTACACTTATTGACTGGATACTTACAAACTGACCAGATGGAACTGCTACCTTGGGTGTACTCTCTGATTCAATAAGTGACCACACCCCAGTTGTTTGCATCTGGGGCACCTCAGTGGCCACTGCCCCGTTGCTGCGCTATGTCACCTTCCAAGATTTTGCCAAACTGTACCAGGCTAGTTTCCTACATGATGTCTCATCCATAAACTGGACCCCTATATTCCAGGCCCACGATGTTGAGACTGCTCTCGATCTCTTTATTACAATATTGCTATCCCTCCAGGATAAACACACTCCTAAGCGCACACAGCGTGTTCGTGTAAAACAGACAAGGGGGCTACATAAAGAACTTTGTGCCTCCCTTCAGTCATGTGACAAAAGCTGGAAATGCTTTAAAAACTCATGCCACATAGCCAGCCCCGTGGCACTGAGGGTTTAGGTGCTGGACACCACACTTCGCGCCACACCAGTGACCCGTGTTCGGGAAGAGCAGGGTTATAGGTGGGTTGTGAGGAGGGAGATGGACTGCTCTCCATCTCCGGGGGACCTTGGTCGCTGCACACCTGACCCCAGCGAAGGCTGGGGTTGGCAGCATGGTGCCATGATTGCAAGGGGTGGGAGCACGGCAGAAACTTGATGTGGCGCACATGAGAGTGTGTGTGACCACATCACTGGCGTCATTGCACACCATGCCCCATTAAGGGGAGAAAATCAGTAAAAAAAATGGTGTCCTTGATTGCTGCAGCTTGATGGCTGTCCTACGGGTGCCCTGGCTTCAGGAGCATCACCAGAACTGGATCCAGGCCTGTTGGGTGAGATGGGGGCTCCCCGCCACCCCGCTGTGGGTGGAAATCTGTGGGGGAAGAAGGCAAGGGCCTCACAAGAAGCTGGGGGACTGACCAGACAGTGGCCGGATCCAAGAGGGGATGTGATGAAGAGAGATGCCGACCAGGAGCCAGCAGACAGAAAGTAAGTAAAAAAAACTCATGCCATCAAATAGATTATGACACTTACAGAGCACAGCACAACATGTGCAAAAAAAAACAAATCAGGATTGCCAAGAGCTCGTAATGCAAAGGGTTACTACTTGAACTGCAGGTGACCCAAAGAAATTCTGGGCGCATGTGAAATCCTTTCTGTGCTAAAACCAGTTACATTGCACAAACGATATGGTACTTAGCGGTGTCCACTGTAATAACCCACTCATCATTGCAAATTCTTTTAATAACCACTTTGCTGACCTATCCAAATACACCGCCTCATTCCCAGCGAATCTCCCATCACCTCCCTTCTCAGAAATCAGCACACCTAAACATCCACCCTTCTACTTTAAAGCTATTCCCAAAGTAGATGTTCTAAAATGTCTGAATTCAATCTCCAACAAAACTAGTGTAGGATCAGACTGCCTTGAGCCTAAACTTCCGAAGCTAACTGCTCCCTTCATTGCTGAACCCCTGGCTAGAATCTTTACCATGTCTCTTTGAAACGATCATGTCGCGGGCATATGGAGAATAGTTATAGTTACTCCAGTCTTCAAGAAAGGAGATAAAAAGGACATTTCCAATTACAGGCCCATAACCATTCTATAAGTGCTAAACATAATCCTAGAGAAACCACTGGCTAGTCAGGTCACCAAGTTCCTCTCTAAATACAGTCTTCTGTCACCCAGCATGGTTTCTGTAAAGGACATAGCACCTCCACTGCTCTGCTACAACTGACTAATGATGTCTTAACTGCTATGAACTTGAGCCTCATGACAGGAGCTGTATCCCTTGACCTCTCAAAGATGTTCGATCTCGTTGATAACCCTCTCCTGCTTGCTCGCTTCAGTTCCCTCGGTTTCTCTTCACAGTCCATCGAATGGTTTCATAGCTACTTAACCAATAGAAGTCAAAAGGTAAAATTCAACTCTGCAGTGTCCAATTCTGCACCTGTTAATGTCGGTATTCCACAAGGGTCCATTTTAGGGCCTCTTCTCTTCTCTGTTTTACAAATCACATAACTCCCAACACTCCCTTGTGCTCAACCATCCTATATGCAGACGATCTTGTGCTATACACCTCCTCTGCAGATGCACTGGAAATAAACAGCCATCTTACCTCTGTGTTTCTTATCTTACAAGACTGGATCTATAAACATAGGCTTGTCCTCAACATAAGTAAAATGCAGGGCATGCTCTCTGGATCCCCTGCCAAACTTAACACAAACCGCAGCTTACTTAATACCTTAATATTTAATATCTCCTCTGCTAATGGCTCATCTCTTATGACAGTAACCTCGTTCAGGTATCTAGGTGTTCTGCTTGATGAAACTTTTAGCTTTGAGCAGCACATCGTGGCTACTTGTAAGTCAGTTAAACTAAACTTGGAATTGCCCACAGAACAAGTTGAATGCTTACTCCCTCTGCTAGACTGGCTATTGCTAGGGGAATCCTACTCCCATCTCTTGCGTATGATGCCATCACCTACATAAATGCTTCTAAGAGCACCCTTAGCAAATGGGACACTACATACAACATCATCTGTTGCTATGCCTTGGCTTCACCACGTCTGAAACACCACTGCTTGCTATATGCAGACCTCAACTGGCCCTCTCCATCTGTCCATCAACTCCTTGCCCTTGGGACTTTGCTGGACAATATCACAAGATCCAACCTAACTACTTCTGTAGCCACTATGCTAATACCACAGTCCCCCTCCTATGGCCTCCACTCAACTGAACTTTCTCTACTACGCACCCCAGTTGGGGGGGGGGGACAGACATTATTTCCCTTCTCTTGTAGTTGTGGGGACTGTGTATATAAACTTGACTGTCCCACTGAGTTACTAAGGATCAGTTGATCCTTACGCAATATGGATACAGAGCTCTCAGAAAACAGTAGCAGAGTCATTAAAGTGTACAGTTTCTGTTAGCACAGCATGCAGTACAGTTTCCCCTTCCTTTGCATGGTCTAATTCTTCCCTCCAGTTTAACTTTTTGTTCTGTTTCACAGCCCAATCCTGATGAGGTTCTTTTATAACAGTATGTTCACGGTTTTTCCCAGCCTCTTTTAATGTCTCATTCACTGTCTTACAAGGCTGAATATCCAACTGAGGGTTTATCCTTATGCCGTTTTCATTGCTGCTTGAAACAGTGATTTTTGGCATGACAGATACATTGTCATTCTGAACCGAGATAACCTCCTTAGATATAGTTTCTCCCTCCACTGTTATCAAATACAGCACTGTTAACTTGGGAGAGTTTTCCTGGAGTAACTTTTACGGGAGTAAGCTATCAGGCTCTGAGAAACCAGTTGCGGTGTCCATGCTAGAGAGAGCACACTCAAAGGGGCCAAGTTTTCTTCCGAACGCCACCTCTGAAGTGGTTCTAGTTCAGCTACACCAGTCTCTCCCTTCCAGCACTTGAGAGGTTTACCCCTCCCTTTCCCTAGCAGCTTGGTAGGGGGAGCAAAGACACTGAATACGTACATGGCTCTGTCTGGCGAGCTCAGGATGCTATGTGTTTTCCAATGAAAGGTCTTTTTTTTTTTTAAATCAGCAAGAGGTTTCTTATTGGTGTGCTGGTTGAAGTAAGTCTTAATTTCTTTTGTTTTTAGGCTTTCCACTCATATCTTTCTACTGAGGAACACCAAACATGGAAGCATGTAAAAAGCAAGGTTACTTACGGTTCAGTGAGGAAGGAGAGTTTAGCTTTATAAGTTAGCACAAAAAGACATTTAAAGCAGCAGTGCAATGAAAATGGGCTAAAATTTTACCCCTCCTTTTTTTTCTTCCTAATTAATGCCAGATGTCTTTCAGTTTATTTTGGTGGTAACATTTTCAGTTTCCGTTATTTAAGAATTTTATGAAAGTTTTAAAATAATTACTTCTCAAGAAAAAGAGATGTCCACCTCATTCTTGTATATAAATGGTACTGAGGACCTTAAGAGAGTAAGAATCCAGACAAAAATGCAAATGTACAGTACACAGCATAGGAAGCATCCAGAAAACCCAAATCAACAGTTCTGCCAATATTTTTTATAACCATAGCAGAAAATTAGCTTTTTGAAATGACTTTTTTCGTTGCACTGCTGCTTTAACATTACGCCCTCAAATATTGACGACGCTACCCAAACCTCATTCAAGCTTTTACAGGGTATGGAATCAAGCAACGGAGCTCTGAACTCCGAGCTGCAGCAGATCAGCCTGACAACGCCATCTTGGTTCCCCCTCCTTTCCCCTCGTATTGACAGAACGGACATATTTCTTTAGGGAAACATTGTTTCAAAGACTGGCGGAGTAACAGCCCTCATCTACTAAGATGACTCTTTTGTAACTGATCAGTTTTACTTTTGTTATATGTTACTCAAGTATGGATTTATCTGCCTATTTATCTGTTGGTTGTGTACAATTGTTGTACTGATGTATTGTTCCATACTGATTGTATTTTTGTTCAAATGTACTTTAACTCAATAAAAATGTTATTGATTAAAGGGGTTAGGATCAAGAAAATAAAAAGATTCATGGCACACAGCTTAGGAGGTACCTAGACAAGTACATTTTTGACAGCTACGCTAATATCTTTCTTTACTGTAGCTAAAACCATTGTTTTGGTTTTTTTTTAAAAATGTTTTTCATTGCACTACTGCCTTAAATAAGGAGTTTTGTGTTGCAAATGTACATCACAAGTGACAGTAATAAAAATGTGTACTTTATATTTCCAATGATTTCTAATGATCTTTGAAATCTAGTATGTATTTGTTCTGCCATTTGTTTTCCTAAAGCAAGTTTGACTCTTCAGAGAACACTTTGAAAAAATGTAATATTTAGACACACAGTTTAGATTATATGTTTTGTATTAGTAACCTCCCCCCACCAGCCCCCCTTGTTCAACTAGCAGGGCTGCTCCTCTCACACATGGCGCCAACAAGAGGGATGGGGGTTGTCACAACAGTAGTTCAGTTTACTAGTACATCTGAGCCTGACGTCCTCAGACAGGCAACCCAAGTGTGGCAACTACCTGGCTCACACCTTGGGGGGCGCATTTACTGTGACCATCAACCTGGGTCCCTGGGAGAAAACGTCTGCTCACAATTATGCCAGGTTTGTACTTCTGGTCAGGGGTACCCAAGTAAATCCAGACACAGTGGAAGTAATAACAGTACTGTGCAAACCAGGTTGGAATTCTAGAATGTGACTTTTATTCACATACACAGAGAATAATCACAAAGCGAAGATGGACCCCCACAGGGCTACTCCCATTGGTAATGCAGATTACTGAGGTACAGAGCACACACACAGCGAACCCTCAGGTTCTGAATGGAAATTGGCACACACAGCCAGAACTGGTATACTCCTCTTGACTAGGCACCCTCGGCCAGTACTAGGAGACTTTCCCATATTTCATGAGGAGTTACTTGTGACACCCTCGACCACCCAAGAGCACATACTGGCTCACAGAAAATCCAAAACCCACGTCTGGGTAAACTATTTTCTTCAGGCACTGGCCAAATGCACTGAGAGAAAACAAAGGTGCCCAAACTGAACCCGGAGAGGTAAACATGGTTACTTCAGATGGGGGGTCTCCCACCTTTTGCTTCCAAATTTATACTCAGCCATTCATCTGGTTAATAACACCCTTCTCAGAAAACGTGTAGATGCTATCTTGAAATGTCTTTCACATTTAACATACTACTTTACGCACCTCTGAGGTGTCATGAAGTTAAAAGTTCTGTAATTGGCAATGTCTCTTCAACAGACCCCCACTTTAGCAGACACTTTTAAATCAGACATGAACTAAAAGTTCTGTACTTGGCAAGTCTCTCTCTGGACCCCATAGTAGGCAGACACTTTTAAACAGAAACAGTCTTGGTGACAGAGTCCCTTTGACAGAAAAAAACTCACCACAGGAATGCAGGTGCCCCAGAGCTTTTTTCACACAAAAGTCCCCAGTACTCACACAGCAGATGAATCTCAGGCAGCTTCAACACAGTCCAGGCTGGACCAGGGGATTGCCCCGGAATCCTGGACCCCCCCCAATCCCTCTGGGATGGGGCACTGGAAAACCCTCTTGGAACGGTCTCTACTACTACACTTTCTGGTCTTCTATGTTCTTCTTCTAGGCTGAGAACAAACTACCCAAACTATGGAGGTAGCTCTCTGCCAGAACTAAATCTGAGGAGCTGCCCAGGAAGCAGCCTACTCCTCACTCTTAACTCTACAGACTACTCTACTCCATCTCAACATTCTACAGATAACTCCCCAGCTACCATTCCAATGGGGCTTATGCTGCTGCGACAATTCTAAAGTGACATCATCACTACAGCTCAGCTGAGACTGAAAACAGAGTGGGACACTGTGAAATCCATTTAACTGGCATTTCACTAGCTGCCTCTCCCTGCCTGCCATTGATTCTAAGTGGGATTCAAGTAACCCCTGGGAACAAGGGGGTTACATATTGTCTAAATGTTTCTTCACTTTGATCTTTACTAGGATACACTGCATGGAAACAGGATCCCCATCCTTTAACGTAAATCTGCTGTGCTACTAAATCATCTGCTGAAGTCATGATCATGTGCTTGTGACATTCCTGTTGGCTACTGTGGTAATGATTATGGACTGTGACTTCAAAACAAAGAAAAAATGAGGAGGATTCTTGCTGGTGACTTGCGTACATAAAGAAATTGATTTTATCCAGGTGAAAAGATCCTCCCTCATCCCCCCCCATGTATTTTCAGTTGGGTCAGTAGTATAGGCATGGCAAGTCAGTGGCTAATGAATAAAAATGAGTCACTGTTACAGACAAAGTTTTCCCCCCATAATCTGTTTATCCTCCCTGGCCAAGGCTGGCTTGGCTCCCCTCCACTCTGCCCTACCAACCCTACCAACCCCCACCTTCCACCACCTCCCAAGACATACCTGACCAGTCAAAGTACCCCCACAGATGCCCCTATAACTAGAGCAGGAGGGGGAGGGCCATCCACCCCCCCAAAGTCTAAATCCAATTCTGCTGGCAGGTTCATCCTGGTGATGGGGTGGGTGGAGGGCTCACTGTGCATGGTGCACTGTACACCTGCCTCACTGTAGTTTCTGCTGTTTCAACACACAGCACAGCTTACAGATGTGCATGGAGGCATGCATGCATCCTGGAACCACAGCACTCCCTCCCCTGACCACAGCCTGTAGCTCACACAGCCTCGCTATCACCAGGCCCCCACCTGGCGGCAGCCACAAACCAAGATGACAGACCACTCCGATCTGGGAGAGAGGAGAGGAGAGGACAACTGTCTCACATCCATTCACAGCCTTCCCCTTTTGTTGACCCCAGGAAACCTGAGCTCATTCCTGAACTTGGGTCATCAATGTGGTAAAAGGTAAGGCGCATTAATTTACAGCGCCTCAGCCCTCTGCACCACCGAGCTGGCTTGTCACAGACAAACATGATCACTTTCCCAGTTTGGGCTCCAGTTTTGAACTTGAAACAGGCCGATACATAAACATTGATCAAAGTCTCTGTCCTTAAGTCTCCATAATTTTAAGCACTAGATTTTCTTTGGACCCAGGACCTGCTATATAATATTAACATTTATAACTCTTCTTTCAAACTTCTTTATTATTATAATTCCTTGTGAATAAGTTATATAATGTCTTAATCTTCTAATCTGTTGCCAGCATACATGAATAATGTTGTGGTTTTGGTATTTTATTGAGATCACAATAAAAAAGGATTAAATAGCACGGGTAGATAAAGTGTAGGGGCAAGGGCCTTGTTTCCATGCAAATGAAGCATAAAAGGAAGAGAACTACAGAAGATTGTTCAAATAAAAGCTAAATTATGTCCAAATATTTTGGTTTTCAAAGTTTTCTGTAAAATGACAACTTTCCTTTAACCCCCACCTGATTACTATCATCATTAGTGCACGCCAACACCCGCTGCTAGCAGCGGGTCTGTAATGCTGAAACATGATTTCCTGCTGAGGCACTCTGCCAATGCTGATCAGACTCAACAATCAGTAGCAGCCTCAAAGGCACAGAGGGAAGTCTGCACAGAGCAACCCACAGCCTACGGTGCCAAGACTCACTCACTTTGTACAATGCTGCGAGTCTTCGTTGTGAACTAACTACTGTAGCAATCTCAGGGTTGAAATTCTGGGGCTTTGTAGTTAGGCAGTATCAGGGTGGGTTGCAAGGTGGAAGAATCTTGTTTTCAGGAACAGGAAATTAGAACCAGTTTCCACTGGTAGCCAACAGGGCTCCCAACTCAGGAACACAAATCGGTCTGGCATTTTCAAAGGCACCCTGAAACGCCAAGCATGGAATACTACAGGATCTCATCCTGCTGATGACAAAATTAGTCAGCAAAGCAGCTGAGTTCAGACAGTTAAGCTTTTGAAAAGATGCCAATCCCTACTCTGACAAAAGATCCTCCCTATCAACATTCATTTTAAAACAGAGGTGTCCTGACAAGATAGCAGCTCATGCAATTTTTCAGTAGTCTTGTGCTGCTTCAATTTTAACCCATGAATGCTTAATCTATTCACATGACAAGACCCAGTTAGGCAATGAAAATACAGGACTTTTAAGTGCCACTGCATAATTTACTACATTTTGAATGAAAGTAATTGTGTTCAGTTGCACTGGAGAAATAACCTTGCCTTGTTTCTAAACTGATACCAAACACCATTATATTGTTTCAAAGCAACATGAAAATACAGCATCTGAACTGGCTAATAAATCAGTCTCCCCATATTTTATTGCATACCTTATTTAATCTCCTTAGAATAAAGCTAAGTACTTTCTGTTTGTGCATTTGAAATCATAGACATAGCATTTTAAACAAAAATGTAACCATCTCTTTCATTTTTCATGTAGGGTTAATACAGTGTATATGATGCCAGGGGAACCAACATGAGGGGAAGAAGTAAAGGAGGTGAAGCAACCAAAGTATGAAAGACATCTCTAACTTCAATTTTCACTGCAGGTGCTATCATCCTAACCTGACAGCTGGTCAACTAGCAGCCCTCATATCTCTGCAACACAGGAATGACAGTTATTAAACCAGCTGATGGGGGGAGCGGCTGTGGTTTGGCACAAGGAGCTATGCATCACTGAAGCCACACAGCAACTCTCTGACACCACTGTTTACTCTCCACTCCTCTTCCACAGGACCCCACTGCCAACTATCAGACAGAGGTCACCACCACCCTTCACCTCTGTTACCAAAAACAAAGAACTCCCTGCCTCTGTGAAAATACTCACTGGTTCAACGTCCTTAGGCATCCGGGCTCTATCTCCTTCCTCAAATCCAGACCACAAAACTGGTAACCCTGGACACCCTATTGTGTCTGCCCCACATCTCACCTTTTCTGGACAGCTCATCAGACAACTCGGTGAATCCCTGCCTTCCTACCTTAAAGACACTAACCATGTTCTCCAGTTATTTGACAGGTTCAATTTCAGTGGCTCCCATCAGCTCATCTTTACCATGGATATCACACATCTTTACACAGCAACACCCACAATGATGGCCTGACAGCTCTGCGGCATTTTTTTATTCAGTACAGTATAATTTATTGAAAGGTTTTTCAGTTACATACAACAAACAGTTCAACATACACTACAGTACAAACATACATACATACACACACATAAACAATACAACCCCCAACAGTATTCCAATGTATTTGATATATGATTATGCAATTGATCCAAAGTTCATTAGTTATATATCATATTCATCTATGATGTACAATGATGCAAAGTTAATAAAATTCATTCTTATGCACTGTCGTGACTCTTAATATTATTTTGCATTCCTAACCTTGCCACTCCATGGTGGCACTTTTAATTTTCTGCATCTGGCACTGTGTCAAAGGATAGCAGAGTGTGAAGCAGTTCCCATTTCTTTCAATAACTGCCCAATCTGTTTTTTGTGCTGGCTATGATTTTTTTAAATTTTCAGGGCCGTCAAGATTTCATTGCACCACTCTGAGTAGGCTGAGAACCTTATCATCTAATCAATGCCTCAAAATATAATTTTTTGGCCACACCTGTTATAATAATAAACTTTATTTTTAAAGTGCCTTTCTGTAACCAAGACGCTGCACAATTTACAACACATAAAATACAATAAAACATAAAATCCATACAGCATGTTAGTCAAATAGATAAATACCTAAAAAATAATCAATCTGGGTGGGCAATGTGCCACAGATGCACACAATATGGCACTTTTGGGATGTTAACATCTGTGTGCCATAATATCCTATTAGATTTGAGGTGTGAATGCTGACTCCAGGCTTAAAAGAGAATCCAGCTGGTCCTTTATTGTGCCCCATAGAGGCTTAGCCTTTGTGCACTCCCACAGTATATGATAAAGATTGCCACCTTGTTCTCTGCATCTAGTGCAATTATCATGACCCAGCTTCCACATTTTGCATAGCTTTTGTGGAATAAAATACAGAGGGAAGTCCAACTGCCACCCACACACATTAACCTCACTGGCTGAACTTTCTCTTAAATGTAATGCCTTTTTTATTAATAACAGTTTTTTAGGCAGGTCAGTGGAGTTGCCATGGGTACCGGGATGGGTTTCAGCTTTGCCAATCTGTTTGTTGGTTGGGTTGAGAAAGCACAGTTACATAAGAACTTACTGTAACAGCAGATCTTCAAGAGAGGTTCATGCAGTAGGTCATTACTTTTAGGACTGCACCCTCTGGTGTCAGGACTGCACAGCAGGCTTTTCCAGCAGTTTCTGGAGGTGGACCACCCACCCGATGTCACGTGATGGACATCAGCGTTAGCCTATATCGTGGACAGTCCCCACGCCCGTCTTCCAGTTCTCCTGCCGGAGATCCAAAGAGGATAGGACAGGAGAAAGGATGACATCCTAGAGCCCAGTTCAAAATGACAACGAAAATTAAAAAGAACTGGGGGACAGAGGAAGGGAAATTGTGACCTATTGCAGGAACCTCTCTCGAAGATCTACTGTTATGGTTAGTTCATATGTAAGTGTACTAACTTACTTTGAGAGGGTTCCTGCAGTAGATTATTACTTATCGAACTGAATCCCAAGTAGTCACTCACAGGGAGACCGAGAGAGTCACAGGAGGAAGAGCAACAGAAAGACAGCACAGGACCAGCCTAAGACAGTAGGCCCTGCAAGACAGCAAGGCCAAACCCGGCCCCACACCTAGAGGCAATGTCCAGACTGTAATGCTTCGTGGAGGTATGGACGGAACTCAGGTTGCTGCTGCACAGATTTCTGCTGCAGAAACATTTCACAGGAACGCAGTAGAGGTAACCATAACTCTAGTGGAATGACCTCTGACCTCCCCCAGAAGAGGTTTGTTGTTGTTCTGGTAACAGAAGCTAATGCAGTTGCCTAGCCATTTAGAAAGGCGCTGTTTAGAAACTGACGATCCCAAGGATTTGGGAGCGAAGGAGACAAAAAGCTGGTGAGATTTTCAGCACTTCTTAGTACGGTGAACATAGCATCTGAGGGCTCTGTGAACATCCAGCGTGTGAAGTAGACCCTCCCCCCTATTCGAATGATAAGGGTAATAAACCGGGAGGTCAACAGTTTGATTCAATGTGAACTCAGAAACCACCTCAGGAAGAAACTTAGGATTTGTGCGCAGGACCGCCCGGTCCTTGTGAAAAATCAAATAAGGCTCCTTATGCATCGGGGCCTGAAGCTCTGAAATCCTATGAGCAGAAGTAATGGCAACTAAAAACAGCACCTTCCAAGAAAGGTAGCGCATATCACAGCTCATCGCTGGTTCAAACGGAGGAAGTGGGAGCTTCTCCAAAACAAAATTCAAATCTCAAGGTGGGGTGGGGTTACAAATGGGAGGTTTTAGGTGGAGGATCCCCTTCAAGAAGGTCTTGGAGACCTCCAGCTGAGCTACAGTTTTCCCCTCCGCATGTGGTAAACTGAAATGGCCAAGTGGACTTTAAGGAAGGAATACAACAGACCTGAATTGGATAGATGAAGGAGGAACTCCATGATCTGAGGAGCAGAGCAAATAAAGGGATATAACTCTTTAGAAGTCACCCAAATGGAAAAAAGCTTCTATTTCATGGCGTAGGTGGATCTAGTAGATTTTTTTTTGGCTTTCACCAGAACCTCAGTGACCTTGTGAGAGACCCCAAAGCGAGCTCTGATTATGTCTGAAGGAGCCACGCATGAAGATGCAGTGTTCCGAGTCCTGGATGTACCAAACTGCCTTGATCCTGAGTCAACAGGTCATGTTCGAGAGGTAAAGAAATTGGGGGCTCCACTGAAAGCTGCTGCAGTAGTGCAAACCAAATTTGCCTCGGCCAGAGAGGAATCACTAGAATCATTCGAGTACTCTCTGCCTGAAGTTTGAGAAGAACCCTCTTAAGAATGGGAAATGGAGGAAAGGCTTACAAGAACTTCCCTGTCCAACATAGAGACAATGCGTCGTGCCAGAAGTTCTAGGCTCTGGAATGAGTGAGCAAAAGCTGTGAAGTTTTGCATTGGATGGGGAGGCAAACAGATCGATTTCTGGGCAACCCCAACTCTGGAATAGAGTGTCTGCTACATCCTAACTTAATTCCTATTTGTGGGCGAGGGATGACGTCTGACTAAGGTTGTCTGCCAGGATATTGTGAACGCCTGGAATGTGCACAGCTATGAGAAACAGATGGTGTTGGACTGCCCAGTTCCACATCACCCCCCCCCCGCATAGGGGGTATGATCGGGTGCCTCCCTGTTTGTTGATGTACCAGACTACTGACTGCTACGAGAGACTGAGGGAGGTGAGGGAGACCCTTCCATAGTGGGCCCCCCTCCTGCTATGGACTGTGAGGGTTTCCAGAGTCTGAGGCACCGGCTGGTTGCTGCAGTCGGGCGGACCTCCCCTGGCCATATCGGAACTGGAATCTCTTATTTTTTAATTTAGAAGAAAACACATCTGTGACTTTGGGGCAGGCTTAAAGCAGCCAAAATTGCATCAGGACGTGGGGCTACTCGCTGTGGGGAAAACTTGAATCTTCAGGCATTCCGGCAGAGGAGCTTTCTGGCACCAATTTTCAAACACTGCACCAGTGCCTGATTGGCTCCCTGTCTGCCGTGATGCTTGCCCAACAAGGTCTTAGGCTGGCCACCTGAGACCCGCGGCTCACTCCTAACTGCTACGAGGGACTGAGAGAGGTGAGGGCAACCCTTCCACAGTGGGTCCCTCCTCCTGCTATGGACTGTGAGGGTTTTGAGGGTCTAAGGCGTCAGCTGGTTGCTGTGGTCGGGTGGACCTCCCCTGGCCATATCGGGACTGGAATCTCTTGTTTTTTTTAATTTAGAAGAAAAGGCATCACTGACTTTGGGGCAGGCTTAAAGCAGCTGAAATTGCATCAGGACGTGGGGAAATTTTCTCCCACCCCACCACCCCATTCCCTCCTCCCCTTAAATGATTGCTAGCTCCTCCCGCTAGACAAGGTATTCTCCTCCCTGGTTGGCCCAGTGCCAAGTTTACTGGTAGACTAAAAGTACCCCTACAAATGTGCATGTGTAGCCTGTACCCTGTCTTTATTAAAGATAGCTAGTAACTAAATACTGTATTTACCAGAGATAGCTAGTAACTAATTACTGACTGATTAACCAGTGCATGATTAGTAGTTTATTAAACTAGGAACAACTTGCTATTAGGGCACTATTATTAGAGTCAATAAACTTCGAATGGGCATGCACTGCAATTCCTGAAGCCTGAAGCAGCAAACTACTGTTGTATAACTTGGAGTTACGTCAATCTGTTAGGGCTACCTGTCCTCAGAGTACTGTTAACCCCCTTCCCATTAAATAACCCTCCTGAGACGCCTGTGCCTGCACTACATCCCTGAGTAAACTGCCCAAGAGCACTTACCACATCACACCCGTGCCTAGTGAGTACCAGAGGGCTCATTCGCTCCGGCCTCTACCCCCCCCCCCAGGTCAGACAGGATGCTGCCTCTGAGTGGCTGCCCCGTGCATCATGGACTGGCTGGGTTCCCAGCCAAAAACCACAGTCTGCTGGCTACCAGTCCTTCTCCGAAGCCTTCCTTTGCCTGGCTCTGTCAAAGGCTTGAGACCGGCACACCTGAATGTATGCAGCTCGTTACCCAACCTAGCTGAGCTAACAGCAAGGATGGTGCACTATAACCCTGACATTATGGGGGTCATGGAGATCTGGCTGAAACCACACACTCCAGACTCTGCATGTGCCCTCCCAGGCTACAACCTTGTTAGGCAAGACAGGGCAGAGAACAAGAGAGGGGGCAGGGTACTCCTATACTATAAGATGCACTTAAACGTACTGCATCTGTCATAGGACACATGCCACCCCATCCCATTCGTGCGAGTTCCAGCATGCCCTCCTCCTGCTAGGCAACACCAAAAAGGTGCATTTGATCTGTGCCTATAACCCCTTTAAGGGTGGAGTGCTTGGGCTCTCCTCCCTCCCTCCATGACAGCCTTAGCCCTATGGTTGGCTCGAATGATTTATTCGTCCTAGGTGACTTCAACCTCAACTGGGTAGGCCACAACATCCAGCAACACGAGCCCCTGCTGGCTGGTCTCACCCTCAGCCAGCTCATCTCTGAACCCACAAGGCTCTCCTCACATGGGAACAGGGCTTCCCTCATTGACTGGGTGTTGAGCAATAGACCAGAGAAAATTGTCTCCAGTGGTATTCTCCCTGATGCTATATCGGATCACTCTCCCACCTACTGTATATGGAGCATCTCCCCTCCCAAAAGCCCCTGCAAAGTGATCCAAATGAGGGACTACTCCAAACTCAACACTGGAGACTACCTTACTGACCTGCAGGATGCCGACTGGTCTCAGGTTAGTTTAGTTTATTGTTCAAGGAATTATTATCTTTGAGCCATAGCTCTTTTACAATGGTTCCACGTCGATTATGTACAAACAAGTCAAGTTACATAGAATGGTCAATAAGTTATGAAGTGGCAACAAGCCAGTATAATACAGTATATTAATGTCAGAACTTCAGACAAAAAGAGGGGAGAGAAAAAGAAAAAATAATACTTAGCATACACAGAACAAGCTGTTTCAAGGAAAAAACTTTTGGAGAAATGGTCAAAGTGGAAAAGGTAGGAGGAGATGGGGGGGAACAGACATAGACTTTAGCAAGGCATTTGACACAGTCCCACACAAAAGATTAATATACAAGTTAGCCAGCCTGGGTAAAGAATTGGCTGGAGAATAGGACACAGAAGTGATGATAGTGAGGTCCACTCTGAAGGAAGGGGTTACTAGTGGGGTACCACAGGGTTCAGTATTAGGACCGGTCCTCTTCAGTGTCTTTGTAAGTGACATTGCAGAGGGACTGAAAGGAAAAGTATGTCTCTTTATGGATGACACAAAGATCTGCAACAGAGTTGATGCACAAGGTTGGGTGGAAAGGATGAGAAGGGACTTGGCAAGGTTAGAGGAATGGTCAAATGTATGGCAGCTTAGATTCAATGCTAAGAAGTACAAGATAATGCACCTGGGAAACAAAAACCCAGGGGAACAGTACACAATGGGGGGTGAGATACTAACAGCAACAAAAATGGAAAGGGACCTGGGGGTAGTCATATCAGATGACCTAAAGGTGGGCAAGCAATGTGAGAGGGCAGCAAGGAGGGCTGGGGGGATACTGGGATGCACAGGGAGAGGCATCATCATTAGAAAACAGGAAGTTGTTATCCCTCTGTACAAACAGCTAGTCAGACCCCATCTGGAGTACTGCGTGCAGTTCTGGAGACGCAATCTCAGCAAAGACACAGACAGGATGGAAGCTGTCCAGAGGAGGGCAACTAAAATGGTGCAGGGTCTGCACCGGAAGACATATGAAGAGACTTAAAGAGCTTAATATGTATAGCCTCGAGGAAAGGAGGAGAGGAGGGACATGATAGAAACTTTCAAGTACCTCAAGGGAATCAACAAAGTCCAAGAGGGTAGCATCTTTCCAAAAAAGTGAGCAAGAACAAGGGCACAATTTGAAGATGGGGGCAGGCTCAGAGGTAATTTAAGAAGTATTTTTCACGAGAGGGTTGTGGATGCATGGAACGGCCTTCCAGAGGAGGCTGTGGAGTCAAAAACAGTGGTGGAATTTAAGCATGCATGGGACAGTCATAAGGCAATTCTAGGGGTTGGGGGTAGGAAGAAGTAGGCTGCTGGTTAACTAGGATCTGGAGCTTATCCATTAGGTAGGGAAATGGGCAGACTGGGTGGGCCAAGCGGTCCTTATCTGCCATCAAATTCTATGTTTCTAGAGAGGCTAGAGATACTCAAGATGCCTTTGTCAAGAACTGAGCAAAGGAGGAAGATGAAAACAGTAAAACAGCCATGAGGGAGAATCTTTAATCGAGGCAGTCACAGGAGCTAGAGGCTGTAAGGTGAGAGTATAGCATAGATTTGAAAGCTCCTAGGGAGGTGGAGGATGTAATGAGAGTGCTGAGGGCACTGAACCAGCTGGGGGAACGATAGGCAAAGGATCTTTGGCCCTGTGTGGTCCGGCATCTGGGGACCTGGAGAGGCTGGTGTTCCGAACTTCTGGTGAGATGGATGCTGGTATTCAGGCACAGTAGGTCTTGGGTACACAGTGGAGTGAGGCCCATGGTGGATTTTTTTGCCATCAAGCAGGTAAGATACTTTATGTGATTTGAGAGTTGCAGCCATCCTGTTTCAGTGTAGAGTTCACATGTATGATGAGTACGTCTTTGCGCTCCAGCGAGCAGCCGACAGGCCTTGTTTAGGGAGGTTGTAATGCGCCTAAGTGTGGTGGTTGAGGCAGAGCCACAGTTAATTAAGCCATAGCCTGTGATTGAGATGACAGAGCTTTGGATAGCAATTCTCAGTGCAGACTGGGTAAGGAACTGTTGGTTTCTGAACAGTATACCAATGCGCTGGTTCACCGTTTTCGCTGTGTTATCAATGTGGGTTGCAAAGGTTAGGCCTTGATCAAAGGTAATTCCAAGATATTTAAATGTTATCACTTGTTCAAGGGTATTTCTTGGGTACGTTTTGATAGTAAGTGGAATTTGCCTTTTCTTGTTTTGTGGACTGGAGAAGAGCATGGATTTTGTTTTTTTTTGTGATTTAGGACCAGCTTGTGATCTAGGAACCACTTCTCAACTTTGGAGAAAGCAAGTTGCAGGCTATGGAGTACGGGTTTCGGACCCTTATGAGAGGAAAGAATCATGGCATCATCAGCATAAAGGATTATTTGTTCTGGGCAGGATTTGGGGAGACAGAGTTTAGGAAAAGGTTGAAAAGGAGAGGGCCTAAGATTGATCCCTGGGGAACACCTGAGAGGACCGAATTTGAGTCTGAGAGAACTCCTGAGATTTTTACTGATTGAGAGCATTGGGCAAGGTAACTTTTTACCCAGGCACCTGGTCCTTGTGAGAGCCCAAGATTGTGTAGTTGTGTGATAAGTAAGCCATGGTGAACAGTATCAAACACCTTTGTTAGGTCAATGAAAACAGCTCCGGTTTGATATCCTTTGTCCAAGGCATTGTGTATTTCTCCTGAAAATTCCAGTAGGGCGGTCGACATACTGTGTCCTTTCCTGAAGCCATGTTGCTGCATGCAGAGGATGTTATACTTGTGCAGGTAGTCTGAGAGTTGGTCAACCACAATACGTTCAAGGGCCTTGGAGAGGGGTGGAAGTACTGATATGGGTCGATGGTTACCAGGTAGGGACTTGTCACCACTTATGAACACTGGGGTGACTATAGCAGACTTCCATTTGCTGGGAAATTGACTAAGGCAGAGGGAGAGATTGAAAATTTTGGTGAGTGGGTGCAGCACCTCTTTCATGGTAAGGGACAGAATTTTAAGGTCAATAGTATCACTGCTTGCTCTGGATTAAGAGATAGCCTTTTTTATATATTTGTAGACTTCATGTGCCTTGATTATTTTGAAGTGAAAAAGTGTTTGGTTAGGTGAGGCAGTAGGAGACGTTGGTTTTGGAGAGTTAGTATCAGAGAAGAAGTCCGTCGGGGGGACCCCACTGAGGTCTGTGAAAGTTTTACTTAAGGTCTTTGCTGTGACCATTGGGTCTAGGGTAGTGGTTCCATCTACAGTCATGATAGTGGAAGAGGACTTGGACTGCTTACCCGTGATATTTCTGATGTTGTCCCAGAAAGATCTCCCATCACCCCAGCAGTTGGAGAGGGCATTCTTGAAATAGGAGCTCTTCATCAAACGAATTTGTTTAGTACAGTGGTTTTGTGCCTGTTTCTACTTTTGGGCATCCGTCAGGGAGCCTGTGGCTCTTGCTATGGCCCAGAGGTGGTCCCTAGCTTTGAGCTGGGCCAGTAGTTTGACCGTGAGCCAGGGATTTGAGAGCGCTTTGATTTTGTACTTTTTTATTGGTGCGTACGTGTCACAGGCAGTGTTGAATGTAGTGATAAAGTAATCTAGGGCTGAGTCAACATCTAGAGTATTGTATATTAGGGACCGGTCTTGCTGAATGAGACATGCCTTGAGCTTAGCAAGGTTGCCATGAGGTAGCACTCTGCTTGAGATGGTTTTTGGAAGTGGTTTTCGGAACTTATTTGTCCAGGTACAGATCACAGGGGAGTGGTCACTGAGAGAGTCCGGGAGAACAACTGTGTTTATGTGGGCTGGGTGGTTAGCAAGGACCCAGTCAATGACAGTGCTAGTTCCAGTTTTGTAGTTTTTTCTAGTAGGGGAGCTCACAATTGGCGTTAGGTTAGCTGCTAGAATAGCATCCTTGAGGGACCCAACGTCAGATGCGAGCCAATTAATATTAAAATCACTAAGGAGAAGGAGCTCGGTGTCAGGTGGTTGCGATCTTACGAAATCAAGCACAGTCTGGAGGCCGGATCCTGGATCTCTAGGAGGGATATAGACAGCGGTCACATTGAGCACTTAGACAGGGCAGAGAACAAATGCCACAAATGACCCCTCAAGGGCCCTTGACAACTTCCTGACTGTCTTCACCCCACTGCAAGGTATGCTCCCCTCACAAAAAGGAGGGTGAGAGGCACTGTCACAAAGTAGATCCATGGAGGCCGTTTTTCTCTGATGAAACAAAGGGACAAATGCCGGGCGAGATACAAGACCTCCCTCAGTACAAACAGCTGAGGAACTCATGCAAAAGAGTCTTCCACTCTGCAAAAAGTTGAGTTCTATCAATCTGCCCTACTCTCCACAGCCAGAAACCCGAGGAGATTCTGGCAGAACATTAAGAACGCGGTTGGGGGTTCCGCCAGAGCTCAGGTCTCTGATATGCACATTGGCAGGATAAACTGCAACAACCCCCTCACAAATGCCAATGCATTTAATTCCCTGTTCTCTAACCTGCCAGCTCTCCCCAACCAGCCACATGACCCAAAGGATCACGTCCCCCCACCCAGTGGGAAAACCACCGACCGCCCTTCTACCTCAGGGTCATCTCCATCATGGAGACCCAGAAGCTCCTCATTGGACTCTCCCTCCACACTGGTGCTGGGCACGACTGCCTTGAGCCCAAACTACTCAGGCTAGGGGCACCTTTTCTAGTCCAACCCATCACCCACGTCTTCAATGTATCACTAACCTCGGGCATAGTCCCAGACATCTGGAGGATGGCCAAAGTCATCCCTGTTCCCAAACATGGTGACCCAAAAGACCCAAAGAATTATCGCCCTATAGCGATCCTGTCAGGGATCAGCAAACTTCTTGAAAAGGTAGTCACCTCGCAGCTCACCCGCTACCTACAGACCCACGACCTACTCTCTCCTGCACAGCATGGTTTCAGAAAAGGGCACACCACCTCCACTGCCCTAGCAGTTGTTACCTCCGTGATCAGGTCTGCTGCTGACCGAAGCAATCTGACCAATGCCATCTTCATGGATTTCTCGAAAGCCTTCGACCAGGCTGACCACGCCCTACTGTGCTCCTCTCTCATGTCCCTTGGCTTCTCCTCCCCCGCCCTTGCCTGGATCAATAATTACCTCTCGGGCAGGCAGCAGTATACCAAGTTCAAAGAGGCCCTGTCTGAGCCCGCTCAGGTAAACTGTGGGGTCCCCCTGGGCTCTGTCCTGGGGCCTCTCCTGTTCTCCCTCTCCGTAAATGAGCTACCCTTGGACCCGGTGCATGGGCGCTCAACTCTGTACGCAAATGACATAGTCATCATGAACAGCCCCCGGGAAATCTCTGCCATCAACGCCAAGCTAAACTCTGACTTCAACCAAATCCAAACCTGGCTAAAGGACCACAAGCTTACAATTAACCTGCAAAGGACGCAGGTCATGCTCTTTGGCTCAAAAGCCAAGACAAAAGCTGTCCTGGACCCTCAAAAGATCTCAGGTGCCGAAAGGTCCATTTTACAAGTTGCAGATTCTGTCAAGTACCTGGGGGTGGCACTTGACCCACAACTGGATCTGAATCTGCATATACGCAATACATATAAGGCCTCAAACTGCAAGTTGGGCCTTGCGTACAGCGCGAAAAGCTGTCTCATCCCATCTGCCCATTTCGCCTTAGCCAGGGGGAGGGTCCTTCTACCCACGCTCTGCTATGGACTTGTCACTTTCACCCACGTTACAAAAACTAGTCTCGCAAAATGGGACACAGAGTACAACAGCGTATGTTGCTTTGTGCTCTCAGCTCCTCGCCTTACCCACCACTGTGAGCTCTACTCCCAGCTTTAGTGGCTCCCACTGGAAAAGCACTGCTCCTTTGTTATAGGTAACTTCATAGACAATGTTGCCAGATCTGCCACGCCCTCAGTCCTCGCTGAATCCCTCGTTCCAGCTACCCCCTCCTACCATTTGAGATCCAGTAACTCTCATGCCCTCCTGGTTTCTAAGACTCGTATCCAAATGGGTGACCAGGCCTTCGCAGTGTACACGCCCAGGTTATGCAACTCCCTCCCATCAAGCACTCGCTCCTCCCCTTCCCATCCCTGCTTTAAAGCCTCCCTCTGGGGCTTTCTCAAATCAGCCTCTACCTGCCTCTGCACTAGACGACACCCCTCGACCTATGCCTCTCCGACTGGCTGAGTCATTACCTAACTTATCTGTCAAAGGCAGTTGCCCTCTGTACTTTATTCCCAACCGAGCTCAAAGTTTACTAGTAGGATGGGACTGCTTAGGTGCAACTGCTCAAACAGTGTGTGCATAGTTACTGTTCTATCTCCGTATTTTGCTCTGGGCCTCCTCTATCTCTAGAGCGTTGCTGCTCAGTATGACGATCACTGCCTTTCATGAGTGTACCATACTGTGTTATTCTACCTTCTGACTGCAATGTAAACACCTGTTTCTTGTACTGACCTTGCTGCTTGATGCTCTTAAATGTAACCTCTACTTGTTTTGCCTGATGTTCATGAACGTACCTTGTAATCTCCTGGTTCGCACCTGAAAATAGGCACTTGGTTGTCTAGTGTGCTTACCCGGTTAACAAAAGCAAATAAATAAATATTGTCCGTCTGGACTAGCAGTGCTCTCTTTGAAAGGATGGTCTGAAAGGCATGTAGGGTGTACAGAACCACCCACATCTCTAGAATGTTGATGTGTAATGACATCTCCGCTTGGGACTATGAACCCTGAGTCCGATGGTCCCCCAGGTGTGCTCCCCAACCCAGGCACGAAGCATCCGTGGTGAGGGTCCATAAAGGGGGGGACTTCAGAATGGAAGTTCCTTGGACAAACTGAGAAGGACTAGCCACAACTGGAGATCCCTCTGAACTGCTCTGGAGACCAGAATAGGGTTGTCCACATCATTCAATCGCTGATCCAATTGAACCCAAAAAGTCCACTAGGATATCCGCATATGCAACCTGGCTAAAGGAACTGTGGAGATAGAGACTGCCATCAGGCCCAGCAAGCACAGCAATGCTCTGGCCGGAAGATATCTGGATGAGATCACCAGAATGACCTGCTCCCAGAGTCTCTCTGCTCTGTCTGAAGGGAGAAAGGCTCTGCATTGGACCGTGTCCAAAAAGACTCCTATAAACTTTAGATTCTAAGAGGGGGTTAAGGACGACTTGGGAAACTGACTGTAATCCCCAATCAAGAAAAGAGGTCCAGGACAGAGTCCAGAAGGTTGTCACTGGATGGAACTGAAATGAGCCAATCATCCAGGTATGGGAACACCGCTATACCTTGGTGGCGTAAAACCACTAGGCACTTGGTAAAGACCCTGGGTGCCGAGGACAGGCCAAAGGGGAGAGCTGTAAACTGAAAGTGCTTCCCCCAGAAGCAAAACCTCAGATAACGGCGGTGGCCTGGGAATATCGGAATGTGCAGGTAGGCATCCTGCATATCCAGGGCACATAGCCAGTAATTCTGCTGTAGCAGTGGCAAAAAGCTCTGAACAGTCAGCATGCAGAACCTCTTGTATTCGATGAAGAGGTTGAGGCTGTTGAGAGCAGGATGGGTCTGAGGTTGCCCATCTTTTTTGGGACCAGGAAGAAGTGGGAGTAGTACCCCTTTCCCCTCTGGGCAATAGGCACAGGTTCGATAGCAGTCTTTTGCACCAGAGTAATGATCCTCTCCTTGACCAATAGTGCTTGGTGTAGGGAGTAATGCAAGCAACTGGGAGGAGAGTCTGGAGGAAGCTCCAGAAACTCGAGCATGCGTCCTTGTGAGACAAGCTGAAGTACCCACACATCCAAGGTGCTCTCCTCCCATGCCTGGACGTGATGGGTGAATCTTCCCCCCACTGGCTCCATCTTTTGTAGTGGAGGGGAGGGAATGCTGGGCGAGTCAGGAGACAGAGAGGCACGGGGGGGGGCAAAGGCCCTACAGCCTGTCTCTGGTTTTTGGTGACTGGTGGAGAGGAAAAGGAAGAGCATGCTGCTCGCCTTTTGTTTTGTTTCTTAGGGGCCGCTTGCTTCCCTTGGCCTGACCACAGTCTTGGAGGCCCATGATCAAGTCCTTGGTATCTCCTCCAAAGAGGACAGATCCCCTAAAAGGGGCGTCCAATATGAATGCCTAGACGTCTGAAGCGAGACCAGAAATCCGCAGCCAGGTGTGCTTCCTAAAAGTAAAGGCCATAGCCTAACAGCAGACTACAAAGTCCACAGAGTCATAGGTTGTCCTAAGGGTGTGCTTACAAGAAATTTTGGACAGACTGAGATCCTTGGCAATCTCCATCTTCAGGTGTGAATCCTCCAAAGAGGAACTCTTGTCCTCCAACTTGACCAAAGTTGCTTTTTGGTAAGACACCATCTGTGCCACATAGTTTAATGAGTGTAGGGCACAGGTGGCTAAGGAACAGACCTTTTTGCCATACTCTTCCATCTGTCTGGACTCCTTGTCTGGAGGGAGGGGATGTACTCATGTCTTGGGGTTAGCTGAGCGATCATGAGCAGCAGTAATTACTAATGAATCTACCCTTGGGTTAGAGTCCAGGAAGGGAATACCTTTAGTTGAACGATAAATCCTGTCTGCCTTTTTAGGGACAACAGGGATGGAGTGTGGCAGTTATCAAATGGTGGACATAAGGTCTTCATGTGGAGTTATCCGGGGGACTGGGATGGGTGTTGTATCTAGATCCAGATGCTCTGCCAGACACTGGTGCATAGGGTCCAGATCCTCCATATGCCAGCCACTGGCTTGCTGAATAATGCGGAGGAGTTCCATAAAGGTAGGGTCCTCTGGGGGAGACTTAGGAGACTCCTTGCCCCAGGTAGGGAGGATAGCTCGTCTGATGAAGATTGAGACATATCCTCATCCAAGTTGGGTGGATCTTTGCCCTCTGGACATTGAAAATCTGGCAAGGAAATGTCCTGAGGCATGTACTGTCTGTTGTAGGACAGGGGTCGGGGGGGTTCTGCCACCAGGGTGGAAGGCCTACTTTCCAGGTCAGAAAAGAGCTGAGACCTTGCTTCCTTCCCCAATGACTGGATCACCATCTTGAAGTCTAGTTGTGGAGGAGGAGGAGTTGTGTTAGTTGGGGGCGAATAAAAATAAGCTCCTGAACCCGTAAAATGAGGATGGGGTACCCTTGGTAATATGGGTAACCAAGTTGGTATCCAGGAAAATAGCTCTGGGAGCAATGGGGTATCGATGGACCCGATGGCGGGGGGTAAAAGGCCTGATGCCCGGAAAAAATCTTGGACAGTAGATCTTGACCCAAGGGCTTGGAAGGACCAGGGCAGATACCAGACGTCATGATAGTGGACATTGAGACAGTTGTTTTCGGGGTGGCTGATGAAAAAGTTATGAATGTCGTGATTCCAGACATAAGGGTACCTGGCATGAGCCCCAAGGATGTCAGACCCTGTATGAGAGGCCTATCGGTAGGCCCTGATGGAGGGGGCTGACGAAAGATACCTGACAGTGCTGCTGTCATAAGAATAGGGGCAGCAGACGTGAGGTGGCCTGATATCTAAATAGTTGACGAAGGGTTAGGATCCTTTGGGAGGACCCGAGGGATTTCTTTAGTAGTGGGTGATGAAAGAACAACTTCTAGGTGCCCTTCTTCCTCCTCTGTCCCAGGCGTAGGCTGCTGGTCAGGGGAAATCAATGGGGGAGGTAGAGAGGAAGTCTCCCAGCCAGGCAGGGCCGGGGGGGTTGACTGGAAGAAGTCAGACTGCTCTGCTGGATGTCGGATGATGCAGCATGAGCCCCCAATGGGAGAGCAATGCCTGGGCAGTCATTGGAGATGGCCAACTTACCAAGCAAAAGAGCGACCAGGTGGTGGAGGATAGAACCCTCGACAGGCTTATCAGTTGGAGCCAGGCAGACCTTAGGTCACTTCTGGGCAGGGTCTGACTTATTGGTGGCCAGGCAGGCCCCGGAAAAGCCAGGGTCCAACTTACCGGCAAGTACCTACATTCGCCAGAGAAGCCGGCAGGTGACTTATCGGTGGTAATCAGCTGAAAAACTATGGCACTGGAGGTCATCCCGGAAACTGGCCGAGTCTCCACGAGGGTCGGCAGCGGGGAAAGGGCCTTGCTGGTCGAAGGCTTGCTAGATGAGGATCGGTGCTGGTCCTCATGACGCTCCTTCTCTTTGTGCCTCTCCTTGTCTTTCTTCTTCTTGTGTTTATCCGAAGGGGAAGAAGCCGAGTCCCAGATCTGTTGCATCTCCTTCTCCAGGGAAGCCATCAGAGATTTAAGGAGATGGGTCTCTAAAGCCTGCTGGTGTCGCTTGCATGTGGCCTGGTAGAAAGGTTGGCAGTTGCAGCAGGCCGCAATGTCGTGATCCGAGCCTAGACAAAGGAGGCAGAGATCATGGCCATCTTTGTGTGGTATCTGCACCCCACACTTGGTTCACTTCTTAGCCTTAAGAGGGGGTGACTGAGAAGACATATACTACGAGTTTCGGACTGAAATTAGCTAGAAAATAAAGAACATGGTGATTGACAAGATGCTGGAATTACCGTGAGGTACTAGTGCTGGTCGATGGTGGGAAAGGACTGGAAAGTGGGCGCGGGGACCGCCCACTACATAGGATCATGCTGATGTCCATACATAATGTCGGGTGGGTGGTGCCCCGCCAGACACTGCTGGAAAAGTTTGCCGTGCAGTCCTGACGCCAAAGAGCACAGTCCTATCAGTAATGACCTACTGCAGGAACCCTCTCAAAGTAAGACCAATTCTTTCTCTCCTTGACAGGGATTATGCCTGACTTCTACAAATGTTACACAGATGATTGTGTTGGGGGGGGGCACCTCCTACTCAAGGGAAACCCTCCAAATCTTCTTGGACAAGTATACCAAGGTCCATCCTTCCCTTCAGTACACTGAGCAAGAACAAGGGGACACAATTTGAAGATAGAGGGGGGACGGCTCAGAGATAATGTGAGGAAGTATTTCTTCACAGAGAGGGTTATAGATGCATGGAACGGCCTTCCTGAGGAGGTCGTAGAGCCAAAAACAGAGGGGGAATTCAAGAATGCAATGGACAGACATAAGGCAATTCTAGTGGGAGGGTAGGAGGAAGTAGGCTGTTGGTTAACTGGATCTGCAGCTTATCAGTTAGGTAGGGAAATGGGCAGACTAGGTGGGCCAAGTGGTCATTATCTGCCACCTGTTTCTATGTTTCTGTCAAAGTATTCTCCTACACACTGGCTTTTCTAGAGATCAAATTGTTGGTGCAGAACACTGATCTGAAGACATCAGTTTATTACAAACCCACAGAATCACACAGCTTTCTCCTCCCCAGTTCCTTCCACCCCAAACATGTTACGAATGGTCTGTCATATTCACGGTTTCTTTGACTTTGCAGGTTATGCAGCGAAGATGATGATTTTGCTGAGCAGGCTCAAATAATGCTGTTTCTTTTTTTTTTCAATTAACTGGGGATACACAGAAAGCACAGCGGATGGAGTACTCTCCCCAGGTCAGTAATGTAGACCATAACCTTCACCTCACAGGAGGGACACTCTTATGCAGTGATGAACACGAATCCCAATGGTGCTTCCCTTCCAAATTAACACCCCTTCGCTTCACAGGACCATCATTAGGAACTTTCTTGTTCTGCACAGTGAGTGTAACATTGAAGTTTCCTTTACAGAACTATCCATTGCCTCCTACTACAGGCTATCCAAATGGCAGAATCTCCTGTAATATAACAGCCTCTATACTCCTTACACTTCCTTCCTACCAAGTACCAAAGGCTGCAACAGAACCCTGTGTTATAACTGCAAATTTATTTCTAGTGCCATTGAAATTCAAGGTCCCACAGGTGTTTCTTACATCACCAAGGAGTCCTCCTACGCTTCCAGTAATGTGATACACTGTATTCTTTGCAGGAAATGTGCAGCTATCTACGTCAGTGAAACTGGCAGCTGCCTGGCTGACCAATTCAGGAAACATAACAGGTCAGTCAGTAATGGAGACACTGATGAACCCACTGTATCTCATTTTACCTCCAGGGACAATAATGCCAATGATCTTTCAATTTGTGTCATTCAGCAAGGTTACCAAGATGATGATCAAAAATAAGCACAGAAACAAAGCTTATTATCCAAGTTCATTATCTGTCTAGGCTCCCAGCAGCCCTCTGGTTTAAAATACTGACTTCTTTTCTGCTAACAACCTTTATCCACCTTACTGTATACTACTGTAGTCTGTCCTTTTAACCCCCATCACAGCTTTGCTTGTACAGTACATGGTGCAAGGTATGTTTGCATGTGTGGGGCCATACTCACGAGGGCATTTAAGCTATGTGTGCGTATCTATTTTCATTTTCTCCAGATGTCTTCGTCTCTTTCCCCATCTTTGCCACCTTTCAGTCTTCTTACTATGCCCTGTTAATTAGTCCCCACATGAGGACTCCTCAACTCATTTGTTGCAATTTTTCTCCTAGATCATCCCCTTTTTCTTTCCTCATATATGTGTGCATATATATATATATATATATATATATATATATATATATATCCTGTTTCCTTAACTCTCTACTAACTTGCTTTTTTTCTTTTCAACTTTTCGATAATTACTATAGAAGACATATGGTCAAAACATTGATTCTAACTTTCTGTTTTCATTTTTGTTAATAGTCAAATTTTATTAAGTTTGCAAGATAGGTGTACAACATAGAACACAACATACTTAATAATGCAGTTCATGAATTAAGGAAATACATACATGTCACTAAATCATTCTTGAAAGATCTAGTTGTTTCATGTTACCTTCACGAGAAAGTGCAAAACTGCAGTGTGCCGGGCCTAACACATTGATCTAGGAGTCTAGGTATATGAGGAAGGTCACGACACCATGTAGACCTAAAAGCAGACATCTAACTTTCTGTTTTCATTATGTGTATAATATCACCTTTTTATTCTGTTTTCAGTCCACATGCTGACACACCATATGTTCCCCCCTAGGTAAAGCACCAGATAAACATTAAAGTGCAAAAGGAAATCAAATGATCAAGAGAAGACATTCTTGGATGACTCAGCATTTGAGATACTAAGTGAAATCCTAACCTTGTAAACATCATTTGCTCTACTGCAAAAGATTCCAATCTCCATTTAATTCATCTGCTTGAAAATACAGGAATAAAGCTTTGATTTGCAGTACAATATTGGGGGAAAATCTAGTCATGTCTCTTTTAAGGAATTACTTTAACAAGCTATGCATAAGAGGCATCTACTGAACATTGTCACTTGTAGCAACTGAGTCATCCTAGAAAGCAACACGCCAATATCAAACATCTGACCGTTGGGGAAATTATAGTCATCAGTCCCTAGCCTTAAGATGCATTAAACTCTGATACAACAAGATTAAGCTGTATCCCATGCATTATTTAGCCCTACTGATTCCCTGGCCTTTCAGAAAGCCTCTGCAATAAACAGCTTTTGCTCACACTCTGTGCCGTGACTTCCCCAAACTATTTCTCATGCACGCAAAAAGCACTCCTGCTGTCCCCAGATGCACATTACAGACTACTGGTGGCAGAACAATTCTCCAAAGCAGATTTCTTCTAAGCTGTACTAGGCAGGGATCGTAACCCTATCCTGCAAACAAAAGACCCTTTTGCATCCACATCACCAAGAAAAACTGTGGCTGCCTGTACCCTTTATTTCTTACTAATTAAAATAATGTTTTCAAAAACAACAATAGGTGTAGACACAGCAGTTGCTGTAGGAGGCCAAGAATTACCTTACAGGATACCTTAGCCAGTGCTTTGCCACTGCACTGTCCTGGAAAACAAATCCCTGGATGACATACGTGATAAAGTAACCCTGTTGAACAATGTCACCCTTTACTTGTGCATTGCAGATTTAATACTTTTTTGTGGTGTTTCAAATCTGTAACCATCTCAGCTCCCCATCTATCCACTGCGCTATACAGAACAACTAAGATGGCCTGTGTTAGGAGGTCTAAACCTCACTTTTAGGTTTTTGGCAATAATGGGCATGCAAGGAATTAAAGACACGTTGCATAAGAGTAATAAACTTGTTTATTACTACCAAAAGGATAATCACAGTTGCCTTAAGCAGTTCTTACCAATACAGACTGGGAGCCAATGCTAAGCGTTCCCTATACCTTGAGGATTTTTTGTGTCTTTGGGTGTCTCCGAGGTAGAAGACGTAATGTCTTATATTATATAACTACAATAATTACCATGGTTACTGTAAGACAGAAGCATTTTTAGTTACAGAGTTGAGCCCTATTGGCTAAATTTGAGGTGGCTTCTTAGTCCAAGTGACGTTATACAATTTTGTATTGGTCATCACTTTGCAAAGACAAAGTACAGTTTGCATATAGCAGTGTAATAATACAACTCAGAAGATGGCAATGCCAACTTATATATTATAATCATTACAAGCAAGAAATACATATGTGTATTAGAAAGTAAAGTGTATAACAATAATATGCATACATATCCTGACACCTACTCTTATACAGTAGATGCCGTTAGCCCTATACGTTAGTATAACATATACCTGAGTGTTAGCTGTCTACAGTGTACCTGTGGGGGTACCAATATGGGTGCAGGGACCTTGTGTAACACCTGGAAAGTCATACGTCACAATGTTGATGGAACAAGAGTGCTCCACAACTAATACATTAATATTTATGCCAGGTTGCTGGTTTGCTATTATATTAGCAATATACTGGAGTTCAATGCTAGGAAGTGCAAAATCATGTACTTGGTAGCCAGAAACCCTGGGAATAGCTACTGGCTAGGGGGAAGTACAGTTATCCACCTCAGAGGAGGAGAAGGATCTGGGGGTACTAGTCACAGGGGGCATGAATCATTCTGGGCAGTGCTGGAAGGCAGCAGCCAAAGCCAATAAAATGCTGGTGTGTATTGCCAGAAGAATTACCTCTAGAAGGAAGGAAGTCATCCTGCCGTTGTACAGGTCCTTGGTGAGACCGCACTTAGTACTGTGTGCAGTTCTGGTGCATCTGTTTAAAGAAGGATGTCAAACTACCGGAGGGGGTGCAGAGTAGGGTGGCAAAGATGATCCTAGGCCTGGGGGGATAAACCATATGAGGAAAGACTGAGGGAGCTCAACATTTATTCCCTGGAGGATAGAAGGGAGAGAGGTGATATGATTGAGACCTTCAAATACTTAAAGGGCATGAATAGGGTTACTACTGAGGGCTGAGGCTGCTGCCTCTCTGCCCTGGAACTTTATACTGCACTTCTACACTCAGTCCCCTAGGACACTAACATAACGTTCTGTCTCTCTCTCCCCCGCTCTTTTCTCTCTCTCTCTCTTACCTGTAACTGCTTTGCTGACCTTGATACTTAAAGTATTCCTGTGTTTGCGTAATTGTCAATTGGTAGCCCCTCCTACCAAATCGCTTTTTTCTATGATGTATGTTGTATTTCAATGTTTATTTGAATACCATTTAGTTGCTACTCTCTACTTATTGCCGTTTATTACGATTTATGATGTATTGTCACATACCTGTCTTTTTATTACTTAGTTAGCCCCCCTCTGTCTGTTCTCCCCTCCCTCTGACGTGGAACCTTTGTAAATGAGCTATGTTTAGCTCAAAGGTACTTGTAATCCGAGATGAAATAAATAAATACATTTTCAAACTAAGGGAAGGGGAACACAAGGGTGCATAGTTTAAAATTTGGGGGGGTGGGGCATTCAAGAGGGAAATGAAGAGGCACTATTTCAAGGAAAGGGTGGTAGCAAGGACGTGATTTTGCTGAAGACAGTGGGCAGTTTTAAGAGGGGGTGGGACACAGTCAAAGGTTATGTCAAACCTAAGGAGAAACTGGGGAGAAGGGAGTAAGTGACTGAGAGGATAACTCAGGTGGACGGGAAAGAGGTGTGGGGGCAGCTGCAGTAGAGTAGACTAGAAGCTGCACACTCTAGCAGACTTGATAGACTGTTATGGTTTGTATCTGCAGGCATTGTCATATGCTCATATTACCATGTTCATGGTTATCCCTTAACAAATCAATACAGAACATATGAATTAGACTTTTAATAAAGTTCCATGATTTCTTTTTTGTTAGAACTCTGCTACTGTTACAAGAAGCTGTGCTGAGATTTTGTAGGCATTCTGCAGTACTTTTCTTGAAATTCTGAAGAGATTCTACAATATTTTTCTTTCAAAACTGATGTGTACTTGCGTAGGGTCACATTCCAGAAATCTACTAGAATTCCTTTAATCACATTTCAGCTCTGAGACAGCAATAATGCTGAGTGGCACTGACACGTACCCTATAATTCTGCAAAAACATATAGAATAGTGTGTGGGGGCCCATACACAACAAGGCTATTTTTCCACCAAGTGGTTACCATAATGACGAGGACCTCAACAGCAAAGCTCGAGAGGTTGGTCTGTCGTCATGGTAACCAGGAGGTGAAAGAATAGCCCTGTTGGGCATCTGGGCTTTCATACACTATTTCGTATAGTATATGGTGACAAAAAAAATCACAAATACTTACTGCTTGTTCTTTCAGCTGTCAGTTCTTTCAGCTGTCAGTCTCTGCCATCCCATTGTGTTAGACAGAAAAGGAAGTGCAAAAGAAGAAGGAAACCACTTTGGTTCTCAAATATAGTAGCAGAAAAGGTCAGAGCCAAAAGGCTGGCCTTCAGAAAATATAAGGGAACACAGCGGGATGAAGATAGGGAGGCATACCAAACTGCCCTAAGGGAAGCAGGTAAGGCAGTAAGGCAGGCAAAGTCCCAAACTGAGGAAACACTAGCACGAACAGTAAAGAAGGTGACAAGACTTTCTATAGATACATTAGTGAAAGGAGAAAGTCCAGAGGGGGTATTGCTAAGCTTAATGGAGAAAAGGGAGCATGTGAGGAGGAGGACCCTGTAAAGGCATCTATCCTAAATAGATACTTTTGCTCAGTATTTACTGAAGAGAAGGTAGGGCAGGGCCCACAGCTCAGCATCATGGACACAGGGGGAGGGAGGTGAGCACTACTCCCTTCACAAAAGAAAGGGTCCTACAAGAGCTTGCTAAGCTCAGGGTGGATAAGGCAATGGGACCTGATGGCATACATCCAGGGTACTAAGGAGCTAAAGGAGGAACTAGCAGAGCCATTAGCAGAATTGTTTAGTGAGTCTCTGAGCACAGGAGAGGTCCCAGAAGACTGGAGAAAGGCTCATGTGATCCCCCCACAAGAGTGGTAGCAGGGAGGAGGAGGGAACTACAGACCGGTCAGTCTTACCTCAGTAGTGGGCAAGATTATGGAGGCACTCCTTAAGGAAAGGATAGTGCAACACCTGGAATCCATAGGGGCACAGGATCCAAGACAGCATGGGTTTACAAAGGAAGGTCCTGTCAAACTAATCTCATAGATTTCTTTGACTGGGTAACCAAGTGGTGGACCAAGGGGAGCAGTTGATGTCGCCTACCTTGACTTCAACAAAGCTTTGACACTGTTCCACATAGAAGATTGATAAATAAGCTAGGTAGGCTCGGGTGGGTCAGAAGTTGGTCAACTGGGTGGCAAACTGGTTGACTGGCAGAAAACAGAGAGTGGTGGTAAATGGTATACAGTCAGAAGAGATGCAAGTCACAAGTGGGTACCTCAGGGATCAGTCCTGGGGCCAGTCCTATTCAACATCTTCATTAGTGACCTCGCAGATGGACTAGAGGGTAAGGCTTGTCTGTTTGCAGATGACACCAAGATCTGCAACAGAGTAGATGATCCAGATGGGTGGGCAGAATGAGAAGAGATCTGGATAAACTAGCAGAATGGTCAGAAGAGTGGCAACTGGGATTTAATGCAAAGAAGTGCAAAATCATGCACATAGGGAAGAGAAACCCTGAAGCCACTTATAGGCTGGGAGGGAGTTGCTAGCAGTCACAAGGAAGAAAGAGACTTGGGCATCATCATCACTGATGACCTAAAATCATCCAAGCAGACCTCTAAAGCAGTAGGTAAGGCTAGGGGGTGTTAGGGTGTATTAGTAGGGGTATCACAAGTCGTAAGAGGAGGTAATAATCCTCTGTACAAGACATTGGTTAGGCCCCATCTGAGTACTCGTGCAGTATTGGAGCCACACCTTCACAAGGACATTAACCAAATTGAGGCAGTCCAGAGAAGGGCAACAAAATGGTGCAGGGACTGCATCAGAAGACATATAAGGACAGATTAACGGAGCTCAATATGTATACCCTTGAGCAAAGGAGGAGAGTGATATGATCGAGACATTTAAACACCTTAAGGGCATAAACAAGGTGAAAGAGTCTAACATGTTTAAATATAAGAAAAATAGCAGGACAAGAGGACACAGCATGAGATTAGAGGGAGGCGATTAAGGGGAATGTGAGGAATTCTTTTTCACAGAAAGGTGGTAGATGCATGGAATGGCTTACCACAAGAAGTGGTGGCTATGAATACAGTGCAGGGCTTCAAACAGGCATGGGATAGGCATAAGGGAGCAATACAAATGACTATGAATAGATAGGTCACAGACAGAGCAAAGGCCGATGGCACATTTATAAGGTAGAAAAAGAAATGGGCAGACTGGATGGGCCTTGAGGTCCTTATCTGCCGTCAACTTCTATGTTTCTATCTGCACTGCACTCTGCCTGCCAGTTTGCTTGCCTCTTCTTTCCCAGCAACACTGCAATCACCCACTACCCTCTGACCTGCGCCCCCCACAGTATACCCAACCCAGCAACAAGTCCTGAGACCACAGTCATCCCTTTTCCGTTGGCTAGGACTGCTTACATATTGTTTTTTTAATGAGGAGAGTGCACACTTAGCTATAACGCTACCAGGTGCAGCTCAAGAGTCAGTCAGAGGATCGGTGCTATTGCTGAATGACAAGAAGTCATTCTACTGCAGTACGAACTTCGCCACTACAGCAGAACTTTTAGAAGAGATTAAGATCTGTACTGAACAAGCTCACACCATACACTATAAATGTGCACACAACTTTAGTCCATTATATCCAGCTTTGGTTTGATATATTTGGTTTGGGAAATCAGGTTTTGTCCGCTATAACCGACTGTCTGTTAATAACAGTGTCCGTTATAAGTGGAGTGCACTGTAGGCAGATGTCTCATATAGCGGAAGGAAATGTGCATTCGATCATATCTTCCGTGATTCTGGACAAAGACTTCCAAGAGTTGTGCTTCATACACAGATGGTGTCACTAGCATGAGAGGGTATCACTATAAATTAGTACGTTTGTGCAGCATACTTATTAATGTCTTCCTTATGAAGTGTTGGGGAGGAACAGATATGGTGGACCTGGGGTGCCTTCTATCCTTTAATTAGTATGTAAATATCCAAGTTCTCAACTTTTCATCAGCCAGATTTGGAATACTTTTTATTTAGAATGGTGTGATGTGTGTATAAATAAGATACAATTTAAAAGTGAGAAAGGAAGTGTCCTAGCTGGGATTTTAACCTAAGTCTACCATTCCACTTCACCAACCAGTTGAGCTTCTAGGACAAATGGAAACCAGAGACTTCCATGGAGTCTCATCATTCTCGGTGCACAACCTGCAGCAACACAGATTTGAATTACATTGGATTACATTTTATTTAGAAGGGTGTGGTATGGATATTTCTGATATACAATATAAAAGAAGGAAAAATAAAATGAAGTAAGCTGGGATTTAAACTCCTGTCTATTTACAATATTCCACTGCTCTAACCAGATGAGCTACCAGGACAACTAGAAACCTGAGACTCCCACAGATGCACCTTTCTCACTGTATAACCTGGACCTATACAAATTCTAATTACATATCAGAAAGTTTCAGTGTGCATATATTTGCAACACAGTGTAGAAGTTAGAAAGAAATAAGTATCCTAGCAGGGATCTAAACTAGGTTTGCTCATGCACAGACAATTCCCAGATAGGGCACTTATTTCATTCTCACTTCTACACTATATCTCAAATGCGGAATGCTGGCTCTCAGAATGAGCAAAAAATTAATGTGTGGCATTTTAACCCTTGCTATGCCACAGACTAATAAATCAGTCCATAATTCCTATGCGTTCTAAGTCTGTCATCAGCCTAAGGGTTAATACAGAATTAAAACACAATATTTTACTGCATGTTGCATACCACCAAAAGCAACAACTAACTACTCCAGATTCCCTGGTAAAACCTTTTAAAGCATCTGAACAGCTAAGATTTCCCACTCCAGTAATTAAAGGAGGGGTGAACAGGATATCATATTTAAAACTTAAAGAGCTACTGACGCCTCAAAGAAAACTACATAATAATTAGGTACAATTCTGCTTTCATTCCATTTATATTTTGTATATTTCTCCTTCTCATAATTTATTACTAAAAAAATGTGTACGAATAAATCACTGTTGTCCCTTGCAGTTCCTTTTGAGTTCATCTGCCTCTACAGCTTACTACCTGCTTCAAGTCATAATCCTCTGTTGTGACATCACAGTCTGTTGCCATGGGAGTAACTGTGAGGTCACAAGCAGTGCTCTACGACTTCAGGTAGGGAGAAAGCAGCAGGAATAGATAAATGCTTCAGAAGCAAAGATCCTGTTTTCATGTAAATGATCTCACTACTAAATAATGAGGAGGAGGAATACAGAATCAATGGGAAATACAAGCTGGACAGTGCCTACATATTATGTTTTGTTAAAGTTCTCTGGAATGTGTCATCAGCTCTTTAAAGATCACTGGGAATATAAAATGTGCAGTACTTCCTGTAATTTTCACTTGGAGGTGTATCTGCAATATAAAAATGGAAGGAAGCAGACAAACCTCACCAGACTGGTGCTGCTGGTAGCTAGTAAACTCGAACAAAAGAAACAAAAACCATCTCATACACCAGAACGTCTGAAGTAAATCTATTTACTGCAGTAAACCATACCGATTGCAGACTGTCTCCCCTATATTATGAGGCAGGTAGTAGGGGTGTTGCAACTCTGCGACCAACTAGTGAGGAGCCAAAAGGTGACAGAGATCACTGCAGGACCTACCGAATGTTAGCATGACAAGGAGGAACAGACCCTTGAGGGAGGTAGACAGGGCACTAGTGCCGAGGGCAAGGGGACTGGACCACCAGGGAAACTGACACTATGGCATGAAAAATTGAAATTCCCTAGCCCAGAAGTGGGCTTAAAGGCACAGGGGCTGAAGTTTACAGTAGCACCACCAGTTCTCACCAGCTTTCTGCATAGTATACGCCCATGTAAAGACCTCCATGGGTGTCATTAACCAGTACATCAGTAGGTGCAAACTCCATTTGCACACAGACACATTTGACTGACTGATTTATATACCAGCTTAGTTGCGGCGGGACTTCTCCCCCAAACAGAATTATGGATACCCTTTTGTGTATTGCTCCCAAGTGTGGCAATGCAATGGGGGGGCTGTTTGTTCCCCTTTTTTTATGCCTCCACTCTTTGTGACTGAGAACTGGGCCTATCCTCTAAATAACAAAAAGAAAAAGAAGTGATGCTTAAGCGTACCACTGAACTGGGTTTCTGTCGCTGATGTATGGGCCTGGAGCTCTCGCGTGGTAATATTCTGTGGAAAACAGAATTATGCCACTTTAGTCACAGCACTGAGGATGTAGGAGAAATGAATTCTGCAAATAATGAGCAAATAGTTACTGAGGACCCAATAACTAGCAGTATGCACTATTCAGGATAGTTGTACTCAAAAAATTGAGAAAAAAGATAAAATAGAAACAAGAACAATTCAGTCCTGCCCCAAGAGACCGGTGCTAGCCACCTCACCTCACCTCCATCAGTCATCTCCAGCCCCAACCCCCTCCATTGCTCTTCCAATATAATAAACTTTATATCTGGCATCCTGCCAGCACTTCTCCCATCCTGTCTAACACACCCCTTTAGCCCTGTGATCCACTTAGACAAACAGCCCATTCGCTATCTTTCTTTAGTCTTCTCCTGATCTCCAAATCCATGACGCAAAGGAAGTGTCGACAGGTGCATTTCTAAATGACCTGTAAACATATATCTGGTTGTTCTGCCAGACACATTTGCTGTCAGAGACTAAGTCAAGCTAGACCATAATAAAATGGATGGTCACGTAGAATTCACTGCAGCACTGTGTCCAGGCGCATCCGGATCAGCGCAGCCCCTTCACAAATCTGAGCACTGCCAATGGAAAATCTGCCCCAAGGCCTCTGCAGTAGTCTCAATCCTATTAGTTTACAAAAAAAGAGTTTTTAACAATTAATGAAAAGATCTGGAACCTCTTTTGCAATGAGTGTTCACTGACTGCCTAATTAAATGTGTGATAATTCAAAGATTCATCTTTGCACAGATGACACTAGTATACATTACAGTAGCAACATTACTGCAGATGTGAATACTAAGAGGCAGTCAGATTTTTTTGTAAATACTGCCAGCATTTCCAGAAAATCATCCCACCTTTAATGGGAAAAACAGTGAAAACTGCTCTGGTCACTTAGCCTAAAGTAATGACAGCATTGACAAGGTTATCAATTGAAAAAAATGTCAATAAATTCAAGAGCCAGGGGTGTGCAGTAATCCACAGCTGCCATTTACTATCCATATTGATTATTTAGTGAAATCATTCTATAGCTGGCTTGAAACACTACTGAACAGCTCTTGCATTTTACTTTATGCATGGAAGAGGGCTGCACTGTAACTGTTGCTTTCAATACTGGATTATTCTTATATATTCTGTATTACTTCATCTATAACACTGAAGAAGCTGGGTATTTCTACACCTCCCATGCCCCTCTCATGTTCTCATTTTCCCAGTCTCTCACTGCCCCCAACGTCCCAGCAGACTCACCTCCTGCTTTCTGGTTTCCGACTTCCAAGCTCCTCTGGATCATTCATGACTTTTAAGGGACTCTGCATATCCCTGATGGGGGAAGGTGGGGAGAAAGGCCCTCTTCTGCAACCAGAGGATGTATGCTCCTATTAAGAGCATCTTAATCTCTGCAGAATGACTGCGGGAGAGGTAACGCACTGATAGGTCAGGTGGCGTGGGTACAAGCCAAGAAGCTCTTCATTAATCATGCCTAGAACAAGGCTACTTTCCATATTCAGTCCTGCTTATCCCCCCCACACACATCCCACATGCATGCACAAATCACTAGACATATAAGGGTCATGGCGTGTGGTCACCTATGCTGCCAAGCACTATTCAATCAGGTCACCACCAGCAACAGCTCTATCAGCAGTGTGCAGAAACATGGAACATAGACTCTGATGGCAGATAAGGGCTGTTTGGCCCACCTAGTCTGCCCATTTCCCTACCTACTGGATAAGCTGCAGATCCTAGTTAACCAACAGCCTATTTATTCCTGCCCCCCCACAAGAACTACCATATGTCTGTCCCATGTATTCTTAAAATCTCCCACAGTTTTAGACCCACAGCCTCCTCAGGGATGCTGTTCCATGCGTCCACTACCCTCTCTGTGAAAAAATACTTCCTCACATTGCCCCTGAGCTGTCCTCCCTCTATCTTCAAATTGTGTCCCCTCGTTCTTGCACATCTCTTTCTCCGAAAGATGCTACCCTCTTGGACTTTGCTGAGTTCACTGAGGTACTTAAAAGTTTATATCATGTCCCCCCTCTCCCTCCTTTCCTCAAGGGTATACATATTAAGCTCCTTTAGTCTCTCCTCGTATGGCTTCTCTTGCAGACCCTGCACCATTTTAGTTGCCCTTTTCTGGACTGCTGCCATCCTGTCTATGTTCTTGCAGAGATAGGGTCTCCAGAACTTGATACAGTACTCCAGACGGGGTCTCACCAACTGTCGTTCAGAGGGATAACAACTTCCTGTTTTCTGCTGGTGATGCTTCTCCCTATGCATCCCAGTATCCCCCCAGCACTCCTTACTGCCTTCTCACATTTCTTGCTAACCTTAAAGTCATCTGATATGATTACCCCCAGGTCCCTTTCCATTTCTGTTGTTACTACCCCTTCCCCCCATTGTGGAATCTTCCCCTGGGTTTTTGTTTCCCAGGTGCATTATTTTGTACTTCTTTGCATTGAATCCAAGCTGCCATACTTCTGACCATTCCTCTAACATTACCAAGTCCCTTTTCATCCTTTCCACGCCTCCTTGTGTATCAACCCTGTTGCAGATCTTTGTGTCATCTGCAAAGAGGCATACTTTTCCTTCCAGTCCCTCTGCAATGTCAGTTATAAAGACATTAAAAAGGACTGGACCACGTACTGAACCCTGCAGTACTCCACTAGTGACACCTCTTTCTTCAGAGTGGACTCCACTTACATTTACCTTCTGTGTCCTCCTGTCCAACTAATGTTTTACCCAGGCTGGTTAATTGGATTATTAATATTTTGTGTGGGACTGTATCAAATGCCTTGCTAAAGTCTAGGTAGGCCATGTCCACAGCCACTCCCTGGTCTAGTACTTTGCTCACCCAGGCAAAGAAATCAATTAGATTCATCTGACATGATCTTCCCGTTGTGAACCCATGCTGCCTTGGGCCCTGTGCTCCACTGGCCTCTAGGTACTCAACAATTCTTTCCTTCAGAAGTAATTCCATCACTTTCCCTACCACAGAGATCAAACTGACAGATCTGTAGTTTCCTGCCTCTGTCTTGCTCCCACTTTTGTGAAGGGGAATCACATCTGCCTTCCTCCAGTCCTCAGGTACCACATCATCCTCCCATGATTTGTTAAAAAGGGTAGTCAGTGGTGTCACTAGTTCTCCCCTTAATTCTTTTAGAATTCTGGGATGAATTCCATCAGGCTCCATTGCTTTGTCCACCCTTCCGTTTTAGGAGTTCTTTCAGAACCCTTTCTTCTGTGAAAGGACTGGGATCGACCCCCCATCCAGAGTGCTTCTGTTGATTGGATTAGGTACCTCTCCCGCCTCTTTTGTGAATACTGAGCAGAAGTATTTGTTCAGTATCCCTGCAATTTCACTGTCCCTCTCTGTCCACCCACCCTCCATTCTATTCAGCCTCACTATCCCTCCCTTTGTCTTTCTATGCTCCCTGATGTACCTATAAAAGGTTTTATCCCCCTTCTTAACTTAGTTTGCCATCTTTTTTTCAGTCTGGGTTTAATCACTTCTGCTCAAGGGGAGTGCCTGCAGGGATGCTCCTGAACCTCTTCGATGGGCTCTGCACTGAGGTCAGCAGCATGTCGAGTGGGTGTCCCACCGCAAGGTACCATGCAGCTGGCTAGGTTTTTAATTTTAAATGTCACTATCTGATTCAATGTAAACAACATGCATTATCATCTGTATGAAAAACTGACTGGATGGCCCATAAAAATCAGAGCTCTTCATGCACGTGACATTCAAGAGACAAGAGACGGAAGGCAGTGTAAACTAGTGGTTAGAGCACAAAACTGTGAAGACCCATGCTTGAACCCCCCACCACTGCCACTAACTCATCTGCGTGGCCCTAGTTGTACATTCCTCTGTCATTTCTCTGTATTTACCCTCCCAAGCTTTCCTTAATCTCTGTCAATCTTGTTTGACCTCTGTGTTTGTGTGTCCTTGGAAGGCAAAGATAATAGATCACTGCGCAAGTGCAAGTAAGGTGCTATAAAGATACAATCAGTACATGGTATTCAAGCAAACATTATTAAGAGTGGAAAAACTCTGAACAAACAGGGTTGGAATCAAACAGGGCTAGGGTTCAGTTTAGACCAGAAAACAGGAAGTTACACAGATACATACATAGAAATTGTTGGCAGATAAGGACCGCAGGCCCATCTAGTCTGCCTGTAAGCCCTATACTTGTGTAACCCCCTTGTTCCCAGGGGTTACTAGAATCCCAGCTAGAATCAGTGGAAGGCAGGGAAGGCAGTTAGTGAAATGCCAGTCAAATGGGTTTCATTCTCTCTCTCTCTCTCTCTCTCTGTTCTCAGTCTCTGCTGAGCTCTGGAGGGATGATGTCATATAAAACTGTTGTAGCAGCATAAGCCAGACTGGCCAGCTGCTAGGGAGCTAGCTTTAGAATGTTTGGGAATCTGTAGTTGGAGTTCAGTGGAGGAGGCTGCACTGTTAGGCAGCTCCTCATTCTGGTCTGTCAGAGAGCTACCAGTTTGTGTTTTTTTAAGTTCTCACCCTAGTGGTTGACAACTGTACCAGTTCTGGAAGTGGTGGAGACCTTGCCCTATGGTTTTCCCAGTGCCCCATCCCAGGAGGGATGGAGTGAACTTCAGGATGAAGGGGAAAGCCCCTGGTCCTTTTTGGACTCTTGAAGCTGCCTTGTGCAAACTGCTCTGTGAGTACCTTGTTTGTTTTCTGAGTAAAACCCAGGAGTACCTGAAATGCTTGTGAGGTAATTTTCTCTGACAAAGGGTCCTGGTCACCTAGCCTTTGGTTTAGAAGCTTTCTCCCTACTTTGGAGTCCTGTATGTGACTGTCCAAGTACAGAACTTTTAATTCTGACACCCAAGGGTGTGTGTAACATGTTAAGTGTGATAAACATTTAAGACAACAGCTACAGTTTTCTACAGTTGTGTGGTGGTATTAACCAGAAGAATGGCACAGTATAAGCCTGGAAGCAAAAGGTGGGAGACCCCCCCCATCTGGAGTAACCAGTTTACCTCTACGGGTTCTGAAGGGCACCTTTTACTTTTTCTTCGGTGCAACTGGCCAATGCCTGAGAAGAGTGTTTACCCCTGTATGTGGGTTGTTTTCTTTCAGTTTACCCCAGTATAAAGGATTCTGAAAGTTCCGAGCCTGTACATGCTCCCTGATGGTTGTGTGTACTACCTCTAACTCCTGTGAAATATGGGAACAGTACCAGTACCTGGTTGAATGTGCCAATTTCCAGTAGGAACCAGTGTGTGTTTTCTTCATCCTATGCTAAAAGGGAATTCAGGAATGTCTTTACCTCAGAAATCTGCATTACCAGTATGTGTAGCCCTATGGGGTCCATCTTCGCTTTATGATTATTCCTACTCTGTTAAGCGAATAAAAGCCACACTATAGAATCCCATCCTGGTTTGGACAGTAATGTTATTGCTTCCTTGTGTCTGGAGTTACTTGGGTGCCCCTGTCCAGAAGTGCAAACCTAGCGTAGTCCTAAGCAAACGTTTTCTCTCAGGGACCCGGGTTGTTGGCTATGGCAACTGGTCCCTACCAGTTGTGTGCCCAGTAGTTGCCACACTTGGTTGTCTGTGTCATGTAACAGACAAGTCCACCTTGTATATGGTGGCCATTGTAGCTGCATAGAGTGCATGTGAGTACAGAGATTTTATAATGTAAACCCCCACCCCTCTCTATCTCCCTAGATGTTGTGGTGAGAGGAGAAGCCCGGCTAGTTAAACAAGGGGGCCAGTGGGGGGGTTACACTTGTATGCAGTCACTGACCCCCAAGTGATCAATGGCTTTTCATCACTCCGTCATTTGACCTCTCAAATTCACAGACTGACTGACTACTCAAGTTGTCTTAAGACAACATAAAACACTGAATCTGCATGACTAGAGAGACTTTGGAGAGTAAACTATCATTCAGTTATTCTATACCCCATATATCACAGGCAACTATGACTTAGATAAGAGGAACAAAGTGGGTGATTATTTGATACCTATTATTGGAACAATAAGAGATTTACAAAACACAAGCTTTCAGACTACACCGAGTCCTTCATCAGGTGTAGCAGCCAGGTTCTACAGAAACCACATTTCTTCACTTAGTATAGAGAAATCTACTAGTAAATAAATGTTTACACTTTTACCCGAGTATGATAGTTCTTTTAATAGGGAAGTACGTAGAGAGAAAAAAAAAAAACAGTCCTTGAAATACTAGCTGGTCGTAAATCAAATTAGTGATGCAGACTGCTCTCCCAAAATGGATTGTGACACCAGAAGACCTATAAATTGCAAGATGTTTATATTCAGAGAGCCTCCCCAAATGCAGACTGTGTGTGTGTTAGAGACACAACAATATGAATAAAACCTTGTTAATGTATAAGGCACACTAAAGATATATATTTAATGTAAGACACAATACATATAAATATATGCACAGGAAATGCATATGTACCTGAACCAAGAAGAAGGTAGTTGTCAGTTAAAATTTGTAATGGGTCATGAAACAAAGGTTTATATTCAGTCCATGACTAAGTTTGAACTCGTAAGCTCACCCTTCTTGTAGATTTTGGAAGTAACCTTTAAGAACCAGAACAGAGAGATCACAGATGAAGTGATCAGATTGACAGAAATGTTGTCCCACTGGTTTTTCCTTCTTTTTCTCATTTATATTGTGTATGTATTAGTTTAGTCGGCTTTGAAGGGGTTGTCCGGTTTACCCCACACAGCCTGTATGTGGACACTTCTTACAAATGATGTAACAGACAACATGCTGGGATCCACACAACTCCCCTGTATCTTGAATTGCTTGTTTTGGGGGGTGTTTAAAATAAAGTCTGAAGTGGAACTATGCTCACATGTTTTACATTTAGGAATATCACAGGGTTTAGTGCCTCCTAGTGTTCTGTTGTTTTGGTCAGGTGTAAGATTGCTCCTAGGTACAAAAGGGCGGCGTGACACAGGAACACTGTGGTGCAGGGAAAGTGCCAGAATGATGGCCTTCTGGCCTTTCAGTTTGCTACCAAGATGGATTAATAAAGGACTACTTGCAGTTTTCTCCAAAAACCCTTTGTGGTTCTTTCAGTGCGGGTTTCTGGTTTTGTTGATAAGTTTGCTCCTGACAATCTGGTTGGATAAGTTAGGTGCTTGACTGAATGACAGAAAGGGTGTTCCAGAAAAATACATTTCAAGGTGTCATGCTCACTGAATACTGGTTGTAGGTCCTCTATAATTTTTCGTAAGGGCTCCAGATAAGGGTTGTATGTAACAACCAAAGGTGCCTAGTTGGTGGTGGTCTTTGTATGCAGTACTTGTTCTCTTGGCATAAATGTGGCACACTCCATAGTTCTGTCAGTTTCTCTGGAGGTGTGTCCCTGTTCAGTAAATAATTTTTTTTTCTTTCAATCTGACAAGGTGTTCATCTCTGTTCTCCTCACTCAAACACATTCAGTGGTATCAAAACGCGTGACTATACATTACAGATTTTTCAGTATGCCTAGGATGATTGCTGTTTTTGTGTAGGTATTTTTGTCTGTCTGTCGGTTTCCTGTAGATGCAGGACTGTAAGGTTCCACCTTTGATGGTAACTGTGGTGTCAAGGAAATTGATGCTGATGTCAGAGTACTCCTGGGAACGTTTAATGGATGGATGGATGTTAAGTTCCTGATGAAATTCTTTTAAGTGTGTGAGTACCTTCTGTTCAAATTATAAATATATCATCAATATTTCGGAAGAATGCATGTGGTTTGATTTTACATTGTTTCAGGAAATCCTCTTTTAAATTAGCCAGCAAAAGGCTGACATACCGTGGAGCCATCCTGGTGCCCATTGCTGTTCCCATACTGTGAACATACTCTGTTTGCTGTTGAAACTGAAGATGTTGTGGATCAGAATAAATTCAATAAGACTGGCAATGAATTTTGGGTGGGTGACAAGGTCCTGTCCTTTCTCTTGTGGGTATCTTAAGATGGGCTCAAATGCCATCCGTACGTGGAATATTAGTGCAGAGGGAGTTCACATCCATCGTGGCCAAGATTGTATTAGGCAGTAAATCTCTAAAAGCAGAAAGTTTACACTTTGTGTGATTTAGTGTACAATCCCACCCCGGTTTAGTATTTGAGTTGGGGGTTGGAACAAGCCCCCTGATGGGAAGCAGAGCCCCTGCAAAACACTGAGAATGCTGCTGGCAATATATCGAGCTGTACTGACAGCACGGTATATTGCTGCAGCATTCTGTCTTGAGACATTATGACCCTGTGTCTATAGAATGCACCTGGCTTAAGTTCACCAGGGATGAGATTGGTTATTTTGTCATAGACATGCCTAGGAAATGATTTATCAATGTCCTATATTTCTCAGATGTATTGTGCAGTCAGATCACTAGCCAGTTCCCTATAGCTGATGTGGTTCATTAATTGCCTGTTTGCTTCATTAACATAATCTTCGTGGTTTAAGATTACAACTGCAGAGCCTTTGCCAGTTTTCTTAACAATCTTATGGTATGGTTGGATTTCAGTGGCTGTACTGCTCTCCTTTCTAATAAGGAAAGGTTTTAGCCAATTTTTTTTTGCTTGTTAAGGATCTGGAAATCAACTTTCTGATGAAAACACTGCATGTAAGTGTCCAGTTTGTCACTGCGTCCACTGGGGGATCAGATTTCTTTTTCTGATGAAGTGCAGATGTCTGGGATTTCTCTTTCTTGTGAAAAATTATTTTACACGCAGTTGATGGAAGTGTTCTTCTAGTTCACCACAGAACTGTATTTTGTTAAGGTCCTTGGTTGGGCAGAATGAAAGTTTCTTAGAGTACACATAATTCCACAGTGTGTGGTTGGATAAATTAACAACTGGGAGATGTACCGCTGCGCTACCTTTCCGTTTCATGTTGTTATTGTCTTTCTCTGTTCTACTGATGTAATCTCAGGCTTGTTGGAGGGTATTTAGCTTCTTGTTCTTCTGTGTTATTCTCATATAGCTCTCCTATATGTTTCCTGGTAGTTCAGATGGATCTCATTCTGGATTTCTGGTTTTGACTTAACTGTCCGTCTCTCCGGTGCATCATAAATCTTTTCAAACTCTTTTTTTTCAAAAGAACTTTCTTAGTGTATATCCTGTGAATGAGGTGATTTATCAGTTTCTCTAAAGTCCCCCACCAGAGATGTTCAGCATATTTTAATCCAGGTGGTTCTTAAATGGACTACAGATAGTAAGACTGTAAAGGACAATATATATATTTTTTTCACTGGATAGGGGGTTAGATTGTTGGAGAGAATGTGGTCAAATGCATTCTACACACACACACACACACACACACATATTTTGGGGCTGTCCAGTGCTTGGGCCTTATCAGCAGTCAGCAGAGAAAGCCTTAAATAGTATAATACCAAACACTGGACCGTGAACTCCTCAAGCAATGTTGTTGCTCATCCTACCGGCTCACACTGCAGACACACTATACAGACTGTAATTGGAGATTTGGCAAAAAAAAGTGATGATATGCTTATGGTTACAAAAAGAGCCAACAGAGGGAGAACATTGGGAAACGTACCAGGGTACACAACCTACTGGAGAGACAGAGAGGGGAGAAAAGAGGGAGGAATAACTCTCTATATAAGGGAAGGGATAAAAACAACGGAACAAAAGAGTAAACAGGGAGGAGAGGAGGCACTGTGGGTCACCTTAGAGACTGGAAATGGCACCACAATCCGCACAGGGGTTCTATACAGACCCCCATCTCAGGGGGAGGGAATGGACAAGGATATGACAGAAGGCATCCTTAGAATGGCAGAGAAAGGGGAGATACTGTTGGTGGGGGACCTGAATATGCCAGATGTTAACTGGAACACCTTTCCTGCAGCCACATCCAAGAGCAGGGCCATTCTCAATGCCCTACAAGGGGGCATGCCTCAGACAGCTAGTTTTGGAACCCACTCATGAGGGAGCAATCTTAGACCTCATACTCTCAAATGAGGACAGAGAGAGGATCTCGGATCTAGAAGTGGGTAGCCATCTGGGAACAAGTGACCACCAAACAGTGTGGTTCACGATAAACTCGGGTACAGAGTCAAGCCATACAAAAGTGAGGGTACTGGACTTCAGAAGGGCTGACTTTGGCAAGATGGGAGAGTGCCTTAGAAAAGCACTAGTAAACAGGCTTGAAGGAGGGGTGGAACAACAATGGAGAACATCAAAACTGCCATCACAGGGGCAACAAGCCTTTGTGTGAAGCAAATAAATCAAAATGAATGAAAAGGCCACTTTGGTTCCCAAAAGAGGTGGCAGGGAAGATTAGGGAGAAAAAGATGGCATTTAGGAAGTATAAGGAAACACAAAAGGAGCAGGACAGAGAACTATACCAGCTAAGGCAGAAGGAAGCAGCGAGGGAAGTCAGAATAGCAACGGTCCAAACTGAGGAAAAGATAGCCAACTCGGTTAAGAAGGGGGATAAAACCTTTTATAGGTATGTTAGTGTGCGTAGAAAGACAAAGGGAGGGATAGTGAGGCTGAATAGAATGGATGGTGGGTGGGCAGAGAGGGACAGTGAAAAATCAGGGATACTGAACGAACACTTCTGCTCAGTATTCACAAAAGAAAAGGAGGTGGAGGTACCTAATCCAATTAACAGAAGCACTCTGGATGGGGGCGATCCCAGTCCTTTCACATAGAAGGGTTCTAGAAGAACTCCTAAAACGGAAGGTGGACAAACCAACAGGGCCTGAAGGGATTCACCCTAGAATTCTAAAAGAATTAAGGGGGGAACTAGTGACACCACTGACGATCCTTTTTAACAAATCATGGGAGGATGGTGTGGTACCCAAGGACTGGAGGAAGGCGGATGTGATTCCCCTTCACAAAAGTGGGAGCAAGACAGAGGCAGGAAACTACAGACCTGTCAGTTTGACCTCTGTGGTAGGGAAAGTGATGAATCATTTCTGAAGGAAAGAACTGTTGTGTACCTAGAGGCCAGTGGGGCACAGGACCCAAGGCAGCATGGGTTCACAGCAGGAAGGTCATGTTAGATGAATCCAATCGATTTCTTTGACTGGGTGACCAAAGTAGTAGACCAGGGAGGGGCTGTGGACATGGCCTACCTAGACTTTAGCAAGGCATTTGACACAGTCCCACACAAAAGATTAATAAACAAATTAACCAGCCTGGGACTGGGTCCCAGGGTGGTAGCCTGGGAAAAATATTGGCTGGACAAGAGGACACAGGTAATTGTAAACGAAGTCCCCTCTGAAGAAAGGGGGGTTACTAGCGGGCTACCACACGGTTCAGTACTTGGTTCAGTCCTTTTAATGTCTTTATAAGCAACATTGCAGAGGGACTGGAAGGAAAAGTATGCCTCTTTGCAGATGACACAAAGATCTGCAACAGAGTTGATACACAAGGAAGTGTGGAAAGGATGAAAGGAACTTGGCAAGGTTGAAGGATTGGTCAGAAGTATGGCAGCTTGGATTCAGTGCAAAATAATGCACCTGGAAACAAAACCCAGGGTAAGATTACACAGTGGGGGGTAATAACAACAACAAAAATGGAAAGGGACCTGGGGGTAATCATAACAGATGACCTTAAGGTTGGCGAGCAATGTAAGAAGGGAGTAGGGAGGGCTGGGGTTATACAGAGATGTATAGGGAGAGGAACCACCAGCAGAAAATGGGAAGTTCTTATCCCTCTGTACAGACAGTTGGTGAGACACCATCTGGAGTACTGCATCCAGTTCTAGAGACTCCATCTCCGCAAGGACATAGACAGAATGGAGGCAGCCCAGAGGAGGGCAACTAAAATGGCGCAGGGTCTGCAAGAGAAGCCATACGGGGAGAGACTAAAGGAGCTTAATATGTATACCCTTGAGGAAAGGAGGGCGAGGGAAGGACATGACAGAAACTTTTAAGTACCTAAGTGTAATCGACAAAGTCCAAGAGGGTAGTATCTTTCAGAAAAAAAGATGTGCAAGAACAAGGGGACACAATCTGAAGACAGAGGGGGGATGGCTCAGAGGCAATGTGAGGAAGTATTTTTTCATAGAGAGGGTGGTGGTCGCATGGAACAGCCTTCCTGAGGAGGTTGTGGGGTCTAAAACTGTGGGAGAATTCAAGAATGCATGGGACAGACATAAGGCAATTCTTGTTGGGGGGTAGGAAGAAATAGGCTGTTGGATAACTAAGGATCTGCAGCTTATCCTATAGGTAGGGAAATGGGCAGACTAGGTGGGCCAAGCGGTCCTTATCTGCCGTCAAAGTCTATGTTTCTATAGTACAGGAAATACAGAAAATGGAAAAGCTCACTGTGAGTATACAACAAAAACAAGTTGAATTCACTGTCTTTCAGAATGGATACTTTGTTGGACCACAGACCTGACATTGTGTTGAAAATGAGCAATTATGTACGAACTTACCGTAACAGCAGCTCTTTGAGATAATTTCTTGCAGGAGGTTACACCTTAGGAACCTCAGCCGTCAGGAGCCAGAACCACATGGGTGCTTCTTTGCAAGCAGTCTAACTAGGGTCGCCCACGGTGACATCACTACATCGACATCTCCCAATACATAGGCCGTGGATGGCCCCAGGCCCTTCTCAGTTCGTTGCTGGAGACCATCCCACAAGGAAGAGCCTCTGAGGGTTAATAGCAGTCGCAGGTGCTAGAGGCTAGGAGGCGTTCCCTGAAGAGAGATTTGAAGCGACACAGCTTAGTTTCAGTGGCTACAGTACTGGGGAGGGCGTTCATCCAGAGAGGGACTCTGTAGCTGAAGGTTCTTTGAAAGAGGGAGGTACATCCTCAGGGAATCATGAAGGGGGACGTGGATGAACTGCAGGTGGCCTTTAGGACAGTGGTTGTCTGAAGAAGGGTGGAGAGACCTGGAGGGGATAGCCCCTAAGTAGATATTTTAGAGACTAGGCAGGTTTGATATTTGAGCCTGGCATCAAAGTTGAGCCAGCTAGAGCAACTGTAAAGGGAGCAGATGTGCATGGTGCAATCACAGACAAGGATAAGGTGGTAGGCTTTGTTCATGGCGATTCTTATTCGATGTAGGGAGGAGCTGTCAGCTGTGCTGTAGAAGAGAATGCCATAATCAATGAGGGAGAGGACAGAGGAGGAGACAGCAAGGCGGAGGGCCTCAGAGTTGAGGCAGTGTTTGTGCTGGCAAAGAAGACCAATACTGGTGTTGATGGCCGTGATAAGAAGGTGGATGTGCTCATGATAGGTTAGGGTGGAGTCCAAGGTAATACCTAGGTATTTAAAGGTGTCTACCAGGACCATGGGCTGTTGCTGGAAGTTGACGATATGCAGTGGATGGCTCTCGTGCAAATGCTCTGGCGGTGAGCGAATACCATGACCTTGGTTTTCTTGTAATTTAATACTAGGCGGTGCTCAGAAAACCATGCTTCAGCAGCAGAGAAGGCAGTCTGAAGGGAATGCTGGAGTATATGTGGGTCAGCATGGGAAGAGAAAAGGACTGCATCGTCAGCGTAAAGGAGTATTTTTCCAATGCAGGCACTGGGGAGAGAGTTTAGAAACATGCTGAAAGAAGGCCCCAGTATGGAGCCCTAGGGTACCCTGGATCTGACTGGTAGTAGGGAGGAGAGGGTGCTGCCAATCTTAGCTTGTTGAGACTTGTCAGAAAGATGATTAGCGAATCAACTAGTGGCTTCTTGGGAAAGACCAGAGCGGGAAAGGATGGACAGGAGGAGGGAGTGGTTCACAGTGTTGAAGGCTTTTGACAGGTCCATAAAGACCGCTACGGCTAGGTGGCCTTTGTCTAGGGCTGAGTGCAAGGCCAAGGAGAATTCCAGCAGGGCTGGTGCTGTGGGATTTATAAAAGCTGTGTTGTTCTTGACATAGGAGATTGTATTTAGTGAGGTGCTCAGTGAGTTGGTCGGAGATGAGCCTCTCCAAGGCCTTGGGGGGGTAGAGATGGGGCAGTAGTTCCCAGCAACGGTGCAGTCCCCACCTCTGTGGATGGGGGTGACAATGGAGTCTTTCCATCTGATAGGGAATTGGCTAAGACATAGGAAGCGGTTGAGGAGGGTGGTAAGGGGGGATGAGGACTTCGTCCAGGGTCAGGCGCAGACGTTTTAGGTCTAGGGTGTCACTGGTAAACCAAGAATTCCCTAAGGGTTTTTAGCAAATAGGGTTTAGCGGCTCTAGGGGAAGTAGTTTCGAAGTGAAACAGAGGGTTGGGGGCATGGGGGAGGAGGAGGGCGAGGTTATGGGATCAAAGACGTGAGGAGGGAGGATACTGCTGAGATCAGAGAAAGTGGCGTTGAGGGTATCGGCTGTGTGTTGGGGTCAGTGATAATGTTGCAGTTGGAGATGATTTGCAAGGGAGGAGCACCAATTTCCCATTGAGTGCCTTCAGGTTATTCAAAAATTTTCTATCAGAGCACCAGGATGAAGCGAGAACCGCCCTGAAATAATTAGCCTTGGCTTTACGTATTTCCCATGTGCATTTATTTCTGGCAGCATGGTAGCATTGTCTGTCAGCAGGTTTGCCCGAGTCAATGGCTATTTGAAAGAGGGAGTCACAGTGATGCATCAGGTCGAGGAGCGATTGGAAGATCCATGGGGAGGAGTGTCCCTTGACAATGCGTTTAATGAAGGGGGCAGATCGGTCACAGGCGTAATTGAAGGAATGGCTACAGTAATCAAGCGCAGAGTCAATGTCGGGGGCATTCTTGATGAGTGACAAGTCCCAGAGGGTGAGGTGGCACTTTTAACTGTTTAAGATAACCAGGTCTTAGGAGGCATTGGAAGATGTCTTTGTGAGGGTTTTTTATTGACCTTACAGGACCAAGTGCAATGAATAGGGGAGTGGTCACTCAGGGCATTGGGAAGCACAGAGATGCTGGTAAGTCGAATTGGGCGATTGGTAAGACAAAGGTCAAGGAGGGTGGCAGACCCATTTTTAAGATTGTGCCAAGTGGGAGTGGTGACAACTTGTGTGAGATCCAATGTAGCTATGGCATCTTTGCAGGAGGTAGAGGAGCTAGAAAGCCAGTTTATGTTGAAGTCGCCAAGGGTTATGCTTTCAGTGTGAGAGGGGAGTTGGGAGAGGTAGTTCAGAGTAGAGTGGAAACCAGGCATCTGGTTATGAGTGGGGATGTAAACAGAGGTGACAAAGAGGGAACAGTGGCAGCACCGAGTAAGACTTTCAGGGTGAGGACCTGGGCACTGTGGTCCAACTGGGCAGGTGGAAGAGGTTGGGCTTGGACAGTGTTATCAGGTAGAAGGCATAGCCACCACAGCGTTTACCTAACCTGTCCACCTGGTAGAGCAAGTACCCAGGGATGGAGTTGGAGGAGTCAGGGGTTGTTTTGGAGAGCCAGGGTCCTATGAGGAAGAGTATATCAAGTTGGTGCTGGGTCATCCAGCCCTGAAGGGAGTCATTTTTTTTCTGCAGGCTGCAGATATTGATGGATGCAATGCACAGACCATACGATACATGTCGGGGAGGGTGGGGCGTGGAGATAGGGCCAGGGTTGGGGTCTAAGTTGCCGCATAGCAGCAGGAGTATTAGAAGAAGAATCCTCTTGAAGTATAGCAGGGATTGCTTGCGATAACAGTAGCGGAGCGGGGATAGGCAAGAGTGAGCGGAGGAGACAACGGGGATAGGGAGGGCACAGACAAGTGGGGCTACAAGGAGAAGTGGGTGAAATCCTGAGAAGGGAGGGGGAGGGTGGTGGTCGGTTAGAGGGGGGAGAGGAAGTGGGGATGACGTGGAGGAAGGGGCGTACAAAAGATGAGGAAGGCAGAAGGGAAGGGGGTTAGTTGAGTTAGAGTTGGGGTGTGCCAGGGCAGGGGTTAGGCTTGGGGGGGTGAGAAGAAAGAAATTAGAAAGGGCAAGAGAACAAAGGAGGCCATGAATCATAGCAGTGAGGGGAAACTGGTGTGGAATAGGGTAGGAAGTAGGTCAGGGGAGAGGGTGGGGTAGAAGGCAGAAAGTGAGTCAAGAAGTGAAAGGCTGCTAGAGTAGTGCAGCGGTAGTGTCACGGACTGTGGTGCAGAAGGTGCAGGGTTCAAAGCTGAGAGCAGGGGAGTACCACCCATGGATATAGAAGATGGGAAGACCAGGTCAAAAAGATGGGTAAGAGAGCAAAGAACAGTGGAAAAAAGAGGCAGAGTAGGAGGGGAGACAGTGACGCTTGGTGGCCACTAAGTTTAACGAGCTAATGGAAAAGTGGGCACTTGGAAACAAGAGGCCGGCCATATGACTAGGTGGGGAATAATAAAATAATGGATGCCCCTGGGTGGGAGGGTAGCTGGGGCAGTTGACGCAAAGTGTCAATGGGCCAACACCTCCAAGGAAAGTAGCAGCAGGTCCAGGAACAGATTACCTTTAGGCGCTCCTATGTCCCCGATGTGAATGCTGGCAAGGTAGGGCTGAAGAGAGAGAAGGGAGGGGGGGGGTTCGGCAGCAGCCTATGTAGAGGAATGGAACAAAGGAGAACATTAGTGTGCAGCAGGAAGGGGGTGGCAGGGTAACCAGTTGCACAGCAGCCTGGCTGGGAAGGGCAGTACTGCACGTGCATGGGAAAACTGGAGGGCCAGAAAATGGAGACTGGCAGAATTCTACAGAGAACACAACCAATTCTAGAGAGAACACATCCACAATGTAGAAGGCCTCACAGAGATCCAGAGGGGAACAAGGCAGGTATCAAATACAGCTCAAATGCACCAAACAGCTCTAATTCCATTACCAAAGTAAGCAAAACTGCACTAAAAACACAGTCACAGATATCTGTACTGTAACAAACAGAAGGTAAGCTGCTAACACCTGTAACTAGCAAACACTAAAGCCAAGAACAGTAAAATAACAGTGTTTAGAGAGACCCTTGTAGGATCACCCGAGGAGAATCAGATTACTAACACAACAGAGCCCCAGAAGGATCTTAAAGTGTCCGGTGGAATTCAGTGTAGAAGCCCAGTCTGTGAAGCCAAGTCCCAAACTGAAAAACCTATCAGTCAGCTTTGGAGGTCAAAATATGCACCTTAAACACCCCCAAGGAAAGCAGCAACAGATCCAGGAGTAGATTACATTTAGGTGTTCCTGTGTCCCCGATGTGAATGCTGGCAAGGCAGGGCTGAAGAGAAAGAAGGGAGGGGCTTCAGCAGCGGCCCTTCTCTCTCTCTTCAGCCTTGCCTCACCAGTACCTTCTAGTACTGAGCCCTGAGGCACCCGACTGGTCATTCCATCTTCCTTGGATTGAACGCCATTTACCACCACCACCCTCTGTCGTCTATCCATGACCAAATTTCTTACCCAGTATACTACCACTGGACCCACCTCCAAGTTTCCCAACATCCTTACGAGTCTCCTATGGGTACAGTGTTGAATGTCTTACTAAAATCTAAGTGGGTCACATCTACTGCCTCTGCCTGTTCTATTTCCATGCTCTATCAGATTTGTTTGACATAACCTGCCCCCGAATCAGTGCTGCCTCAGGTCTTGTAACTCACTGGATTTAAGATACTCCACCATCCTTTCCTTTAGCAGTGACTTCATTAACTTCAGCCTACAGTTGCCAACCATCTCCATGCTTCCGCTTTTATGAAGTGGGACTACATGTGCCCTCCACCAGTCCTCCGGAACCACTCCTACATCCAGTGAGCTGTTGGATAGGGCTGTCAGAGGTGTAGCCAGTACCTCCCTGAGCTCTCTCGATACCCTTGAGTGTACTCCATCTGGCCCCATAACTTTGTCCACTTTCAGATTTGCAAGTCCCTCCAGGACCCTATCCTCTGTACATTGACTTGTTTACCTTCCTTCATCCCTGCCCCCCCCCCCAGTGCTTCTGCTGCTTTTATGTGGCCCACCCACTTTCATCTGGCAGACTCCAAGCAGTCCTCCAGAGGAGGGGGCAAGGTGCATGCCCCTACTTGGGGAACAGAGACTCAAGGCCAAAGGAACCAAAAGCAGCATTCTGATGGCTCATGTTGTCAATACTGTAATGAGATATGAAGGTGTGCTTTACTCCAGGCTGCAGCCCTGCATATCTCTGAAATGAGAATATCCCTGGAAGCAGCCACCAATGCAGCGGTATCTCTGGTGGAGTGAGCCCCAAGCACCTTGGGTGCCTTCCTACCAGCCAACCTACAGCAGATGTCCATGCAGAATGTAAGCCACCTGGAAATCTTCCACTTAGCTGCTGGTAAACAAGGCATGACTTCAGAAATTTAACAAACAGCTGGTGAGCCTCACCACAAAATCCTGGCTGATGTCATAGCCACCAAGAAGACAATCTTTCATGACAGCTGAGACATCTCACATCTGTGCATAGGCTCAAATGGTTAGCACTGCCAAGACCAGCAGCAGCTCCGTAAGGTGGTGGAAGTTCATGCACCAGAGGGGACAAGTGGTTAAGTCCCTTGAAAAAGCACCTGACCACCTTCTCCTGGGACACCACTGGCTTACCACCCTGTGCCCAGTAAACATAGAGGGTTGCAAGATGTGCCTTAAGTGTAGCCATTCAGAGTCCCAACTAAGACAGGGACCAAGGGTAGTTAAGGATACTCACCATAAGGCAGGTAATGAGACTAAGCTCCTTAGCCTAGCACCAGAACAAGAAACTCTTTCACTTGAATGTGTAGCATTTTCAGTTTGACCCCTTACAGGATGCCTCCAGAATGTGGAGCATGTCTTCTGAATTGCCTGGAAGTCTAATAACTCAAAAACCAAGCTGAGAGGTGCAGAGACCAAAGGTCGGGGGGCAGGACATTCCTTGTTGTCTGGTCAGCAGATCTGGGTGAGTGGCAACTGCCATGGAGGTCTGCTGATGAGATGGAGGAGATCTAGGTACCAGAACTGCCTGGACCAGTCTGGGGTTACCAGGATCATATGCGCCTTGTCCTTCTGGACCTTGACCACAACTTGTGGACCAAGGGTAATGAAAAGAGGGCGTATATGAGACCTGGGGTCCAGGGCCTCATGAAAATATCCTCAAACAGTGTTCCAGGCTATGAGGGCGAGCACAAAACAGCCTTAGCTTTCTGTTCTCCCAGAAGGCATACAGGTTCACCAGAGGGGTGCCCCACTGGGAGAACCGGTAGCTTACCACCTTCTGATTCAGGGCCCACTCATGTGATGTCTCTCTGATATGGTTGAGAGCATCTGCCAGCTGACTCTTCACGCCTGTGACATAATAGCCAGGAGGTCTTCTCCAAGGCTGTGCATGAGTGTCCAGGTGCGGAGAGCCTCCTGACACCAAGGAAGGGGAGTGCATTCCACCCTGCCTGTTCAGGTAGAACATGTTTGTGGTGTTGTGCATCTGGACCTGCATGACCTGACCCCTGATCAAAGGAGCGAATTCTGTCAGAGCCAGCCGCACTGCATGGGGAGCTCCAGCAGGTTAGGTTCATGTGGTGATGGGACATCTAAGGTGACCAGAACCAGTAGGCTATGTGGTCTCCCAGCTGTGCTCCTAACCACACCAGAGACACATCTGTCATGAGCCTGATGGCTCCAGGCATAGAAACAGGATTCCCTCCTCCAGATGTCATGAGTCCAGCCACCACTAGATGGCATCCCACATTGGCTGGGTCATCACGGCCAGCTTGTCCAAGTGACTCAGGCACTGGAACCACTGCCGGTCCAACTAACACTTCAGGAGGCACATCCACCAGTGTGCCTGATGGATTACATGGTGGAGGATGCCATGTACCCCAGCTGCCGCAGAGTGTGAGGGCCCAATCTGAAATGATCGGGCAAAGGAGATAAGGTTCTGAGCCCAGCCGCCAGGGAGGCAGGCCCTGACACCTTATGAAGAGCAGTTCTGCCACAAGGAATTTTATTACCTGCAAGGGGATCAGCTTGTACTTGGCCAAGTTGACCAAGAGGCCCAAGTCTACACAGGTCTGGAGGGCCAGATCTCTGGACCGCATGATGGGTTTCCTTCGATGACCCAGCTATCAAATAGGGGTATACCCCGACACCCTTGTGCCTCAGGAAGGCCACTACTACTACCATGCACATAGTGAAAACCCTGGGCATGGAGAAGAGACTAAACGGTATGACTTGGAGGTGGAACAGAACCAAAGGTACCGGCAATGGGATGGATGGAATGGGATATGGCAGAATGCATCCTGGATGTCCAAGGAGCAAAACCACATGCCCTGCTCCAGAGAAGATATGATTTGTTTCAGAGTGACCATCCAGAACTTGTGCTTCTGCATGAACTGGATAACATGCAGATCCTGCCCCCAGTCCATTTTGGGACCAGAAATTACCTGGACACAAATCTCCGATGGACTAGGGCATCTGGGACATGGGCTATTGCCCCTCTCTCTATGAGCTGAGCAATGTCCTCCCTTAGAGTAGATGGTGTGTCCAATGACACCCTGGACTCACAAAGAGCATGGAGTTGGTACAGCGGAGAACTTCAAAGTCTAAAGACAACCCTCTGCCCAACACTGCCAACACCCACTTGTCTAAAGTAATGGCAGACTACTGAGGCAAAAAGTGGCACAACTGACCCCTGAATGAGGGCTGGGATAGGGCCTGGATGGGCAGTGGTATCACACCCAACATCCTGTCACTGTGTAACCTTGTTGGTGGCTCAGGTCACAGAAGCCAGTTGAACACCACCACCTCTGTCTCGCTCTCTCTTTGGCACCTGGACGCTTAACTTGCATTTCGTACACCAGTGAAGCAACTTCACCTGCTGGGGCTACTGACGAGGCTGCTGTGGTTGAAAGGGCCGATACTGGAAGGCCTTTTTTGGGTGGGCTTTTGGGCCTTCTACTCCTATTGGCATGATGCCACAAAATCTAGGGTGACACTGGACTTCTCAATGTGTGGAAGATGTCCCTCCACCTCATAAGCCAAAGAAATTGGTAGCCCAAGAAGGGGGCATTGCACAATTTATGCTGGGTGTCCACTATGAAGGTGGTAATCTGCAGTCAGGCCCTGCAACACAGCGAGATGGCCACTACGATGGCAAAGATACAAGAGTCACCCATGTCCAGAGCTGTCTGGAGCTACTGTTTAGCCAGCGACTGACCCTGGTCTCTAACTAACTTCACCAGCAACTGCTTGTCAGCAGTAAGGAGAGGAACGCGATCATCTGACACTCCCAGCAGGGAGTGATTAAAATTAGCCATAATAATAGCATAGATGGTCTGGTCTGATGGTGATGAAGGAGATCATCCAACACTCCCAGCAGGGAGTGATTAAAGTTAGCATTCATAATAGCATAGATGGTCCGATCTGATGGACACCCAGAGATGCAACAGTATAGGCTTTTTTTTTTTTTTTTTTACTGCATGGCCAAACTTTTTGGACTCTTTGCAGAGGCTTATCCACGTCCAGCTGGTCACCCGATTCTGGAAGTCCAGGTCCAACTCCAGACCTTCAGCTGAAGGATGGTCAGAGAACTCTGAAAAGGAACCTGTTGGGACTTGCATATTTATGGACCATATGAGTTGAGGGTGCCAGGCAGAATGCTGCATGTTGCTAAAGCTACAGGGACAGTCCATAATGGCCTCAGCCATTGGAAAGGCAACCACCAGAGAGTCATCCCATTCCAGGATGTCAGTGAAGGGGTATTTAGCCCTCTTCTGAACTGTATCTACAGGCATGTTCATGGATGCAGACATCAGCCAGATTAAGGCCCAAAAAACACCCATGGTCGATAGTCAGGTCCCCAACCAACCCTCGGTGGAGAACATGAGTCCGAAAGAAGCCATGGATGACTCCTCAGAGTCAGAGAACTCTTCAAAAATTACCCTTGACAGTTTACCACCATGGACCACCCTGGTGACTTTGGACTGGGTAATCACCGAGAGCAAGTCGTCAGCAGGATGGGACTCTTTTGTAGATGCACCAACCAGGGGTTGCAGTGAAGGTGGTTCCACATGGACGGACAGAGAAGTAGATGCAGAGGACATCAGCAAGGTGTGGACTGGCATAGGTACAACAAGCATATGTCAAGGAAAGTATAATTACGTAAGAACTTACCCTAACAGTTGATCTTCCGAGAGGCTCTCTTACAGCAAGCCATCACCAGCAGGACTATAGCCACCAGGCACAAGGACCACACAGAATCTTTCTAGCTAGCAGTCTACCAGAGGGGGATGCCCACCTCCGATGTCAGCCCCTGACCTCATCCAGTCCTATAAAGACAAGCGGCCCCCATACCCTCCTCAGTTCTTCCACTGGAGACCAAAAGAGGGATGCCGTCTGGGGGACCTGAGGAGGATTCTAAGGTAACCCAAAGCATATAAAAACAAGAAACAGAAGGCATGCCACTATGGAAGAGGAGAGAAAGGGAGAAAGAGGGAGGGAAAACCAAGCCTGCTGCAAAAGATCCTCTCGAAGATCTACTGTTAGGGTAAGTTCTTAAGTAGCTATACTATCCTACTTCGAGGGGGATCTCTGCAACAGCCCATCACCAATAGGACTTAGTCCCAAACAGTAATGACTACTACAGACAGTCCAAGTGGAGGCAAAACTGATGGCCCATGAAAGGAGGCTGTGAAGCACAGTGAGGCTGAAGTTGGCCCTATGCCTAGAGGCAATGTCCAGACTGTAATGTTTGGTTAAGATGCGGACAGTGCTCCATGTAGCAGCAGCACAAATGTCAGGAGCTGACACATTTCTGAAACAAACAACTGATGTGGCCATATCCCTGGCAGAATGGCCCTTAACCATTCCTGGAAGCTCCTTACTGTACTTCCGGTAACAACAGACAATGCAATTTGCTGACCACTTAGACGGGCACTGTTTGGACACCAGGGCGCCCTATTTCCCTGGGGCGAATGAAACAAACAACTGATTAGACTTCTTGGAGTCCTTACTGTGGTGTGTATAGTACCGCAGTATTCTATGGACATAAAAGGTATGGAGCAATGCCTCTCCTTGATTGGACTGCGCCAGAAAATAAACAGAGGTGTATGGATTGATTCACAGTAAACTCCAACACCACCTTAGGAAGAAACTTAGGGTTGGATTCGCAAAGACACCCTATCTCTGAGAAAAATCAAATAAGGCTCCTTATACATCGGGGCTTGAAGCTCAGAAATCCTTCGCACAGAAGTAATGGCAACTAAAAATAACACTTTCCACGACAGAAGGCACAGCTCACAAGACGTGGTTGGGGCAAAAGAGGCAGCGTAAGCTTTTCCAACACAAAACTGAGGTCCCAAACTGGGACAGGATCATGGATTGGAAGCTTCAAATGCAGAATACCCCTCAAGCAGGTGTGAGACACATCAGGTTGAGCCACTGAATGTCCCTTAACAGGTACATGGTATGCAGAGATAGCAGAAAAGTGCACCTTAATTGAGAAGTACCACAGGCCTGAGTCTGAAAGAGACAGCAGGTACTCCAGCACCTGATCCACTGGACAAATGAAGGGATCTAACTGGTGTGATGCAGCCCAAAGCACAAAGTGCTTCCATTTCATAGAGTAAGTGGCCCTGGCGGACGGTTTCCTAGTCACCACCAGAACATCCGCCACCCTGGGTGGCACGTCAAAACCAGGTGATGCTATGTCCTCAGGAGTCACACATGGAGATGGAGTGATTTGAAGTCCGGATGGACCAGGGTGCCCTGCTCCTGGGAGAGCAAGCCTGTGCATAGGGGCAGGGAGACTGGGGGTTCCACGGCCAGCTGTTGAAGAAAGGGGAACCAGATCTGATGAGGTCAGAAGGGGCACTCACAATCATAGCGGCCCCTTCCATCTGAAGCTTGATTAGGGCCCTCTGAAGGAGCGGGAAGGCAGGGAAGGTATAGCGGAACTTCCCTCTCCAAGAGAGGGACAACGTGTCTGGCTAGAAATTTTTCAGAATGGACTGTTTTTGCCAGAACCCCCCAGTTTTAGTGAGCGCAGTGTGTTCCTTGTTTGTGGTTCAGAAATCTCTAGGCCCTGCATCTAGTGAACAGAAAAGCAGCAGTTTGGCGTTGTGTGGGGACGCAAAAAAGTCCAACTCGGGATGACCTCATCTGTCAAAGAGGTCTTCGACCACCAGGGTCTGAAGCTCCCACTTGTGGACTCTGGACTAAGATCAGCTTAGGCTGTCCACTAGGATGTTTTGGATGCAGGGAATATGGGATGTCTGAGAGCACCAGCCCGTGATCTACGGCCCAGTACCATATTCTCATCACTTCCCTGTACATGGGATACTGAATGAGTCCTCCCTCCTCCCCCCCACTTGTTTACGTAATAAACCATGCACACATTATGCATATGAATCAAGATTAGACCCAGGAATAGCGGAGTCTGAAAAGCCCGCAGGGTGTACAAGACTGCTCACATCTCCAGAACACTGATGTGGAGTGTCCTCTCAACCTCGGTCCATGTAGTCAGAGTTTGGTGGACCCCCAGGTAAGCCCCCAGCTGAGATTCGGGACATCTGTCATCAGAGCCTGCTGAAGGAGAAATACAGAAGGGAATCCCCTGACGCAGGTTGCTGGGTTCCAGCCACCACAGCAGTATCCTCCGGACTGGTTCGGAAACCATAACTGGCTGATCCAGGGTGTCCGTGCATTGGTCCTGCTGGACCCGCAGTGTCCACTGAAGGACTCTCATGCGCAGATGGGCCAAGGGAACCATGGCAATGGCTGTGGCCATGAGGCCCAGAAGCCATAGGAAGGCCCTCGCTGAAACATAATAGCTGGAGTAAAGAAGACGGGCTTGGTCCATCAGACGTTCTGCTCTATCTGAAGGCAGAAGGCCATACCCTAGGGCCATGTCAAGGACTTCCCCAATGTACTGGAGCCACTGGCAGGGGGTAAGGAAAGATTTCGGCAAGCTGATAGAGATGCCCAAAGCCTGGAACAGGCTGCGGGTCTGTGCCAGGGTTTGAAGGAGGCAGTCCCTGGACGGGGTCGCTATTAAACTTTTTATAATAACTTATAAGGATGCATTTTTTAGTTATACTTTGTTGTTTTGTATGTATTATATTGTATGCATTTGTTAGTGTTTGAATGTGGAACTTTATTGTATGTATTTAGATAGGGAATTACACAGGTCTGTCTTGTGAACTGGATTCTGTCCAAATGACATGTATTACCTGTATAAAAGTAAAATTCTAACTACCTACCTAATAAACAGTTTTCCAAATACAGGAAGACCTAGAAACCCTGCCATCTCGATGTAGCTGTCATCACCGCCAGATATTTGGTGAAGATCCTGGGCGCCGAGGACAGACCAAAAGGCACAGCCCTGAACTGGTAGTGCACACCCTGTAAGTGGAAATGGAGGTAGCGCTGGTGGGGAGGGGTGCAAATCTTGATATGCAAGTAGGCATCTTGCATAGCAAAGGAGCAGATACAGTCCCCCTGATGCAGTAGGGGCAGCAAACCCTGACAGGTAACCATCCTGATATGTTTGTACTCTACAAACAGGTTCAGCTGGCTCAAGTCCAGGATATGATGAAGATCTCCTATTCACTTGGGTACCAGAAAGTAGTGGGAGCAGAATCCCCTTCCCTGCTGATGGAGTGGGACTGGTTCTATGGCCTTTTTTCCCTAAGTAAAGCCTGAATTTACTCACCAATGAGGGGGACATGACCGAGAGGATATGAGGACTGGCCCGGAGAGCTCTCTGGAGGCCACTCTATGAATTCTAGCATGTGGCCATGCTCGATGAGCTGCAGCACCCAGTTGTCTGTGGTGATCTCCCTCCACCTGTCCACGAGAAGGGAGAAGTAACCCCTTATGACCACCACCTGAAATTCTACTGGAGGGAGGGGAACTGGCAAGAAGTTAGGAGGTGGAAGCAGTAGCCACTGAGGTTGCTGCTACCCCTCAGGTGCTACGGGTGACTGTGGGGAAGGGGGGCCTCACCTTGCACTTGCCCTGAGCCTTTGAAGGGTGTCAGCCCCAACTGTGGGAAGAGTGACAAAAGGGAGCCCTCTGTCCTGACTTAGTCTGGGTATGATACACAGAATGGATGGATTTGAGGGCCCATGCCGAGGTCTACAGTTCGGAGAGGAGATCCTGAACATTATCTCCAAAAAGTTTGAGACCCCTGAAAGGAGCACCCATTAAGCTCGACTGGCATCTGGGGCGAAGAGCCTCATAGCTAGGAGTGACGCCTCATACAGATGCCTGCAGCCACTGCCTGGCCCGAGGCATCAACTGTATCACAGACAGCCCTCAGGATGTGGGTACCGATTTCCAAGCCTGTTTTGAGGACCTGGAGGGTGTGCTGCTTGGAAGGATCATCTGTCATGGCTAGGATAGCCTCCTTAGCCTGGTCCCATAATATGTTCTGAAACTGCACCATATGGGCCAAGTAACTGATGGTCCAAATGGCCAGAGTGGCAGAGGCAAAGGCACGCTTGCCCATCTGGTCTAGTTGGCGAGACTCCCTGTCTGGGGAGAGGGAGCTTAAGTGTTTGGGCCTCTTGGTACAGTTAGGCACAGCACTGATGACAACCTAATCGGCCTTGGGCTGCTCCCCAAAATACAGCATACCAGCCGGGACATGGTTAAGTCTCTCCACCTTCTTGAATAATGCTGGAACCATGTGGGGGTGTTCCAGGCAGCCCGGGTGACATTCTCATAGGAGTCAATGATAGGAGGGACTAACAAGGGAGGGGCGCTGGGCTGTCGCAGGTAGTCAACCAACGCATGGATCTACAGGTGCTGGCTGTGGTAGGCCAGGCACTGGTTCCACAGGAGCAGGTAGCAGCAGGACGGGTGCAGGTCCAACAAGCGTTGGCTATGGGGCCGAAGCAGACCCAGTGTGTGTGGGCTGCTGAATACCTGGCACAGATCAGGCCAACGTAGGACCTGCAGGCTGTGATGTGGAAAGAATGGGTGCGGGCCCAGCAGGCATCAGCCGAGTGGGTGCCAGAAGAGGGCCCATGGGTGCCGGCCATGGGGAGAAGGGCGCTGATGTGGAGGATGACCCCCCAGGTGAAGGCTGAGGAAAGACTGGGCTTTGGGAGGCACCAGTGTCCTGCAGCGTCTGACCCCGAGAAGGAGGAGCAGAACTGGCAGTGGTCCCAGAGGATGAGACCATTGCCAGGGGCGCAGATGTTAGAAGGATGGCCGCTGGTACAGCGGTGACTGCCACACCCATGCCAGGTGGAGAGACTTTGGCCGAGCCACCTGACTGTGTGCCCACAGAGAGCAAAGGCTGAAACAGCAAGGGCTGGGAAGCAGGATACAGAGTACCCTGACCCAAGGAGCCCCCGCCTCCGAGGGAGACCCGGGTGGGCGGCAGGGCCACCGGTAGCCCTGTAGGATTTAGGGCATGTGGGGACAAGGCGGTTGACCACCCGAGGGAGGAAGACACAGACTCAGTCAAAAATTTCTTTTGAGGTGACTGTGAGCGGGAGGTAGACCAGGACTGGTCCTGGTCCTTGTCCCGGTGCTTGTGCTTCCTGGAGGCCTTATCCCGGGACTTCAAAGATGAGGAAAGGGCTGGAGAAGCTTCTGGCCTGCAGCTCTCATTCCATCGAGGCAACCTTCTGCTTAAGAAGATGCTCCTCCAGGATCTTCTGGCGACATCTGCGGGTGGCTGGGTTGAACTTTTGGCAGGCCTTGCAGGCTTGAGCATCATGGTCTGGGGCTAGGCACAAGATGCTGGCAGAATGGCCGTCCTTGTCTGGGATCCGTTTGCCATAGGCACGCTTCATGGAGCAGTCGGTAGCTGAAGAAGGTTGAGAAGACAAACTGTCAGGTGAGAACACTGAAATTTCGATGTTAAACGTAAAAGAAATTGAAAAAAAAATAAAGTGCAGTAAACACGGCAAAAAGGCAGTCAACTGTAGCTGCGGTGGTTCCACCATTATCACATGCATTGGTCAACAGCGAGAAAGAACTGGGGAGGGTATGGGGGTCACCTGTCTTTAGAGGATTGGCTGACATTGGAGGTGGGCGTCCCCCTCTGGTTGACTACTAACTAGAAAGTTTCTGCAAGGTTCTAGTGCCTGGCGGCTATAGTCCTACTGGTGATGGCCTGCTGCAAGAGATACCTCTAAGTAAGATCCATAGGACCAGGGGCAGAGCCCTGCCCCGCAGCAGTCCACTGCTGCCATTGGGGTTCCTCACAGCACTGACGCATACTGCGTCAATGCTGCTCCTCTCAAAAGGATGAGGAGGTACAGGAGCACTGATCGAGGCCCCTCCTGGTTGAGAGAGATCACAAGCACGAGTGGTGCCTCAAACCTGACCTAAACCATGTCCTCTGGCAGTTCCTGATAGAGCACAAGAGATTTCAGAGGAATGACCACTAGCAGAGGCCATTCCAGAGGTGACTGAATCGAGGACACAGACTGGGCTATGTCTTCCATGGTAAGGACTAGGAGAACTAGGCTTTGGAAGATCAACTCATCTTTCAGCTCCTCCAACAACCAGTCGACAGACACAAGAAAGATACGGACTTCCTGCCCTACTGTAGTTGAGGTTGACAAGCCCGATGGAGGTACAGAAATGCTCACGCCTTCCCTTCGACCAAGGTTGAGTGGTCAGGGAAGTTGAGGGAGAGGGAGGACATGCACTCTACCAGTACCATGACCTGTGACAGTGGCGCCTATGCTTTTTGCCATGGTGAAATGGTCTCTTCCCAAATGTCTGGAGGGCCAAGCAATTTCTCAGAAATCCCCCTCTGATGCTTGCCCCAGCAGAGAGCAGTGCCGAGATCAAGAAGCAACTTATCGCAAGCACTGCTGCTTCCTCTTCCATGACCACTAGCCATACAGCTGACCTGGCAGCCACCAGAATCTTTTTGCGGTCCTTCGGTCTCTCTCTTTAGGTTGACCGAGAGCAAGACGGGCCTTTCTGTTCTCGATGGATGACAGCAGCATGGTCTGACAAAGGCCGTAGCCCACCATGTTGTGCTGCGTGCCAAGGCAGTAGAGTCACATGTCATGCTGGTCCATAACTGACATCTTCTGTTGGCACTGGGTGCAAAACTTAAACCTGGGTTTCCGGCCTTCCAGCATCGACTGCAGTTGTGAAGCCAGAGCCAGAAGATGAGAAATACTTGAAAGTAGACTGAAAAGTTCAAGAAAGTCAATAAAAGAGCTAGGATACTCTAACACCTTTAAACGCCACAGGGCTGCAAAGAAGGAGCCCTGTACCTTGCAGCAGAAAGAAAGATTTGACATCACAGAATGGAGTTGGAAGATATACCACCCAGGTGGTTGGAGGAGCTTAACTTGAAGACATCCAGCTGATTGCCTGTTCCCAAGAAACTGCCAGAATGTGAATAGATTGAACTGCATCCACACCATTAGAAAAGGTATTGCAACCTATTTTTTTCTTCTGTCAATTCTCCTCTGACTAACATGGCAGCCAAATGCCACTTTGCACTGTCTCTAGAAATTCTGAATTAGCATCTCTGTGCCGCCCATGCAGGAGGAGAATGACTCTGGCTGGGTGTGCATGGAATATTGCAAGGAGAGGGCAGTAAACATGGGGATGTGGCACACAGGTAGAAAAGATGGGAAGAGGCGTACCAGGGGAGTGAATATAATAAACCTAAAAAATTGGGCAGATTTTTTTTTCTTATTGTTATATAGGTTTGCCTGGCCTGGTGTGGAACAAGAGTGCAGAGCTGTGAACCTGCAAACCCAGGCAAAACCCAAAACCAGCACATGCTGTGTGTGGCCTTCAGTGAGTCACTTAACCTCCTTGATCTTAGCCTTAATGTAATCCATCTGTCTCGGTCTACTGCAGAAAGAGTGGAGACCTGGAGGTGGTTGGTTCAAGAGGGCAGTATAGGTCAGAAAAGGGGACTTGAGTAAGGATTTGGGGGAACACAGGGCAGTAAGGAAGGGGAGAGAGGGACCAGTGGAACAGTAAGGGTGGGTACTTATTGGAGTGCTTGAAGATGAGGGGTACATTTTTATAAAGAACGATGATGAACAGAAAAAAAGTCAGAAACGGGGGCCTGCCTCTTCATGGTATCCAGTCACTGGGTGCACTCTCTTTTTTTTTGGGGAGGGTGTGAATAAAGGTTGTTGATGTATGATAACTCAGCATTTTTTCTTGTGTGCAACTGGGGCTCTATGTTTCTGCCAGAAACTAAAGGTGATCTTCAGAGCCACTGTGATTAAGTTGCTAGAAATCCAAGATGGTATGAGCATCCCATTGCTATAAAAAAAAAATAAGGTATGAGCACTTTTAAAAAATTATGTACGAAGTGGACAGATTCACGTTTCATCAGATGAGAGACTATGTCAGCGCTCTGTGGCAGGCCCACTTGGGCTGGGTTCAGGATGAGTTACATCCCCTAGCATTTCAAAATATCTGGACCTCTCAGAATGGGGAAAGAGCTATCTCACTGTTATATGCCAACTTTATAAGGGATCAGGGGGCTTCTACAGACTACATTAGTAATAAATGAAAGATTTAAATATACATCTGAATGCATGACAATGGGATAGAATTTGAAGACACACGTGGCATACCTCATCCTCACCTATGTGGAAGGAATTTGGGTGGAAGTTGAGATCAGGTTTTCCCGGGTACCAGCTCAAGTGGCAAAGTGGGATTGGGGTACTCTTGCATGCTGTTGGAGGGGGTGTGGGGACCCCAAGGCCACACAGTCACATATATTCTGGCACTGTCCAAACCTAAATTACTTTTGGAGAGGGGTGGACCATCATATGAGAAACATCTTTGACATTCATTCACAACTGGGCCCGGAAATCCTATTACTGGGGCTGTACCCTGGGGAGGTAAAAGGCAAAGAGGGATGCTATTTATGGTCAGTGCTTACCATTGCTGCCATCAAAACAATCACAAAATGCTGGTTACAGCCTGACCTCACCCCCGGCAGAGGACTGGGTACAGTTGGTCACCCATATCCAAAGATTAGAAAAACTGACATTTAGTCTAATGCAGCAAACAGACAAATATAAAAACAGATGGACCCACTGGGACCTTTATGATGGTTTTTCCTGACCTGGGAAATCAGTGTGTGTCTGTGTGTGTGTATATATATATATATATATATATATATATATATAAAACACACACACAGTGACTTGCAAAAGTATTCAACCCCCTTGAAAGTTGTCAGATTTGTCTGGATTACAAATGATACATTAAGATTTTGTTCTGTGTAATATTTATTTAAAAAGACTGACCCTCAAAATAATTATTTTAAAGTGACATTGGTTTTATGTTAGAAAATATATTTAAGAAAAATAAATAACTGAAATATGCTGTTTGCATAAGTATTCAACCCCTGTGCTCTGGAAGCTCCAAGTTTACACAGATGAAAAATATTGCCCTAACGAGGACACAATTGGCTTACAATTGGCCTCACCTCTGAAACATTAAAGTAGCTCACATTTTCTGGATAAACCCCCCCTCAGTTTAATGACCATTGGTCAGACTGTGAATCTGAAGGAAGGGTGGAAATGAAGACTAAAGAGCATTCTAAGGAAGTTAGAGATAAAGTAATAGACATGCATAAATTAGGAAAGGGTACAAAATAATATCCAAGTGTTTGGATATCCCAGTGTGCACTGTTGGATCAATAGTGAGGAAGTGGAAGCTGCATCACACTACCCAGGCACTACCTGAACAAGGCTGTCCCTCAAAACTCAGCGTCCGAACAAGAAGGAGACTAGTGAGGAAGCCACAGAGACCAACAATCACTTTGAAGGAGCTACAGAGTTCAGTGGCTGAGAGTGGAGTGAAGGTGCACCAGTCAACCATATCAAGAGCTCTGCATAATACTTGCCTGTGGGAGGGTGGCTAGAAAGAAGCCATTATTCAAAAGAACCATATCAAAGCATGTCTGAGTTTGCCAGAAAGCATGAGAGTGACCCAGCTAAGATGTGGCACAAGGTTTTGTGGTCTGATGAGACCAAGATAGAGATTTTGGCCAAAATTCAAAGCATATGTGGCGCAAACCTAACACTGCCCATGCCTCGAGAACACCTCATCCCTACAGTGAAGTATGGTGGTGGCAGCATCATGCTGTGGGGATGCTTTTCATCAGCAGGGACTGGGCATCTTGTTAAAATTGAAGGAAGAATGGATGGAGCAAAATACAGGGAGATACTGCAAGAGAACCTGCTTCAGTCTGCTAAAAACTGAAGCTCAGGGAAACTTCACCTTTCAGCAGGACAATGATCCCAAGCACAAGGCCAAAGCAACACAGGAGTGGTTAAACAACAAAAGGTGAATGTCCTACAGTGGCCAAGTCAAGTCCAGATCTCAATCCCATCGAGAATCTGTGGCACTGTTTGAAAATTACGGTCCTAGCGTCACCCAACCAACCTGAACAACCTGGAACAAATCTGCCAAGAAGAATGGGCAAGAATCATTTCGAACAGTGTGCAAAGCTGGTAGATACTTACCCCTAAAAGACTTAAAGCTGTTATTGCAGCAAAAGGTAGCTCTACCAAATACTAATGTGTAGGGGTTGAATACTTCTGCAAGCAGCATTTTCCAGTTTTTAATTTACTTTAAAAGATGTGCTGACGGATAATTAATTTTGGCTTTGAGGATATACTGTTAGATCGTATGAGTTTGCAATACAAATACTGACTGGAATAATATATGTAAGTCTCTCATTTGTAATCCAGACAAATCTGACAACATTCAAGGGGGTTGAATACTTTTGCAAGTCACTTATATATATATATATATATATATATATATGCAATGGGGGTGAGGATAAAAACTGGCAAATAACAGCAGTATTTTTGCCTGCACAGACCTACAGTGAGAATATCACATTTATTCTCACTCCAGGTAATAACCACACACAAACTGCACTTTACCACAACTGCCCAAAAACGTTTTGATTGGTGGGAGCTGGCAGCACGAGCAGCACAATTAGAATTCACCTGCTCACTAGCATGCCAACTCCCACAGTCAGTTTCATTTCATTCTGACAACCTACTGAACACTTTCACTTTCTCCAGCACCAGATACAGCCCTAACACAACTCACCCTGTCTAAACACCCCAAATATACTCACTCACTTACCACATACCTGTAACACAAAACCTCTTCAGTGTGAAACCGGCATTCACACTGAAAGATTTTTTTTGGGGGGGGGGCTCTCATGAATAAAAACACCCACCAAAGAAAGCAGTGAACAGACCATTTCAAACCGCGCAGTACACTCAATGCCTCCCTCACTTCCCAAATCCAAATTCATCTCCGTACCTCTCACTGCTTCTGAACCTGGCAAGGATGTCCTCCGCACCTTGATGAATATCCAAGGAACAGGCAGATTCAACCAGACAGAAAAGCACTGTAAGAGTACAAAGAAATAATCACCGCATCTCAAACTCACTCCCTCGCAAAGCGAGAGCTCCGCCGCCACATTTCTCAGACTTACTCCGACCACCCACACAAAACCATGACCAATGAAATGCCGCGTTACCAAAACCACAATGTAAGGACCCTAGCAACCACGCTACTGTACATATCTACCTAGCAGAGCAGTACCATGAAACAGCATACGGATAAAGAATTAAAATTAAATTTAAAAAAATACAAAAACACCATTGCATAAATCAAATATGCAATGGGTCTACTAGAAATATCATGGATAGTTCCCTCTCATGCAGTTTGACCTTGTAACCTCACTCGTGGCTCTGCCACTCATGAGGTCAAAGGTCAAACTGCACTCAGGGGGGGGGATATCAGTGATATCTCCAGTAGACCGATTACATATCATATATATATATATATATATATATGATGTAGGCCTTTCCTTGCCCCCATAAGACAGCAGAGATATGACGTTTTGTGACAAATACTCTTGGTACAGTTTGATAAGTGAAACTTAATGGTGTAGATGGTGGACTGGATTTATTAACTAGTAGACCCACTAGTTTTTGTTAATGGTTTTGGCTAATTAAATCTGACAATTTGTTTAGTAGAGTAGGGCACTTGTAACAATATTGTATACCAACTGGGAAACTGTTGTATTGTTTGTTTTCATATGGACGTCTCTGAAGATGAACTCATATGGTTTGTACTGTTATGCTATATCTAATTTTGAACTTCAATAAAGCAAGTGTAAAAAAATTAAAAAATTACACACATCTTATTGTCTATTAAAGTCTTATTTAACCATTGCAATATTAAATGTGGCAACCTGTATATATAGTAAAGGGGGACCAAGTGTGTCCAAACCTGTGGGGGTTAATCGGTAGGTCATGTGCTTGATGGGAGGCTATGACAGCGTCTGGCGCTTGGAGGGGGCGATACTGTAATTATATCTGTTGTGGGATTTAGCTTATCTGTAATTTTATCTTGCTTTGCTTTTACTTAATTCCTGATTAACCATTTCTTTTGTACTCTCCTGGGTCGTATGTAAGTATTAATCACAGAGAAAGGAGGCATGTCCTAGGAATGAATGCATGTTGGGGGCACGACGCTGAAGGCCAAGTGCTCCCACCATCCAAACATGCATTAATTCCTTGGAAATGCCTCCATTCAAGGTGATTAATGAGCTTGCAACACGGCACATGCAATATAGGACTTGTGATAAGAAAACCACATACCTGTTAATACCACACACAGTGTTACATTGTTTGCATTGTTATCATCAATTTACTGTTCAGGAATAACAGTACATGAGAAATTTGGACCCTGTGCATTAATGTTGTGGCTGCTGGAATAATACCTACTCATTAAACAGTGTGGTTATCCCAGTTAACACTTTTAATCTGCTGCTTATTTATTATTGAGCACAACTATGATAGTAAAGACACTACTCAATTGCTGATATCCCCTTGCAAGGATTTCTGGGTTACAGATTGCTCATTTCCATATTTTACTCACAGGCCGTTGTTTGTGGTGAGTATTTGCTATTTCAACATTCTTTACTTTCTGCTCGGTGTTCCGACGGTGACTTTGACCCATAAAAATGATCAAGCCATGATGTGAGTGATGGCAATAACGCTAAACGCTGGCGCTATGGGAGTTTGTTCTGAACCGGAGGGAGGAAAGAACAGAAGCACTACAAAAGCAGGACAGAAAGGCAACATAAAAGTAAGGGGGCTCTACAGCTGTTACATCTGGGGACACATTACTGCACACTATTAAATATATGCACTCAGGGGATTGGAAGGGCAGCTGATCATGCAGGGACAGTCTGCATGGAAACATGGTGTTTCTTTCAATACCATAATGGCTGTTTTGGGGAGCTACTACTATGACTATGGTAGGAACACTGTAAACCAGGTGGGTGGCTGAGAAACAGAAAAGGCTGCATTTCCATGTGGCTGTGACAGGTACTACCTCAGCGGGCACATCTAGGGAATTAATGCACACTACTTATTAGATCACACGGTGTGTTTAGCCCAATGAAGTTGTTGTATTGTAGAAAAAATTAATTCCCATGTCACAACTGAAAATAAACATTTATTTGCACAGTGTACTCACCTGGTTAACAAAAGCTAAACAAGTAACTAAATAAATAAAAACAAACCTGTGTATACACTTGGAGGGCAGTATGGTGAAGGAGGGTTTGGGTGAACCTGTGTGTGCTTAGGGTGGGTCATAAGTGGGTCTTGTGCTTTGGGTGGGGGTGAGGGTTGAAGTTGTTGTTGTATTTGGGGTTGGGGGGGACTGAATCTGGTATAGGGAGCGTTAATAGAAAGCAGTGCCACAAAGCCATCCCCAGTGGGCAATGTGTCAAGAAACTGTAGTGGTCCTCAACAAAACTGTAGAAGACAGACTGGCGAGACAGTAAAGTCTGCTACAAAACTGTAAAAAAAAAAAAATACAATATTATACACACTTACATAGCAATAACTGTTCTACTAATGTATATACACACAATGTTAAAAACACACAAATATTAACATGACAACATTAAAAATAAATTCAGCTTAATTGGCAAGCACCAGTCAAGTCGTCTTATTTTCCTCCTCCTGAGCTTCCTTATCTCTGAATTCAATTTACTGTATATAAAAATAATGTGCAACTATACAATATAACTCTTTCAACTGCCTCAATGATTCTAACCCATCCCTTTCTCTTCCTGCCTGGACAAAATTAACTCCTGCCCCTGTCTCACTGTCCTTCAGCTTACGCGCTCTCTCTATCCTCTTCAACAAAAAGTGCCCTCTGCAACAAGCCAGCCGCTTTTATATACTCCCTGACACCCTCTTCTCCTTTACCTTCTTATCAGAAACTGCAGTGTCTTCTTCAAACCTAAACTCAATCGTCATTGTGAACATCTCCACTATGGTCTGCAACCAGGCATATTATCAACGCCATGATACTACCCGCATGTGTCACTACCTTGACCTCTCTGCTGCAGAAACTAATGTGTGCCTTCATCAATTCCCATCTCAATTACAGTAGCCCTGATCTTCCCAGGAGCCTCATCTTGAAATGTCAATCTCTTTCAAATGCACCTGCCCATCTGCCTGCTTTTGACAACATTTTAGACATGCAAGCAAAGCATAATAATGATAATAATAATAATAATAGAAAACCAGTCATGCCATGTTCAACTCCAATATTGGCTTGCAACAATAAATTACTAGCAAACATGAACAGGAGGGTTCTGCTAGTTTTACTGCAGTACTAAACTGTGCAAATCCCATCAACAGTCAGTTATAACTATGTATATGAACAGAGACTACATCAATAAAGTAGATGCATTTAAGTACCTCGATTCACTACTAGGCCTTTGGCAATTACACGGCTTTTTTTTATTCAGAATTTCACACATCCTGAGAGCTTAATTTAGGTGGAGAACCTACTTTTCAAGAGGGTCCTGGGGGGACAGTTATGGCAGCAAAGTTGATACAGAACAATTAAACGTTAAGTTATGCATAGACAGTCAGCAAAACAGAAGATCAGCTAATTACATATTTATAAAACAAAAAGGAACATAATAAACTACACCGAGTACAACACAAGATTAGTTCTACTACGCAAGAATACCCCAGAGGAACGTGGAGGGTGCAAAAGAAAGGTGATCAGAGGTCAAGACAGTGTCAGGCACAGAAGTAAAGAAAAGCCTGTGCTGCTAAGGAAGGCGGAGGGCGTAGCCACACTCCCCATGAGGCTGGCTAGAAAACTGAGCCACACCCTCGCAACTGCACTAAAGGCTGGCAGTTGTTGCTGCTGGTGCCTGAGGGGAGGGGAACATTTTTTAAAATAAAAGAAATCTAAAAGCCAAACAGTAGCAGGCAGGCAGATGAAAATAAAATAAAATACCTGGCTGCTGCTTCGGGGCAACTACACAGCATGTGTGATTAGGAGGCTGACAGAGCCCAATACTCAGCAGCTGCAGGCCCAGGCAGAGAGAAGAGAGCCTGGGGATAAAGAAACTAAGCCATGGAATAAAAAGGCTGTTGTAATCGTTTGTAGAAACTGCTCCTGTACCGTGTTCATGTTGTCGTAAATATGCTACTGAAATGTCAATAAAGTTAAAAAAAAATAAAGGACTTGTAAAGAAAATTAAAAATCAACTGCCTTGTTGCTTTGCCATCTGCATACAGTGGCTGTGTAGGCTGAGCAGCAAGCAGAAGAGAAATAAACACCAACATAAGCATTTTATACCTGTGTGGAGCTAGGAAGCAGCGTTCGAACACTAGCATGCAGAGGTAAAAAGAAGGGGAAATAAAATAATGTGAGGCATAACCAATAGAAGAACAGTGGTTCTGTGGTTGTTGTCACCCAGCAGCCAAAGAAATAAGAAAAAAAAAAAGTAATGAAAAATAAGGGTACAGATCAGTATTGCTGGGGACTGGGAACTCTTGGTAGGGAATAAATGTGAAGAAACCTTAATAAAAACAGCAGCCAGAGAAATTAACAAAAGTAAGCATGGACAGTTGGCTGTTGCCGCTGGTGTCTTGGGGTGGATATTGTGATGCAAGCACTATAGTGCTGTGCAAAGTTGGCTGCCTGAGTGAGAAAACAAGAGGAAGGAGAGGAGAGGAGAAATAAAACTTCGGGGGTTGCTGTTAATGATAACTAAAATATGCACCCCCACTCTCCAGGGCACTAGAATGCATAAGTCTCGGACCAGCTCACAGAATACCTGGATACGTACAACATCCCGTGCAAGACCCCACTCTCCAAGGCACTAGAATGCATCGTCTCGGACCAGCTCACAGAATACCAGGATACATACAACATCCTGTGTAAGCAACAACACGGGTTCTGCAAAGGTCACAGCACCTCCACAGCCCTACTTGAATTCACCGGCGCAATCCACAACGCACTTGATTCCAGTGAACTACTAGGCTCAATCTACATTGACTTAACTAAAGCCTCTGACACAGTCAACCACCGCCTCCTACTTGTCCAGCTTCAGAACACTGGGCTGTCAACCGACACCATTGGCTGGTTTAAGAGCTACCTTGAGGAACAGTCCCAAACAGTAAGAATCACTGATACACTCTCGGACGCTAGACCGGTCCACTCAGGAGTCCCCCCAGGGCTCCATTCTGGGACCCCTCCTCTTCAGCCTATTCTTAAACTCACTACCGGATAGCTGCCCAGAACAAATAATTCTCTACGCCGACGATGTTGTGATCCTCACCTCAGACCCTGATCCAAACCAATTACAAAATAAACTTCAGCGGGCCTTCTCCTCCATCAAATCCTGGTTCCTAAATCATAAACTGCTTCTCAAACAGAAAAAAACAAGTCTATGGTCTTTTGCAGCCCCCACAACAAAACAAACAACTCCACCTCTCCATTGCAACCGAACAAGGAGCCATCCTAGAGCAAACACAATCGCTCAAGTACCTTGGCATCACTCTTGATCCCCACCTCTCATACGCTGTCCATATTAGCAATGTGGAAAGTTGCCAATGGTAGTTAGGCATATTATTCCGGCACATGAAACACCTAACCCCAGAAGCACTGTCAGTGGCCGTCCAAAGCTCCACTGCCAGCATCATAGACTATGGTCTTATCATATATGGGTCTGCAACTACCACTGCTCTCAAACGTACTGCGACCTCCCTGAATAAGGCCTGTCATCTCATCACTGGCTTACATCGCCATACACAAACTTGTGACCTTTATTCCCAATCTGGATGCTTCAACTGGACAAACGCATAAAATACCAAACCTGCATCACGGCCAAGAAAATCATAATGAGACTTGCCCCACCTGGTGTCTATGCCCTCCTTAAGCCTAGACATAGGAATGTTACTACAAGGAGATCCAATTCCCATCTACTCCATATCCCACGATGTCACAACCCAAGGACAAATATCATTTGCCTATCGGGCATCCAACTGGCTCAACTCTCTTGGCAGCGACACAGTGACCGCTCCAACACTCGGCCTTTTCAAGTCCAAGCTGCGCCTCTTACTGCTTGTATCCTGCGTTTGCCCATCTTAACATTTCCACCGTTCCAGCTGCACATGCCCCAGCACCCAGCACTTACAATCAGTCTTTGCACCCCAACACCTTACCTGGCATATTCCCTCGACAAGGCCCCCTGGCTGTACTGTCTCCCACCCTCGCCCAACCCCCGTGTATCCACTCCTGCCCCTGCCCCACCCACCTCCCTGTACTCCCTTACCCCTGCACCTCCTACCTCCCTCCCTCAATTTACTACCCTCACTTCTCCCCATCAACCCCCTTGTCTTGCTCATAGCTCAAGTCTTTGTACTGGTTATTACATGTCTGTAAGTCAGTGACATTATGTTAGTAACTAAAAATGATGACTGTTGCAGACGCTGACGTGGAACCTTTGTAAAAGAGCCTCGGCTCAAAGGTATTGTATTCCTAGATTGAAATAAATAAATAAATAATAAATAAAATGCACCCCCCCCCCAAAAAAAAAAGAGGGTCTGGTGGAAGCACGCTGCACTGCCTCGTAGGCAACCAGTGTCCGATAGTGGACGTCGCTTGCCACCTCGAGGTAGGCCAGCCAGGAGAGCTGGTGGAGGGTTCCCGTACACTAGTGACCCCTGCAGGTGAGCCAGGGAGCTGACTCTTCCTGCAGGAGTTCACTGGGGGTGCAAGGCCATTACAACACTGCTCAGGCCAGGGAGATCAGGGAAGATTTAAGGGGGGAAAAAAATCACCCTGCTGTCTACATTGACAGCTCACACTGCCTAAGCAGGGTATACCCCTGATAATGGTATATTCTGGTACAGTGGCGGGGTAAGGGGCAGAACAATTCTAGATTCAAAAAACTTTGGGGTGGCACAAAAAACTTCCAAACACAGCCCTGAATGTGCACATAAGCTGCCTGAATGTCCTGAGTGCAAAGTCAATCCCACTGCTAAGCACAAGGATGAGTGACTGAAGAGAGACCATTCACGACTTTTTGTACTCTTGGAGGGTATGGCTATAACAGTTAATTCATTTTCATTCATTTATTGAGTTTAACCAGGAAAAACATGCTGAGCGTAACAGCTCATTTCCAGCTGTGTCCTGGGCCAGGGTCCAGTGGGAAGGGGATGAGGAGACTGCAGTCAATAATAAAAGTAGAAAGGCAGTGGGGGCGTGCACATTAGTTGCCCCTAAGATGCTCCAGTAAATCAGTATCAACTAGAATAAATACAAAAAAAGAAACTGAGCACACACACCAAGGCTGAAGTTTCAGAACTGCTGTTGGTATTTTACTGCATAAACACAGCATGTTAGACATCAGTGCTAACACCCCTACGTAGCAACCCATCCTCGTGGAGCTTCATCAGTGGGTCATAATAAAAGCACACAGTAGACAATCAAGAGGAAGCACAGTGTTCACACTGTACAACACACAGCATATCAAGAGTGAAAGTACAGCAAAGGGCAACTGGCAGCAAAATGAGGGCGGGAAGAGAGACTGGGAGTACAAAGGGGACAAGGGACCAATGAATCAGGGCAGATATGGGTGGATGGGGAGGAGGGGAGAGTGGCCCTACAGGGGGACCTGAAGGCTCTGGAAAGATGGTCTAGAAAGTGGAAGCTGAAGTTCAATGCAGGGAAGTGCAAGGTACTGCACCTAGGGGCCAAGTGTACACCGTAGGGGAGGGAAATGCTACAAGTCTCGATGGCTGAGAGGGACCTGGGGGTGGTGGTGGATGTCAAGATGAACAACTTGGAGACTTGTAGGAGGGCAGCAGCCAAGGCCAACAGGATGCTGGGATGCATCACTAGGGGGATCACCTCCAGAAGGAGGAAAGTGATACTCCCTCTGTATAACTGCTTGGTGAGGCCGCACCTCGAGTACTGTGTGCAGTTTTTGAGGCCATACTTAAAGAGGGACATTAAACTCCTGGAGAGGGTCCAGAGGAGGGCAACCAAAATGATTTGGGGCTTGGGGGACAGAACCTATGGGGACAGCCTCGAAGAGCTAAATATGTACACATTGGAAGAGAGACGGGACCGGGGGGGACATGATAGAGGTCTTCAGGTACATGAAGGGTAAATGGGGAGAAGCAGTCAGGGTGCTTCGAAGGAAGGAGGAGGGGGAAACTAGAGGTATGGGTGGAAGTTGGAGGGGGGAAAATTCAGGGGAGAAAGGAGGAGGTGCTACTTCACTGAGAGGGTGGTAGAGCCATGGAATGCGCTGCCCAGGGGGCTGGTGGAGGCAGAGACAATAGAGGGGTTCAAGAGGGGGTGGGACAAGTACAGGGGAAGGGTTCTGGAAGCAAAATCCAATGCAGTGAGAATATCCGGAACTGGGAAGGGAGAAGCAAGGTCAGCTCCCAGGGTGGGGGCTGACCAAACGAGCAGACGCGAAAGACCGTTAGGCCTATTCTGCTGGCATTTTAGTATGTTAGAAAGGGGAGGGGCAATAAAGGGGGAGGAGCAGTGAGACTAGCTAAGATCAGTGGCAACTGCAGGAGTTTCCAGCCTACTTTGGAACCAGGAATTAGGGGGAGTAGAAACCCTGATTCTGTTTAGCCAGGGGCACAGGTTGTGTAGACCCCTTCTCCAAAATAATGAGCACTTTGGTCTGTAGAACCAGTAAGTGTTCTGGGTGGTAACAAGGGCTGAGAGGATGCACAAGAGGAGGGTCTACTACTTGCAGTGCATGGCTCAACTGAATAATATATAGGACCCACATTTCTGATGTGATCTCCTGCCATGTTATGACCATACGAAATTTGCCAGGGGATAAAGGCCTAGAGGTCTATAAAGTCTGCTCGAATGTGCAGCTAGCACCCCTTATTCTGCAGCTGCCCCTCCCTTCCACCCTTCCCCTTCATTAACCCTCCCCCCTGTCCTGTACCATCCCCTTTTGAAGCAGTCCACTCTTCTACTGGATACCAATTCTGCAGGTAACGCATTCCACCCAGCCACCACCCTCTTTGTAAAAAAGTGTCTCCTCATCTCCCTCCTGAACCTTCCTCCCTCCAGTCTCATATCGTGGCCCTAGAACACAGAAACAGAATTTGATGGCAGATAAGGACCGCTTGGCCCACCTAGTCTGCCCATTTTCCTACCTAACAGATAAGCTGCAGATCCTAGTTAACCAACAGCTTACTTCCTCCTACCCCCCACTAGGACTGCCTTAAGCCTGTCCCATGCATTCTTGAAGTCCCCCACTGTTCTTGACTCCACAACCTCCTCAGGGAGGCTGTTCCATGCATCCACAACCCTCTCAGTGAAAATATACTTCCTCACATTACCTCAGAGCCGTCCCACCTCTACCTTCAAATTGTGCCCCCTTGTTCTTGCACATCTCTTTTTCTGGAAGATGCTACCCTCTTGGACTTTGTTAATTCCCTTGAGGTACTTGAAAGTTTCTATCATGTCCCCTCTCTCCCTTCTTTTCTCAAGGGTATACATATTAAGCTCCTTTAGTCTTTCTTTGTATGTCTTCAGGTGCAGACCCTGCACCATTTTGGTTGCCCTCCTCTAGACAGCCTCCACTCTGTCTATGTCTTTGCGGAGATGGGGTCTCCAGAACTGCACACAGTACTCCAGATGGGGTCTCACCAACTGTCTGTACAGAGGGATAACAACTTCCTGTTTTCTACTATTGATGCCTCTTCCTATGCATCCCAGTATCCCCCAGCCTTCCTTACTGCCTACTCACATTGCTTGCCCACCTTTAGGTCATCTGATATAATTACCCCCAGGTCCCTTTCCATTTTTACTGTTGTCAGTATCTCACCCTCCATTATGTACGCTTCCCCTGGGTTTTTGTTTCCCATGTGCATTACCTTGCACTTCTTTGCATTGAATCTGAGCTGCCATACATTTCATCATTCCTCCAACCTTGCCAAGTCCCTTCTCATCCTTTCCACTCCATCTTGTGTATCAACCCTGTTGCAGATCTTTGTGTCATCTGCAAAGAGATACAGGTTACTCACCTGTAACAGGAGTTCTAGGAATGGTATATGTTGTTCATCCACACTGTCTGGCAGGTATCCTTGCCGCTTTAATTCTTGCCGGAAGGTCTTCAAGCTGGCTCCTCCCACCCACCCGGGTGGTAAAACTCTCGGCTCCACCCCATGATGCCAGATCTGGCCCGCTGGAAGCTCAGGTTGTGCGTCGAAGCCGGGGAGATCGGGTGGGTCGTGTGGATGAACAACATATACCATTCCTAGAACTCCTGTTACAGGTGAGTAACCTGTATTTCTAGGGACATGGATATGTTGTTCATCCACACTATCTGGCAGACTCCTAGCAGTTCTCCGGGAGGAGGGAGGCAAGGCGCACACCCCCGATGCTTACTTGGGAAAGAGAGACTGGAGAACTGAGGCCCCAAAACCAGCATCCCGGTGTGACTCGAGGTTGATGTGGTAGTGGGTAATGAAGGTCTGTGCCGACTTCCAGGTAGCAGCCCTGCAGATATCCTAGATAGAGATGTCCCTGGAAGCAGCTACCGATGCAGCAGTATGGTGGGTAGAATGAGCTCTTATCCCTCTGGGAGGCTCCATGCCCGCCAACCTGTAGCAGAGCTCTATGCAGGAGGTGATCCTCCTGCCTATCGTCCGCTTTGCTGCAGGTCTGCCAGGTGCGGCTTCAGCATAGGTGACAAACAGCTGGCGAACCTCTCCCCGAACTTCAGCCGTCCGCTCCTTATAATAAGCGCGCGCTCATCTAGGGTCCAAAGTATGGAGCCTATACTCGGCCTCCGAGGTGTGACTGGGGTAGAACACTGGCAGAGTCAACACCTGGGTAAGGTGAAACTTCAACACCACTTTAGGGAGGAACTCCGGGTGGGGGCGCAGGACAACCTTGTCCCTGTGGAAGACCAGGTAGGGAGGCTCGATGGAAAGCGCCTGGAGCTCTCCCATCCTTCTGGCTGACGTGATAGCCACCAAGAAGGCGGTCTTCCACGACAGATGTGAAAGATCACACTTGTGCATCAGTTCGAATGGCTTGCCCATGAGCTTGGCCAATACCAGCAGTAGATCCCACGGAGGTGGAGGTTCTTGCACTGGAGGGGAAATGTGGTCAAGGCCTTTGAAAAAGCACCTGACCACCTTCTTCTGTGCCACCGACTGCTTGCCGGCCCATGCCCGGTAAGCAGAGATGGCTGCCAGGTGCACCTTGAGGGTCTTCGACCGAAGCCCTTGCTGAGAAAGGGACCACAGGTAGTCCAGAATGCTTGCCAAGGGGCAGTCGGAAGGGTCCAAGCCCTTCCCCTGACACCAAATGGAAAACCTCTTCCATTTGAAGGCATAGCATTTTCTGGTCGACTCCTTACGGGACGCCTCAACGACATTGAGGACCTCGTTGGAAAGACCCAAGGCCTGGAACTCTAGCCGCTCAGGAACCAGGCTGTCAGGTGCAGGGATTGAAGGTCCAGATGGAATACCTTCCTCTGATTGACTGAGATCAGGTCTGGCAGGCTGGAAGCCGCCTGGGGAGCCTGGAGCTGAGGCCGAGGAGATCTGGATACCAGACCTGCGGGGCCAGTCTGGGGCTACCAGAATCACCTGCGCCTTGTCCCTCCTCGCCTTGAGAAGCACCTCATGGATCAGGGAAATGGGGAGGCGTAGAAGAGGCCCGGGGTCCACGGCCTCGAGAAGGCATCCCCCTGCAGTGAGCCCTGCTGAGGGGGGCGGGCATGGAACAGACTCAGCTTCGCATTCTCCCTGGAGGCAAACAGGCCCACCTGAGGCGTGCCCCAGTGGGAGAACAGATCTTGTACTACCTCTGGCAGGAGAGACCACTCGTGAGACGCAGCCCCTATCCGGCTTAGGGCATCGGCCAGGGAGCTGGAGGCTCCTGCCGCGTGAATGGCTAGGAGATCCGCCTCCAGGCTGCGCACTAGGGACCAAATGCAGAGAGCTTCCTTGCATAACAGCAGGAGGCGCATCCCGCCCTGGCAGTTCAGACAGTACATGGTCGTGGTGTTGTCCATCTGGACCTGAACCACTTGACCCCGTAGAAACGGAGCGAAGGCGGTAAGAGTTAGATGGACTGCTTGGAGCTCCAGCAGGTTGAAGTGGCATCGGGACTCCTGAGGGGACCAGAGGCCGTGCGCTCGGTGTTTCCCCAGATGGGCACCCCAACCCATCAGAGATGCATCGGTCGAGAGAGAGAGACCGTTGGCTCGGGGAGGATGAACGGGATACCCTCCTGCAGATGAGTTGGAACGATCCACCACTGGAGAGTGTTCCACATCTCCTGGGTCACTGTCATGGGCCGGTCCAATGGATCGCAGCATTGTGACCACTGGCTGGCCAGTCCCCACTGAAGGGGACGCATGTACCAACGGGCCCAACGGACCACGCTGGTGCAGGCCGCCATGAGGTGCAGGAAGTCCCGGGCAGGGCGCAATTGCTCAGCCAGAAATGACTGTGCAAAGGAGGAAAGAACCTCGGCCCTGTCCGCCGGGAGCCGTGCTCTGGCTCGCAGAGAGTCGAACTCTGCCCTGATGAACAGAATCACCTGCTTTGGCATGAGTTCCGACTTGGCCTCGTTGAGGAGGTCAACCTGAGAGCAAACCTGGAGGACCAGATCTCTGGACCGCTCCACCTCCTGTCTGGAGGGGGCTATCATCAGCCAATCATCCAGGAAAAGGTACACCCAGACCCCTTGGTGCCGCAGGAATGCTGTCATCACTGCCATGCATTTGGTGAAGACCCTGGGAGCTAGGGAGAGGCCGAAGGGCATGGCTCGGAACTCGTAAAGGGATCCCTCTGCTCTGAAGTGGAGGAATCTCTGATGGGATGGATGGATTGGGATGTGAAAGAACACATCCTGGAGGTCCAGGGAGCAGAACCACATGCCTCGTTCCAAGGATGGGATTATCTGAGCCAGAGTGACCATCCTGAAGGTCCGAGACCTTAGGAACTTGTTCAGGTCGTGCAGGTCGAGAATGGGGCGCCAGCCCCCCGTCCGTTTTGGGACCAGGAAGTACCTGGACACAAACCCCGGGTCTGAAGGAGGATCCGCCACCTTCCTGATTACCTCTTTTTCGAGGGCAATATCGGCCCGGCGGGCCAACAGCGAGGCTGCGGACCCCATGACCCCCTGAGGGGCGACGGCTCGAAAAGGCGGAACCTGCTCGAACTCCAGAGGCAGGCCTTTTCCTACCACCTCCAACACCCAGCGGTCTGTGGTGATAGCGGACCAGGCAGAAAGGAAGTAGCGGAGCCGTCCCCCAACGGGGGGAACCCGGGGGGGGTGACGAGGTTGGGGGCAGCACCCCTCAGCCCATCATTGGGCAAGCTTGGAGGAAGTGCTGGCCGAGGGACCTCCTGGACCTTTACCTCCTTGCTTCCTGTTGGAGGAAGCCGTCGGCTTGGGTTTAGGACGCCAAGCGCGAGCCTGCTGGCCCTGTTGCTGGTGCTGCTGGGCCGGTTGAGGAGCAGGGACTGAAGGACGAAAGGACTTCTGCTGCTGACAGTGGTCTTTGTCCCTCTGGGTGGAGGTGACCGAGTCCAGAGTGGCATTGGACTTTTTCGATCCGCTGGAGGTGTCCCTCCACTCCAGGGCCGAAGAGGTCAGTCCCCAAAAAGGGGACATCCGCCAACTTGTGCTGGGTATCCGCCGTGAAAGTGGATATCCTCAGCCATGCCCTGCGTCACATGGCCACTGCGGCTGCTACTGACCTGGCACAGGAATCACCTATGTCCAGAGCAGTCTGCAGCTGCTGCCTCGCCACCGCCCAGCCCAGGTCCCGCATCTGGCAGACCGTGGTCTGCAGGTCAGGCGGGAGATGAGGAACAACCTCATCCAGAGAGCCCATGAGGGCGTGGGAGAAGTGTGCCATCAGCACGGCCGAGCTGGCCTGTCAGAGGCCGAGGGAGGACGCAGCGTACACCTTGCGCCCGGCAAAGTCCAGCTTTTTGGACTCTTTGTCGGGGGGCTTGTCCACATCCCAAGCGTTACCGGAACGCCGGAAAATGCTGTCGGTGACTAACCCCTCGGCAGAGGGGTGTTCCGAGAAACCGGGCAAAGAGCCAGTAGGGACCGCATACTTCCTGGCCGTCATGGCCGAGGGCGCAGGACAGGAAGCAGGCCGCTGCCAAAGCTCCAAGGCTGGGCCAACAATGGCCTCAGCCACCGGAAAGGCCTCCATGGGGGAATCCCCTCGGTCCAGAATCTCCGTCAGGGGATACTTTGCCCGTTTGGACACAGGCTCGAGCTGCATCCCGGTGGACTCCGAGATGAGCCGAAGCAGACCCAAGAAGGACGATGGGCCATCGCCCACTGACTGGCCCTCGGAGGACTCCAGATCGCACTGCCTGAGAACAGGGAGGAATCATCATCAGATTCCAAGAGTCTGCGAAGAGCTGCCTCGGCCCTGAGCCACCCTCCACCTGCCGAGGACGGTCGGGAGTGAGGGTGACCGACAACCTGTGGGGCAGGCCATGACTCGACCAAGAACTCTTGGTCGGTGCCCCGGACTTCGGTTGTGGAGGCAGAGGTTCCACCACAATCGGTGGACCAGCTGGTTTCGGCTTAGCAACCAGCCCTGGGGCGGGTAACTCGAATGGAACGAGTGGTTGCTTCGGCCGTTCCGGAGGCAGCCATTTGATAGCCAGGGTCGGCTTAGGCCTGGATAGCAGCAACTGCTGCCACATCAAATCCTCATAGTGCCGGCACAACTTGCGTCGAAGCCTCTCTCGAGGAGGAGGGCAGGGAGCTGGCCGCCGCCGGGTAATGAGACCGAGACCTGATGTCGGGGGACAGCTGGACAAGAAGAGGTCCGTGATCGAGACCGAGACCCCGAGGGACCGAGGGTGGGCTCTGGAAGCGCGGGAAACCCGCCTTCCTCGCTCGGGAACTTTAACCGAGGACTGCGGTCCCGAAGGAGCAGGCAGATCCTTGGTATCCACCGGGGAACGGTGAAGTAGGGCTGTCGGCTTCTCCAGTCGACAGCCCATCTAATGATCGAGAAAATCAATTTGTTGACGGATCTTGCAGGCTGGCTCGACGGGGCACCGTGAAGCCAGCGGCCTCAGCTGCAACCTTGACCGAAGTCGATGGTCGGCTACCCGGGAAGGGGAACCTTTCCCGCTCCCAGGAACGCCGACGGTGGGACTTACCTTTCAACTCTCTTTTCTTGGGCTGAGAAAAATGTCCCGAAGGCCCCTCTCCCTTCGTGGAAAGGGAATGACAAAGCTCCTTGAACGAAGCTGTATAAGAGGAACTAAGAGAGAGTGGGATAAATGCCGTGGCCGAGGAAGAAGAAGATGCGCCTGGGCCGCCTCCTCGAGGGTGATCATCTGCCTGGCTGCTCAGCCGAGCAGTCACTTGACCCCGCCCAATGAGCCTCTTTTGATTTCTCACCGCGAAAATGCTTTCGAGAAGCCTGAGCTTTAAACGGGCGCGGCGCGGTCGTCCAGAACATTGGCTGAAAAGGAATGGCACAACTCAGTTTCCGTGGTCATGATCTAGGCCCAAGCAGTAGACGACTTGAGTGCAGATCCGTCCTGGACATTTTCAGCCCACAGGGGCACCTCCAAAAGCCGGGAACAGATTTGTCCATCGCAGCCGCGAGGGGAAAAGAAGACCAAAATTTGAAAAACTTCAAAATCAATTTCGGACGAACCGAAGAATTAGGATCCAGTCTCAAACGCAGAGCGCTAAGGAGGGAACCTGAGCTTCCAAGCGGTAAGGAAGATCTGGCATCATGGGGCGGAGCCGAGAGTTTTACCACCCGGGTCGGTGGGAGGAGCCAGCTTGAAGACCTTCCGGCAAGAATTAAAGCGGCAAGGATACCTGCCAGACGGTGTGGATGAACAACATATCCATGTCCCTAGAAACATACTTTTACTTCCAGTTCCTCTGCAATGTCACTTATAAAGACATTACAAAGGACCGGTCCCAGTACTGAACCCTGCGGTACCCCACTAGTAACCCTCCTTTCTTCACTGTGTACTCCATTTACTACTACCCTTTGCGTCCTGTTGTGTAGCCAATTATTTATCCAGGCTACCACCTTGGGACCCACTCCAAGGCTGGCTATCTTGTGAATTAATCTTTGTGTGGGACTGTATCAAATGCCTTGCTAAAATCTAGGTACCATGTCCACAGCCCCTCCCTGGTCTACTACTTTGGTCACCCAGTCAAAGAAATCTGTTAGATTCATCTGACATGACCTTCCCATCGTGAATCCATGTTGCCTTGGGTCCCGTGCCCCACTGGCCTCTAGGTACTCAACAATTCTTTCCTTCAGAAGTGATTCCATCATTTTCCCTACCACTGAGGTCAAACTAACTGGTCTATAGTTTCCTGCCTCTGTCCTGCTCCCACTTTTGTGAAGAGGAATCACATCTGCCCTCCTCCAGTCCTCGGATACCACCCCATCCTCCCATGATTTGTTAAAGAGAGTAGTCAGCGGTGTCACTAGTTCTACCCTTAGTTCTTTTAGAATTCTTGGTGAATCCAATCAGGCCTCATTGCTTTGTCCACCTTCAATTTTATTAGTTCTTTTCAGAACCCTTTCTTCTGTAAATGGACTGGTATTGACCCCTGCCTTCAGAGTGTTTCTTGTTTGGTTTAGGTAACTCCTCCTCTTCCTTTGTGAATGCTGAGCAGAAATATTCATTCAGTATCCCTGCTTTTCACTGTTACCTCTACCCATATTCCCTCCCTTTATTAAGCTTCAGTATCCTCCTTTGGTCTTTCTTCGCCTCCTAATGTACCTATAAAGGTCTTATCCCTTCTTAACAGAATTGGCTATCCTTTCCTCGGTTTGGGCCTTTGCTATTCTGACTGCCTTCCCAGCCTCTTTCTGCTTTAACTGATAAAGTTCTCTGTCCTGCTCCTTCTGTGTTTAATTATATTTCCTGAATGCTGTCCTTTTCTCCTTAACCTTCCCTGCCACCTCTTTTGAGAACCATAGCGTTTTTTTTCCTTCGTTGTGTTTTATTGATCTGCTTTACACAAAGGCTTGTTGCCTCTGTGATGGCTGTTTTGATCACTCCCCATTGTTCCTCCACCCCTCCTTCTTGCCTGTTTGCTAGTGCTTTTCTGAGGCACTCTCTCATTTTCCCAAAGTCAGCCCTCCTAAAGTCCAGTACTCTTGCTTTTGTATGGCTGTGTTTATCGTGAACCACACTGTTTGGTGGTCGCTTGTTCCCAGATGGCTACCCACTTCTAAATCTGAGATTCTTTCTCCATCCCCATTTGAGAGTACCAGGTCTAAGAATGCCCTCCCGAGTGGGTTCCAAACTAGCTGTCTGAGGCATGCCCCCTGTAGGGCATCAAGAATGACCCTGTTTGTATGCCTGCAGCAAAGGTGCTCCAGTTAACATCTGGCATATTCAGGTCCCCCATCAACCATATCTCCCCTTTTTCTGCCATTCTAAGAAAGCCTTCTATCATTTCCTTGTCCATTCCTTCCCCCTGAGATGGGGGTCTGTATACAACCCCCATGCAGATTGTGGTGCCATTTCCTGTCTCCAGGGTGGCCCAAAGTGCCTCATCTGCTCCCTGTTTACTCTTTAGTTCTGTTGATTTGAACCCTTCCTTTACATAGAGAGCTACTCCCCCTTCTCTTTTACCCTCCCTGTCCCTCCTGTAGATTGTGTATCCTGGTATGCTGACATCCCAGTCATGGTTCTCTGTGTACCATGTTTCTGTGACTGCCACAATATCCAGGCAACCCTCTTCCATCAAGGCCACTAGTTCAGGGAGCTTGTTACACAGACTACGGGCATTGGTACTCATCACCCTACACTTTTTGATAGCCTTACTCCTTTTAGCCCCATTTCTGTCCTTACTGCCTTTGCCTTTTTTTACATTTAAATCTGTTCTGCTCCCTAATAACTTCTGTACCTTGGTGTTTACCTCACTAATCATCATGTTTTGGGGGGGAAGGCTCGGATTTTCCTCCTTTTCAGTGCCTCCCCTGCTAGTTTAAATGCTTGCCAATGAAGCATTTAAACCTCTCACCTAGATCCTGGTTCCCCATGGACAGATGCAGACCATCGCACCAGTATAGGTCTGCATCCTCCAGGTGGCTCCCCAGTCCCAAATGAAGCAAAACCCTGAGCTCACACCAGTTTTCAACCACTCATTGAATCCTGGTGAGAAGTGCCTAGCATCTCCCTTGCCATAGACAGGCAGCACACCTCCGAGAAGGTTACCGTATCGCGACTTGGTCTCAAGGCCCCTTCCCAACTCTACAAACCCTCTTGCACTGCCCTGATCCCATTCTTAGCCAGGTCATTTGTCCCTAGGTGGACAATGACATCCAGCTCCTCCCTCGTGCAGCTCCTCCCAATCCTGAGTTGCTTCCTGACCCTCCAAGCAGTGGCGCCAGGAAGGCACCTTACCTCCCTCTCCCCTTCTTCCCCCATTTCTACCCCCTAATGATCGAGTTCCCCACCAGGAGTTGTTTCCTTCCCCTGTGGGGTCCCATGCCACCCTCCTGTGGGTCTCCTTTGTGAAGGTTCCCAGCATCCTCCTTGGTCTCCACTGCAGTTGCCTCCATAGAGGAACCACTATCCACCAGAAGAGAAATTAATTGTGGAGAGGTACAGCTGGAGGGATGCAACTCTGTTCCACCACCCTCTCCCTCCTTGAGCCCACCCTGGTCCAGCCTCCTCTTTCTTGGCAACTCTGAGGTAGTGGCATTGGCCCTGGTGGTCCCTGTGTGGGAGGAGGTTTCATGAATCCTAGCCAGGTCAGCCTGGAGACGGGCAACCTCCTCTCAGACCAGAGAGGTGCCTGCAAATAGGGCATCGCAGCCTCCAGAATGTCTCCCCGAACACTGTCGCCCCACAGCCATTGCACTGCACCACTCCTATCATGTCTTATTTTGTGTCCTCTCTACTGTTTCTCTGGATGCTTATTCTCTCCTTACAACTCTCACCCTTCCTGTTCTGGGACAGCAACTTTATCTTCTTCAGTAGCCTCCTCTTCCTTGCTCAATATCAGACCACCAGCAGCTGGTGGGAGAGTGACCTACTTTTTCCTTTAGGGTTGACAAAACCAATGTTTCTCATGATCCTTTCCTTCCTACTGCCAAACAGGAAGTTTCTGTTGACAGTCAAATCCAGTGGCTATAAAAGTAGAACTGGCTTTGGCTGGGTGGGTGGAGGGCAATTAGTAAGAAAAAAGGCTAGCAACAGGAAGTTGTAATTTGACTCACCTACTTTTATAGTGTCTAAACCACACCCCCAGGTAAGCTCTCTTTCCTCCTAATGGTTTAGCAAAGTCAGCTGATACAGTACCCTTCCCTGCACAGAACACACACTGACTTTCTTTCTTTTTCTTTAACCCTAAATAAGACCCCTTCTACTTCTAATAAAGTTATCTGTTTACTTAATCTTAACAGACACTGACTCCTGCTGAGATATGTTTTAAATTAATAAGAAAATGTAGCTTCTTTTAGTTAGCTGTTTTCTGCTCTACAAGCAAGGATAGCAACAGGAAGTTGTAATTTGACTCACCTGATTTTACAAATTTGACTCACCTGCTTTTATAGTGTCTAAACCACACCCCCCAGGAAAGCTCTCCTTCCTCCTACTGGTTTAGCAAATTCAGCTAATACAGTACCCTTCCTTGCACAGAACACACACTGACTTTCTTTTTCTTTCTTTTTTTTTTAACCCTAAATAAGACCCCTTCTACTTCTATCATGTATCATCCAATTGTGAATTATTTGAAGATCTCTGCCAATTAGTAAAAGCACCTGTGGCATATAACAAATGGGAACATTCACATGCCCATTCTAAAACACTTGATTCCAATGAAGTAGCAAGCAGTAATAGCAGTATTCCTAATAAAGAATTAGGGGATTCTAGTAATGTAAATTTAATTGAGCCAATAAGTACTATTGGTACTGCTATAATAAGGGAACTAAGGGCACCTAATCCCATGGAAAGAGATATTCTGATCATTGGAGATTCAATTATTAGGTATCGATACTGTAGTGTGTTCTAATAGAAAAGAACATACTACAGTTAGTTCACTGTCTGGAAGCTAAACTACATGATGTTGTGGGTTTAATGGAGGACTATTTGAAAATACAGTTACTCCCTTGGTCATCCTTCATGTGGGGGCTAATGATGTAGGGAAAACAAATTGGTACTGTATGCAAAGGGATTACAAGTATATTGTCGATTCAGTTACAAAACATGGAGGGGAAATTATCATATCTGGTATTCTTCCTATGCATGGCCACAAAGCCTATAGAAATAGACAAATTTTTGACATTAATTGAAGCAGGGATCGGTTTTATGGATAATGCAAGAACATTTAACAGAACTTCTTTATATAAAAATGATGGTATCCACTTAAATTATGCAGGAGTAAGGGTTATGAGTAAAAAAGTTTTGGAGGTCATGAGGTTTCATTTAAACTGGCTCGGGGGGGGGACACAGTTGAAAATAACTTAATGGGTCCCATCACTCTCAAAATGCTCTTGGATGGAATGTAATTCTTTTAAATGCCGTAGCTTGCAGAACAAATATGATGAGTTCAACATTTTGTTGCATAAAATAAAATACATATTGCTCTCATTACAGAGACATGGTGGAATGAAAATGATAGTTGGAAAAGAAATCGAGGGCTATAAGCTTTATTCCCATTGTAGAAAATATCGAAAGGGAGGAGGGTGGCAATTTATATTCAAGAAGATATAGCTCCGAAGATATTAAATGGGATACAGGTAAACTTGAACTCTTATGGGTTAAATTGTTGCCATAAATAGTCCCAAAATTATTCTGGGACTTCTTTATAGCCCCCATCTATGTCACAGGAAGATGATAAGGCCTTGTTGGATATTTTTGGAAATCTTGACCCTACCGATAGGTTATTGATTACTGGGGACTTTAACTTACCCAATATAGATTGAGGTAAAGGTTTAGGTTCATCTCCCCTTGAGAGGCAGTTCATTGATGTTATGGATCACGGGGGATTTAAACAGATGGTACTTAACAATACAAGGGGTAACAATATTCTGGATTTGTTGTTCACTAACATGGGTGAGACAATCAATTCAGTTGAAATAAGCGTACCCTTGGGAAATAGTGACCACAGTTCGGTCTTATTTAATATTAGTGAAACCCAAATGTCCAAACCCACTGAAACAACTACAATGTATAACGTTGGTAAGGCAGAGTTCCATAAAATGAAAATCAAACTAAGTTGCTGGGATTGGGAAACTGACTTTGTTAATAAGCCTATACATAATATGTGGGAATCCCTTAAAACTAAAATTGACAACTTAACCACTGAGTATATCCTGTTACTAAAAAATATAATAGTACTAGGGCTTTGAAACCTGTTTGGCTTTCATCTACAATTAAAAATTAATTAATAAGAAAAATAGATTATATAAAAAACAAAACATCCAAATCACAAAAATACATGCCAAATATAAAGAATGCCTCAAGAAAATAAAGGTAAACATCAGGAAAGCCAAAGCCCAATGTGAGGTTAACTTCATGGATAGGGTACAGGATAATAAAAATCCTTTTCTCGCTTATCAATAAACAGAGGAGGGCCCTCAGTAATATAGGACCATTTACCACTGAGTCAGGACTTATTCTTCTAACCAACAAATGGCTAACATCCAGAATCAATATTTTTGTTCAGTACATAACACCAATGATGCAGATTCATATGAAACTAGTAGATCTTCTGTACCTGGTTCAATTAATTTTAACCCTAATACTATATATAAACAATTGGTTAGCCTTGATGTCAACAAATCCCCAGGACCAGATGGAATGCACCCTAGGATTTTGAAGGAGTTGGCAGAAGAATTGGTTCAACCAATAACTTATTTTTTCCAAGCATCCATGGATATGGGATTGGTTCCTAGGGACTGGAGATTAGCTAATATTGTGCCTATCCTAAAAAAAGGACCCAGAACTTCGCCTGAAAATTTTAGACCAATTAGCCTGACTTCAATATTGGGAAAAATAATGCCGGGATTAAGGAAATCTTAATAGAACATCAGGAGAGACAGGATAAAATCGACCTCAAACAACACGGTTTCACCAAAAATAGATCATGTCAGACAAATTTATTGTCGTCCTATGAAAATGTGAATAGGGAGATGGATGTGGGAAACTCTGTGGATGTGGTTTTCCTTGATTTCACCAAAGCTTTTGATAAACTACCCCACAATGAATTACTGACAGTCTTGGAAGCCATCAATTTGCCTGTTAATATCTGTAAATGGGTTTCAAACTGGATTCAGGATAGAAGGCAGAGAGTAGTCATTAATGGTGAATATTCTGCTTGGGTTCCTGTAACTAGCGGGTTCCTCAGGGCTCTGTGTTGGCCCTTGTTTATTTAATATATACATCGCTTCATTAGCAATTAGAAACAATAACATTTGGATGTATAAATTTGCAGATGACTGTAGATTGGGCTTAGTGGTTAATGATGCTCAACAAAAAGCTACCCTACAGCATGCCTTGGATTTAATATATGATTGGACTATCTTAAATAAGTTAGAATTAAATAAAAATAAATGTAAGGTAATGCACTTTGGTAAGAATAATAAACAAGAAATATATCTATTGGATAATAACACCTTGGGGGTAGTAACAGAGGAAAGGGATTTGGGTATTACAGTCACAAATGATATGAAATTTAGATCACACTGTAGGAACCAAATTAGGAAGGCAATCCAAAACCTTAATTGTATCCTCAAACATATTGTAAGTAGGGATAGAAGGGTATTGATCCCCCTCCTCGAATATTGTGCTCAGGTTTGTTTGGTCACCTCAAAATAGGGAAGACATTTTATCAATAGAAGGGGTTCAGAGAAAATTAACTAGGCAAATAAAAGGAATAAAGAATAAAAGTTATTATGAAAGATTAGTCAGCCTAAATCTTTATTCATTATACTATTGTAGATTAAGGGGAGATTTGTGTTTTTTATATAAAAACATGAATTATGTAGATTTAATGGGGGAAATGGGGCTTACAAGAAACCTTGGTAGAACTAGTACTAGGAAACATGCTAAACAACTATACCAACAAGCATGGGAACACAACTTCCGGAAACAATGGTATAGCTGTAGAGTTGTTGGGGTTTGGAATACCTTGCCAATAGAACTTGTTGATAGTACTACTATGAATGAATTCAAGAATGGGATCGACCATCACTTTGGTAATAGAAATTTTTTAATTTAATTATGCTTGGCAAGCCTTATAAGGTAGAACACTATCTTCCGGTTTGTATTTACCTATGATTTACTGCCAAACAGGAAGTTCCTGTTGACAGTCAAATCCAGTGGCTATAAAAGTAGAACAGGCTTTGGCTGGGTGGTTGGGCAATTAGTAAGAAAAAAGGGCTAGCAACAGGAAGTTGTAATTTGACTCACCTGCTTTTATAGTGTCTAAACCACACCCCCAGGTAAGCTCTCTTTCCTCCTACTGGTTTAGCAAAGTCAGCTGATACAGTACCCTTCCCTGCACAGAACACACACTTTCTTTTCTTTCTTTTTTTTTAACCCTAAATAAGACCCCTTCTACTTCTAATAAAGTTATCTGTCTACTTAATCTTAACAGACATTGACTCCTGCTGAGATATGTTTTAAATTAACAAGAAAATGTAGCTTCTTTTAGTTAGCTGTTTTCTGCTCTACAAGCAAGGCTAGCAACAGGAAGTTGTAATTTGACTCACCTGCTTTTATAAATTTGACTCACCTGCTTTTATAGTGTCTAAACCACACCCCCAGGTATGCTCTCCTTCCTCCTACTGGTTTAGCAAAGTCAGCTGATACAGTACCCTTCCTTGCACAGAACACACACTGACTTTCTTTTACTTTCTTTTTTTTTTAACCCTAAATAAGACCCCTTCTACTTCTAATAAAGTTATCTGTCTGCTTAATCTTAACAGACACTGACTCCTGCTGAGATATAATTTTAAATAAGGAAAATGTAGCTTCTTTTAGTTAGCTGCCTTCTGCTCTACAAGCAATGCTAGCAACAGCCCTCCCCTCCCTTACTTTGAACAGCCCCTCTGTACCAGTCATGTTTATTCCTTTCATGTATTTAAAGGTTTCAATCATGTCACCCCTGTCCCTCCTCTCCTCCAGTGAGTACATGTTCAACTCCTTCAACCTCCTCTCATATAAGTACCCCAGCCCCTTGATCATCTTTGTCGCCCTGCGCTACACCCCCTCCAGTAACTTAATGTCCCTCTTTAGATACGGGCACCAGTACTGCACGCAGTACTCCAGGTGTGGTCTAACTAATGACCTATACAGTGGCAGAATCACCTCCTCCCTCCTCGAGGATATACTCCTTGCAATACAACCCAGCATTTTGTTGGCCTTTGCAGCTGCCTTCCTACATTCTGCCGGGTTGTTCATTGACCCTGTAATGAGCACACCCAGATCCTTCTCCTCCTCTGTCTGGGCTAGCTGCACTCCCCCCAGCTGGTAATTCCTCCTTGGGTTCTTCATCCCAAAATGCAGCACCTTGCACTTTTTGGCATTAAACCCCAGTTGCCAGGTGTCTGACCAGGTTTCAAGCTTTGCCAGATCATCCTGCAACCCTGCCATCCCCTAGGTCATCCACCACCGCCAACCTTGGTATCATCAGCAAACAGACTGATCTTGCTCTTGATGTCCCATGATATGTCTGCAATGAATATCCCAAACAGCACTGGTCCCAACACCGAGACCTGTGGGACACCGCTCGTCACTGCCCTTGGGTGTGAGAGCTCCCCACCCACCACCACCCTCTGTTGCCTTCCCTAAAGCCAGTTTCCTACCCACCTCACCAGCTTTGCACCCGCCCCTGTGCCTACTAACTTCCTTCCCAGCCTTCTATGTGGCACAGAGTCGAATGCCTTACTGAAGTCCAGATACAGGACATCCACTGCACGGCCTCTGTCCAGTTGCCTAGTTACCCAGTCATAGAACTCCACCAGGTTGGTTTGGCAGGATCTGCCACATATGAAGCCATGCTGTCTGCTGTCATGTAGTCCTTTGGCCTCTAGGAGGGCCACCAGCCCCTCCTTCAGGATAGTCTCCATTAGCTTACCCACAATGGATGTGAGGCTCACTGGTCTGTAGTTTCCCGGTTCATCCTTGGGGCCACTCTTGTGGAGGGGCACCACATGAGCCATCCTCCAGTCCTGAGGTACACATCCCTAATGTAGTGAGGCATTAAGTAGGTCTGCCAAAGGTCCTGCAAGGACCTCTGCCAGCTCCTTCGGTACCCTGGGGTGGATGCCATCTGGGCCTGGCGCCTTGTCCACCCTCAGTGCCTTCAAACCCTCTCGAACTCTGCCCTCCATGATTTCCCCATCTGTCACCCCTTCACCCCCGTTTCTGCCATTTCTCCCACCTTGGGTGTCACCCCCCTCTTCTCTTTAGTAAATACAGAGCAGAAGTACTCATCTAGTGCTTCTGCCTTATCGCACCCTGCTTCCACCCAACCCCCCCTCCTTCCTAATCCTTACTATGTGGTCCTTAGAGCCTTTTTCTCCTGATGTACTTAAAGAAGTCTTTCTCCCCTTCTTAATGCCTTGTGCCAGCCTGAGTTCCGAGATGCTTTGGCTCCCTTACTGCCCTTGTCACCTCCTTCGATTCTGTCAAGTACTCCTCCTGTCCTCCCCCTCCCTGTTTTCTTGTACTTCCTAAAGGCAGCTCTTTTCTTCCTTACCTTTCCATGACCTCCTTGCTCAACCAGCTCGGTTTCTTAGCCCTAACCTTCTTGCTCTGGGCTTTGCAGCAGGTTTTGTTGCCTCCACTATCCCCAGCTTTATGAGCTCCCACCTCTGGTTAGTGTCCATACTAGATTGAATTCTGGCCAGGTACCCTTTTACCACTTCCCCCATCCTCCCAAAGTCGGCCCTCCTGATGTCCAGCACTCTTGTGCCAGATTCCACTCCTTCCTTGCCCATATCCAATGTGAGCCATACTGAGTGGTGGTCACTCCCTGACAGCGGTTCCTCCACTGTAAGTTCTCTCACAAAGTCCCCATTTGCCAGCACAAGGTCAAGGGTATTCCCTAACCTGGTTGGTTCACTGACCATTGCAGGAAGCTGTCCTGAAGGCATCCAGCAGTACCTGCTCCTTCTGTTCCTGGTTGTTGGGGTACTCCAGTCCACTCCTGGCATGTTGAAGTCCCCCACAATCACCACACTACCCTTCTCGCAGGTCCTGCTGATCTGTCGCACTAGTTCCCTGTTTAACTCCTCAGTCTGAGATGGTGGCCTGTACACCACTCCCATTCTAAGAATCCTATTCTTGGAATCCTGGATTTGCATCCAATGTGACTCCATTCTACCCTCCTCCCCTTCCTCCCTTACACGCTTCAGTCCTTCCTTCACATATAGTGCCACCCCCACCTCCTTTCCCAATCACCCTGTCCCTACGAAATAACCTGTACCCTGGTACAGACAGGTCCCAGTCATTGTATTGGGTGGCCCACGTTTCTATGATGGCTGCAATGTCCACCTCTCCCTCTGCCATGAGAACCTGTAACTCTGCAGTTTTCCTCACAAGGCTCCTAGCATTAAGGGTAACCACCTTCGACCCTCCCCACCCTCTCATCCTGCCCCCCTTTCCTAGCATCACTAATAGTACTTGCCATTTGTCCTTTGTCACTGTTATCGGGGTAAGTTCATATGGTTTCCCAACCTGTGGTCTCTGCATATCTCTTCCCCAATTGCCACCCCCCACTCCTAGTTTAAATTCCCAACTTCCTCTATGTACTCCTCCATCCTCTGTTTCAACACTTTCTTTCCCTCCTCACTCAAGTGTAGTCTGTCCTTGGCATAGAGACGACTGTCCTCCCAGGTCCCTCCCCACCCCCCAACAGCCCATACCCTTTAGCACAACGCCAGGTTCTTAGCCATCCGTTAAATTCCTCTATTCTCAGCTTTCTTGTTGTGCTTGCCTTTGGCACGGAAGTATCTCTGAAAAAGTTACTGATCTTCCTGCACCCTCACATAATTGTGCTAGTTCCTCAGACCTCCTCTGGACTATATCTACTGTCTTGTCAGCCAGGTCATTTGTCCCAAGATGTATAATTAAATAAGGCTTGTCCCTACCCTTGTAGCATATTTCAAACAGACTGTCCCACCCTTTCCACTGTCATTCTCTGGCATGGCCTCCACCCAAATGCGACTATGCCTCTTCCCTTGCTTCCCACCTGACTCCTCTTAGTATTGAGTCCCCAAGCACTAAGATTCCACCCCTCTTACTCCCTGCTTGCTTCCATTCATCTCGCTCTCATTTCCAGCCTCTTCTTCCTCCTGCACATTATTTCCCCTTTTACCCCTGTTGCAATTCTCTGAGCAGAATTTCCCTGCTCCAGTTTGGTCCAGGCATTTATCAATTACTCCTCTAATTTCATCATTTCCTCCTCCGCCTTCTTCCCTCTAGCAGTGCAAAACTATTTTCTGAAGACCCTTCACAAATGCCCGCTCCTCCCTCTCTCTTCATAGTAACCTGTTCTCTCCTTTCCTCCATGACTTTTGCCACTTCTTCGCCTCCCACACGTCCCTATCTCCTCCTTCCATTTGTCTTTTGTCTCCTGACCTGGTTTCCGGCAATCGCTCTTCCTGGCTTGGGCCCTTTGTCTCTGCTTCTCTTCTTCTGACCCTCTCCTCACCACTGTTGGCTTAAATCACCCTCCCTCATCTCCCTCTTCCTCCCCTCCAGTATTGGGCTAAACCCACCCCAATCTGCCTTGCCTGTCTTAGTTCCTCCTGCAGACCCTCAATCTCCTTTCTAAGTTTTTCTATGTGGTTGCACACTAAACATCCCCCACGTTCCAGGCAATTTTAGAAAGATTGGTGCTACAGTTGTTGCAGCCTCCACCCTACCCATTGCTGGCGTTGCCCACCGGCGCCCCACCCTTCCAGATGCAGGATACCAAACACTCCCCAAGTCTCCTCTCCCTCTATCAGTGCAAAACATTTACTTTATTTCCTTACCTCCTTTGTTGTGCACGCTTAGATATATTGAGCAACTGCTTTTTATATTCCTATCCTTCCTATCCACACTCAAAAAGAGACTTTAAGTAGCCATTGCACAACGTTCTTCAAACTCCTACTCCTCCTTTCCCCAATGCAATATCAATGCGAATAAGTAATAATGAAAGCTCCTAGATTTGCATTTACTTCCCTTCCACTGAGCTAGCAGTCACCGCTTCACTTGCTGCTGTTCCTTTCCTGGATGTCTGCTTCTGCTATGACATGTGCACATCCTTTGCCCGTTTGAGGAAGTGATGTCAGAACCCCTGGTATAAAGGAAATCATGGACCAGGGGTGGGACCAGCCCAAGTCTTCCAGAAACAATCAGGTAGCTGAGGCCTCTGGTCAGACCATTAGCACCCTTCCCCCATCTGCACTAAAACTATGCAGCTAGTGAAGCCAGCAACAATGAATCACAATTCTACTCAAAGCCCCAAATAGGTTTGCTACCCAAAGAAACAGGACTCCAATTCAAACAGCTTCACCAACAACCGTCAAAATAGGCTTGGAATTAGAAGATATAGGTTTCCAATTCAAAGAAACAGATCCAGTTAAATCACACCAATTATATTTTAAAACAGAAGAAATAGGCCTCCACAAATGCAGCGTGCCACACAGTGAATCATCAAACAAATGAGCCCACTTATAGCTACCAAAACAGGTTTCAAAATTCCAACAGCCCCAAACAATACCCTGCTAGCCCCTTAGTAGTAAGAAATGAAAGAAATAACCTTCTACCAAGTAGAATCCACAAGAAACAATGTAAAAACAACAAGAAGAAGCTACTGTACTGTAGATCTGATCCTGTCCCCCTTCTAGTACCTTCTAAGAAGCCAAAGCACTGACCATGTTGTCAGGAACAGGAGCTCCTCCCCCACCTAAATCCCCAATATATGATTGGGGGTAGGAGGGGAGTAGCAGGGGCACTGCCTGGACCTGGATCCTTTACGGGTCTTAGAATGGATACTTGAAAACTGCAAATCAGGAGTGGACACAGTTGTAGCAGACCTAGCAGGACTTCAAGCACAGGAACCTGTGTAAAAAGATCCACCACAACGCTCATATGCATAGTGGAGAGCAAGGGAATTCAAAGGCCAAAGAGTCATCTGAGAGGACTGTCCGACTCCTTTAGGATTGAGCGCCACACTGTGTGGCCGAATAGTTTCTGGACACGTAAGGTGAGTTAAGGACCAGCTGTTTGACACTGGTGGCAAAACCAGCAACAAGAAATCATGAATATCTGTGAATACAGTCATTAATATCTGTGAAGGCAGATGAAAGATACAGCAGCATGACTGGAAGCATCAGATATACCGAGCAAAAATAAATGCTCACCAGCTTCCAAAACATGTGAAACACTGCTGGAAGACAATTTATCCACAACAGTAAATAAAGGCTTCCATAGATTATTCTATTTTTTTTTTATTATTATTCAGTTTCAACATTAGTACAGCCAATGTGTCAACCATTGGTTCCAAGGCATAGAAATAATACATAAATCTGATCATTGTTACACATAGGATTAAACACTCATCACCCTTCGTCACTCACAAGTCTTGTTTACATCGCCGACTTTACAGCGTAACAACCCATGTGCATGGGTTGACCTGCTGCAAAATCAGCTTTGTAGATACGGGAGTGCAGTAAGAGCATTTTGGATTCATTCTGTGATGTGATGCAAGAGTGGGGACATGTAGCAGAGCAAGCACGTTATGTAGAGTTGTGAATACTCTGCTGTGCTCACTCCACTGTGAAGCCTTGTCTCCTGGTATTCTCCACTGGTCCCAAGATCCTCTTTTGCCAGAACCAGGAAGTATAAGGGGACCAGCCGGCATGCGAGTTAAAAAAAAAAAAAAAAACAGGAAAAAATACATAGCAGCACGTAGTATTCGTACTGTGCACAAATAAACAGTTTCCTGTCAAAAACCGAGGTCAGTGTACACTATTGGTGTTTTTCCTCCCTAACAGGGCGAACGTGATGAGAGCAGTGAGCGCATCAGCACCACATCACTGCAGACATCAGTTCCAGGAAACGCAGCCCATGGAATTGTGCCACCCCAGAACTGCGCGAACGGGGCTGTGTAAACTGTTAATAGCGTGTGAAGAACACCGTGTAGTGGGGAAAGGAGCAGCGCAAATACAACAGTGTTACGCCCATGTAAACAAGGCAAAAGAGGGCTACCATTGTAAATATACTTACAAGTTGTTACAACATTTTCCAGATGGTCTTTACAGCAAGACTGTGGACTATAAACCTATTAATAGGAGACTAGTAAGTCTTGAACTGGAAACCACTCATGAGACATCTAAATAAGACATTCAAAGTCCATGTGGATACTGGAACAAAAAATGATGGCTGCCTTCCAGCACTTATAGTTACGTTTCCCTGAACTCCCCCCCCCCCCGAACACCCCAACAATGACAAAAAATGTTTTCAAAATGATCTCAGAAATAGTTATCACTACATAGCACAGAACAGTTATACTCCTCCTGTCTAATCATTAATCCACTTAAGTCTTGTAAAACCCCTATATCCCATCAGAAGTGCATTATCAACAAAACAAATGAAGGTTTAAACAGCTAGTATGATATAAAAGTAACCGGTTAGTAACACACTATTTAAAGCGTCACTGTAAACAAAACTTTTGTTTAATCTGCCCAGCCTCACCATTCATCGCACTGCTGCTACAGAGCTGGGTGAAAAAGTCTGTGTCAGGTGCTATGTGCGATGGGTATATGGTGGCATCACAGAAGACCATGCAGTCACGGACATTTTATGAGCCTGGACTTCACCGACAATTCCCAAAAGCAGCCCACTTCCAAAGGCATACATGCCCAGCCTACATTACTTTCCTCGGCAATGGTAGGTGAGCGGGCTGAAATACCTCACACAGTTAGCCTCCCAAGGGGTTATGCGGTCATACACGGAAATTCAAAGGAAGTACAATCTGCCACATCGAGACTTTTTTCAATACTTGCAGATTCGACACTACGTAAACGGCTTACCCCGTGAGGTGTGGGAGCAAGAGAGACACCCACTATTAATACAGAAATAAATGATCCTTAATGGGGCCCCAAACCGGGACCATTTGATTTCTCAATACTACCAGGCCTTAAATCTGCATAGCGATGCCCAAATAGGGAAGGTAATGGAGCAGTGGATCAGGGAATCTGGCTACCAGATGACCCCTCAGGACTGGCAGAGGGTCTGGAGATTCACGGCAAGACTCTCAAGCTCGCATATCTGGCGGGAATTCGCATGGAAATGCCTAATCAGGTACTTCAGAACTCCTGTGATAACCAGTCATTTTAAGTCTAACCATCCATCTAGCTGTTGGCACCTTTGCGGCCGAGATAAGGCAGATCACACACATATACTGTGGAGCTGCTCGGCCCTACAACCATATTTCACACACCTGCAGACCCACCTTCGGGAGATGTTAGACCCCCAATTTCATCTATCTATGGAGATGTTTTTATTCTCTGTGCTACCTAAACACCTTTCCAGCCCAGTCACTAGATATTTGCTTTTGATACTTCTTGCCGCAGCAAAGAAAACTATTACCAAGCTGTGGTTGACACCAAAGATTCCTACGATCCAGGATTGGTGGGAAACTACCAGACAGATTTATGTTATGGAAAAAATAACACATAGTCTAAATGACCAAAAAGAAAAATTCACCAGCAGATGGATCAGGTGGCAGATATACTACATGTTAAAAGACCCCACCTTCACGCCCTAGAGGTGTAACTTTCGGAATATGAGTTCCCCCCCCCCATGAGTCTGTGTCAGGGGGACGGGGGGACAGATGAATAATGGGCCCTGGGGTCTGCCTCTCGGGAGCACACCCTCAGATAATGGGAGCCTTAATGTGGGGCTATACTCACAATTGTAACAGCCGGACACTATGGCATACAGAGGGTGGGCCTATGGAATCCAGCAGATCCTGCTGTTCATGAAACCCTGAAGGTTTAGTGGATGCCACCACAGAAGAAGTTTTGAAGTCAAGCCATAACATGGGTAGGTAAGAAAATTGTAAGTTGGTCCATGCCCCCGGACTTCATCTGATAAGAACATGGCTGCGTAATTATGGCTCTAAGGACTGTACCCAAGCTGAATGTGATATGATGGTTACAAATGTATTTAACCACTCTGATCTGGTTGATTTGTATGTAAATAAGTTATAAAATCTTAAATAAGATATTTAAAAAAAAAATACATTACTTTCCACTAGCACCCGACAAATACAGTACATGGCATACAAACACGTCCACTTCAAAAAGCCATCTATAATCACTGGCTCAGGCATCAAGTCCAAAATGAACATGTAGTAAAATTACTGTACCAAAAGAAAGTGATATACTACAATCAGACAGAAAAGGCAAGGCACTAAACACCCAAGTCCAGGTTACTCAAGTCCTTCTGTTCTCCTCGTCCTCAGTTTCTTACCCTGTGTTACGGGCAACGTCCTCTTCAATTTACTGAACTCTCTTGCCAGTCTTCACTGGGTCATTAAATAAGAAAGCCTTACCGGCATATGCAGTTCGAAAATCGGCTGGCAAAAGCATTGAATGCATGATCCCCAACTACTCGGGTTCATCCTGACCTGCGTCGAAGGACCTCCAATGTTACCTGATCAAACAGGAGAGGTCAGAGGAAAAAAAAAGAACCTGGTGTCATCCACCAACTGCAACGGACCCTTTAGCTGCCTGCAAGATGCTAGCTCCGAACTGTGGCCCAGAGAAGATCAGGATAGATCTAGCTCTATCCAGCTCAGCAGGTCTAAGGCAGGATGAAAAACAGTATCCCCCTTTATCAACATCCAGTAGGTCTGGATTGCATCCATCCTCTGGTTAAGGAGGTGACTGAGGTGACAGAGAGACCACAGGCTAAGGCACTGGTTTGGGGGGGGTACAGTGGGAGATAGAGTAGTCTCAGAAATGCCAGCAGAGGCTGAAACATGCAAGATCAAAAGCTGGGCCATGGGGAGCCAGCCTAGTGACATGGAGAGCTGAGGCGAAGGACTTTTTTAGCCATCCTGGTGCTCGCATTTCTCCAGCCAGATCACAATCCCAGCACCCCTAGGCCACCCTGTCTTATCTCGACCTCCCACTACTCTTGCCTCATGCCCTAGGCCCCGGCACCCACCTCCTGGCAGCACTCCCAACCCCTCTGCCTACCCGGGCCCTCCCTGGACCCACCTCCTCACCGCCATTGCTACCCTTCATGCCCTATCCATTCCCTGGACCCCTGCGGCCTCATCCTCATCTCGACGTCCAGCTAAGGATGCCAACGGCTACTGCCCCCTTGTTAGAATTATTATTCTGCTACTCTCTGGAAATGTCCACCCCAACCCGGGCCCTACTCCCACCAGCCCACCCAAGATTTTGTCCTCAAGACTCCGCACTGCCTCCCTGAATATCTGCAGCTTGCTGAAAAAATCTGCTGCGCTCCAGTGCTGGGTCATTCTTCACCAGCCTGACATCACTGCCCTAGTGGAGACCTGGCTTTCCAAATCCACCCCCGACTCCTTTGTCTCACTCCCTGGGTACACCCACTACCGGGAAGATCGAGTAGGCAAACACAGAGGTGGCTCTGCTGTATTTATATGCGACACTATTGTTGGTCATGCGCTCCCTGCCCCCAAGCTTGAAAATGGAGCCCAGGCCCTCACACTCAAAATCATCCCTGATCTCTCCTGGGGCCCACTCTACATCACAGTCTCCTATGTTCCCCCAAGGAACCAGAACCTGGCAAACTCGTCACTCACAGAATATCTCTCAATTCTCCCACACAAAGCTGAACAAGTCCTAGTAGGGGACCTGAACGTCAACTGGCTTGGTCCCTCTGCCTCCCAAGCAAGGGATTCCTTCGGCACCCTTGACTTGACCCAATTAGTCTCCCAGCCCACTAGACTCAACCCCTCTAGTGGAACCAGCACCCTCCTGGATGTCGTAGTCTCCAACTGCCCCCACAAAATCCAGGACATAAAAATTCTCCCCGATTTTTTAAGTGACCACTCCCCTATCCTATTCCCATGGTCCTCCTCCACCCCCCAAACCAGTGGCTCAAACCACTCTCCGTAGGCGCCTCCGCCCTGGTGGCCTGAAAAACTTAAGCAATTTCTTGCCCAGATTGACTGGTTCCCCATCAACCTAGCTCCCAACATTGACTCTGCGCTCAACCTATTCACACAGGCTTTTAACAAGGCCTGTGATCTCTATGCGCCGCTTACCACACTCCGCACCAAAATATAAAATGCGCAATGGGTCACCCCCTCCCTGCTCCAAAAACTCAGGGAGAGGGATAACCTCTGGCACATAGCCACGGAGACTGGCAGGGCAGCAGATAGACAAGCCTACAATGCCATGCGCAATAAGTGCACTTGGGCTATCCACAAGGCCAAGGCGGACTACTACCAGGCCATCCTTACCTCCTCCTGGGGGTCAGCCCGGACCTTATGGGATAATATTAAAGAGCTGAACAGAAAAATCACACCCCCATCCCAGCTCTCTTTTGACGGCTCTATTACTATGGACCCCCTAAACATAGCAAACTGCCTTAATACCACCTTCACAGATCTTAGCTCTGTCCTTCCTGGTAGTTTCTTTGATACTGTACCTGAATCCAGGCCCCCTGTCCTGCAACGCCCTCAGTTCCACCTACGCAAAATATCCGCTCTAGAAGCCAGGCCGTTCTGACTAAAAGCACTAGGCAGCAATAGCCTAAGCAATGACTCCCTGGACACCAGGATCCTAAGACTAGACCTGGATGATGTCCTAGTCCCCCTAATGGACTTACTAAACTGATCCCTTTGCCTGGGTCAATTCCCCCATGTTTGGAAAACGGCTGTCATCACACCCATTCATAAAAGTGGCGACAGGTCCTCCCCCAGCAAATACCAGCCTATTTCCATTCTTCACTCACTCTCCAAAGCTATAGAAAAAGTGGTGGCCACACAGCTCACCGAATATTTAACTAAATATGCCATCCTATGCCCTGAGCAGCATGGTTTCAGTGAAGGCCATAGCACTGCCACGGCCCTCCTAGAATTCTCCAATTTCTTGCACTCCTCCTTTGACTCTGGCAACCTTGCTGGAGCAGAGTTCATTTACCTCTCCAAGGCCTTTGACACTGTCTGCCATCCCTTCTGACCAGACTCCCTTTACCAAATTGGTTTCTCCACTAGTCCCCTTGCCTGGTGCTCTAGCTACCTCTCAGCTCGATCCCAGTGCATAAAAATCAATGGGACTCTGTCCAACACCCATCCTGTCCACTCAGGGGTTCCCCAGGGCTCCATTCTGAGTCCCCTACTCTTCAGTCTCTCCCTAAACACTCTGCCCAGTACCTGCTCTGGCAATATTCTTCTATATGCAGACAATGCCGTTTTCTACACCTCACACCATAGGTCTGCCTCCCTCCAGGACTCTTCCAATACACCTTCAACCAGGCAGAAAAGTGGTTCAAGGAACATAGACTTGTTATTACTCTAAAAAAGAAAGTCGATGCTCTTCTCCCACCACCACAACAAAGCAAAAAATGCCCATTATCCTTATCCTCCCCAGCATTCAGCACCCCCATGAGCAAGTATCCACCTACAAATACCTAGGGATTACCTTCGACACTGCCCTCACCTTCCACATCCACATTACTGCCCTCTTGACTGCCACTAACACATGGACTGGCTTCCTTTACCACCACAAGGATTACCTCCCACCTGATGCTCTCCGGCTGGCCATCACATCCTCTGTCCTGTCTCTAGTAGACTATAGCCTGCCTATATACGGAGTCACTGATAATACTGCACTCAATAAGATCCCACTCTCACTCAGCAAGGCCTGTAGGCTCCTGACCGGTGCCCCCTAGGCTCACATATACCTGCCATCTCTACGCCACTGCCCATCTCCTCAACTTCGAAGAAAGACTCCACTACCAGGCCTGCCTAACAGCCAAGAAAATCCTGTTCGGGCTCTCCCCCCTTGGGCGTCTGCTTCCCATCAGCAGGTCTCCCCCACAGTCTCCACCCGCAGCTCTGACAAGACCACTGTAATGGTACCCAGAACTAGGACCTCCCTAGCGCAGATATTCTTCTGCTACAGGGCCCCCTCCTAGTTCAACTCTCTTCCTGTCATCATCACAAACACTCCCCAAATCACCCCTTTTAAACTTGCTCTTCAGAACCACCTTTTCAACACCCACTGCTGTAATTGTCACTAACTGATGCTCGCATACCCCCCCCCCAGTACATTCCATTCTCGACTAAGTCCTCTGGACTGCCTCCACAAACACCCTCCCCTCTGGTTCCCCTCTCCCTCCCCCTGCTAGACATTTGTATATCTGGGGTGTCCTATACTGGTTCAAATGTAACTATGTATATAGATTGTACAAAATATATGTAACTCTGTCCACATTCTGTAACTTGTATCACCGTTTTGTCCTCTCTGTAACGAGATACCTTTGTAAACGAGTCACTGGCTCAAAGGTTGTAAATCCGATTGTACAAATAAATAAAAAAAAAAAAGTGTGCCAGGTTCACTTCCTGCGGGTTCTCCTTTTATGGCCAATACTTATGGGGCCCCATACAAGACCTTATAATTTGTTATTAATGACCTGCACGATATAAGTAAGCTGTTATTTTCTTCAGGGGGAAGATCCCCTCCACTTAGCGATTTTACAAAGCCCACATCACATGTTCCCAGGCAGTGGCATTTTATGAAAAGGTCTCAAAGGTACAAACACATTTTTGCTTACTGCCAAATGATTTCAGAGGATGAACTCTTTCAACTGGCATGGGTGGACCTGGCATTCACTAGATGGCATAACTTGGGCTTAATGTATGTCTACTAATTTCCGGGGAAGGACGGAGTACTCCCATTTGAGTCACTAAGGCGGGAATATGGTCTTGCGCATAGTGACTTTTATAGCTATTTACAGGTGAGGAACTATATCCTGCGCCAGCGGACTATTGCGGCTAAGCTTCCCTACCCACTGCCCCCTTTATTTAAAATGCTGATTGATTTCCTCTCGCACAATGTTTGGGGCCAACTTACTGGCAATATATACAAGATTCTAACGGAGGGTTTGGGTGTTTCTACACTTCCTATTTTGGAGAGATGGAATGGAGATCTTGAGTTACAGATCCCCGAAGTCTCCTGGATGAAGGTCGACCTTTCAGCAGCAAAGATCACTTCCTCCCCACTGTGGAGGGAGTTCGTCTGGAGAAACAGAAGCAGGCACTTTCACTCTCCTGCATATTTGACGAAGTACCTGCCGGACACCTATGGGCACTGCTGGATAATGTGTGGATGTAGGTTGGCAGACCTGGGGCATGTGTTTTGGTATTGCCTGCTCTTAATGCCATTTTGATGCTCATTGTAGGTAGAGTTATGTGAGTGTTTGGGGGAACAGATCGAACTCACAGCTGAATCTGTTTTATTGTCCATCTATCCAGACTCTTCTGCCCATATACATATTGGCAGCTAAGAAGGCCATAACCCATAAATGGATGACCACAGTTGTCCCATTACTGTCAGATTGGAGAACTATTGTGGCTGACATATATTGAATGGAAACTCTTACGGCAGAATTCCATGATAAATCGCCACTCTGCCGCACTAAGTGGCAGAGATGGATAATCTATTTGGCCGAGGCTGACCTGGAGTTTGTCCCATAGGGGTGGGGCGGGAATGGGAATTGGGACCAGAATTGCTTTAGGGATGAAATGTTCTGCAAATAAATAACAATATAATGCTGAAAGATACTTGAGCTATCCTAAGCCTGACAAGGGTTGGAATTCATGCTTCAGCCCAGGAAAACTTATCTATTATTGACTAGACCACTTTTATGTAATCAGCTCATATGCATACTGCAGTCTACTGTATCAACTACAATGCAGTTTGTGTGTCCTTGTATCTATTATTAAAAATTAAATAAAAAAAAACATTAGTTTTTTTTTTTTTATTTGTTTCACCAGGGAAGATGAAATGGGCCTCAGAGTCCCATTTTCAGCCACACCACCAGGGTTTACACAAACTGAGATCTTATGGTTGTAAAAGACTACAACAGTTCTAAAATGCACTGTAGGCATCAATCAATCAATCAAATCAATCAAAATCTTTATTTAATCAGGCGAACACCATTGAGCGAGGCTCATTTGCGAGGTGGACCTGGGGACTTGCCAATGTTATTCCCATCCATGACACAGGAGTGTCAACCTCGAATTATAGTAACTAACACGAGCAAGTGCACTGACCAATACCATTTTAGTAAATTGGGAACACTGGACATGAAGTGCTAAAAAACGGCCAGGGTTGCCCCCAACACCTTCCCCCCTGCATGCCTATAAGCATCACAGAGATGAAGATCTTAGATCATGGTCTACCTTTTTTTTTTCACAATTTACCAAGGATAGCTCAGCTGAGATTCTGTAACTTATTTTCAGTGGGGTCCTTCCAATGCTTTTATCTATTTATATACTGCTGAGCAGACTAAAGCACTGAGACATTAAGTGACTTGATCAAAGGTTGCACATCATGGCAGTTGCTCAGAAAGAGATATAGCCCAGTCTCTCCTGTTCCCAAGCGCATGCTGGAATCTAGACCACAATGCAAATAGTATGTTATTAGTTTTAATGGAAGAAAGCATTTGCCAAAACACCCATAGGATTGAGAGAATAAAAAAATTGAAAAAATTAAAAAACTTACAGTGTGCAGCATAGGAGGTACCCTGAAAAGTAGATTTGACAGGTATGCTAATATTAACTGTAGCTGAAACTAGCTTTTTAGAAAACCACTTTTTGTTGCACTGTTGCTTTAAAATATAAATACATTATTTTGGTACGCGGCCTATAAGGTGCCCAATTTTAGTGGCAAGATGATACTGTAGCAAAGGGAAGCTGCAGTATGTTTAAGAGATAGTTTGAAGAATCAACTTGTGTGCCACAGTGCACTTCTTTTCTTTAAAACCATATTCTACGTTTTATAAGACTGGTTTACCATCCTCTGTTGTATACCTCTGAACCCAACATCAAGTGAGAAGACCAAGAGTTACAGGAAGGAAAGAACTAGTTGGCAAACAGTGTATCATGGTGAATTGGTTTAACAGATTCCATCCAAGTGAATGATCAACAGTCCAGAACACCTTCTGTACTCTTCATAATAATAACAGTCATATTAACAGTCCACACGATAGTAACATAAGCAACATCTGGAAGGTGCTTTTCACCTTTTGAAATTGTCTCTTCTTCTGTCTAAGACAGCTTATTTGGGTTATAAAACATTATAAATGTTTTTTGTATTTCAAATACTGAACTGTGAAGCAGCGGAATTTGTGGACTTAAAGGCTTTTGATGTTATGGATCATAAACTTCAGTTAGAATCCCTTGCTAAGACCCATTTCTCATCAGATGTTATCATATGGTTTTCCAATAATTTTATTTATTTATTTATTTAAAGTTGTTGACCGGGAGACGCACGCTGAGCTAAAGTTCACTTCCAGGTGCAGCCCAGGGGAAAGGGCAGTAGGGAAACTTAACATACAGTGCCTTCAGAAAGTATTCACCCCCCTTGGATTTTGTCACATTTTGTTGTGTTACTACCAGAATTTTTAATGCACTGAAATGATTTTCCCCCCTTGATTCACACAGCATACTCAACAATTTAAAGGGGCAAAAATATTTTTTTGTGTAACAAAAATTTATGAAACATTAAAAAGTGAAATATCTTGTTTACTTAAGTATTCACCCCCCTGAGTCAATACTTTGTAGAAGCGCCTTTAGCAGTAATTACAGCTTTGAGTCTTCTTGGGTATGTCTGCATCAGCTGTGCACATTTGGATTTGGGGATTTTCGCCCATTCTTCCTTGCAGATTTGCTCAAGCTCTGTCAAGTTGGATGGAGAGCGTCGGTGAACCGCAATCTTTAAGTCTTTCCTCAGATTCTCAATGGGATTTAAGTCTGGGCTTTGGCTGGGCCACTCAAAGACATTCACCTTCTAGTTCTGAAGCCACTCCAGTGTTGCTTTGGCTGTATGCTTGGGGTTGTTGTCCTGCTGGAACGTAAATCTTCACCCCAGTCCAAGGTCTATTGCAGACTGATGCAGGTTCTCCTCAAGGATGTGCCTGTATTTGGCTCCATTCATTGTTCCCTCTATCCTGACAAGTGCCCCAGTCCCTACCGCTGAAAAGCATCCCCATAACATGATGCTGCCACCACGCTTCATGGTAGGGATGGTGTTATATGGGTGATGAGCTGTGTTCGGTTTGTGCCAGGCATAGCGCTTTGCATTCAGGCCAAAGAGTTCAATTTTTGTTTCATCAGACCAGAGAATCTTTTGCCACATGGTCTCAGAGACTGCCACGAGCCTTCTTGCAAACTCCAGGCATGCTATTATGTGGCCTTTTCTCAGGAGTGGCTTCCGTCTAGCCACTCTCCCATAGAGGCTACATCTGTGAAGCGCTGCAGAGACTGTTGTCCTCTGGACAGGTTCTCCCATCTCAGCCATGGAACTCTGTAGTTCTGTCAGGGTGGTCATTGGGTTCTTGGTCACTTCCCTGACCAAGGTCCTTCTTGCCCGGTTGCTCAGTTTGGGAGGACAGCCTGCTCTAGGAAGAGTCTGGGTGGTTCTGTAATCTTTTCATTTCCTAATGATGGACTTGACTGTGCTCCTGGGAACTTTCAACACCCTAGAAATGTTTTTATACCCCTCCGCAGATCTATGCCTCCTCACAATTCTATCACAGAGTTCTACAGACAGCTCCTTGGTCTTCATGGTAGAGTTTCTGCTCTGACATGCACTGTCAACAGTGGGACCTTATACAGACAGGTGTATTTCCTCTGAAATCATGTCAACCATTTGAACTGACCACAGGTGGACTCCATTCAAGTTTTAGAGTGATCTCACAAGGAAATTGGATGCACCTGAGCTCAGTTTGGAATGTCATAGCAAAGGGGGTGAATACTTATCAAATCAAGACATTTCAGGTTTTTATTTTAAATTACATGTACAGAAAATTCCAGAAGTTTCATTCCACTTTGACATTAGAGAGTAATGTATGTAGATACGTGACAAAAAAATCCCGTATAAATGTATTTTAATTTGAGTTTGCAACATCACAAAATGTGACAAAATCCAAGGGGGGGTGAATACTTTCTGAAGGCACTGTACATAAGTTGAACTAGTATGCAGGGAAATAAACACAGAATACAATAACAGGAATAGATTATACAGGGTACGTAAAGACACAGGTAGTAAAAATACGGTGACACAGATAGTGAAGGCTGACAATGGAGTAAATAACACCATTGCCCAACAAAGTTGCCTAGGGGTGGGGTGGGAGAAGCAGGAGGAGGTGAGAATGCTAAAAGAGAGTATATATATATATAGAGAAAGAGGGACAAGCTCAGAAAAAAGTGCGAGCATCTATGGAGGAGCTGTAATTGTTTCTGCACCGCATCAGGGCCTGCAGGGGTGGCCTCTGGGGACTGTTCTGGCCACATCGGTGGCAGGAGGGGTGACCGGTGAATCATCCCTGAAGCCGGGGTTGGCTGCATTGGCAACAGGGCGAATCTGGGAGCAGCGGACAGTCTAGGCTTGGAGAGCGCCCAATCAGGAGGTAGGGCGGAATATTGGAACTCATGGCTGGGCTATTTAAGGAGTGAGCCCAGCCACTTTCCAGCATCTAAGGAGGAGCTGTAATTCTTTCTGTGCTGCACTGGGGACTGTTCTGGCACTTCAGCAGTAGGAGGGGTGCCGGTGAATCATTCCTGGAGCCAGGGTCGGCCGCATCGGTGGCAGGGCGAATCCGGGAGTAGCAGACAGTCCAGGCTTGGAAAATGTCCACTCAGGAGGCAGGGCACAAACACTGGGACTCGCGGCTGGGCTTTTTAAGAAGCGAGCCCAGACACTTTCCAGCATCTACAGAGGAGCTGTAATTGTTTCTGCTTCGCATAGGGGACTGTTCTGGCTGCATCGGTGGCAGGAGGGGCGCCTGGTGAATCATTCCTGGAGCCAGGCTCAGCCACATCGGCGGCAGGGTGAATCCAGGTGCAGCGGACAGTCCAGGCTTGGAGAGCACCCAATCAGGAGGCAGGGTGCGAACACTGGAACTCAAGCCTGAGCTATTTAAGGAGCGAGCCCAGACAATTTTCAGCATCTATGGAGGAGCTGTAATTGTTTCCCGGCCTCAACCTCTATTAAATACCTGAAGGAGGTGGAGCAAGGTGGAGGGTGGTCACTTGTGTTAGGAGAGACTGGGCTGGACTTTTAAGCTTTTGGAGTGGGAGGGTCTTGGGGGGGCCTTTTATGTAAAACTCTCGCTCAAATCCTGTATCTGTATATACTGTATGGCTGCATGTAGGTTGCTGAGGGAGGATGGCCTCCTGGACTGGGATCTAGATATGGGTGGACGTCAGCTAATGTTTGGGGCCAGGACCTGGATGGGGCCTCCAGCTATCAGAGCTGGCATCTTTGGTAGGGTGGTGGGGTGCACCGAGTGCGGGGCAGCCATGGTTCTTAACTGGGCCTGGAGGTTGGGAGGTTGCCCTGTCTGCCGACAGCTGTCACAACTTAGGGAGGAGATTGACAAGATCATGTGGCAGCTGGCGGATATGAGGGGTGGGCTAGACATAACTGGAGGGGGGGACTGAGGGGCATGTTGGCAGTGGCAGGATGGTGTCTGGGTCCATTTCATCAGCGGGGTTGTGGTCAGTAGGCTTGGGTCACATGGAGTGTCTACCAGTGGGGGGACCAGTGGAGGTAAGAGCCAAAGAGCAGGCAGCTGACGGGGCACAAGAGGGCAGGTGCTGCACATGGGGCAAACTAGCGGGGGTCTCTAAAAACAGGGCAGGATACAGAGGTAACCTTGAGAGCTATAACATATTTGAACCACTGAGAACGTTAGAAGATGGAGGGAAGGGGAACAGGGGAGGAGGACGATGGGCAGGGGGAGTTGCAAGGGGAACAGCAGAAGCATGGGGGGGGACATTTGCAGAGGGATGCTGAGGGGGATGGGTTTACTCTAAGTGTTGAAAAGGGTGAAACTGCTCTTGTCTATGGAACAGTGAGCCCCAGGGTTGCAGATGGACTCAGGGCTGGTAAGGGTGGAGGAGCTGTGATCTGGGGGTATCTTCTTATGGGGTGGGGGACTCTGCCAGTAGGGAGGAGGTAGGTCCAGGAGTCTGGCAGGTATGCATGGTGGGAATGGTAGGACAGCTGTAGCGGCATGTTGGGGGTGGTATTAAGAGTGACATGGTGGGGGTACCTGGTGCTGTTGGGTCAGGGGTGACTGCAGATGATGGTTCAACTAGGACAAGGAGTGGGGTGGAGGCTGAACTAGGGGGAATTGAGGCAGTTGGAGAAATGAGATGGGATAAGAGGGGCAGTACTGCATGGGACTCTCACATGGGGGGCCAGAAGCCAGCAAGTTGAGGGAAGGGGGGAGGAGCTGGGGAAGGAAAAGAGGCAGGGATTGGGGTGATAGCCTGCAAAGGCGGCGGGTCTAAGGACCCCGGGGGAGCTAAGGTGCTCCTGTTGGGGTACTCCATGATCAGAGGTATTCAGTGGAAGGGGCTCAGTGAGGGTAAATCCAGTCCTGTCAGGGTCAAGAGTATTTTCGGCTGACTGTGCACAAGGCAAAGTTCCTGGTGCATGAACTGGCACAGGGTTGTGGGGGTTCACCAGACTTCTTGGTACACCTGGGTACAAATGATATTGAAGGAAACAGTGTACTGGAAATTCAGGCCAGGTTCCGTGAGCTGGCCAGGGTCTGTCACAACAATGGCTGCTTGGTCTCCTTCTCAGAAATCCTGCTGGTACCGAGGGCCAGTGTGGAAAATAAACAGAAAATCAGGGAGGTTAACGAGTGGCTCAGGGGGTGGGGTGAAGCTCAGGGGTTTCGGATGGTGGGGGACTGGCGGTAACTTGGGAGGACAAGGGGCTGTATGCCAGGGATAGGCTTCATCTCAACCTGGTGGGGAAGGAGGTACTTAAGTGGAAACTGGCAGAGTTTACTCAAGCTAGATGGGGCTTAAACTTGTGAAGGGGAAGGGGAGGGCTACGGGGCTGATCCCAGCATAACTATCAAGGATGGGTTCAATTTTCTATCCCATATGGAAGGGACAGACGGAGCACTGGGGGCGGCAGGTGGGAAGCTGCATGTAACCTCTAAGGAGGATAATGGAATGGGAGGTGGAAGAAGGGTTGAAGGGTGGTAATGACAAATCCCAGGAGCCTGGGGAATAATATGCCTGAGTTCCAGGCCATGCTGGTGGAGGGGGATGTGGACGTGGCTGCTGTAACTGAAACTTGGGCCACCCCTGGACATGACTGGGACCTAAATCTGAGTGGGTATATTGTGCTTAGAAAGGACAGGGCAGTGAGTAGAGGGGGAGGAGTAGCACTGTTCATTAGGGATAGCATAAGGATAATCAGAGTGGAGAAAGTAGAGGGTAATGAAGAGGTCTTATGGGTCACCTTGCAAACCCCAGGGGGAAAGGTGGTCAAATTGGGGGCAGTCTACAGGCCCCCAATGCTGGCTGATGATCTGGAGGATTGCCTGCTGGCTAATATTAAGGACCACTGTGGGCAGGAAGGGGATGGGGTGGTAATACTGGATGACCTTAAAATGCCGGCTACTGACTCGGGAACTATGACACCCCCTGTGGCTAGGGAGCAGAGGCTGCTGGATGTTTTCCAGGATGCATTCCTAAATCAGCAGGCTGTGGACCCTACCAGACAGGGCCGTATCTGGATGTGGTCCTGGCTGACTGTGACCTATTAAGGGACCTTGGAGTGGGGAACCCCCTTGCTGGAAGCGACCATGACACAGTCTGGTTTCTACTGCACCTGGGGGTTGGGGGTGGGGGAAAATCACACAAGGATGTGAGAGTTGATTTTAGAGGGGCAGACTTCAGGAGCATGGGGGAAATACTCAAGGGTCACCTGGAGGATATAAAACCGGGTTTAGATGTGGAACGCAGCTGGAGAATTATTAAGAGAGGGTTACAGGATACTACCAGGTCCTGTGCGAGAGAGAGAGAGGGTGTCCTTGTTTATTTGTTTTTGATAACCGGGTAGGTGCGCTAGACACAGTAAGTGCCCATTTTCAGGCACGACCCTGGACAGTACAAAACAGGTACAGTCAGTACAGAGAAAGCAGTACAATAAAATACATTAATAGTACATTGTGAGATAACACAGGAACATCGTAGACAGTAAAATACACCGGGATAAGTATTAAACAGCAGTAACATGCAGTATACAACAATAACAATGTATTGGGACTAACTACAAGACAACAAAATACAATGGAGAGAGCTTATAAAATACATTTGAGAGAGTAAAGTGCTAATCTGTAGTCAGATAATGCCCCGGGAGGTAGCAGGTTAGGAAATAGTGGGTGGGAGAAATGTAAGTAGAGAGACGGGGGGGTGAAGAAGTAGGGTAGAGCAAGAGATAGGCTTATGACAGCAAGCAGTAAGTGCTGGTGGAAAGGATATGACCATAAAACAAAGACGTTATTGCGGTATTGTTTCTATACAAAGCGCCCAGTTTAAGGCGTAATTTAGTGTGTATGTGCTCAGTGTGCTTAGAGGGGTCGAGTCAAGAGTCAAGACAGACACTCAGGTATTTGTAGTGGGGGACTACATCAAGTATGGAGTTATCAAGGGTGGTGAATGTGAGAGGGGTGGAGAGGGGAGGGTGGCAAGTTTTTGAGGGGTTCCAAATGGACACCATTTTTTGACATTTACCTTGAGGAGGTTATTATGGGACCAATGAAGGACTGAATGGAAGTCAGCCTGGAGCTGGGATTGGACAGCTGAGGTAGAGGGGCCAGATGTGAAAAGAATAGTGTAGTCGACATATACGTAGTTATTTCGTTTTTGTTGACCGGGAAGGAGGGCAAGACAATATTTTGCCTATTTTCAGCTGTAGAAGAAACTACAACGCATTTCTGTTTTTAATGTTCATATGTTAAACCCTTATGGTCTTATTTAAAAAACAGATGGAGTTTACCTTGGATCTCAGACATGAAATAGGAGTTGTTCATTATAGGCCAATTACCGCAAGGTTTAAACAGATATGATGGAGGAACCCCAATGGTATAATTTTGCTGCTTAAAATGTTATATTTGGCAAGCTAGATGTCAATGGGTACTGTACCAGAGAATATTGTCATATGAAGCTTTAAGTATAATGGTTGAAAATGCTATGTTATCTGTATACTTAAATGACAAGGTCCTACACACTTCTAGGAAAGTATTAAAATGGTGGAGAGGCCTCTTCTTTTTGATTAAATATAAATGAAGTCGATCCACAAAGAAACCATGAATGTTGATGGCCCTACCACACACACTTTTTATTTTTTTTAAATTTTCAAATTTTAATTTTTTAACTTTAAAATCTTTAATCCTTTTCTCATTATAAGGTTTCTTTATTACTACAGATTGTTTTGGTTATGGTATATACTTTCAATTTGGTGTTTTTGCACTTAGTAAATGCTGTATGTAATGAGGATTAATTGTACAGTTTTTGATATTATTTTACTATATATGTTGTGATGTGCTTTGAATAAAAAATTCCCCTACTCTGTTCGAGAAGTGCCATGGGATCTTTAACATCCACCTGAACTACCACCAGAACAGGCAGATGGGACCTCGGTTTAACGTCTCATCCAAAAGATGGCACCTCAGGAGTGCAGCACCCCCCTCATGCTGCATTACAGTGTCAGTATTCAGATTTAATCCACGTGCCTGGAATGGGGATAGACCCTACAGCCTTCTGATCTTCTGGCCTCAGAGGTGAGTGTGCAACCTGCTGAGCCACTGACACTGCATACATCTGTATGTTAGCCACACAGCAAGCAGACGGAAGATCATTTAAGAAAATAAAGAATAGTATGGGGCCCAAAATGGAGCCTTGGGGAACACCAGCAATGATCGTGAGGGGAGAAGAGGGGGCTCCGCCAGCAAGGACTTGTTGGGTTCGGCCAGAGAGATAGGAGTTAAACCAGTTTACAGATGCAGGACAGAGGCCAGTGGAGTAAAGCTTGTTTAGTAGGAGGGGATGAGAAACAGCATCAAAAGCCTTAGCAAGGTCAATGAAAATGGTGGCAGTTATGTGGCCTTGGTCCATACCGGAAAGGATGGAGTTTGTGACGCGAAGGAATGAGGTGGTGGTGGAGTGATCAACCATAAAGCCCGACTGAAAGGTGGAAAGGAAATCTGAGGAATTACGAAACTCAGTGAGATGTGAGAGGACTAGGGATGCTTGAAGTTTGGCCAGAGTAGGGAACAGGGATATGGGGTGACAGTGTCCTGAAGTGAGGTTGTCACCTGCCCAGCAGGGATAGTGGGAGAGCCGTCCATCTGTCACAGTCTTCAGACAGTTTAGTGAGGAGAGGCTTATAGTTAAGGACATATAACAGCCCAATGGAGGCAGACAGCAGTACACCCAGGTACTTTATTTGAGACACTAGTTGCAACCCCCCTAAACTGTCTATTAGTTGAGCCCTATCTCGAGTTCCCACTGGTAGCAGCTCACTTTTCGTCCAATTCACTTTGTGGCCAGATATGGCCCCATATTTCCTCATTAGCTGGTGGACAGCAGTTAAGTCCTGCACAAGGTTTTGAAGGTAGAAGAGCTGGTCATCTGCGTACATGGCTATCTTATGTTCAATGCTGCCCCCCCCCCCACACACACAAAGCCTCTTATTTGTGCCTGTGCATTAAGGGACACTGCAAGTGGCTCCAAAGAGAGCACATACAGCAACAGGGAGAGCAGGCAGCCTTGACGCATACCCCGCTCCAAGATAAAGGGCTGAGACAGGTTACCGTTGACCGCCACCTGAGCCAGTGGGAGGATGTATAACATGCGCACCCAGTGACAAAAGTTTAGGCCCAAACCCAATCTATTTTATTTATTTTTTATTTTATTCATTCTTGGATTATAACACCTTTGAGCTAGGGCAGCTCATTTACAAAGGTTCCACATCATATTGGGAAGAGTAGTACAAAGAACAAAAGGGAGATACAAAATAAAACCAAAACACATACAATGTGCAATATGGAGGCATTTACAATGCAGAAGTTATTTAAAATGTACAAAATGAGGTAATTACAATGTACAGTAGGAGTAATAATACAGAATTAGTTAGGTAGTTAAGAGTGGAGGAAGGAGAACAAATAGTTAATGGAAGGTGAAGGCTGTTGCCAGCTGGCAATGTCATGTGAGGAAACCGGAAAAGGTAGGGGAGGAGGAAGCAAACAGATGTAGGGGATGATGGGAAGGGGGGGAGGGGTGGACATGTGAAAGGGAGGAGGAAGAGGGCAGAGGATAGTCAGAAGTTATTTATTGAAGTCTTAGTGTGGTCAGGGGGTCAGGAGCACACAAGTGCAGTGTACGAGGTGGCCAGGAAGAGGGCAAAAGTATAATGCGGGGAGGGAAGGCAGGGGAGTTGGGGGGAGGAGGGGTAGATGCAGCCAGAGGCCTTGTCATCAAGACCATACCTTTTCAGACATCACAGGATGAATCCAGTCACAGGCGTTTTCATTCAAGATATACCGGTGGAGGAGCCGTTTGAACTGGGAAATATGAGGAATATCAGTAAGAGCACGGCTAAGTTGATTCAGCCACATAGGGTCCCTGTAAAGGAAGGAGCGTTGGCATTGGGTAGTTCTGAAGCTAGGTATGAGTAGGAGGTCTGTGTCCGAGGCTCTAGTCTGGCGAGCCTTTTGGGATCTGGGAAGAAGACTAGAGAGGCCCAGTGGCAGGTTTCCTAGTAGCACTTTTTTTTGCAAGTGAACATAAGTGGTACTTGATTCTCCCTTGTAGACTGAGCCAGCCTGTTAGTACATAGAGATCACATGTGTGGGTGCGGGATTCAGCACTAGTGAGGAGTCGACAAGCTTTGTTCAGTGTAGTTTTTAGTCTATTCAGAGATGTGGCAGAGGCAGCACCATAAACAACCAGACCGTAATCAATCACATATAACACTGAGCTATGCATAGCGAGTTTGAGTGCTTCAGGGGTCAGGCTCCTTCGATGTCTAAATAACAGACCTAGTTTTGCATTAGCTCTTTTGGCAATGGTCTGAATATGTGGTACATAGGAGAGGTGATTGCCCAGGGTGACCCCAAGGTATTTGAACTGTTGTACTTCTTCCAGCAGAACTCCACGGTTATTTCTGACTGTTAGGGCAAATGCCTTGTGCTTATGACGGGAGGTAGAGAACAGTAGGAGTTCCATTTTTTCATAATTGAGCACAAGTTTGTGTGATTGGAACCATTTTTCAATTCCAAGGAAGCCAAGTTGGAGGTTGTGTTCGAGTAAACAGGGATCGGAGTGGCTTGTGAAGATGATGGCATCATCAGCATAAAGGAGTGTCTTCTGTTGACAAGCGTTTGGCAAGTTATTTATGAAGATGCTATACAGGAGTGGGACTAAAATAGATCTCTGAGGGACACCAGACTGGACGACTTGAAGTTCTAAGATACTGTTTGCTATCTTTACACGTTGCGACCTATCAGACAGGTAGCTCCCGAACCATTTTTGAGTACGAGGTGAGAGACCAATGTTCATGAGTTGATCAAGGAGAAGTCGATGATTCACGGTATCAAATGCCTTTGTGAGGTCAATGAAGGCTGCTCCAATGATGCTGTTGCTGTCAAGGGATTTATGTAAGAAGCTGGTGAATTCTAGCAGGGCTGTGGTCGTGCTGTGATTTTTTTCTGAAACCATGTTGTTGCGGGCATTGAATGGAGTATTTCTCTAGGTAGTCTACAAGTTTGTTTGCTACTATTCAGTCAAGTACTTTAGATATTTGGGGTAGGTGGATATAGCTCTGTAGTTGGATGGTTGTGTGCGGTCCCCGGCTTTGTGCACAGGGGTGACCAGAACGGTCTTCCAGACAGTTGGGAACTGTGATAGCGAGAGGGGTAGATTAAGAATCTTGGTAATAGGTAGCAGAACTTCTTAAAGAGTGAGAGAGATGAGCTAAAGGTCAAGGGAGTCCCCACTCTGCCTGGATTTCCCTAGTACTTTAGCTAGGAGTTTTCTAACCTGGGTTGTGGAAACCCACTTGAAATATAGAGGTGGATGGTTAAGGTGTTTGTTTACCCAAGACCCAGTTGTTAACATGGGAGCATCATCAAAGAAATCTTTTGGGAGGACAACAGCTAGGTTGGTGACGGCTGCGTTAAAAGTACTGGTGATGGTGTTGCCGCTGTAGTTTAACGCTGTTGGAGAGGTCTTAGCCTCTTTGCCAGTTATGTCTTTTATATTGGACCAAAATTTCCTACTGTCACCCCAGGAGTCAGATAGTAGTTCTTTGTGATGCTTACTTTTTGAATGCCGAATGGCCTTCATGCAGGCCTTCCTAGCTGTTTTAAAAGCCTAAAAAATCACATTGCTTCCCAGAGGCTTTGGCACATTGCCAGAGATGGTCTCGAAGTTTCATTTTATTAATTAGATGCGGCGTGATCCATGAGTTGACTATTCCACTAACCTTCATTTTTCTTAGTGGTGCATGGGTATTGCAGGCCATGTTGAAAAATTTGATAGTGTTCAAGGGCCACATTGACATCATCCATAGCGTCAAGACAGGTCCAGTCTTGCGATCTGAGTTGGTGCTTTAGAAAATCTAAGTGTCCACGCTTTAGTACACTATTGTATATTTTAATGGGTTACAGGGTGTGGAACTTATTTGACCAGCTACAAGAGATAGGAGAGTGGTCACTAATAGAGTCAGGATGGACAGAAACATCGGAGATGCGGCTTGCGTGATTGGATAAAATCCAGTCAATAATGGTGCTGGTCCTAGTTTTGTAATTTATTCTGGTTGACAAGTTGGGGGAAGTGTAGTGAGGATAAGGAATCCAATATTTTCCCATTTGCTTTGGATTGCCAGTTTATGTTGAAGTCTCCCATTACAAGTCTCAGAAAGTTGTTTTTGTGCCCGAAGATGATCCAGAATACTGTGGATGCCATGGGATGGGTCCTTAGGTGGTAAGTAGACTGAAAATTTAAGTGTCTTGTTGTGTATGCCTAGGAGAACTTTTATTGCTAGTATTTGGGCAGGGCCATTAAGATCCATAGGTGGTAGGGCTAGTCCTCTGATGGAGTTTTTCAGGTAAACTGCACAGCCGCCACCCATCTTTGAGGTTATATCCAGCCTGAAAATTGTGTAATCCTGCAGGGCTACAGCAGAGTCCGGCATCTTCGGCAACAACCAAGTTTCCACGATTGATAATATATCCGGGTTGTTCATAGTCACCCATACTTTTAGAAAGTCCATTTTGTGCAAGAGACTGCACACACTGATGGTGGAAAGCTTAATGGACCCTTGCCTGGCATGATAATTTTTAGGGGGGGATCTAGCGGGGCCTGGATTGGGGTGGACATTTCCTGATAATATTATTAACATGAGAATAACTCTCATGAGGTGGATTCTCAGTAGTCTAAGATTCCGCCTGGTCTGCCTTATGTTAGAGAGTCCATTTGGTCCTTTTTTTTTTTTTTAATTAGGTTCGATAATCAGGGGAAAGTCAGGCAGAAGAAAGCATCCCGTAAGCTTACTGCAGTTGTGCCCACTGAGGAGCACAGGCTTAGCATATAAAGGGGACCAAGATCCATTGTTGAGGGCAAAGAAGTTACCAGTAGAGCAGCCAGCAGTGTAGTGTGGGCTATAACTGAGGTCTCTGGCTATGAGGTGTATACGACTGCCAGTTTCAAGTTGGTCGGTAAGCAAGGAAGATAAAATTGTGTATGCAATGGTCATATTTTTGACAAAGTGCAAAACTGACTCAATACTCTGGGCCATAGTTGAGGAGTGTGTAGTTCAGCTCAGGGGCAGTAGAGGAAGGAGATGCTAGAATGGAGGGGTGGAGGGAAAACAGCAGAATGGCCAATGAGGGAAATGCTGAGTGGAGCCCAACTGTATTTACTAGTGGCCAGGGTTGGGGAGGGTGAGCAGGAAAAAAAAGCCCAGGTTCCTAACGGCAGCTTCAGGTGGCAGAACTGTGAGCTAAAAGTTCAGAAAGCAGAATAAAGTCCAGCAGCCAATCTCAAAGAGGTAGCCCCAACTCCACATGGTCAAAAGCCTTTTCTGCATCCAGTGCCACCACTGCTGCCCCATGGGAATTTTTAACTCGTCCCCACTGGTAAATTATATTCAAAGTGCATCTTATATTGTGCTTCCCTTGTCTACTCTTCACAAATCCTGTTTGGTCCTGATGAATCAATGAAGGCAGTACAGGTTCCAAACGAGAGGCCACTGCTTTAGCCGCGATTTTATCAATCAGCTGTCAATAAAGAAATGGGCCTGTAGGAAGTGCACTTAGTGGGGTCCTTTTCAGCCTTGGGCAGAACTGTGATTACGGCAGACCATGTGGAGGGGGGCAACTCACCTCGAGTCAGGCCTTCAGCCAGCATGTCAAACAGGGAGTCTAGCAGGAGAGAATCGAAAGATTTAAAGAAGTCAATGGGCAACCCATCTGGCCCAGGTGCCTTCCCTCCCTTTAGGGCTCTAAGCATGTCCAATACTTCCTGCTAAGTCAGAGGAGCGTCAAGCTCCAGGGAAGCATCTGCTGCCAGCTCCCGCAAGGGGATGCCACAAAACAACAACTGAAGTCGTCCTGGGTAGGACTACTCTTGGAAGTATATAGCTGCTTGTAAAATTCCCCAAATGCCTTTGTAACCCCTAGGTGGTGCTATCCCAAGGGCTACTACCCCTGCCTGCTTGACTACTGACAGGTTGAGGGGCCTAAGTTCTATGGCGAGTGCCTCCACCCAGAGGTCAGGGTTTGTAGTGGTTAGACTAGCTTGGTTACAGCCCTCTGGGACACTGAGACCCCCTTTTATTCCCTCTAGTAGCTCACACAATGCTCAGAAGTTACAGTCCCAATACCCCACATGTACACACTGTTCATTCATAAAGTACCACTTACCCTCGAGACTGATTCTGAGATTAATCTCTGGGGACCCCCTGTAAAATAAGGTTAATCAACATACACAAACCAATACAATACTTGATATGTAGGTACTGACACTTCAGACAGTTTAAAGTTCAACAACATCAAATCTGGTTTATTTAGGGGGAATAAAACATGGGAGGGGGAGATCAGGTTGATTGTCAGAATTAAATCACAGTACTGTGCACACATAACGGGTCTGAAAAGTCACACTCTGGGTACCCAGGTTGGGGGGGGGGCTAGCCAGGTCCATTGCCTGGGGTTGGCCGGCAAGTGCAGATGGACAGGGCCCTGTAGAAGAAAATATATGCACAACACCCAATTGTAATCTGGAGCTGGATGGCTCAGTCCATGAAGAAGTGAAACAACAAGAATTAGATGGCACACTTGTAATTGAAAACAGGCTGCAGGGGAATACCCTGATTTGTACTCACAATACCCAAGCTGAGAACTGGATGGTGGATGTTCTTCTGGGTTGCCAGAACAACAGGGCATGAAGACAAGGTCCTTGTGACTGGACCCCACTGCAGTAGATAGCAAATGTATTTAGTCCTAGACAAGCTGGGGTTTGCTTCCAGCTTCAGCACACAGTACACAGCACAGGGGATTGGAAGTGGTGATTCCCCACAAGCACTATGCACATTCATATGTAAAAGGAAAGTACTATACCAGGCAGGCTGCTCCTAGATCCCGATCGCAATTACTGCAAAATACCCGGGAGCACACACAGCAGCTTCAGTTCCTGACCGACCGAGCGCGATTCAGCAATTTCTCCAGTCTTCTATAGGATGAGCCTGGTTTCCACTCTTCAGACTTCCTTATCTTTCCCCTCACAAATTGGATTCAGTCCAAAATGGCACTTACAACGGCTGCAGGCTGAACCTCAGGGCCTCACACGCGCTTCCCGCGCAAAACTATACACCACAGAAGCAAGCACAGAGCTCCTTCTCTCTTCACTGTCACCACTGATCTGATCTTTCCAGTCACAGAGCAGGACATTTCCTTTAGCTCCATACCATTCTGTTGGTTGGTTCGGCTGTCACTCACAATAAGACTCCCTCTGTTGGTGGAAAAAGGCACCAAGGTTAAAACTACATTCCCCAGAGTCACTGCCCATACAATCCCCTTGTGGCTGGCTCAAAATTGAGAGTCCAAGTTCTGATTCGTCCACAGGCTCCATTTTAGGGTCTACCTATCATCCTGATTGGTCCACGTCAGCAATTCAGGACCAAAATGAAAGAGCTACACTGAAACAGATTGTGCTGAAATAAAGACAGGTTAGACAAACTACATTTTCTCAGTCACTCTAAATGATTTCTGGCAAACAGTTATATCTTTCAACAACGCTCCCTCTGCACATATAGTGACGGCAGAAACGGAGCGAATTAGCAGCAGCTCAGGTGAGATTTGAGCATTAAATACACAGTCTCCCCCCCATACAAACTAATTAAGTCTGCAAGCATACAGTTCTTAAAGAGAGAGTATGTGGAGGCTCAAATAGCACTCACTTGGAACCACATTTAAACAGTTCAGACACCGAACACCGCCCAGACTTGGAGCATTCAGGCAAGCTCCTGGAAGACTTTTGGGAACCCCCATTTGCAGGGGGTTATACCTTCCCAATGCTCTCAGTGTCCTGCAGCAAGCCCCTTTCGGGAATCACTAATTCCTCCCACCATCCCTTCAGCTTCTCTTTTCTTGATCTGCCAGGCTAGCAGTTTATCCCCATGGTCCCTGTCAAAACAGGCACCTGCATTGGCCAACAAAATAGATCTCTCCAACTTGGAGCTGTTCAAGGCGTTATACTGCCATTTTAATTTTTGAATCACATTGTCAATATATTGGTTCTGATAATGTTGATTTTCGGATTCTTAAGAGGGTTAACCTATCTTATGGCTCCCCTTATCACAAAATTGTTTAATCATTCTCTCTGCTATGGTGTTTTTCCACATGTTAGGAAGTGTGATTTGGTTAAACCTATTTTTAAAGCTGGTGTAAAGACTGATTTGAATAATTATTGTCCTATATTGCTTCTTGCCCCTCTGTCAAAAGTTTTAGAAAGGATCATTAGTGATCAAATCAATGAGTTTATGGGGAAATATAATCTCTGGTCCCCTGCCCACCATGGCTTTAGAGTGAGTCATGATACTGAAACTGCCTTGATGAGGTTCACGGGCTGCACCTGTTCCGCCACTGATAGTGGTGGTTTGGTGCCTGCAGTCTCTGTGGACCTCACCACGGCATTTGATCTTGTTGACCATGATATTTTGTTACCGAAGGTTGTTAAAGGCACACTTTTCTGATGATGTGATTTTGTGGATGGGCCATTACCTAAGAGACAGAACTCAGAGCCTGTGTTGGTGATTCCTTGTCTCAGGAGAATTTAATGAGATATGGGGTTCCTCAGGGGTCCATTTTAGGACCCCTGTTGTTTTCATTGTTTATTAATACATTGCCTGAAATTTGTAATGATACTGAGACTGTTTTATTTGCAGATGATGCAGTATTATCTTGTAATGGTACTGATGTTAAAAAACTACAGGATAGTCTCCAGTGGGACTTTAACAATTTACATTCTTGGTTTATTCAACAGAGATTAACACTTAACTCTACCAAACTAAATTTCTGATTTTTTTCTGGTCGTAGAAATCAGATTGATTATAATTTTGTGCTCAAAGAATTTCAGTAATATAATGGAACGGGGTTTTTAATTTTAAGTATTTGGGTCTAATGTTGGATCAGTACTTAAATTTTGACCAACACATTGTTCCACTGATTACTCGTTTACATCAGCGACTTGGTGTGTTGTTTCATGTTAGAAAGTTTCTTAGTTCTGAGACTAGGATTTTATTGGCAAATTGTTTTTTGTTTTCTTTAGTCAGGTATGGTTCTATTGTTTATTCATGTTCAACCGTTAAAAAAGTTAAACTCAATTCTACGTATCACAGTATTTTACGTTTTATTACTAATCTACCTAGGATGACTCATCATTGTACTCTTTATGAGAAATCTGGTTGTCTACCTCAGTACTTCTTTTAAACATAGTTTAACTTTTTCGCATAAGATTCAATTAGGTCTTGTACCTGATAGTGTTACTAGTATGTTTCCCATCTCCGTTCCCATTGTTATGACTAGAAACAGATCAAGCAGGAAGTTTGTTACCTTTGATTAGATCAAATTTTATGAAAATTTCTACTCATTTGAATTGATGATTCAGTATAACCAATTATCTAATGTAACTGTTTGTTGTACTGTGTCTGGTTTTAAATGTTTACTTGAACAAAAGTTTTTGTCTGAGAATTGTTTCTAATGTTTTAGTAATATGTTTGTTGATGTATTTATGTTATACTGTTTTATATTGTTCTTTTTTTTCATTTGTCACTGAACATCTGTGAAAATGGGCATTCTTTGCTCACAGATTTTTTCAGTATAAATTAAATGAAATGAAAAATGAAAACATTCTATAGCGCTCTGGTTGGCTTGGTTTTATGGGCAGATTCTCATGCAGTTAATTTTTATGCTGAGTGAGGCCAGGACACTCTTCTCCCCACCATACGGTGTGTAGCACAGAGATAGACTGGCCACTAATAAAGGCCTTTAGGGCCTCCCAGTGGGTTCCATGAGTGGTGTCACCCCTCCCATTATAAAAAATACATTCTTGTATGCTCCCTTTCATGTATGCTATACAGCCTTGGTCCTTCAGAAGGAGCGGGTCTAGTTTCCAACAACGGGGCAAAGGGGGGGGGGGTCCCGAAAGCCTCAGTGTGAGACAATGAGGCACATGATCTGAAACCAGGACTGGAAGATAGTCCGCCTCCCCTGCCCCCATCAGCAATGCAGTCAAGACTAGTATTCTGTCTATTCTAGCATATGACTGATGCACGTGGGAAAAGAAGCTGTAATCCCTCCCAGTTGGGCTGGCGTGCCTCTATGCATCAACCAGCTCCATTTCCCCCTGCATTTGTTCCAAAGCCCTGGCATTTCAGGTGGGTAGGATTATGGTGGCTTTGGAGCAGTCTAGGACTGCATCAAGCACACAGTTAAAATCACCACCAATAATCCAGACTCTCTCCCATCAGGACATGTCCAGTGCCAATTGCTGAAAGAACCCTGGTTCCTCAATGTTTGGGCCATAGATTGACCCAGTCAATAGTGTACCCCCTGTGGGATGTTCACCTTTGCAAGTGCATATCTGCCTGTGGAGTCCACCAATGTTTCCAACACTTCCGCTCGAAGGCTACAGGAGATCCAAACTGAGGCAACCCTGGACTTCGATGAGTATGTGGATGACACCCACGTCCCTCCCATAAATTTGGCAGTCTTGGGCCTCTAATGCTGAGAAATGGGTCTCTTGTAACAGCATGATTTGCCCTCTTATTTTGCGTGCCTCCACCATAACTTTCTTGCACTTCAAAATCGACTTAAGGCCACTGATGATCCACGTGACCACCTTGATATCACTCGCCATCATTCCCACCCAAAGGACACATAACCTGACCAATTAGATAGCACTGTTCACCCAGAACCAGTTTTTGAACATAAGTTTCTAAACAGATCCCAAAAGAATGCCCCCCAACAACTTTCAAAACTTCCAACCCCACCCCACCCCCAAAAACACATTGCAAATTTGAGCTAGGGAATACCATGGCCAGCCCAAAAGGAGAAACTGTGACAGTAAAACTTGCTCTCCAGAGCTAGCACATGGCAACTCACCAGCCACATCCCCAACAGTACATGATCCCCACTTACCACCCTTACTAACGATTTCCCAGAAAATTCAAACACTGCTCACAACATACATCCCCCCACCAAGCAAATCAACCCCCCAAAGGGAACTCCAGCTAGAGACCGAGTTTACCCCTCCCACGGCAGGCAAAACACAACCCACAAAGACCCCATTGCAAACACTGGCAGAAAAAGGTAACCACATTACATTTCTGAGCATTGGGACATCGTAAGAACTACGCCCATTGCAAAAAGCTGTAATGGACATACTGATAAAAAACATTAATTCCAGATCTACTAGTCAAAATGAAAGCTTTAAGAGCAGCACAAGTGCGGAAGTCCAAATCTCTAGTGAATACAGTTCCATCACTTAAGGCTAAGGGACAAACACAGTTCCATGGCTTAGATCCACAGCATATTTCCCCACAGTGGTATTTCCAGCCTACCCGCTGATATCCGTGTGCCCAGACATGGTCAGGTGGCCTAGCCAAGCAGGAACACCAAGCAGCCAAAAGCCAAAAACTGCCGGCAGCCAGTTAGGCATAAGAAAACACAGCAACATCAACGTACTAAGTACTGGGCCCTAGGCAGATAGAAAACTATAAGGCACTTCAGTGCAATGAGCTGAGGACATAAAGACCACAGAAAATTGGACTAATTAATATCATACTTAACTGAAGTCAGGTTTCAGTGGCTTGTGCCCTGTCCCTCCTGGTCTCCTCCTCAGCAACCCACTTTTCGGCAGCTTTAGGACACACAAAGAAACACGGTGCCTGGCCCGGCCTGTCAACCCGAAGGCGAGCTGGATATCGAAAACTGAACGACCACCTCAGGCTGTGCAACTTGCTCTCAATTTGGGTAAATTTCTGGCGCTGGCTCTGTAGCTCCTTACTATAGTCTTGGTAAATGAACACCCTCATATTCTCAAAAGATATGGGCTCTGCTTGGTTGACCTTTTGCAGCATCTTCTCTTTGTCAGTGAAACGAAGGTACTTTATCCGGCAATGTCTCGGACTCTCTCCAGGCTTAGGCGGCTGCCCAACACAATACGCCCTCTCTATTTCAAACTCCTCATGGTCCTCGGGAAGGCCCAGCTGCTGCACCAGCCATCTCTGTAGGCCTTTAGTGACACTGTGACCCTCCGTCCCCTCTGGCAAGCAGATGATGCAAAGACTGGACCTCCACAAGTAGTTCTCCTGGTCGTCGATCTGCTGCATCAGTTCCCCGAGGGAGGATTTCAGCACGTTTCGCTCCATCGATACTGCCAGCAGGGAGTCCTCCAAAATGCTCTCTCTCTGCTCTAACTGAGCGGTCTGACTTGTATGCTCTGCGGACATCTCTGAGAGTCCCATTACCACTCCTTGTAGGTGGGTAAGTTGGGCAGTGTTGTTTACAAAGCCGGATTCCATTTCTTGCTGCATTCGCAGCAGCGTATAAGGGACTCCAGCCAATGATTTAGTTAGAGCCTCCATATCTGTCTCTCCACTGGAGCCCGTGGGCTCAGGACATGAGACCTGCTGTCTGGAGTCAGCCTCCGCCATCTTCCCCACTCGAGATGAGTCTGCTGCTTCAAAGTGCAGTTTCCCATCAGTTTTTTGTCTTGCTCAATGTCATGAGAAGCAGGGGAATAGGCAAATTAAGTTCTGAAGACGTATAAGACATTTAGCAGCTCTTATAGATGAATTCAAATGCGATGTCCCGAGGAGCTGACTAGCACACGTCTGCCATGTCTGAAGGCTAGCCATGCCCTCACCCACCATGTTGACCTTTGAATATCAAAACCATAAACCCTCGCTGGCACCACTTGCAGTAGCAATTCACACTACCATGAGGGAGAATCAGGTTCAATATCTTCAACCTGACTCCCTACCTTGGGCTGTAAAGTCTCGGGTTACCTGTGGAGGCAGTGCCCCAAGACTAAGGGGGAGGAGGCAGGAGGGAGAATCTGTACAGCCCCCTATCTCAGTAACTCTGGAGCAGAACTGATGTCTATGGCTGGATGAAGCTGGTTACTCCCTGTCAATAAGACAGAATAGTTGTCAGGTGCCGCTTTTAGAGTGGGGTGAATACAGAGTATAATTAAGAGAAAATAAGATACCCTCCCAGCTGCCAATGGCTTGCTTACCCCATTTGTGTCACAACAGCCTGTGTATACCTTGGTTACCCCATCCCTCTATCCTGGATTGGCATTCCTCCATCTGTCATCCACCCTAGGCCCTTACAAAACAGGAGATATTAATGCCGCACTTCAGGCAGAGGAGGGGCATGTACTGAACAGGCTGCGGTTGCTAATTTCCTAAACTTGAACTGGAAAAGCTTAAGGACTGAAGATATGTCAAGGACTATGGGGAACACTGTGGACTTTCAGAAAAATACAGAAGTTATCAGTAGTAAAATAGTCAAATTCCCCAACTACAGTGGCGTGAAAAAGTATTTGCCCCCTTCCTGATTTTCTCTATTATTGCATATTTGTCACACTGGATGTTTTCAGGTCTTTAGACAAAATATAATATTAGATAAAGGGAACCTGAGTGAACAAATAACACTTTTTTTTTTTTTACTTATTTCATTTATTTAATGAAAAAAGTTAACCAACACCAACTGGCACTGTGTGAAAAGTAATTGCCCCTAGTTAAATCAACCCAATTAAAGGGATAATTAGAGTCAGCTGATTGAACGCAGCCAGGCTTGATTACAGCCAGCCCTGCTCAATATAAACCTCACTTATTTTGGCCTCACCATCAGAGTCACGCTTGCCAGCACAAAGATTCAACAAGCACATTATGCCATGATCAAAGGAAGTTCCTGAAAAGATCAGAAAAATTTGTTGCCCTCTATCAGTCTGGAAAGGGCTACAAAGCTATTTCTAAGGCTCTGGGACTCCATTGAACCACAGTGAGAGCCATAATCTCCAAATGGAGAACACTTGAACAGTAGTGAACCTTCCCAGGAGGGCGGCCTGCCAAAATTAGTCCAAGGCGAGTGTAAAATCATCCAAGAAGTCTCAAAGGATCCTAAAACAACATCCAAAGAACTGCAGGCTTCTCTTGCCTCAGCTAAGGTCAGTGTTCATGACTCCACAATCAGAAAGAGACTGGGCAAAATGGGCTTCATGTGAGAGTAGCAGGAAACCACTGCTAACCAAGAAGAACATAAATGCTCATCTCTCATTTGCCAAGAAGCACCTGGATGATCCACAAGCCTTTTGGAAAATGTTCTATGGACAGATGAGTCCAAAGTGGAACTTTTGGACAACATGGATCCCATAATGTCTCGCGTAAAGCAAACACAGCATTCCACAGTAAGAACACCATACCAACAGTCAAACATGGTGGTGGTAGTGTGATGGTGGGATGCTTTGCTGCCTAAGGACCTGGATGACTTGCCATAATTAAAGGAACCATGAATTCTGCTCTGTACCAGAAAATTCTTAAGGAGAATGTCCAGTCATCCTTCCGCAGCTGAAGCTGAAGCGTAGTTGGGTCATGCAGCAAGACAATGATCCAAAACACAAAGCAAGTCCACATCAGAATGGCTAAAAAGAAGTAAAATTAAAGTTTTGGAGTGGCCTAGTCAATGTCCAGACTTAAACCAATAGAGATGCTGTGGCAGGACCTGAAACGAGCAGTTCATGCTCGAAAACCTACCAAATGTTACTGAATTAAAGCAGTTCTGCAAGGAAGAGTGGGTTAAAATTCTACACAGCGATGTGAAAGACTGATATTGAATTATAGGAAGTGTTTGGTTGCAGTCATTGCAGCTAAATGTGGCATAACCAGTTATTAAGTGTAAGGGGCAATTACTTTTTCACACAGTGCCAGTTGGTGTTGGTTAACTTTTTTTCATTAAATAAGTGAAATTAAAAAAAAAACAACTGTTATTTGTTCACTCAGGTTCCCTTTATCTAATATTACATTTTCTCTAAAGACCTGAAAACATCCAGTGTGACAAATATGCAATAATAGAGAAAATCAGGAAGGGGCCAAATACTTTTTCACACCACTGTACATACACAGTAGTAAGGGCATCATAACACAAAACATTTCAAGTAACTTTTTTCATGCTCATTTCATGGAGCTCCTTCCATTATCAGTTATTATGGGGGAGAAGGATAGCCCATATTTCTGGGTACAGCTCACTTTGCTTCTTAAAAGGCAGGAGGCAGTACAGCGTAGTGGTTTAAAGCTCTGAGCTGTAAATCTGGAGAGCCAGGTTTGAGTCCCACAGCCCCCACTTGCATACTGTGTGACCCTGAGCAAGTCACTTAACTTCCTTATGCTCCCAGGTCACACCTGTAAACAAGCTTTTAGCTTAGTGAGTCTCTCCTGGTTAAAAATTAAAAAATAAAAAGCTAAAAATGAGCTCATCCCAGAGTCACTCAGGATAAAAAGAGCAGTGCACTATGATATGGGGACCTAGTCTGAACCTGAAGCCTGACTTCCACACTCAGTTGGGCATGCTGCAGAGATAGTGTGCTCAGATATGGGGTGGGGTGAGGACTAGCCTGTCCCAACACTTGAGCACCTCTGCTGGTGGAGGATTTGGAACAGCACTGATACAGTGGCTGCCCCAGACCCCCAGACTTCCCCTTTTATTCCTTTGTAGGACAAGAGGTCCAATGCACAGTGGTCCCCTGCACAAGGGTAGGTAGGACTCTACTACTCTACTACTGAAACCAACAAGCTATATGCATTTACTAGTAGTATCTACCATGTTCATCTGTGTTACAGTCACAGTTCTGTTTCACTGTCTGTCATCAATTGTCTGTTAATAGTCACTACTACTGCAGCTACTCTGCTCTCTGTGTCTACCAGCTACATATCCAGCCTGTTAAATCATGTAGTACTTGCTATAGCTGCTCTCGGTATATACTGCTAATCATAAGTTATCTATTAATAGACATACAGCTGCTGCTCTGTTCAATGCCGCTACTAGTCATCCTATTTTTCCACACTACCGGTAGTCACTAATAGCCTGTTTCCTGGTATTGGTATTCCTAATGTTGTAAACCCTGCTTACTGCTGTTAACCATGATCAGCTTAGCTCCCTTTAGGGTTCATATGTTCTAGTTTTGGCCTACTGTAAGCAGTTGAAATTCTTCAATACCACTGACTTAAGAATTGTTCTTTACCTTTGCGCTTATATATCTTTTTGCTGCCCCTGTTGCAGCTTCCCTTCATTTAGTGCCCAGTTGTTCCTTCTCAGGGCAGCCTTGCTGTCTTCCCTCACCATATTCTCAAACACATCCTGCTCCTTGCCACCCATTCCTCTGCCAGCTCAGCTCAAACCGTCCTCTCACTACAGTGAGATCCACCCTGGACCACTTCACCACAATTATCTGCTCTTTGAATCCTTGTGGAGTATTCAGGTCGGTTTCTTTCACCCCACCCCACCCAGCATCTGTTCTCCCTGTTCAGTTACCCATAGCAAAAGAATGCAGACATCTTCACAGAGGTTAGCTGGACTCAGTTAGTCCTGCCTGTTCTCCTCACAGGAGCTATAGAGGTTACAGCAGTCCTTAACCATTCAAGTCCAGTCGCGCAAGTGGAACAGAGCAAAACTGAGCATCTGACCTTGGCACATCAGTACAGTAGGACATCTGCGGACAGACAGACCCACAGAGGACTCTGGAGGAGAGATGCTACAATAGGTCGGAAGTCCCACCTTACCTGTCCTCTGTTACACTGTGACATCCAGCTAACAGTTAGTTTTCTAGTCCATGTAGCAGCAGTGTAAGAATGAAATACAGGTAGGCAGGAAACTCCTGGGAAGATCAACAGCAGGAAAAGGGGTTAGGACAGGGAAAGCAGATTAAACCCTATATAGGGTAGGTCAATGAATGAGTTCGGGGGAAGACAGAACAGAGGGATAGCAGCACCACAGAAGAGGGTAGAGGGGCAATCCAAACTAGGGTTGGTACTAAGTGAGGACAGTAGAAGGGGTATGATCATGAAAGTGGTGCAGTGTAATGGATGTAGTGGTGTGGTCTTTCAAGAGACCTTCTGGAGCCTGAGGTGTGGTGGTGCATGCCCCATCTGGTACCACCTCTCTGAGTTGTGGGCAAAGATTGCTGGGCTCCAGGCTGAACTGACAATAGTACGCAGACCTTCTGTCCCACCCAGAGGCCACAAAGTCCATGGTCGCTCTACCAGAGGATGTCTAGACAAAGACAGAGCAGATGGATCCTGGTGAGCTCCTTGGGGTTGGGGGGTGGTGGTGCATGCTCCTCCACTGATGCCACTGCAGAACAACACCCTTGCCATACTGATAGAACAGGGCAACTGAAAGGAGGTTTCCATCGTGGTATGAGTGGGGAGGTCCTTAGAAATGACAGCCCTAAAGAAGGAGGGAGCGGTCCCTGCCCAAGAAGAAGCAGCTGCTGGTGGGGGACTCCATAGTGAGGGGCACAGAGTTAGGAGGTGGGGCAGGGAAATATAGCGAATTGCTTGAGGGGTGCCTTAGCTTGGAGGGATGGGGAGAGGATCCTGCAGATTGCTAGGGCACTAGAAGCTGGAAGGAGCCGGAAGTATTTGTCCATCTTGGGACAAATGACCATGCATTAGAGAGGGTACTGGTAGTACAGGGAAACTTCAGGGAGCCGAGATGGAGCCACAAGGAGACAGCACACACAGTGTCATTTTTCGAGATGTTACCTGTGAAGGGCAGGGGACAGGCTAGGGTACTCAATGCCAAGATCTTTAACAACTGGCTAAAGGCATGGTACATGGAGGAAGGCTTTGGCTACCTCGGGGAATGGGCTGCGAATCAACCTGGGAAGACAGGGGCCTCTGTAAGGGAGACAGCCTGCAACCTTCTGGGAAGGGGCCCACAGTCCTTGGAGGGAGGTTTTGATGCTATCTGGATGAGCATTTAAACTAGCAAGGTTGGAGGGAGAAAAACCAAGGCAGGCAACAACTGTCCCCTCCCAAGATGGAATAATGACCAGGAGATAGGGCCGGTGGGGGGGGGGGGCGAAAACATCCTATGGACAAAAACACAGGAAGTGAATGACTGTTCCGGGAAATTCTCTGAATACCTACATGGAATCTGTACACCTACCTCTAACACTTCTTCTGCCATAAATCAAAGTGGGCAACAGGTTTCAAATGCCTTGTTGCAAGTGCAGTATGAGCCAAGCCTCTATGTGATATAGACTCTCATCTTCAGTGTGGCCTGCCATCTACTATGACCATCTCTCCGAGCTACTGATCTGCTAAGGCTCACACACCACCCATTGTATCTCACTGCTTACTTCAGAGTGGTTGGACATTTATGAAGGGTGCATTAAAAAAAGTATACAGAATACAGATTCAAGAGTTCAGCAGCAAAATTAAAGAAAGAAATCTGTATAACATCACTTATACTGTGAGCACATATTATTTGATTTGTTTGGTTCTTTTAAGCACATGCCATTAAAATATTTAGCAACACTCTCCCAGCTCTTAAAAGACCAATTCACTGTCACATATTGTACATTGTATCTTGTCTTGTCACCAATCAGCTCCATTTCTATAGCAGTTTGGGGATATAAACTTTTTTTTTTAGTTTACTTTTACTATTAACAATGGTCCTCTAGAACTATCCTGAGTAACCCCACTGCTTATACCGGGCTGATCTGTGAAAAGCCATTTTGCCTGGTATAGCAGGTGGGCGATCTAACCACAGAAATACAAAAACACCATCCATTCTGTAATGAGGTGCTGCACAACATACTTTATTATATACTTTTAGGGACAGGATACCGTATATCAGCACCAGCACTAGCAAGCGCACAGTTAGTTTCCCAGTTTCTCATTTTGTTTACCACGTACTGTATGACGCTTTCAACAGTAGCTAGTGCCTTTCTTTTTTATAGATTTCATGGCAAAGTGTGAGCAGGGTAACAAGACAGCGTTTTCAGCTTTACCTAGTGCCTTTGTTTTTGATCCATTTTGTGGCAAAATGTGGGCAGGGTAACACAGACGTCAGATGGACATCACTAGAGCTTACTGCTGGTCTGTGGTCTCCTTGTCCAGCTCCTCCGATCAGTCCATCCACATGGCGTGCTGGAAAAACAGAGAGGGCTGTTCCACCCTCACTGAGTGTGAGATAAGAAATTTAATTGCTGTTGCTTTCTGCATTAAATAAAACCCACATCTGCAGTTACCCTGATTCTACCCCTGGCATTAAAAACGGTACGGTACCTGAAACTGCCCAAAATACGTGGCCGCTATAGAACACTATATACGGTAGATTTTTTCCCTTATTTACAATGCAGATGGCAAATGGAAAACACTTTTTGCCTGCTAAAGCTGACTGCCCATTAAAACCGAGGATGGTGTAAATGAAGTGGACTGTATCTCTGTTGTTCCTTCAAGCTGCATTAGCAATGAGACCATTATGTGTCAGCACCCATTAGTCTCTACAGTATGCTTGTCTGCTAATTTAGAGTGACAAAACAAACTGTGTATTTCTTGAGATTTTGGCGGGGTTATATAGACGATGCATAATGTAACTGGGCTACATAACATCTCGCTGCAATTCTGCTCTTGGAAACAAACTGAGATTTCAACAATAAGTGTAAAACTCTAGTTAGAAATGCCAAACTCACATACTTCAAGGTACTGCAGGATAAAACATGCTCAATCTAAAAGTGTTTGGCAGGTTTTAATGAACTAACTGGAGTTGATCATTCTGACGAGTCAATTACACTCAAGGCTGATGGCAACATGGTTAGTGAAATAGCTGGTCACTTCAATAAACAATTCGGTGACCTTTCCAAATTCAGGACCTCTCATCATACCACCCCCCTGCAACTTGATGACCCTAGATGCACCCCAATCTGGTTCACCTTCTAAATTTTATTTCAAGATCCTGTTCAGAAATGAGGTGCTGAGGTACATTACTAACTATAATCACAAGCCCCTCACAGGTCCCGACGGCCTTGACTACTGTTTAATAAAACTAGGTAGGAAAGTATTACCAGAACAAATCACAAAGCTCTTCAACTTCTTAGATATAGCATTTTTCCAGATATCTGGAAGCAGGCGGTCGTCGGACCCATCCACAGATAAGGCCCCCAAGACCATGTCAACAAACTATCAACCAATCTCACTACTCAATCCCTTCTCCAGACTGGTGGAACACGTAGTATTTGACCAAACACTTGCATTCCTAACACAATACGACCACCTCACACCTGCACAACATGGATTCCGCAAGTCACATAACACAGAAACAGCCTTGGTGAGGTTCACAAGTCACATATTTAAAGCTCTAGATGCTGGAAACAAACTTGGATGCATATTTGTGGACCTCACCAAGACGTCTGACTTGTTGGACCATATACTCCTGCTGGGAACATTAACTTATTTGAACTCTTCTCCTAAGACTGTAGCCTGGTTCCAAAGTAACAGGGTATAGAGAACCAAAATTCACAACACCGTCTTGGACCCAGAAACAACTGCCTGTGGGATGCCCAAAGGATCAATCCTTCAACCGCTCTTATTTTCACTCTTCATCAACTCAGTTCCAGCTGTATGCCCCCTCTCCCACATGGTTCTTAACACAGACTATGCCATCACTTCCCATGAGGGTACTGATATAAGCCACATAAACCAGATACTGCAGTCAGACTTCTCTTCCATGGAAACATGGTTCAATCAACAAAAACTGGTCCAGAATACAAAAAAACAAAGGCCATGCTATTCTCTGGTCCCTGTAAACCACTTCATGACTCACAAAATTTGTCCGACAACATGGGTGAGCAAATCAAAATAGTCAAATTCTGTTACCTGGGTGTGATCCTTGACAACTCTCTTTCCTTTGAACCCCATGTGTCATATGTCATAAAAAAAACTCCATCAACAAATGGGAGTACTATACAGAGTGAAAAAAAATGCTTAACGTCCGAATCTAGGAAAATCCCATCCGTCGGCCTTCTATTAACTTTGACTGACTACAGACTATTAATATATTCCTTAGCCAGTGAGTCTGTTATCCAGGGTTAGGGTCTTCTACAGCTCAATCTGCAAATTTCAGACCAACCTCCCGAGCCACACACATCACTGCACACTCCTCCCCTCCACCTCATGCCTCTCGCTGGAAAACTGCATAAAACTCCTGGCACAGTTTTTTCTGCAGAAGGTGGTCCTTGGTTTAGCCCCCAGATGTATCCAGTAAATTTTTCCAAAACCAGTAAATAGTAGGACCATGAGATCATCAGTGGGCCATGCTTTTCACATCCCAAGAATGAACAGTAACCTGGGTCAGAGATCTCCTGTCTATAGAAACACAACTTGGTACAAGCTGAATGTTATTTATAATGAGTCACTGCATTTTTTATCTGAAATATTTCTTTGTTTTTATATATTTATATATATATATATATATATGTATGCTTTTATTCCCTTACCTGTTTTTGTGTGAAGTGCCCAGAGCCTCCCAGAATGGGCACCATATAAACAAACATCGCCTTGCCTATAACTGCTCATAAAGCTCTTCAGTTTTAAAATGGCCTGTGCTCAATACCTATCATCACAGTCCATTTGCAACTGTTATTATATTAACCCATCCTCTGTACTTATCTTTTGTTCTGTACATATCTGTTGTTATTCTGTTTTCCCCTATCTGATACTCACTGGGCACTTATGAAAAAGGGCCCATGTCCATTAAGGTCTTCCCAGTATAATAAATAAAAATGAAATGAAACAGAAACTGTCAGCACAAAAAGACCGCTTGGCCCACAAAGTCTGCCCAGATCTTCCCTGCCTATTCTGTCTCCACAGACCTACATGGTCAGTCAACCCTCCCTGCCTGTTCACCAATATTACCTTATGCTCAGCCTACGCATGTTTGAAACACCCCACTGTTTTCACTCCCACCACCTCTGCTGGCAGACTGTTCCAGGCATCTGATCCTCTACTCTTTTAGTGATGTAATACTTCTTCACATCCCTCTTAACCCATCCCTCCCCCTTCCAGCTTAACTGCATGCTCTATTGTCCTGGTGCTCTTTCTCATTTGAATGACTCCCCTCCTGTACCCTGTTCACCCCTGTGAGGTAGGTCTTTATCACGTCCCTAGGGTGTACATGTTGAGCTCCCTCCGTCTCTCCTTGCAGGGCTTTAGATGCAACCCCTGCACCATGTTAGTTGCCCTTCTCTGGAGCACCTTCACCCTGTCTATGTCCTTTCTGAGATGCAACCTTCAGAACCTGATAAAGTATGCCAGATGGGGACTTGCCAACAACCAATACAGTGGTAACACCACCTACCTCCTGCTGCAGGTGATATCTCTCCTTATGCACTCCAGCATGCCAATGGCCCCACCCAATACCTCATCACAATGCTCCTCCACTTTGAAGTCATGAGATATTACAACCACAAGGTCTCTCTCTCTTGCTTAGTGACCAGAAGTACCTTCCCCCCCCATTTTATACTCAGCTCTTGGGCTTTAATACTCTAGGTGTACGATTTTGCACTTGTTAGCACTGAATCACAGCTGCCATATCCTCGACCATGCCTCAAGTTTTCTAAGGTCCATGATCATTCTCTACACCTCCTGAGTGTCCACCCTATTACAGATTTTGGTGTCATCTGCAAAAATACATATTTTCCCTACCTATTCTTCTGCAATGACACTTGCAAAGACACTAAAGAGGACCAGTCCCTGCACTGAGCCCTGTGGCACCCCACTGTCTCTCTCCCATCATTAGCTCAACTACCATTTACCACCACCCTCTGTTACCTATCCATTAACCAGCTTTTTTTTTTTTTTTTTTTTACCCAGTTTACCACTTTGGATCTCACCCTTAGACTGCCCAATTTCTTTATCAGTCCCCTATATGGCATAGTGCTGAAGGCATTGCTGAAGTCCAAATAGGCCACATCCACTGCCCTTCCTTGATCAATTTCCATGGCCAACCAGTTAAAGAACAATCAGATTCATATGGTATGACCTCCTGCCCCCCGTGTGAATCCATGCTGCCTCTGGTCTTGTAACCCTCTGGATTCAAGATACTCCACTAGCCTTTCCTTTAACAGGGTTTCTATTAATTTCCCACCACTGATGTGAAACTTTCTGGCCTGTAGTTGCTAGCCTCCTCTTTGCTGCCACTCTAATTGAGCATGACTACATCTACCCTCCTCCAGTCCTCTGGCGCAACTCCTATTTCCAGAGAGTTGTTGAATAAGGCAGTCAGCGGTGCAGCACCTCCCATGGCTTTGTCCACTTTCAAATTTACATAGAAACAGAATTTGATGGCAAATAAGGACTGCTAATTCCATACAGTCTGCCCATTTCTGCCTACCTACACTATTACCGCAGACCATGTCCAATCTACAGCTCCTTCTCCATCCCCCATTCATTTCCACTATGATTCTCTTGTACTTACCCAATGTATTCTTAAATCCCACCACTGTTTTTGACCCCACCACCTCCACTGTAAGGCTGTTCTAGGAATCCACCACTCTTTCAGTGACGAAGTACTTCCTCACATCTTTCCTGAATCTACCCCCCCGCCAGTTTCACAGCATGTCCCCCTTGTTCCTGAACACCTTTTATTCTGAAAAATGTTTCCCTCCTGTATCTTATTTACCCCAATGAGGTATTTAAAGGTCTCTATCATACTGACCCTCTCCATCCTCTGCTGCAGGGTGCAGGGTTTTAAATAATTGATTAGCAGTTTTTTTCTTGGGACAATGCTAACTGTACAGAAAGTATTTATATAGGTTTTCTAGAAGTGTTATGTTTGTTAAACACAATGAGGCAAGTGCTATGCATCTTCACAATGTTTTAGCACTTTTATGAGCAAAACGCTAATCAATTTTTCGAGTTAAATAAAACCCTGGGGTGTACATATTGAGGTCCTATAGTCTCTCCTCATAGGGCTTTTGATGCACTCCCTGCATCATTTTAGGACATCTGATATGATTACCCCAGGTCTCTTTCCTGCTTGGTGCTCATCAATACCACTAGACCCATTTTGTACTCCGCGCCTGGGTTTTTGTGCCCCAAGTACATTATTTTGCCGACATACTCTTGACCACCCCACTAGTTTTCTCAGGTCTCTGCTCATCCTTTCCAACCACCCACCCCATCCGAGTGTCCACCTTATTGCAGATTTTGGTGTCATCCACAAAGAGGCAGACATTTCCTTCCAGCTCCTCTACAATGTCACTTATAAAGACATTAAAGAGGACTGGTCCCAGCACTAATCCCTAAGGCACCCTGCTGGTCACCCTCCCTTACTTGAAGTGAACTCTGTTTACCACCACCTTTTCTTGCCTATCCCCTAACCAATTTCTTATCCAGTTTACCAACTTTGGATCCACTCCTAACCTACCCAGCTTGCTTACTAATTTCCAATGTGAAACGCTGTCAAAAGCCTTATTGAAATCTAGGTAGGCCACATTCATCACTCCACCCCGATCTAAATCCTTTGTCAGCCAGTCAAAGAACTTTATTAGATTCGTTTGACATGACCTCCTCCATGTGAAACTATTCTGCCTTGGGTCTTAAAACTCATTTGCTCCCGGTGGATATTTTGGATCCATTCCAGCAACGGATGGTTCCGACACCATATGGCATCTATGGGAATGAATGAGATAACCCACTGGATTACAAGTCACTTCAGGACTCATTCCTCTGAAAAAGGACTTGTGTCCACCTCCCCCCACCCCAGTGTTTCTGCCGCTCCTTGGTGGTCTGCCCCCCTCTCCCTCCACTGTGAAGACTAAGCATCTGTTCAGGATGTCTGCTGTTTCCTGATCCTCCTTTGTGCAATCTCCCTTTGCCGCCCTCTTTATCCTCACTATCTCTCCCCTTGCCTTCCTCTTCTCGCTTATGTACTTGAGGAATGTCTTGCCCCCTTTTGCTGCCACTCTGGCTATCCTTTCCTCTGTCTGTACTTTTCACTTACTAATTTCCTTCTGGTACACCTCCTTAACCTCACTCCTCTGTACCTTCTGAATGCCACCCTTTTTTTTCTTCACCTTTGTGACTGCTTCCCTAGAGCACCATAATGGTCTTATATTCCTCCTGCTCTTGCTCACTTCCTTCACAGAGGCTGGTTGCCTTCACTATGTCTTCCCTTAATTTTCTCCATTGTTCCTCTACCCCTCTCTGACAATCCCCCCCCCCCCACTAGGCTGCTTCTGAGTCAATCTCCAGTTTCTTCAAAATCTGCCCTCCTATGCGAGCCCATTGGGATAGAGGGCTGAGATGCAGTGCATCTTACCTCTCCCACGCCAGCAGCCCTAGTTCAGGACTGAGCTCAAGTCAAAAGGGGTCTGCCCAAAAGGGGGAGGGGGCTGGGAGAGGATCCAGAGGCCGCCTCGCAGCTCACCTGTTCCAGACTGGGGTGGTAAGCTGTCCCAGCTCTTGGCTGCCACCGTGAAGGTCTGATGGTAATGATGATGATCGGGTGGTGGGTAGTATAATGGGTGGGTGAAATGGGACTAGCGATTCTGAAGCGCAAGTGTGCCTCCACATGCATGCAGCATCCATGTTTGCAGTAGCCCTGGGGAGGGCGAACGACAGGAGGAAAATGGATGGGGGATCAGCTTCATGAAGCTCTGCCTGAGGTGCTGTGGCAGGGAGAAGGAGGTATGGAGAGAGGTAGAAGGGCAGTTTATAGCACCCAGAAGCAGGGCAGAACAAGCCACACAATCCCTCCCAGGAGCATAAACACCTTTATTAAAATAAAATCCACCCTCATAAAATCCAAGACCCTCGTCTTAGTGTGGTCTGCTTCTATATGGTGATCACTGGTTCTCCAGGGGACAGCACACTGTGACATCTGCTAAAACTGCCTCTGTTAACAAGCACCAGGTCCAGTACTGCCCCATCATCAGTGGGTTCACTGGCTACTTGCCTGAGAAACACCCCCTGCAGGGAGTCGAGAATGGCCCTGATTCTAGCTGAAGCTGGACGGTTCCAATTGACATCTGTCAGACTGATGTGCCCAACCAGCAGCACCTCCCCTTTTCAGCATTCTGCTGATGGCTTCCCTTAGTGCTTTATTCAATTCCTCCCCTTGTGCTGGAGTTCTGTATATCACCCCAGTACGAACAATGACCCCAGCTTCTGTCTCCAGGGTGACCCATAGCACCTCCGGCCCTTCTTTTACATCCAGGTTCCCTTGCACTTCTGTAGTTCAGAATGTTTAAATTTTTTTCTATCCTTTATTTATGCTTTCAGAGGACAAGACAGCCCCCATCCAACTGACCCATCCAGTACAATCACCTGCCAACTTCAGATATATTACCAAGCCTCCTTTTGTTTCTCCCTGACTTTTTCCTCATGGTGGGGTCCCCACAGAGAGTACAGTTATGTAAGAACTTACAGTAACAGTATATCTTCGAGAGAGACTCATGCAGTATGTACTAACCATAAGGACTTGGGCCATCAGGCACTAGGACCACACGGAAAACTCTAACTAGCAGTGTCTGGCAGGGGACTGCCCACCCAAAGTCATGTGACGGGCATCTGGGTGACCCTATATAGTGGGTGGTCCCCATGCCCGCCCCTCCAGTTCTCCCACTAGAGACCTAAGAAGGAGAGACAGGAGAAAGGAGCGGGCTCCTACAGCCAAAGAAGGCTAGGACGAAGTAGTAGCAGAAGCAGGGGAAAGGTGGGAGGGGAAAAGAGGTATCTACTGCAAGAGCTTCTCTCGAAGATCTACTGTTACGGTAAGTTCTTACATAACTGTACTATCTTACATCGAGAGCGCGGAGTCCCAAGCAGTGTTATTCAGACAAAGGCTGAAGCACAGGAGGCAGGAAAGGTCTGCAGAACAGCAGGGGGATTGAAGACAGTAAGCCCTGAAGGATGGCTAGTCCAAAGCCTGCCCTGCGCCAAGAGGCAATGTCCAAACTGTAATGCTTGGTAAAAGTGTGGACAGAGCTCCAAATAGCTGCCACACAGATCTCAGTGGCAGAAACATTTCTGAAACAAACTGTGGATGCAGCTATGCCTCTGGTTGAATGCTCTTTAACTTCCCAAGGAAGTGGCTTCTTGTACTTCTGGTAACAGAACAGAAAACAGTTTGCCAACCACTTGGACAAACACTGTTTAGAAATTGCTGTGCCCTCTCTTTTGGGCATGAAAAAAGTGAAAAACTGATCTGTTTTACAGACATGCTTCATTCGACTAATATAACAACACAAAATTCAGTGAATGTCGAGTGTGTGCAGAATAGCCTCCACGGATTGGAATGCTCAGCATAATACACCAGCAAGTGTATAGTCTGATTCAAAGTAAACTCAGAAACTATCTTCGGTAAAAATGTAGGATTTGCATGCACAACCACTCTGTCTCTGTGAAAAATCAAGTAAGGCTCCTTATACGTGAGGGCATGAAGTGCGGAAATCCTTCAAGCAGAGGTCATGGCAACTAAAAAGAGCACTGTCCAAGAAAGGTAGCACATGTTACAACTTGCAGCCGCTCCAAAATGAGGCAAAGTGAGTTTCTCAAGAATGAAATTCAGATCCCGCAGAGGAACAGGGTTCCTAACCAGGGGTTTTAAGTAGAGACAGACTTTCAAAAAGGTTTTGGAAACCTCCAGCTGAGCCAATGATTTGCCATCCACCGGAGCGTGGTAGGCAAAAATGGCAGACAAATGGACCTTCAAGGAAGAATAGCCAAGGCCAAGGTCAGAGAGGTGCAAAAGGTATTCCATGACAACTGGGGCAGGGCAAATGAAAGGGTCCCATCCCTTAGAGGATGCCCAAATGGAAAACCTCTTCCATTTCACAGCATACAAGGTTCTTGTGGATGGCTTTCTAGCCTCCACAAGGACCTGTGCAGCTCTAGAGGAGACCCTAAAGCATGCAGCAGCTATGTCAGAAGGTGCCACACGTGAAGGTGAAGGGACTTGAGGCCTGGATGGATCAGCTTGCCCTGCTCCTGGGTCAGAAGATCCTGGCAGAGGGGTAGAGGAACCAGAGGCTCCACTGTCAAGTGTTGGAGCAGAGGGAACCAAACTTGGCAGGGCCAATAAGGGGCTATCAGGATCATGTGAGCCTCTTCATGCTGCAGTTTCAGAAGCACCCTCTGCAATAGTGGGAAGGGAGGGAAGGTGTACAAAAACCTCCCTGTCCAGTAGAGCGAGAGTGTGTCTTGTCAGAAAGCACCATGCCCAGGAACGAGCAAGTAGAAACTGGGTAGTTCTGCGTTGGGAGGTGAGGTGACCAGATCGAGATCTGGATGACCCCACAGATCGAATATGCCTTTGACTACTGACTGCCTCAGTTCACACTCATGTGCCCTTGCCTGATTGCAGCTGAGTGTGTCCACTGAGACATTCTAAACTCCTTGGATGTGCACTGCCATAAGCTGTAGGCTGTGCTCCATCGCCCATTGTCACACACGCATTGCTTCCCTGTGTAGGGGATATGATCGTGTGCCTCCCTGTTTGCTCAGATACCAAACCACACACATATTGTCCATCTGGACAAGGAGAGGCCCAGGGAGGAGAAGGGTCTGGAATGCCTGAAGGGCATATAGCACAGCCCGCATCTCTAGCACACTGATGTGCAGAGAGCGCTCCTGCTGAGACCAGGATCCTGGTGTACTGTAGTCTCCCAGGTGGGCGCTCGTTGTCAGGGTCTGAGCCAGAGGAGGCACCTGAAAGGGAACCCCTCTGGTGAGATTGGACAGATTATGCCACCAAAGATGTCTCTACGCATGGGGCTGGACACCAGGATTCTGTGATCCAGGTCATCTGCTCTCTGATCCCAAAGGACCCTTAGTGTCTATTGCGTAACCCACATGTGGAGCCCGACTAAGGGAAGAGTGGGGATAGCCACTGCCACAAGACGCAGGAGTCATAAGATGGAATGGGCCATGGTCCATCGGCTGGTTGCCACTTGGCTAGCCTGCTGACACAAGGTTTCTGCTCTGTCCAATGGGAGGAAGGCCTGACCCTGAACAGTATCCAGCACCACTCCAATAAACTGGAGGCATTGTGAAGGGATTTGGGGTAATTCACTGTAACTCCCACTTGCCGAAACAGGTCCAGAGTAGCAGTCAAAGAGGCTAAGGCTGTCCCTCAGCAGTGCTGAAAGAAGTCAGTCATTGAGGTATGGGAACTCATACAGGCCCAGGCGGCGTAAAGTCACTGCCACCTCCGCTAGGCACTTGGTGAACACCCTGGGTGCCGAGGCAAGACCAAAGGGGAGCACCATGAACTGAAAATGTTCCCCCTGAAAAGTAAACGGGAGGAAGCGGTGGTGGGAGTCAAAGATTGGGATATACAGATAAGCATCCTGCATGTCCAGTGCACAGAACCAGTGTCCCTGATGAAGCAGAGACAACAAATCCGGCAGGGTCAGCATGCAAAATCTTTTGTACTTTACGTACAAATTGAGCATGTGGAGATCTAGATATGGACTGAGGTTTTCCATCTTTTTGGGGACCAGGAAGAAGTGGGAGTAATATCCCCTTCCCACCTGGGTCTGAGGAATGGACTCTGACGGATTTTTGCAGAAGAGCCTGTATTTCCTCTCTGATGAGAGGAATGTGATCTTTTGGGTAGTGAGAGAGACCTGGGGGGTTTTCTGAAGGTCCTTCTGTGAACTCTATGGTGTGGCCTTGAGCTATCAGCTGAAGGACCCACGAGTCTGTTGTGATCGCCTCCCACCCAGTGAATCTGCCCCCTACCAGTTCCTCTAGATCTGGCAGTGGAGGCGGGGGGCCCTTCCGCAAGTCAGGAGGTGTGGGTTGGGGGAGCAGCACCCCAGAAGCCCACTGGGACTTGGCTGGAGGGGTGGCCACTGCTGAAGGAGCCCAATGTTTAGTCGGATGTCTGGCGGGCTGTTGCTTGGTCTGGCACCTTTGCTGGTGTCAAGGTGCTCTGCCAGTTTCTTGCGCTGATGGTCTTCATCCTCAGTCTTCCATCCATATGCTTCCTGAATCTTTTGGAGGATCTCTGTGAAAGAAGGATCCTCCGGGGGGACGTGGGGGGGACTTAGGACAGTCCTTGGGCTTGGGGTCCTCGGGGGGGGGGGGTCTCGACACCAGATGCAGAGGAGGAGGAAGAGCCAGCATCCGAGTCTGACAAAGGGCTTCTGTCTGGAAGAGGGACCTCCTTAGAGGTGACCATGATGCCCCTTTCATTGCCAGCTACTGTGGCAGGGCACAAGGCCTGGCTCGAGATAAAAGGATGAGATTTCACCAGCGAAGGGGACCTAGGCGTAAGATCCAGGTGGACCGGCGTGGAAGCCATGACTGGCTGACGACGGTCCAATTCTGAAACAAGCTGGGTCTTGGTCTCACTTTTCCAAGACTGAAGTGCCACCCTAAAGTCCACCTGAGGCTGAGGAGGAGGAGAAGGGGAGGCAGGAAAGGCTGATACCCGGGCATGTAGCCTGCAGAGTGATGACCCTTCATCGAAAAACCCATCGTCTGGTAATGACAGCCCGGTGTAACATAGCGGGGCATAGAATAGCCTGATGACAGATACACTGGTATGGGATACACTGGCATCTGGTACCCTGGTGGTAGATACCTTGAAGGGGCTAGTGAGGCACAGGGAAGTCTAGCATTGGAAGGCAGGGCAAAGGCCCCGATGGAGGAGTTGAGGGGCCTGATGGAGGCCCTGACAGCGGATAACCAGGCGTAGGCCCCGACAGAGGGGCCGAGGGACCTGATGGAGGGTAGGAAGGGCCCAGTAACGTCAAGTCTGGCGCCAGACCCACCTGAGGGGGTTCTAGCGTCAGCCCTGAAGGGGCGGAGGGTTCCACCAGAGTCTGGGGCAGGGCAATGGGCCCAGACGAGGAAGCCTGCGGTGCAGGGGTCAGCGACTCCTGAGGGAGGTCCAGTGTAGGGTGTTCCAGCCCCAGCAACAGGGTGGCATCAAGCAGATGCTTCTCCAACTGGGGCTCAGGATGAAGAGGAGAGCCAGGAGTCTCCACCTGAGGAGGATGCGAAGGAGGATCCTGAGAGGGAGAGCCCTCTGGGGGAAGGCTATGGCAGAAGCAGCAGTGGGTGCTGATCCTGAGGATCAGTATCAGGCCTGTTATCAGGGCCTGATGAAAGCACCATGGCTGGGTGGATGGCACAGGAGCCGGCATGCAACTTAGCCTAGACTTGGCATTCGTCAGAGTAGCTGATGACCAAAAGCCACGCCACAGGACTCAGACCTGGGAGTTTGGAGAGGTCTAAGAGTGGCAGAGTTCTTTGGGACTCCAAATATGTCCACCTGAACCATAATCAGCTCACGTAGGGAGGGGCAGCAAGGGTTGCTCCGCGGAAGCAGGAGTAGGCTCGGCTGGTCGAGCTATACTCATGCTAATGGGAGGCCGCTCGATGTACACAACTCACGGAAGAGGCCATTCGTAGGAAGGAAACCGATCTTCATCCCGGTACTTCTCTTTAGCCTTCTTTTTATTCTTGTGGGAGTCAGAAGAACCTCCTGGAGATGAAGATGACCCCTGCAGCTTCTGCAGCTCCATCTCTATGGAAGCCATTTTTTACTTGATAATGTGGGCTTCCAGGGTCATTTCTCTGTGGCCTGGTTGAATTTCTGGCAATCCGCACAGTCCTCAGTCTTATTAACTTGGTCCCAGACAGAAGAGACAGAGGGAATGGCTGTCCTTATGAGGGAGCTGTGTGCTGCAGGATTAGCACTTGTTCTTATGTGACTCGGAAGGCGTCTGAGAAGACATGCACAAAATTTACTTTGCAAGAAAATAAAGAGTAATTGGAGAAATACTCATCCAAAAATGGCAGTCAACTAAAGCAGCATTCTCCATGAGGTCTGAAGTGTGCAGGGCAATGGTGGGAAAGAACTGGAGGGAGGGCATGGGGAATGTGCACTATATAGGGTCACACTGACGTCCATCACATGACAGGTAGGGCGGTCCCCTGCCAGACACTGATAGCTACAGTTTTCTGTGTGGTCCTAGTGCCTGCCGGACCAAGCCCTTATGGTTAGTACCTACTGCAAGACCCCATTCAATGCAAGATCAAAACTTCCCCCAACCAGCTCAGGTTCTGGTCTAGGAGGTGGGAACCCGGTCAGCAGTTTGTGACCTCTGGTGGGTCAGTCATCATCCTGTATGGTGGGTTTTTCTATCATTCTCTCTCTGGGGCTTGCCAGAGTGCAATGCCAAAATGTGCATGTGTGCAGTGGTATGTCCAGTCGTGCAGTGGTAGCCCCCATGCATCACGCTGCTTCTGTTACCATCCAGCTTCTGTCAGGTGGCAGCCAACCATGGAAGACAGAATCCCCCTCCACAAAGAAGGACAGCCTTCCAGTGGGACACTCATCACTCTTTCCTTGGCTGGCACCCTGCAACCCAAGACCAGTCCCGAACCTGAGTCACTGGAGTGGCACGGGGGAAGCCCTACCACCACGCTACCTAGCCAACCAAAATGTTTTATTTTTAATTAAGCACATTCAGCTGTATCAGATATCATCTGATTGTTGTCTGGAACTACAACTCAAGTATTACTGACAATTCAAACACTCTAACCAGTTCTGACTGTTTATTTTTTCTTCACACAATTCTCTTTTTTTGTGCTACGAACTAACAATGGGCCACTGAAGACTTCAACAATTTTTATTTCCTATGCAGAACATTCAGCTGTACCAAACCACAGTAGCCTGCTGTTGTCTCGTAAAGACTATTTGTATGGTTTATTATATCTTTCTGTTTATGCTGCTGCATTAGTAGTTCTTTATGTCTTCATACAGTAAACACCAGGTTTCACTCTTCCTTCGAAAGAATTAAGGGTGTTCACTGTCTTCACATAATATTTTTGAAGATGATAACAGGCTCTGTTGGAATGAGCTTAAAGCAAAGACTTGCCAACCAAGTCAACTGTAAGAGCAATAACAGTAAGAGGTACCACCTAATACTGTGTCTTGAGAGAAATATGTGTACTGTCTAATCTTTAAACTGTCAAACAAATTTAAGCTGCTAATGCAATGATTCCATTCTACAGGGAATGCTATTTTGATCACAATGTATGAAAAGTCAATTATACGAGATATCTATAAAAAAAAAAAAATTAAAAATTCCAGAGTCCAGATCATCAGTACGGAGCTACCCAAATAAAAATGTAACCCAGTAAATACCACAGAGACAGGAGAAGGCCAATACAGTAGGGTGCCAATCTTCAGAATGTAACAATGCTAGCCTGAAAAGATAAAATTACAGTATCAAACTTGAATGCATTTGTATTAAAATGCGTTGATGCTTCATGGGAAGCATTTTTCCACTGAAAATCAAACTAATGAAGAGTAAAAACACAAAACATTTATGAAGCTCTGCAGAGCTCTGGTCTCATAATGAGTATAAAAATAGTTGTCTCCAGAGAGTCACGGTTAAAATCTGATTGAAATGTATGCTTGCTGTCAGAGATGCAAAATGTTGTAAAAGATGAGGCCTTCAACTATTAATATTCACTAGGTCTGTCCAGGAATGGTGTTTCATGGTTTGCTTCATATTTCTCATCTTCCTTTGTTGTTCAGATGAGAAATATGCAGTCCCCTCCTATGGCTGGCTATTCTTTCTGGGGGTCCTAAAACCTCTTTGGTTTACTATTTACAGTTTACTGATTGGCAACATCATAAGTAGACTCTACCTTAATTTCCACATATATGCAGATGGCAACCAGCCTTATTTTTCTGTTTAAACTTGCTGAAATAATACTTACTCTTGCTAATTTCAAAGCCCATCTTTGTGAAATTAATTCTTGGTTAACTGGAAATTTCTTACTGTTGAACTTAAAAAGAAAACCAAACCTGGTATTACTTTAGCAAAAAAGGTCAGCTTCATAATAGTCCACCTGATCCAATTTTTGTAACTGACCTGGAATATGGCCTACAAGTGACCTCCGCTGTAAAAATCTGGTGATGATTTGGGATCCTAGTCTTTTATCTGAAACTCAATGTCACGAGGAGAACTGCATTTTTTTCATCTTAGATGGATTGTAAATATAAAAACTATAAAAATTTGGATCCAATATAAATGTTGGTTAATGCTTTTATCAACTCTAGGATTGATTACTACTACGTCCCATTTTGCAATGCAATGAAAAAGAGCAAACTGCAATATGTTGCTGCCAGATTGGTCTCAAATTCCTCGGTTCATGATCACATAACTCTAAATTTGAGAAACCTTTACTGGTTGCCAGTCCAATTCCAAATTGATTTTAGAGTGCTTCTTTTAACGCATAAATGTCTTCATGATCGAGGTCCCAAATACCTCTCAGATTTGCTACCTGAATAACTTCCATCAAGACCTTTGAGGTCTGTTAACTCTAGGTTACTAGTTGTTCCCCAATACCATCTAAAACAGTAGGTGGCAGGGCTTTTGCTGTTAAAGCCCCATTATTATAGCACACCCTTCCACATGCCCTCATTGATTGTATAGAAGGTTTGAAGTGTTAAACTTACACTTAAAATATTTATTTTAAACGAGCCTTTGCAACCATCTGAAACTGATATAGTCAGATTGCTTATTTTATTTTTTTCTGTTTTAATATGTATATTTATACATACTGTATTGCATGATCTAATTTGTTAATGCACGGTAACATTTTATGGTTGTTTTTATGCTGTGCAGTGCTCAGAGCTTTTTCGATGACTGCTATGTGAAGGTGGATTGGATTATTAAACAAAGTGGAACATGATCTTTAGAATCATAATACATACAGCATAAACACACTACTGCACAGACAATGAGAAAGCACGATACAGTACGTTAAAAACAGGCAGACAGAGTCCAAACTGTGACCCCAAATAAGAATGAAGGATGTTTGCAGAAACCAACTTTAGGAACAATTTCTGCTCTAGTGTGGCATCTGGTGTTTTTTCTAAATATGCTCTGAGCTCCTGAATAAAGACCTTTTTGCCAAATCAATATGGTACAGAACCACTGAAACACAGACTCTGATGGCAGATAAGGACGTCTTGGCCTACCCAGTCTGCCCACTTTCCCTTCCTACTGTAATATCGCAGACCCTAGTTGGCCTCTGGCTTTACCCTCCCTTTCATACCCACTAAGGTTTCCTTATGTCTATTCCATGCATTCTTGAAGCCCATTACTATTTTTGCCCTGACCACCTCTGCTGGGAGGCTGTTCCAGGCATCCACCACTCTTTCTGTGATGAAGTACTTCCTCATGTTTCCCTGGAACCCCCCCACCCCTCAGCTACATAGCATGACCTCTTATTCTTGGGCATCTTTTCTTTCTTTTTTTAAATGCTTCCTTGTTGTACCCTATTTATACCCATGAGGTATTTGAAAGTCTCTATCATATCCCACCTCTCCCTCAGTTCCTCCAGGGTGTACATACTGAGGTCCTTTGGTCTTTCCTCACAGGGATGATGATGCAAGCCCTGCACCATTTTAGTTGTCCTCCTCTGGACCACCTCTACTCTATGTCCATCTGGAGATGTGGTCTCCAGAACTCAACATCGTACTCTAGGTTAGATTTCACCAATGAGTTATACAACGGTATCACCACCTCCCTCTTTCTTCTGGTGATACCCCTCCCTACGCACCCCCAGCATCTCACTAGCTCTCCCACTGCCTTTTTCACACTGTTTGGCCACCTTTAAGTTGGCAAATACAGTTACCTTCAGGTCTCTTTCCTGCTTGGTGGTTGTCAGTACCACTCCCCCCATCTTGTACTCTGCTCCTGGGTTTTTGTGCCCGAACTGCATGAGCTTGCATTTCATCACACTGAAACTTAGTTGCCACACTCTTAACCACTCCTCAAACTTTCTTAAATCTCTATTCATTTTTTCCCACTCCCCCGGAGTGTCTACCCTATTGCAGATCTTTGTGTCATCTGTAGAAAGGCATACCTTCCCTTTTAGCCCCTCTCCAGTGTCACTAATAAAGACATTAAAGAGAACCAGTCCCAGTACTAATCCATGTGACACCCTGCTGGTCACCCTCCGTTCCTCGGATTTAACTCCATTTACCACTACCACCATCTGTCACCTATCCCCCAACCAATTTCTTACCCAGTTCACAACCTTTGGACCAACTCCTAGGCTGCCCAGCTTGTTTATGAGTCTCCTATATGGAACCGAGTTGAAGGCCTTACTAAAATCTAGGAAGGACACGTCCATCACTCCACCCTAATCCGCTAGTCACCCACACCCTAATTCCCTAGTCACCCAGTCAAAGAAATCTATCAGATTTGTTTGACATGACCTCCCCCCAGTGAATCCACGCTGCCTCAGATCCTATAAGCCACTGGATTCAAGATATTCCACAATCCTTTCCTTTAGTGGTGGTTCCATTAATTTCCCCACCTCCAAAATCAGGCTGACTGGCCTGTAACTGCCAGCCTGCTCCTTGCTACTACTCTTGTGAAGTAGGGAACGGTATGTTTGTCAGGTGTTACAGACAATTTAAAATGGATTACAGATTTATTTATAGAATTTCTGCACACTGGGATATACACATTTACCAGTGAAAAAGATTGGGCTTAAATGCCACACCACAACAAAAATGGTTTGTTACTGCTTATAGCATACAACTAAATTAAAAAAGCATTGTACCTACAGCAGAGCAGCAGCCAAAAGGAAAAAAAACACCACCAACAATCCGTACTATAAATCAGCAATTTATCACATTTAGGCTACATGCCTAATTTTCAGAAGGGTCTGAGGGAGTGTTGCAGCAGTCTGTATCTAACAAATGAGAACAAACTGGCAAAAGACTGGTTAAAATAGCACAACTGATAATTACAAATAAAACAAAAAAGATATGTTCTCATTTGCAAAGATTTTAATTGGGGGATCTTTTTTGGAGGAGTAGTTCATGGTGGGAGGCCTGGTGACTGAGGCATTTACAGTATAGGAGCAAGGGGCAGCTACATGGGGTACTGAGGTGACTGAACATGACACACTTGAAGATACTGATGTTCAGGGCTTGTTTGGCAATGATGCAGAGGGCATTACAGGTGGTTGGAGTGGCTACTGCAAGGGGTTTTGCTCCAATCATTTAGAGGGTTCTCAGTACCTGGAGGCAGCAGCTCATGTTCAGGGGTGGGTCTCAAAATAATGTATACGACTGGCTGGGTATATGTAGGAGGATGACATGGTAATCTGGACATTTTCCACAGGCATATTTACAAACAAAAACCTGCAGATGCCACTTAATGTTGTAGTGACTGTTTGCACTTCCCACTCCCTAAGATCTACTGACTCACAAACCCTGTGGTCCCACACCACTCAACCCTTATTGGCTAATCGGGTTATTTTATCACCTCCCAAACATCTGAAATTCACTTCCCCCTCAAATTCGTCACTCATCCTCTTGCTACTCCATTAACTCTGCCCTCAAGAACTTCCTTGTTCCTTCCTGTGCCTGCCATGACCCTCCCTAATCCCCCCAGCCATCTCCTTCAAGCCCATATTACCATATGCCTACTCCCCAGCACTCTTGCTTCCCACTGATCGTGCTCCTCCTAGTCCCCTACTCTCCCTCCTCCTAAAGTGTTCCTCCCCCTTCTTTCTCTACCTTTAATCTATCTCTCTCCTGTGAGCTTGATTACTGCCATGTGCAGGCAGTATCCATAGCACACAGTGGGCACTAACTTTACCCCCTTTCCCCTATTTCTCTTTTTACTGCACCCCCCAGTCACTGCTAGAGCACACTGGTGAGGTACTCCCCCACTAAAGCTGATCTCTGCCACCCCCCACTACAACCCTCCCATCACTATATATAAAATAACTCTCATCGCCTATAACCTGTGACCTACCAGTAGGGCTGTTCACCGCCTGCCCAGATAGGGATAACAGGGTACTGCTGAATTTCAACCCCCTTGGATAACCCCACCTACAATGCCTCTCTCTCACACCCTGCCACACTCTACCTCTCCTCTCACCCCCCCTTCCAGTTAACATAACCTAACACTGGCCTACCCCTACACTCAATTAAGCACTTATAACCTACCCCTCTTATATGCAATTTAGTCCACCCTGTCGTGCCTGTTCGTCTCAAAAATCATGTTCTGCCTGCGTCTCTCTATAAATTTCCTTTCCCTTCTTCCATTCTGCCCTCTGCAATTTTTCGTTCCCTCCTTCCATTCTTCCTCTCTTTACTCCAGTCACTGTAAATCTTGAACATCTATGTTATACTAATGGCTACCAATTACTACTGTGTCACCTTACCATCCAGTGATACATACTGTTGCAAAGTTATTATATGTGTTCCAGAGTTACCAACTGTCATTAATTGTTGCCAAATTGTTATATGTGTCTTCATATCTACTATAGTTAACTGTTGCACTGTTAGTCAATGTGATCCACCTGTAATCCCTCCTGCTCTCATTGCATGCAAGGAAGCAAACTGTATTCCAACATTGTAACATTTCTCTGTATTCTATCCCATTGTTCCCAGGTCGCACCGGGAGATGAGCAACTTGTTGCTCAGCATGCCTTTCTGGTGACATATTTCAATAAATAAAATAAATAAATCTGGGACTGTCCTGCACATTTCACCGCCATATTCCAGGTCCAGTAACAGAGATGTTCTAAGAAGTTGCCTTCTTTTGTCTGGCGAGTTAGGTACAAGTGCACCAAGTTTTCTAAGTTCACATCTGGTGGTTTTAGCAATGTGATTAGTTCAAGCACAGTCCAAGATATGGGAACTATTGTCCCGTTTCCAGAGATTGACCGTAACAGGGTAAGATTTTAAAAGCTTGTGAGGTAAGATTTCCCATCAAATAACCTTGTTTTCTTGTAATTTTAAGGGCAATTTATTTGTACCCATCCAACTCTGAATTTGGTTAAAGACTGCTTGGATTGCCTTGCTGAGGTCACAGATGGATTCAGATTTAGAACAGCAGATAATGCCATATGCATAAAGATGAAAATCTGTATTGTGACTGCTGCATACTGAGGGAAGACTGACAAAAGAGACTGAGTAACAGGGGGCCAAGGAATGAGCACTAGGGGACCCCAAGGTTAACGGAGCATGGAGGAGAAACCATTTCCTATCTGTGACCAACTGAGTAGGTCGGATATGAGCCATGGCAGTGGATTCTGTGCCAAGACCAGTTGTTGTGTTTTGCAAGAGAATGTAACGCTCTGTAGTGCTGAAGGCCTTAATGAGGGCAATGAAAACTGCACTTGTGTGAGGGCTAAAATCAAGGGCAGATAAAGATCATTGGTAACTTAACTGTGAGGTACAGGTGGAATGGTCTGATAAAAGTCTGACTGTGCTTCTTTGAGAAAGCTGTGTGAGAAAATGTGCCATTCTACTGCTTGTACATCCTCTTTTCCAATCATTTTCTGAGGACTGATGGGATTGAGACTCGCCAATAGTTATTTGGATTTAATAGGTAGGGAGCTTAAGAAGGGAACTTTTTAGGCTCTGGGTCCTATACAGTGCAGTGACAGAAGAAACTATGACTGACAGTGCCTGCTGTGTTGCCACAGTTTTCAGCAGTCACGGTTCAAATCCATCAAACCCAGCACTCTTTGAGATGTCAAGTTCCCAGAATAACAAGCATCTCTCCATGGGTGATCACAGCTAAGTTAAAGATTTCAGATTAAGTGGTGGATGACTGAGGAAGGTTTGCTGATGAGCACTTATTGGGAGTCTGTGACATAATATTAAGGGAGATCTTCAGGTTTATGTAGTGCTAGTTCAGGATTTCAGTGACATCTGCATACCTGAAATTAGGATTTTGTTACATATTACATGGAAACATAGAATTTGTTGGCAGAAAAGGACCGCTTAGCTCACGCAGTCTACCCAGATGTTCCCTGTCTAATCTGCCTCAGCAGACCCTATCTGGTCTCCAGCATCCCTCTCCCCTCCCTGCCTATTTTCTAATATACCCCTATGTTTATCCCATGTATACTTGAAGACACCCACAGTTTTATCCTACACTACTTCTGCTGGCAGTCTGTTCCAGGCATCTACCACCCCTTTCAGTGAAGAAGTACTTCCTTACATCTCTCTTGTACTGCCCCCCTCCAGCTTCATCACATGCCTCCTGGTCCTGGTGCTCTTTCTTTGAAAGAGACTCCCCCCTGTTAACCCCTGTGAAGTACTTGTAGATTTCTAGCATGTCACTCCCCCCTTCTAGGTTATACATGTTGAGATCCCTCAGACTCTCTTGTAAGACTTCTTGTGCAAATCCTGCACCATTTTAGTTGCCCTCCTCTGGACTGCACCCACCCTGCCTATGTTCTGTGTGAGGTAGGTAGGTATGTAGGTAAAACTTTATTTTTATACAGGAATATATGTCATTTGGACTTCAACAGTCCAGTTCACAAGACAGTCTTGTATGTTATTTAACTTAGGTTACAATAAAATCACAGATGAAATAGCAATTAATCTCAAACAGTGCTACAAAAGGCACGACTGGGCATAAACAAAGCAATGAACATTAATACATACAACATTACAATTTCATACAGTGGGAGGCTAGGGTACATTCGGGTCAGTTATGTACACTGACAAGGAAGTGAAAACAAATCCATGACTGCCAAAGTAAAGGCCCTATTGTCCAGTAAGTGCATGTATTGAGGGTGGTAATTTATTCCATAGGAAAACTGTCAGGGTGTTCAGTGTTCTATCCCCATATTTATTTTTTCGTTTTCCTTGATTAATTTTATTTAGGCAACTTGTTCTAGAAAGTTCCCTCTTATTAAGATCAACTGGAAAAAGAAGTTGGGTATACTGTGTTCAACACTGGACACAGTACTCCTGGTGGGGTCTTACCAGTAAGTTACGCTGTGGCAACACCACCTCCCTTCTCCTGCTGGAGATATCCCTCCCTATGCATACCAGCATCCTACTAGTACTACAATTGCCTTGTCACACAACCTTGAGGTTCTCAGACAGGATAAACCCAAGGTCCTTTTCCTGTCTAGTGATTGTTGGTACTTCTATACTCAGCACCTGGGTACCTACGCCCTAGGTGCACAATTTTGCATTTTTTGGCACTGAATCCCAACTACCATGTTTTTGACCACTCCTCCAGTTTCCACAAATCCCTACACATTCTCTCCACCCTCTCTTTAGTGTCTGCCCCATTGCTGATTTTGCTATCATCTGCAAAAAAGGCATACCACCTTCCCTTTCGGATCCTCTGCAATGTCCATTATGAAGATGACTTTCCCAGTACCAAACCCTGTGGTACCCTGCTGGTCACCCTCCCTTCACTGCAGTGAATGCTGTTAACCACTACCCTCAGTCTCCTATCAGTTAACCAACTTCTAACCTAATTCACCATTTCTGAGCTTACTCAAAGACTGATCAAATCTTTATCAGCCTCCTGTGCAGCACAGTGTAGAAGGCCTTACTAAAGTTCAGACAGACCATGTCCACTGCCCTTCCCTGATCCATTTCCTTGGTCACCCAGTCAAAGAATTGTATATCTGACTCGTTTGGCATGACCTTCCCCTCCCGTGAATCCATGTTGCCTGGGGTCTCGCAGTTCACTGGATTCAGGATACTGTATCAGTCTTTCTTTCAGCAGGATTTCTATTGATTTCCCCAGCACTGAAGTAAGATCAACAGGCCTATAGTTGCTAGCCTCCTCCCTGCTGCCGCACTTGTGAGAGGGACCACATCAGCCCTTCTCCAATCCTATGGAACCATGTTTCCAGTGAGCTGCTGAACAAGGCAGTCAGTGAGGCCCCTAGCACCTCCAGGAGTTCTTTTGAAATTGAGGAATAGATTGAGACTGGCTATTGTCTAGCAAGGTGTTGATGCTGGACCACAGGTGTTTTTTTTTTTTTTGCGATTTATCTCCCAGTAACTAGCACACTGTAGTATGCTGATTTGGCCCTCCTTATCAGCAATACTGACTGATTCCTAAGTCATTTGCACAGCTCCCATTCATGGTCATCAAGAAAGGCTTCATATCTTGCCATGCTGTAGTAGTTCGAGAGGTCCAGTAAGATCCAATTGTGCAAACTACCTTTAACAGATCAGCATCACTTGGAGAATTTATTTCAAAAATTTCACCAGGAAAGACATATTCAGCCACTAACAGCTCCTTTCCATATGTATCCTGGGGCTGAGAGGAATGGAGATAAAGAAGTGGAAAAACTGAATAGTATTAACAATATTACAAAAACAGTTGCCATGTACAGCAATACAGTATATCAGAGGAGCATTATCATAAACATCATAAGGCAAATCAGTGGAACAAATACATGTAGTAGTTGAAAACTGAGTTTTGATAGGCAGAAGGCAACTATTCATACAGGTATAATCTGGGGATGAGGGGTGCAAAATGGCCAGTGCGAATACTAATTGGAAGGGGAGTCAAGAGACAGAGGGTCATGTATACAGTAGTTGCAGGTGGGAGTAGAAAAGTCACCAAGAAGAGAAAGCATAAGAGGCACAGCACACTGATGGGAAGGGAGGACTGGAGTTTAGGAATGTGATACGAGAACACAGATTGACCAACAGTAGATTTCCTAAAAGGAATAGAGAGGGACTTGGAAATATTACTGTGGCGAGGGCAGGAGGAAGGGGAGAGAATAGTAGGGATGTAAGGTATGAGGGAAGTGAACCAAATCAGAATTTGGATATAAACGAGGCACAACATGAAAGGCGCCTGGCATCAAAAGAGGGGAGAGAAAGGACAGAGTAGAGTGAGCAGTGGTTGGTAAGAGGGGGACAGTCTAGGGCAAAAATGACAAAAAGAGTGACAAAGGGGGCGAGTCTGGCAAGGAAGGATTCGAGACCTCCACTATAGACTATGTTACCATAGTCAAAAATAGGGAGGATCATCTATCTCTCGACAGGCAGGAAGTGGGATACTGGCTTTGTTGCTGTACAGTGCACCAGGCTTGGGGGTGGAGCTTGTAGTGTATGGCATCAATACGCTCCGGAAAATCAAGAGATAAGTCAAACCAGAAACCCGAGGTACTTAAAGGAGGATACATTTCCAATCATAGCACCATCAAGGGCATGAAATAAAGAAAGAGATGTGAGTCTGGTAAGCCTCTGTCAGGTGCCAAAAGTCCTATTTTTTGGCAATGAGGGATAGTTAATTAGACTGGAACCAGTACTGAATATTGTCAAAAATCACACTGTAGCTGTGAGGTAAAGTCATCAAAATGGAGCCAGATACCAAAAGTACATATAATCAACATACATATGAATGGACAGAGAGGAACAGACAGAGGGGAGGTCATGCAAGAATATGGAAAAGAGAACAGAGCCCAGGACAGACCCTTGAGGGATGCTCGAGCAGATGAGGAGTGGAGATGAAATGGAGCTTCCTATCCGGACAGCTTGAAACCTTCCCTCAAGGTAAGAATAAAACCAATTGACTGCAGAGTCAGAGTGACTCACTGCTTTAAGTTTGTTCAGAAGGAGGGGATGTGCCACAGTGTTTAGCACAATCAAAAAATGTGGCTGAGGTGATCATTTCCTGATCATACATGAGAGGAAGTTATTAGAGAGTTGGAGGAGGGAGGAAGGGAGGTGAAAGTGGAGGGGATTTCCTAAAACCAGACTTGAAAGAGATGAAGAAGGAGGAGGAGTCAAGGAAGGAAAAGAGCTAAGAAAGTATTCCTTTAACTTAGCCAGGGTGGGAAGACGAGCGATAGGATGGAAGTTACCAGGAGAAAATGGATCACAACCTTTAGGTAGAGGTGTGACAGCAGCCCATTTCCAGGCTTCAAGGATAGCTGCAGAGGAAAAAGAGAGATTGGGGAGTAGGTCACTAGGCTGTGTGATGTCAGGAGTCAAGAGAAGCAGAAGCTTAGGATCAACGCCACCAGGGCTACCTAACCTCCCTTGAGAAGTTTGTGGCAGACTGATTTCAGCTCAGACTCTAAGGCCCTGTCCACACTACCTCTCTGTAACATTACAGAGTGCCTAAACCGTTACTGCAACAGTTTGCATTTATACCTGTAACATTACAGAAGGCATTTTCGTAACCGTTGTTGAAACCACATATGAGGTGGTTTCAACAATGGTTATGAAACCGGTTACGCCTCAGTAATGTTACCGGGCGTAGTGTGGACGCATGGAACTGGTCCCCTAGTGCAGCGCGAGCTGCACTGTGGGATCGGGTGCCACTATAATGGTCACCCGGCTCCTGAAGTGTGGACTGGCGCTGCCAGTCCCGTAAAGAACACCGTGGCAGTGTGGACACACTGCACTGCTGCCCAGCTGTAACAGTTTTTATCCATTACAGGATCTAAGCAGTGCAGTGTGGACGGGGCCTATGTATGCCCCTGCAACTTCCATGTCAGGAATGAGATCTAACCTATCCCAATTAAATTAGTCTAGTTCTGTGCAGAGAAGGTCCACATTTTGGGATTTGAACAAAGTGACTTTGATAAAGACTGGGGAAGGTTCCCTTTTTTCCACTTTCATTTTCAACACATGGGACAATGGACACAGAGCAAGGAATAATGGAACTCATACAAACTGACTCAGGGAAGATCTAAGCATATTATAAAGCTGGTCAAAGATCAGGTAGTTGGGCTTCAATGCTAAAAAAAAAAAATGTAAGGTGATGCACACTGATAAAAGGAATACAAGACTGTCGTATGAAATGGAGGGGGTGATGCTGGAAAACATTGTGGGGGAAAGGACCTATATAGATATCAGAGAGCATAAGAACAACATCACGCCATAACAGAACTGTGGGTAAGGCAAAAAGGATGATGGGAGGCATAGGGTGGGGGATAATCAGAGGTTATCCTTCCACTGTACAGGTCACTGGTACGGCCACACCTGGAACACCGCAGAAAGTACTGAAGTCCACACCTGAGGAGAGACTGTGACAAAGTGGAGGCAGTACTGTACAGGGCAACCAAGATGATCCAAGGACTAGGAGGCAAGATCTACGAGGAGGGGCTGTAGGACTTGAACATGTACACCCTCATGAAAAGGAGGGAAAGAGGTGACATGATCAAAACATGTAAGTACCTACATAGGATAAACAGTGTGAGCCACAAGAACTTTTTCACTTGAGTGAAAATATAGGAAACTCATTTACACGTGTGTGTGTTTGGGGGTGGGGGAGATTCAAGAGGGACATCTGCAAGCACTTTCTTATGGAAAGAATGGTGAACAAATGGAAAAATATGCTGGAGGCACTGTAATAGTCCAAATCAGTGAACAGTATAGAGCAGGGGTGGACAGGTATATGCAATTCGTCAGTAAAGGGGGTGCAGAAATAATGGAGTGGGATGGCCACTTGAGCCACTGAAGAGTAGTTATGCAACGTGGGCAGAGTGGATAGGCCTTTTTCTGCTGTCTAACTATTATCCATCTATGTATCAGGATAAATAGCTGACGAGGCTATTCTATCTGGTATACTGGCACGAATCAAACTGACACACATTCAGGACTTAGTTCTAAGGCTGAGCCTTGTGCTGGAGGATATTACCTGGGTGAAGTGATGCTCAGAAGTCCCGTACCTTGCCGACATGTCCTTACTAACATTCCCACTGATACTGCAGTAACCCAGCAATAAGGACAAACTGATTAATTATGCATAAGCTGGGTGCAGTTTACCTGGGGGTCACAGTTTGGAGTCACGCTGCCTGTTACTGTGTATATAAATACACCCAGTAATCTTTGAGTTTAGGGAATCAACAAGATTAAAAAAAAAAAAAGTTGTCTGAACCTTACCTCTCAATTTGCTGAACCGCATTTCTCCATCCTCATGTGTTTTTGCTGTCCAAAATATTTTTCCCACAAAATAACTTCATTAATGAGTATTTATTTTATGTTTTTCCTGAAGCCTATGCCAAGTTTATTCTGTTTCAACACCCTAGCTTTCATAAAGTTTATTGTTGCACTTGGACCTTAAAAGGGGCAGTGATCTCCATGGAGACCCTAACTCCCACCCATTACTTAACTAAATGTGGTGCTGCAGAGTGATGCAGACTAGAAAAGCATTCCCTCCCCAAAGAGCGAAGACATTATCTCCATGACGCACACCTGGCTCAGTGAGTGAGACACAATGGCCCGAACTGGGGTTCTCTGTGTGGCAGTGCACTGCCTGTTGACAGTTATTTTAGAAAAGGAAGAGTTCAGCCAGCCCAGGATCCAACATGGAGTGGGGAATTAAGGGAAAAGCGGGAGGAAGCAAGGGGCATCATCTAATCCATTTTCTTCACTTGAGAGTACATCCCAACAAGCCATCCCAGTAATGTAGAGGGCTGAGGCACTAGGCATCTCACCTACTGCCACGTCAGTGACCTTGATTTGGAAATGAATGAACACGGGTCACTCAGGAGTTGGTGGGTGGAGGGAGGATCGAGTGTCCCCAGGACAGCTGTCCTCTACTTGGTGGGGGGGAAGGTGACAGCATCCTGCTGCTCATCTGAAGGAATTCAGACAGCAGCACAGCTGGGTCAAGTAGGGAGAGAGACCTCACAAGTGGAACACCAGTAGCTCGAGGTGGAGTATGCACATCATGCCCATGGCATGCGCAGTGGGCCCCGAGGAGAAATAGTTGTGGGGGGGGGGGGAAGACAGCCACAGGATAGTACCTGACCCCCAGCAGGCTCTGCACCAGCAACTGGGCACCTCCAAAGAGGCCCTCTGGCAAAGGGCAAGCAGAAGTGTGGTAAGCCCTGGAGAATCCGAGTGAACGGGCTGAGTGGGGGTGTCGGTCAGATGGGGGTGGCCGGGTAGCACAGATGTGGACAAAAAAAAGTACCTCCTTCTTCCAAGATGTAGGACTGTCATGCATGTTTTTTAGGTCTTTTTTTTTTTTTAGTTATGGGGGGAGTTATGTGGTCACCCATGATATTCAGGCACTCACGTAGCATTCTGAGAGGCTAGCATCCCCTGGAGCCTGTACCACTGGCCAAGTGTTGGAATTAGGATCAGGATAAAAATGTAACTCTCCTGCATCGTAGCACATCATACTACCCCCAGTGCTAGCTACCAGGCTGGGCATCCCTGTAGGTTTTTGGCATTACTGTGGGATGTCACTAGCAGCACCAACTCAAAAAATATTGGAGGATGGGGAAAATGAACATGGTAGCAAGTTAACTACAGCATTCTGTGTCACAAAGCTATGCCAGTGTAGCTGAATGTTTTGTCAGACTGTGAATGAATGAGTTACTGTCTAGCACAGGTTTATTGCAGAGAAGGGTGGGCTCCTTCTACCAAAGAGGTTGCCAGTGCTTTTGCACAATAAGCACTAAAAGGGTCTCTAGGAGCTATTCAGGCAATACCAGCATCTGGAAAGATGTGCCAAGAAATACTGAACCCTTCACTCATGTATGAGTTGTGAGGGACAGACACTGCAACCAGCTCAGGAAGCAACGGGAGGAATTTTTGGTGGCCACCATGTCTGTGGTGGGAACAGTAAGGTGCTACTAAGGATGGGGGTAGGGGGTTGAGAGATCTTAATTTGAATGGTAAGGTAGGATCAACCAGTTATTATAATGACTGGGGGGGGGGTCAGAATTAATCGGATTATCTTAATATGGATGGGGGGAGGTAGGTGGCAGTGTGTGCTACAAAGGTTGGGGAAAAGAGGATACTTGTTTTTATGAGTGGGGATCGACAGGACAAAACTTTTTTTTTAAGCATTTCTTACTGATAACATTCTGTTATCTGTCTTTCTGATAACAGAACTGTTGGTGGGAAACTTTTGGATCCCATAGCCCTGCTTGCAACCTGGAAGAGTTGCCACAGTGTTTGCTGCCTGAGTGGCTACTGCCATGGACTCGGTAACTCTGGGAAGTGAGCGGGATCTTGGGAGACCTTCCCTAGGAGGCTTGCCTGGAACTTATGACTGTGACACTAAGGAGAGGAACCACTTAAAGTTATCCAGTGGTTGACTAGCATGAAGGAGACACTGTGACACTGAGTGTTTGTGATTTGTGAGGTTCAGGGCAGGTCAGCCTTCACCCTCTCATATATCGTTTTTACAAACTCTTGATTGGCAATGAGAGTGCCAAAAACAGTTACAATTATCTGCACAATAAATATGTGAGAATACCCTGCCCAAGACAGTGAGAACATCTGGGAGCTGGGTAGTTATATGGTTTTAGGCTGAAGGAGGCGACAGCTCCTAAGGCCTTCTTCTCTATGAGACTTTTTTGGACTATGTGTGAGTCTTAAGCTTAAGAATTCATAAAGAAAGACTACATTAATGAACTGGGACTACATTCTATGAATACTTGACAGTCCACAGAAATTCCTGTTTATAAAGCGTACTCTCCCTTTGTTATAACTATAATTGGGAAGTGGGTGGGGGGGTATTGTGTGGGGTGTGTGGATGTGCATGTGTGGAGTGCAGTATGTGGTACTGAATTGTATTTAGTGCTACATAGATTATTGGGATGTGCTAGCTAACAAGGTCGGTGGTCAGGCACTACTCTCCCACCAGGATCCGAGATCTTTGACCGTTTGATGATCCTTCTCTTACTTCGGAAGTATACAGTCACTGTAGAGCATTAGGGTAGTCAAAAGGGGGAGAAAGTGAAGATATGCAGAGCCTGGTGGGATTACATCTGTGGAGGGGGGGGTGGGCGGATTGAGGTGGTCGAGACGAGAAGTTGCCCTGGGTGAAATGGGTCCTCTCTGCCTGGTTCCCATATGCAAGGGTTCCACAAGTTGTGGGCAGGGCACTGGGTCTGCCCCATTGGCCTATCCTTCTCGGGCAGTGTTGTGCAATGCCAGATCCATTAAAAACAAGACGGTGTTTATTGCCGATCTTGTTACAACAACTGATCTGGATTCCATCATTGAGACCTGGCTGGATGAAAATGCTGGTCTGGTATTGGAATCAGTGGTTCAGACCGCATACTCTGTGATACACTGCCGGAAAAAGGGTCATAGGAGTGTGGGAGTAGCCATTTGTTTTAAATCGGACCTCAGCCTTGTAGCTATCCCGGTGGGAGAGACCAGATCATTTGAATACATCGTAGTTGCAGGTGCAGGTTGCGGGATTCTTCTCATCTACCGACCACCAGGTGATGGGAAAGAATTCCTGCAGGAAGTTGTGGACTTCCATCATCGACCTGGTGCTGAAATCTCCCAGACGGATAATTCTGGGGGATTTCAATGCTTGGGTGGATGAACTCGCGCAATTTGGTCAGGACTTCCTCCAGCTGATGAGTTCATTGGGCCCGACACAGGTTACCACCTCTGCAACTCATATTTGTGGTCATTCATTGGACCTGGTCTTCCTACTTGGGATGGAGGTCTTTGACCTGATGGTGGAACCGGTTGGGTGGTTGGACCACCATACTGTAAGGTTTAGGTTCAAGGCACTCCCTAACAGTCCTGCCCCAATAAAGATGATCCCGTATCACCCTTTAAGGGGTTTGATCACATATGGTCTGATGGGGACACTGGACCTATTAGGCATGATGAGTGCGTGCGCGGAGATAACAGGGCTGTTACAGAGGCCCTCGATTCTGTAGCACCTGTCCGTGTTCTCCCCTCACCCTTCATCAGAAGTCCCCATGGTATGATGGGACGTTGAAGAAGATAAGAAGGAGGAGTCGAAGGTTGGAGCAGCACTGGAGGAAGTCCCATTTGGATGAGGACAAACCTAGATTGATGGCCCATTACAGAGACTATCAATCAGCCATTTACTGTAAGAAGGCAGAGTTCCTGTCCAAGGAGATCGCGGCAGCAATTATCAAACTAGCTCAGCTCTTCTCTACTGTCAATAGGTTGTGCAATCCAGCCCGTCTTCAGTTTCGGGGAGCTTTTTCACAGTCTAGGTGTGATGAGTTTGCTCAGTTCTTTGCTGGTAAGATTGCCACCATCAGATCAAAAGTCTGACCAGTGCTCTCAAACATGCCTTGCAGTAACGGGCTTGAGGTTGCAAGCACTCAGACTGTCTGGTCAGACTTAACCCAGTTGGTGATCATGGATATTGTGCCGGTCATCCAAGGGTTGTGGCCAACCTGCTTTAGTTTGGACCTGGGGCCAACATGCCTATTAATAGGGCGTGTTGAGATCATCGGCCTAGTCCTTACCAGGATAGGCCAATATTCCCCAGTGACAGAGGGTTTTCTGAAGCCCCTGAAGGAGGCAGTTGTAAAACCTCTCCTGAAAAAGCCCTAGCTAGATCTGGACTGCCTGTCAAACTACAGACCTGTCTCTAACCTGCCTTTTGTGGGGAGGTTATTGAGAAGGTGGTTGCTGCTCAACTGAAGGACCATTTAACAATGCATAGCATCTATGATCCTCTCCAGTCTGGTTTCAGGAAGAGGCACAGTACCGAGGCTGCCCTTGTTCGGGTACTAAATGATCTCCTAATGGCGAGGGATTGAGGGAGACGTTCCATCTTATTTCTCCTCGAACTCTCCATAGCATTCGATACTGTGGACCATGAAGTATTGATGGAGTGCCTGCGGGTTTGTTGTGGACAGGCTGGTACAGTCCTCAGTTGGTTTAAATCTTTTCTCACAGGCAGGATGCAGAGAGCAGTATCACAAATTTATTCCTCGGCTTCTGTGCCCCTGTCCTGTGGGGTCCCGCAGGACTAGGTCTTATCCTCCATGCTGTTCTCAGAGTATATACTGCCACTGGGAGACATGATTGGGCGGTATGGATTGAGTTTTCACTGCTATGCAGATGATACTCAGCTCTACATGTCCTTTGCACCTGAGCAAGGGAAAACAGCCTTGGTATTTAACAATTACCTCGCTGAGATTCGAGGCTGGATGAGTATCAACTAGTTGAAGTTAAATCCAGACAAGACCAAAGTGTTGGTATTAGAACCAGGTCACCAGGGTGCGAGGGGCAAGCTGGTCAGATCTCTGGAATTTAGCTCAGGGATTTCCATCTGCGCACCTCACATGAGGTGAGAAATCTGGGCACTGTGTTGGACTGCGGTCTGAAGTTGAAATCACAAGTGTGGGCCGTGGTCAAGGTCTCATTTTATCATCTGAGAAACATCGCCTGGATTAAACACCCGATTCCCGCTGCTGATCTTCCAACACTGGTTCGTGCTTTTGTAACCGGTCACCTTGATTACTGCAATGCCTTATACCGAGGGCTATCGGGAACTGATCTGCAGTGGCTACAGCTAGTGCAGAATTCAGCAGTCAGGTTGTTGATAGGCTTATCATGATCTTGCCATATCACACCTGTGCTCCGCTATCTGCACTGACTGTCGGTAAACTGGTGGATCATCTTCAAAGTCAGTCTGCTGACCTATAAAGCCCAACATGGCCAGGGACCTAGCTACTTGCAAGATCTTCAGTGCCCCTACCGCCCACTCTGCTCCTCTGACAAGGGACTGCCTAGAGATTCCCAGGGTCAAATTAAAGACATCTGGGGCCCATATGTTTGCTTCTGCATCCTTAACCCTGTGGAATTCTCTACCTCATCAGATTAGAGAGTGCCAGACCGCCGACCAATTTGAATCTGAGTTAAAGACATTTTTATTCAGCCAAGTATTCCCTGATACAGTTTAAAGGATGGTTTATAATTTAGTATAAATGGGGTTTTACTGTATAATTTATGGGGGTTAATTTATAGTTTATAGATTTTAAGATTTGTTGTAGAATGTAAAGCGCTTTGAATCCTTTGAGAATTGCGCTTACAAATAAACTCTGATTATGTAAATTCTGCATTTTTTTTTTTTAAACAAAACAGACCTCAGAGGTGTGTTTCTCATCTCTTAGTGCACAAAGTATATTAATGTGGGCAGGCATGTCTCAATATTTTTGGGTAGTCTGTGGTCAAAATCCAGTTGCACAAGTGTAAATTTGCCAGTAACTGAAACAATTCTTACTATACTTGCCAGAGAACAAGCTTTGACATTTAAAACTCTGCCTTTAAAGATTAGACTGCCACACTATAAATAGGGCAAAAACAGTTAGTTTTATAGACACCCCCTTCCCCCAACACCATCTTTTAGTTACCTTCCACTTCCTGAAACTGATGACCTCCCCCCCCCCACCAGCTACCTTTGTAAAGTGCAGTCACCAGTCACCTTGATGAAGAGTTTGGAAAACAATAGGATGTGAGACACACTAAGCCACTCAGTCGACTCTGATCCTGACCTGTAACAGAGAAATCAGCCGGATGAAAATGTCATGATAGTCTATCTAGTCTGACTCTGCAGTGTGGTGGTATATGCCTTCTAGGGATTCATGCTCACAGCACACACTCCCGTCAGACTTAGTACAAAGCTTAAGCTGTCAGCTGAATGCTTCAGTACACCAGGGAGGACAGCAGAGGAGACAGCAGTCTGCCTACTGTCTTTGTGTGCAACTAAGCAGAATGTAATAGTAAACCATACTGGAGTTCATCAATGTGCCTCAGCTACAAGAATGGCTTCATTCACTTCAACAAGAGGCAATACTTCCTCTCAAATGTCTCATGAAGCAAAGGGCATTTTGCATCACTATTATGACACAGGTCTCCTTATATGTCTTACCCCAATGAACAATCGACCCCAAGTGGATTCATAATTAACCCTCCCCCTTACTTATTCTGTACACTGAGAAGGACCCATATTTACTGCATCAGCATACACTTGCCGACTATGTATTCATGCATGACAAGACATGCTAAGCAATGTAATCTATACACATGCTATGGTACTGTAATGTTCTTTTTTTGTTGGAAAATCTTTAATAAAAAGGATTAGCTGAAGAAAAAAAATTTGCAGTGCAGCCTTCTAATACATCAGCATAAGATCACCAGCTTACTGGCGTTGAGGCATGGCATCCGTCTGTGACACAGATGACCCAGGCTCAGGAATGGGCCAGGAGTCAGAGGACCAGTCGGGGAGGAGGATTAAGCATCCCAGGGACTGCTCTCCTCCTCTGGGGAGGGATGGGTCTGCTGCTGGTACTTGACTGACCCCTAGCAGAGGCTGGTGACCTGCAGCACTGGGGCAGGGGAGCAGCGGGTACACACTGATGTAATTCCTGGCATTATTGCACATTCGCCACTCAGTGAGGCAACAGAACAGGGAAAAATGGCCAGGATGAAGCCTGTCTCCCTCAGGCCCCATACCAACTCATGGGACCCTCTTCTCAACAGATCCATTCATCAGCGGGTAGTGCCTACTGTCAGCCCCCCAGGGGATACTAAGCTAGTTCAAGTTATTGCAGGAAGACTCCATTGAGCAAGCTCATTCACAAGGATGTCCTGAAGCAAGAACACCATCAAAGAAACATTACTTAGTAAGGCAACCTTGGTTACCAGTACTCAAAGTACACACAAAGTTCGAGAAAGGTATTACATAGCGTGATACATCATTGTAAGGATGTGTACAGTTAATGAACATTTGGTATATAGTGTACAGGCAATACAAGATAGGGTTTATAAACTTAACATTGGTAGATGCAATAGATAAGCTTGTTGTCTTGAGCAAAGGATAGGATAAGTAGGGTGAGCAGGGTTGAGGTGGAGGGGTCGTTTAGCAAGATTAAGGGGGGGTAATATATAGAAAGGAGGCCTAAGGTGGGAGCAGGTAGGAAAATCCTGTAGTTTATGTAGTCATGGAATACATTTTGCAGGCTAGAAGGTTTCAGTTCTGAGTAAGGCTAGTACCAGTGGAGCCGACAGGCATGGAGCACACATAGGAGTAGAGGAGGGGCTTAATAGCAGTTACAAATATCTTTTATTTTAGATGCAATTAGCACTTTATAGAAGTTAACTGAGACAATTCTAGTTAGTTTTAGTACAGATTGGAGTTGGTTCCACATAGTGGGAAAGGCATGTGAGATAGCTCGTTTGCCAAAGGACGTACGAGTCCTAGGTACGTCGAGCATGATAAAGTCTGTTTTCCTGAGAGAATATGCACTGTGGGAAATGCAAATGAGAGATGTTGGGTAACATGGTAGTTTATGCAGAAGCAACTTAAGGGTCCAAAGACCAGCATGGAGCAGGTGTCTGGTGGCGAGAGATGTCCACCCAACAGCTACATACAGATCACAATGGTGAGTTAGGTAGGGGGAGTTGGTAATGAATCATAACACGCAGTGACAGAGGACGTCTAGCTTGCTTAGACTTGAGATTGTAGCGGAAGTATAAATTAAATCACCGTAATCAAGTAGTGGAAGGAATGTGGCCTGGACAAGCCTGGTTCAGGTCTCAAGTTTTCAAGCTAAGACTGAAGGTTTGCACTGGATCCATTCCTCTGGTGGCATGGTGTCCCCCTATGACCCTGTCATGGGGGAAGCTTAGGGAGATACACAGACACTGTCAGCAGATAAGGGCCTATGGCTCACACAGTCTGCCCATTTGAGTGTGTAAGTTCCCTTTATGTTTTTCTAGAAGTCTATTGCCCCTTACCCCTGACCGCCAGGATTCCCTTATGTCTATCCCATGCATTCTTAAATCCCGTGGTTATTTCAGCCCCCACCACTTCCTCTGGCACGGTGTTTCACTTGTCCACCACCCTTTCTGTGAAGAATTTCTTCCTCACATTTCCTCTCAATCGCCTTCCCTCCAACTTCATCCCTTGCCCTCTAGTCCTGGAACATCTTTTTTGCTGGAAAATAGTGTATTCCTGCACCCTGTTCCTCCCTGTAAGGTACTTGTATGTCTCTATTATATCCCCTCTCTCCCTCCTCTCCTCCAGGTAGTACATATTCCCCATGAGCGGGCCAGGGTATACCGGGCCAAAGGGGAATGGCTTGAAACTTGCTATGATGAATATCTGCAGCCTCATTCCAAAGATACCTCAACTGCAGGCGTGGGCCACCCTACATAACCCTGATGTACTTTGCCTGACTGAGACCTGGCTATCCACCCGGGTCAGGGATAATGAGATAGTGCTCCCAGGTTACAATACTTTTATAAGTGATAAGAATGGGAAAAGAGGTGGCGGCTGTCTCATTTATTTACAGAACACCCTACAAGGCGTTGTGCTCCCCATCACAACCTGCACCACTGACCATGAGCTCCTTGCAGTTAGAATCATTTTTGGTGAACATAAAAAATCCCTGGTCATTGCATGCATCTACCTCCTACTGAAAATGGCCAAAGATGGTCTAATTAAACTACTAGGATTCTTGGCTGGCATTAACAACAACTGTGAGCTCCTTGTGACTGGGGACTTCAGCATCAATTGGCTCAGTAATGAATCGACCAACCAGAAGGATACCATAGCCAGCTCCCTCCTCACGCAATTGGTCACAAAGCCCACTAGAATAAACCATAAGACCAGTAAGCACACGATCCTGGACTGGCTCCTTGCAAGCTCACCTGACAGGATTACCGATGTCTTGGTACTATCGGATTCGCTAAGCGACCACTCCTCTATCACCTGTCTGTGGTCTAATAAATTCAAAAAAGAGGCAACTGTCTGTGAACAGCAGAATTCTCAGGAAAGGGCTGCTCTCAGCTTTCAAGGAGGTGCTTTCTCAGATTGACTGGTCTCCCCTTAACATACTGCATGACCTTGACATACTCCAGTACTTTATTGATAACTTTAATAGCGTTTGTGACAGATTTGCTCCATTCAAAAATAGAAAAACATATGGCCATAACAATGGGTGGATTACTAGTGACCTTCTAGATTGCATGAGGGCAAGGGACAAACTCTGGTATCAAACCAGGGCCTCCGGTAAGCCCAGTGACCTTCAACGATGCAGGGCAGCCAGAAACAAATGCACACTTCTCATCAGGAATGCTAAGGCTAATTTCTACAAGGATCAATTGGAAAGAACCTTGGGTGATGGGAGGCAGTTTTGGGACAATATAAAGGGAAGGACACAGGGAAGGACGACAAAACACAGCCATCACTGCTAAACATTAATGGGACAAATACCACGGACCCCCACACCACTGCCGAAGAGTTCGACTCCACCTTCATGGATCTTAGCTCTGTTCTACCAGCTGAATACCTCAAGCCTATCAAAGCTGATAACAGACGCCCACCAGACATCAACTCGCACCCTCAATTTTACTTCAAGAGAATCACTGTCAAAGAAGCACTGAGTTATGTTAAAAAGGTCCTGGGGAAAACCAGAACGGGGTCTGACAACATTGACATGAAACTGCTGATGCTGGCAATCAACAAAGTCATCGCTCCCATCACTACGATTTTCAATAAATCCCTCCAGCTGGCCAAATTCCCTTCTCCTTGGAAACAAGCGCTGGTGAACCCAGTGCATAAGGGAGGCAATAGGTCACTGACCACACACTACAGGTCCATCTCTATTGTCTCCCCCTCTATAAAGCTCTGGAAAGGATTGTGGCAGGCCAATTTACTGACTATATTCACAAATACCAGCAGCAATGTCCCCAGCAGCATGGCTTTAGGAAACTCCACAGCACAGACACTGCCCTGGTGGATTTCACTGAGTATGACCAGAAGGCACTGGATGAGGGAAAACTGGTTGGGTCCATCTTCACTGACCTAACAAAGGCATTTGACACAGTCTGCCAACCACTCCTCTTGTCTCAACGTCATGCCCTTGGTGTTTCCCCAGATGCCACTCTCTGGGTCTTGGACTACCTAACCTTCTGGTCTGAAAGGGTCAAGACAAGTCACTCCATATCTGCATCCAAGGAAGTCTCATTAGGGGTGCCTCAAGGGTCCATCCTGGGTCCACTGCTCTTCGGCATGTTCCTGCATGGACTAACCAGTGCCTGCACTAGCAAAGTCATTCTATATGCCGATGATGCTGTCCTACTTAGCTGTCATTCTCTCATACAGCACCTACAGACTGAGCTACAATCATCCTTCCAGCAACTGGAGACCTGGTTCTACTCCCAACGGTTGCTACTAAACTACAAAAAACACCAAAACGATGTTCCCCACTAGCCCCCAACTAAAAAGGAGATGCCCAGAACTAACAATCACAAATCACCTGACTGCCCCATTGGAACAGGTTCACTCCAAGTACTTGGGTGTCATTGTGGATGATACCCTCTCATATGTTCCGCACACTGACATGGTGGTGAAAGCTGTGAACACTAAATTAGGGATCCTGTTTAAGCACAAGGAAAGCCTAACTGCTGAAGCCCTCCAGCTCTGTCCTCTCCCTGGTTGACTAGGGGCTGGTGGTTTACAGCACTGCCACTGATATGGCCCTCAAAAGGGTTGCCTTTGCCCTTAACAAGGCTTGCAGACTATTGCTAAATGCTGACCGCTTTGTGCACACTTGTACCCTGTATGGTCTGGCCCACATACTACCACTTCAATCCAGAATCAGATACCAAACTTGCCTGCTAGGGAGAAAAGCCATGCTCTCCCTAACCTCTACCTGCATTGTAGACCTGGTAAAGGAAGCAAGCACCAAACAGAACACACGAAGAACAGTGATAACACAGCTTGATGTCCCATTTCGTAGAACTTCCCTAGGACAAAGATCCTTCATGTACCGAGCTCCACTATGGCTAAATGAGATCCCTGCTGCAGCTCTCAATACAACATATGTTCGGTCCTTTAAAACAGAACAGACGCAATATCTGCAGAACTCAAACACCTGCGACTGCCTTACCTGAATCCATATCTTCAACCTAGATACCCCCCCCCAAACACCTCTGACTCCCTTACCAGAGTCCTCATCCTCAACCTGGATACCCCCTCATCTGTCTGAGCTTTCCTCCTGTTTTACCTACCCTGGACCCCCACCTGCTATCTCTTGCATCCACCCAGCTCCCTCCCTCCCTTCCATACTCCCCAACACCTCCCCTTTCCACCACTCTCCCCGCTAAATATTCTCCTTCTCCCAATCCCTTTCTCTCTCTGTCCCCCTCTCTCCTCCTTTCCTGCTCCTACCCTTTCTGATACTCTACCTTGACAGGCCCCCCTGGGGCAGCTATGCCATACGTTCCTAAGTGGGAATCTCCTCCCGCTATTTAATTTCAGTTGTCTAGGTTACTCAAAGGTATTATTTATCCATTTTCTGTATTACATAGCAATCTTATGTTTTGTGTTAACTGTCAAGTTTTTGTTATGTCTGTGCTGTTTTACGTCCTGACTTGGAACCTTTGTAAAAGAGTTTATACTCAAAGGTTGTTTCTGAATATACAAATAAATAAAATAAAAATATTCAAGTCCTTCAGCCTGTCCTCCTAGGACTTGTGATGCAATCTCTATCATCTTTCTTGCCCTCCTCTGAACCTTCTCCACCCTGTCTATGTCCTTGCATAGGTAAGGTCTCCAGAACTGGACACTACTCCAGGTGGGGACTCACTAGTGCCTTGTATAGTGGAATTATAACCTCCCTTTTCCTGCTGGTGATGCCCCTGCCTATGCATCCCAGCATCCTAATTGCTTTACCTGCTGCCTTGTCACACTGTTTCCCTAACTTGAGGTCAGAGATGATAACCCCAAGGTCCCATTCCTGTTTGGTGCATGCTATATCCTCACCCCCAACTGATGTGCTGTTCCAGGGTTTTTGTGCCCCATACGCAGGTAAGTTCCTGTGAGCCAGGTGATGGGGTAGGTGGAGGGCGGGGCTACACCGTGGTGACAAAACAGAATGAAAAAAAACAACAATCAACATCACTCAGTGAGGCTAGGGTAGATCACACCCACCCCAGGCATGATTAAGTGGTGTACCTAGGATTCCCAATTGTTGTACTGCCCCCCCCCCCCCCAAATCATGGTTTGGGACAGCCATACTTTACAATTATGGCCAATTATGGCTGGGGGGGGGTGTCAAAAGACAGTGTCAGGAAAGGGTATTAGAATATGGTGGCTGGCAGTATAATTATCATGTAATCATTTAAATGAGATGAAAACTGGAAAAAAATTCATGTCCCGAACTTTATTCCAGCCCCACCCATTTTTATAATGGATGAGTATGTTACTCTTCCTCTACAGCAATTTGTAATGCCAGAGAAGACATATTGTAGCAGTAAAAGACCATACAATGTGTAGCACTGAAAAGATTAGCTTCATTTACTGGTAAGAGTCCTAACAGCCCATACGTCACATCCTCCCAGACTGACTGGTTTTACAAGCAATGGTCTGTATGACATTATCAGACGCTTGTAACCTGGATGCAGCTAAAACACTGAAAGTTTGTACAGAATGTGTTCTAAGAGTTTGTGGCAAGTCAAAAGCTGTGTTTACATCCCTGCAGCACTCTCAGATCTGTGCCACTCCATGCCTGCTCCAATCGCACCAGAAGGCTCAATTAAGCCTTTACACAGCCTGCCCATGCACTGATGCAAGTTGTGCCAGAGAGGTGCCCTACATTCTTAGGGGGGCCAGGTTATTCACCCAGATGTTGGCAGTGAAGCGCTGCTAATGCACTCAGTGGCCACATCAGCTTTGATGCAGTATAGTCTGATACTTTTATGTTCCACATCACACTTGCATTTAGCTCATGACTGAAGGCGACTGTGAAACAAAACTTTTGTTAGAAACCTAGTGTCACCTAAAACTGTTGTCCAGAACACGTTTTTAATCCTACTTAGTCTGTAGCCATTTTCTACCCCTTTTTTCCGCAAAATTATTTTTGGTCTTTTATCCCTTAAGGTCTTAGACAATATTCATACCTCCCATATGGGAACAGTGGAAGAGTCTTGCAACAGAGGCTTTTCATCGCAGCAGCATTACACAAAACAGTCTAATAGTGATAAATATACCCACTTCAGTGCCAGAACAATTACAGGATCCAAAGTACTCTGTTTCGATGCTCCAGTAAGTGTCCACACTGCTGGCTTTGCAGCACATCAACATGCCACATGCCCATAGGATTCATAAACTATACCACCTCGGAGCAAAATTGGTTGACTGGATAAGGACACTGAAAACCAGATGATCTGGTACAAAACCTAACTATTGTTCTGTCCTCCTCACCCCTCTTCCTCCTACCCCATCCGCAACATTGCTTCCCATTCCCTCTCCCTCCTCCTTCAAGAAAACTTCAATGGGACAACCTGCCTTCTCATATCATTTTCCTAAACTCTGCTCCTTCCTCCCCGGTCTATCCACTCAGCCCTGTCCTTCTCTTCCCTCAAACTCCTCCTTCTTCTTGACCTTGCCAGCCCCTCGTGCAGCGGTTCCCAATCCCTTACCCTTGTAATCCCTCCTCCCTTGCTGTTGATGTTCCCCATCCCCCCGACTGTGAGTATGTCTATGCCCCTCCCTCAAGTTAGCTTTAATCAATAATAATCCTGGTAATACTGCGCTCCTGAGCCTACCTCCTCCACTGACTTTGTAAGCTCACACCACAGCAGGTTGGGGTTGTCCTAACCCTGCTGCTATTCTAGCACTGTTCCCTGTACTGTACAGCACTTGTTTATGAATATGCAATATATCTCATCTTTATTTTTGTAGCCCTGATTATTCTGCCTGCAGACTGTGACTGTGCATTACTTACTGTTACTCATCATGTACTGTATACTCCCCTTCCCCAGTCCCTCCAGGATGCATCTAGAAACAAGCCGTTACAAGCTCAGTATGTCTCTTTCCTGGTAAAACTTTTGAAATAAATAAATAAATTCAAACAGGTGGCAACTCTATAAATATAATACAAGGATGGGGAGGGAGGGTGCAGCCACTGGACTAGCCCTCACCATCTGGGTGATGGTGGAGACCTTTTAAATCCTTTTTGTTTTACCTACTTTAAGGGTCAAATAATGAATACCAAATAAATAGCAGCACAGAATTTTAGATCCTGAATATGAACACTCTGCAAATATTCACCAGAACATATTCGAGCACCCCTAGATAACTATTACATGCAATATGGAAATCCAGACACTTCTGCACAGTGTGTTTCTTACCAATATTTGAAACATACAATGCTTTGTGCTTTAGAAAGGTGGTAAAAAAAATAAAAAAGGCTTTTGCCAAATATAAAGCAACAACTGTACTTCTGCTATATCCGATCACCATTTTAAAAGGAGTACTATATGAAAAAAGATCCCCTTCGGCCAATTACAATGGGGAGCTACTGCCCTGTTATTCTGTGATAAACCAACAGTAGTGTCAATAGTGGGACTATATGCTAATCCTTGCTTTCTGGTTGGCTGAGAGGTGTGTCTTCATGACCTTCACTTGGGAGCTGCTGGTACTGAAGTGAGATTAGCAGTTTCTCACAACTCCTCACCTCTTAGATCACTCCAATTGTAAAATAAATGTTTCCTTACCTTTTTGGTATAAAAAAAAAGTCTTCTATAAAGCTTTGCTGACTTCAACTGACTCTGCCATTTTACACTCAATCCCCAACAGAACAGAATCCACAAGAGAAGAGACTGCCAGTTTCTCACAACTGTGACAAATTTACAACTTTGGATCTACCTTTTAGTATAATGGCCATAACAGATATAGTGGTGGTGGAGGGTTTACTCAGTAAAATCAAACCAGGGCTGGCAGTATAGCCCAGTGGTTAGAGTAACAAGCTGTGAATCAGGTTGGTACATCCAGCAGACCTGGGTTTGAGTCCCACAACCTCCACTTGCATACTGTGGGACTCTGAGCAAGTCACAAACTTCCCAGTGCTCCCAGGTCACCCCGAAAGCAGGCACTTGTGCCTAGTGGGCCTTACCAGGTTACCAACGAATAATTTATTTAAAAAAAAAAAAAAAAAACAACATGGCCTTCACCCTTGTGTATAGTACCCCAGAGTCTGGTTATTAGCTTCTAAACCACAACACTACCCTATTATCACTATATACTACCCACACAGTAAAACTGCATTCATTGTTAATCATCGTTCCACTTTATGTATTTTTGGCCCTTGTACCTGGTGTTCCAGACCAATGATGGTGTTGCCACAGCTGCTTCTTTCTTCAGGCCAGGATGGCCGACACATGGCTGCTTTATTAGGGAACACTAATGCCACTTAGTAGCTGAACAGCAAGGGGGTGCATAAAAGCGGAGCCTCTCCCTTCCACAATGCTCCAGGCACCCAGGCAACCTCAGTCTGAAAAGGACTTTAAACTCATTTACCATTGACCTTTTTACCTCTCCATGATTACCTAGGCATGAGGAAAAGCCAAAACAGTAAAATTAAATAACATACAAATTAGTAACTTACCATTTTGTGTCAGCTTTGTTGAGCAAACCAAAGTCGAAATCTGGAAGGAGTCCTTACTAATCGCACACATTCCTAGATTCTGCATGCTTTTCGCACTTGATGAATGTCTCTCTTCCAATTCTATCTTAGTTGCTGGTAAATTTAGATATGTCGTGACATCTTCTAGCTTCTTTGCTTCTGCCTGTAGTTTTAATTTTAGGAAATATTAGTTCAAAACATGTCCTAGCTATGCACATATTTAGGTTTATTCCAAAACTATTTGCAAAAATTACCCCATATAGTCTTCTTTTAATGCCTCTTTTTCTTTTAAAGAGCAGGTAGCCAAGGAAATAAAAAAGCTTGAAGCTTTCAGATTCATTATTATGTTATTTTTATTTTAGTTATACAGTTCGGATGTACACCTTTGAGCCAGAAGTGATCATTTACAAAGGTTCCTCATCTACATTACGTTACATTATAATTTCACATAAGCAGTATCAACAGCATTGGCATATCCGAGGCAGCACAGGAGGCACTGTCTGTGCACACGTCAAGCATCATAAAAAGAATTCAACAGCAGGTCAAATAGCAGCTCCATGGGCTTTGTCAGGTGCTGAAAAGATAGTAGAGAGAGTTACTAAAAACAGGTCAACAGCAGCTCTAGAAGCTTTGTCAGCTGCTGAGGAGGGAGCTCAGGCATAGTTAGGGGAGATCAGTGGCAGCCACAGTTAGGGGGTGAGCTGGAGGGCTCATCTTAAACCCCTCTTTAACTGGCCACTTTTGGTGAGGCTATTGAGAGATTCTGGCAGCTCCTTCAGCCACTGTGGAGCCCTGACTGCAAAAGAGCACATAGCAAGGGTAGTTCAACGAAAAGGAACCATAAGGGAACTCCTGGACATGATCCTGGTGGAATACTAGTTTAAGACAGGACATAGGAGATTTTGTACTGCCAGAGATGTAACAGTCAGTTGAGCTTTTTTTGCCAAGAAGGCAGGTGTGAAATTTATTTCTAAATTGCTGGGGGAACTAGGTGGTTTAGGAGTAGAAAGAACATGTTTGAGTAAGCTTGACAACACCAAGAACAAACCACAACGGGCCTTATTTAGGATTAGTTTGACTCTAATGAGAGTTGTTTCCATGGCTGCATCATACACCATGATTCTCTAATCAACGATGGGCAGGACAGTCCTCACTACAGCAATACGCTTGGCTTCCGTGGTGAGATTATGCCTTTGTCTATACAGGGCCCCTACTGTCCACATGGGACTCAAAGAAGAAGGTATCATAAACGATGACACCTAGGTATTTAAAGGTGCTGAGCTGTTCCAGAGTGGTCCCACTCTCATCAAGAGATGGCAAGATCGCAGCAGCCACGCTGGGCTAGTCACCTGTTCATCTGTTTGTTTTCCTTTTTAGCTTATTGTTGCTGGTTTCACCCTGCATCGCTCTACTTGGTGCTGGTGCTGGGTTTTAATTTTTTATCCCGCTTTCTTGTTTTCTTCAGCTGCTGCGTGTTGCCGAATTGCAGTATGCGCCTGAGGGCTTGGGGTGAACTATAACTCTGGCCTGAAATTCGTGGTGCTAAGGAGGCTGTGCTGTGATGCATTCTGCAGGATCAGAGTGAGGAGAATCAAGGACTGTGTGCCATTTGTGGACGCCATCCATCTGTGTTTTCAATCATTTCTCCGGATCCTCTTTTGGAAGTACTACTTTGCTGTTGGTGTACTGGACACCTCAGGTTTCAATCTGGGATCCCGGTGGAGATTCGATTACTTGGGGTCTGGCAGTGGTTCCCAGTGGTATTACTTTTTCCCAAATATTTAATGGATATTTCAGCCCTGAAGTTGCTTTAGAGTCCCTCTGTATTTGATTCTAGTGAGGGTAAATCGGGATTTTTGTCCGGGAGGCGTGATTTGGGATTTCAGGCCCTGGAGTTCGTGTATTCTGTGTTTGGCAAAGGAATGACTGATCTTGGACTGTATTTGAACTGATTGATGGGCCTTTGAGGGGCTTTGGAGGGTTAGTGTCCCACGAAGGGGTGGGGAGTGGGGTCGGTTGGAAGACCTGGCCTGTTATTCCCCCCCTCCTAGGTCTCTGGGGTAGTCCACCAGGGGATGAACTTGTCCCAGAGCCGTAGAGGTGGGCCACTGACCTGCCCTGATGGGAGTGATTCCCTCACTGACGGTGGAAGAATTCCTGTGACCTATTGATGGTTTTAACATCTGCATACTGGAAGACTGAGGATTTATATGAACTCCCAATCTTTGGATGATATTGGACCTGGCATAAGCAAACTCCTATATCCAATTGTTTTAGACTGTGGATTGGTTGCATTACAGTCAGGTTCATTTTTTCCCAACAAGTAGGTTTTTGTCTTTATATACTTTGTGGAAGTTTTATGAGCAGTGAGAGAGCTCAGTTAACATCTGTGAATTCACCCAGTTACAGAGATTTGTGAGAGACTTTTCTGGAGGGTGTTTCAAAATAATTTCCATAAATTTTTAGTTTCTTTATTTTTTTATCTTGGTTTGAGTGTTAGAGCACCAGGGAGTGAGAGTCCCGGGTGCTATAATTTTTTGTTAGGTGGCCTAGGTAGTGAGAGGCCCGGTGGACAACTTTATTTTGTGTGGTAGGGAGGTTAGGTTTTATTGTTAAGTTATGTATTTTAGTTATTTTGTGTAATTTAGAATTGATATAATTATCTAACTGGGAGGGGTGAGGAAAGGTTTGGTTGTGATTTGGGATTTTATATATTTTAATTGTTACAACTAACCAGTTAGACTGGTGGTGTTTGGCTATGTGGGGGTCCTGGGATAATTGTCAATTTGGGTTCCCTCCGGTCGTGTGCTATTCAGCCTCTGCTCTCCGTGCCCTCCGCCCTTTCTGTCCCCCTCCGTTGTTTTCTTCTACCTACCAACGTTGCAGGGCTTTAGGTATTGCCTGTAGGTTGGGGGGGTTGAACAGTGGAGGCTGGAACAGCGGGGTGCTCCTAACAGGGTTAAGTTCAGAAGATGCCCTGGGGCAAAATGGAGTCTAGAGCGTGGGCCTCCATACCCAAGGGCACCATTGCTGGGGATGGCTGGTGGTCGGGGCATCCCAGGAGTTCAGTCTGACTCGGGTGGTGTTGTGCAATGCCAGATCTGTCAAGAACAAGACCACAGTGATTGCGGATCTTGTCGAGTCAGCAGACATGGCTTGCATCACCGAGACCTGGCTGGATGATAATGCGGGTTTCATATTTAAGGCCGCAATTCTGTCCAGGTACACAGTGATACACTGCCCGAGATCGGACTGTTTGGGGGGGGGGGTTTGCAGTCTGTTTCAAGACCAAATTGGAGCTCACCAGTGTTCCAGCTGAGGTGACCAGCTCATTTGAATGTGCTGTAGTAGCAGGTGCAGGCTATAGAATAGCGCTCATCTATCATCCACCCAGAGATGGGAAGCAATTCCTTAAGGAAGTGGTGGATTTCGTCGTCGATATGTCATCTAAGTCACCCAGGCTGATGGTCCTGGGTGACTTCAATGCCTGGATTGACAATGAACTCTCGCAATTTGGACAACACTTCCTCCAGATGATGAATTTACTGGTCCTGACACAGGTGATTACCACTGCTACTCATAAATGTGGCCATTCTCTTGACCTGGTTTTCCTCCTGGGGATCAAGGCCTCGGATGTGGGGGTGGAACCAGTCGGTTGGTCTGATCACTACACGGTGAGGTTCAATTTTGACATCCCCCCTTGTAGGCCGACCCCTGTGGAGATGGTCATGTTCCGACCTTTATGGACTATTACATCCGATGGTTTAGCAGTGGTCCTTGACCTATCAGAACTTCCTGTGGATTGCAAGGATCCTGAAGCCTTGGTCTTGGCATATAATACTGCCATCATCTCAGCTTTGGATACCATTGTACCAGTGCGTGTACGTCCTCTCTCCTTCCATCCTCGGGCTCTGTGGTTTGATGGAGCCTTGAGGAAGTTGCGGTGACTAGGTTGCAAGTTAGAACATTGTTGGCAGAAATCTGGCCTGTATGCTAACCACCTTAGACTACTAGAACATTTTCAGTTCTAACAGTCAGAAATTTCCAATTAGAAGGCAGAGTTCCCTTCCAAGGAAATTTCTACTGCTCAGAATCGATCAGCTCAGCTCTTCAGAACTGTGGACAGGTTGTGCAGCATAACCTGAATGCAGCTCTTAACAGCTTTTTCAGAATTGCAGTGTGATGAGCTTGCTCGGTTCTTTGCTGATAAGGTGTCTGACATCAGGTCGGAGATCCTGGCAACACATTCTATGCGAGCTGCGGAGGATCAGGTCTTGGTCACAGTCCCTACGTTCTCCTGGAGTATCTTCGACCATCCTGAAGTCGTGATGTTATGTGGATTGTCCAGGGGATGCACCCTACATGCTGTAGTTTAGACCCGGCCCGACATCCTTGATTATGGGTTGTGGTGATCTTATTGGCCCGGTTCTGGCACAGATATTCTGGTGCTCTCTTAACTCCGGTGTTATCCCCTGCTCCTTGAAAGAAGCAGTGGTGACACCGTTGTTGAAGAAAGCTTCTTTGGACTCAGATTCTCTTGCTAACTATAGGCTTACCTCGAACCTTCCCTTTTTGGGGAAGGTGATCGAGAGAGTAGTGGCTGCACAACTGGAAAACCATTTGACCATCCATAACATCTATGAATGAGAAAACGGTCCATTTTGGTACTTTTAGATCTGTCATCAGCTTTTTACACCATTGACCATGCGTGCTGCTTGAGCACCCGAGATCTATCTGTGGACTCTCTGGGTTGGTCTACAAATGGTTTACATCGTACCTCATGGGAAGAACTCAGAGGGTTGTATCGGGGTTTTTTTCCTCTGATCCGATCCTGCTGTCATGTGGGGTTCCTCAGGGCTCAGTATTGTCCCCCATGTTGTATGCGGTGCATATGCTTCCCCTTGGAGACACTGTAAGATGGTACAGGCTGAGGTTTCATTGCTATGCCAATGATACCCAGCTCTACCTGTCTTTTGCCCCCGACCAGGAAGGAGCAGTCTCGGTATTTAATAACTGCCTCAATGAAATCCAAGACTGGATGAAGTTCAGTTGCTTGAAGTTGAACCCTGGGAAGATGGAGCTGATGGTTCTGGATCCAGGCGGCCGGATAGAGGGGCTGGGGGCAGGCTGCTCTCTAGGATTGTTCCTAGGAGACACTGAGCTCCAGGCCTCTGAACAGGTGCATGACCTGGGGGGGGGTTAGATGCAGGACTGACATTTTGTGCACAGGTGTCGGCCATTGTTAAGTCATCTTTTTACCATCTAAGAAACATCTCCAGGATCAAGCACCTTGTTCCATCTGTAGATCTGCCTATATTGATCCATGCCTTCGTGACCTCACGCTTAGATTACTGCAACTCGCTTTACTTTGGGCTACCGGGGGTTGATATCCGTCACTTGCAGCTGGTGCAGAACTCAGCAGCCCGGTTGTTGATGGGGATTCTGAGATCTTCCCATATCACACCAGTGCTGCGGAAACTGCACTGGCAGCCAGTTCAGTGGTGGATCTCCTTCAAAGTCGGGTTACTGACATACAAAGCCCCACACGGACTGGGCCCTGACTACCTGAAAGAGCTCCTGTTTCCTTATCACCCTGAGGGACCACTTCGCATGGTCGACGAGGGGTTGCTAGATATTCCGAGGGTGACTTTAAAAACTGCGGGAGCCTGGGCATTAATGTTCGTGGCCCCGACCCTCTAGAATTCTCTACCCTGTCGGATTAGGGAGTGCACGATAGTGGGGGGATTCAAACATGCTTTAAAGACATTCCTATGGAATAAGGCATACAGTGAAGATGTTGGCTGACATGTTTGTATTTACTGAATGTGATGATGTTTTGATTGTTCCGATTGTTATGCACCTTGGTTTTGAAAGCCACATTATAAACAAAGAATTATTATTATTAACAATAGTAAGGGGATGAGCCTTTTTCCTCAACTGAGGCCAAGCAAATAGCATTGTTTTTGTTTTCTCATAGTTCAAAACTAACTTATTCTGTCTGAACCACTTCTCGATAGACCCAGAACTATTATGTAGGTCACAGGTGAGGGTATCCTGGCAAGGGCCACTAGAAAAGATGACAACGTTGTCAGCATGGAGTGGGATATATGAAAGTAGGATATGCTTCAGGGAGGTTGTTAATAAATAGGCAAAAGAGAAGGGGACACAGTATAGAGCCCTGCGGCACCCCAATTGTGACTCTTTTAGTACCTTATAGAACCCCACTGATTTAAAAAAAAAAAAAAAAAAACCTTGAAAACTTTTTTATTTGAACAAGCATTCCTGGAAGCTTAATGTCTGTGATGTTTAAACGTGTTTTAATTATGGATTTTAAAATTATGCTGAAATTTTGTAAAGGCGCCCTGAGCTCAGGAAGGGCACCTTATATAAATACATTTTACCTTACCTTAACTCATTGTGTTCTGCCAGACAGAGAGCTGCTGAACCAGGACACAGTGTCGGGGGAAAGGCCAAGTCAGTGGAGTCTGGCAAGCAGCAAGGAATGATTAACCAGACTGAAAGCTTTGGTTAGATCAATACAGATAGAGCCCACTAGGTGGCCATTATTGAGGGCTTCATGTAGGATGTTAGTGTATTCTATTAAGGTGGTGTTAGTACTATGTAACTTTTAAAATCCATGCTACTGTGGACATTAGATGTCATATTTGCCAAGGTATTCAACCAGCTGATCAGAAACTATTCTTTCCAAAGCCTTAGATAAGGGGGACAGAATAGAAATGGGCCTATAGTTTGTGACTGTGGAACAGTCCCCATTTTTGTGAATGGGTGTGACTAATGCCATTTTCCAGATATTTGGAAACTGGGAGTGTTGCAGCGACAGGCTGAAAAGTTTGGTTGGGGGAGAGCATTCTCTTCAAGGGATAGAGCAACTAGCTTCATGTCCAGCTCATCACTACCTAGTCTGTTTTTTCCAGTACCTGCTTGACATACCCTATAGTGTTAGCCACTGATATTGTTTTGAAGTAGAACTTAGGGTAGCTGGTGTCATGGGTGTGGTCAGATGTCCAGTCTAAGACCAGTTGAGCAGCAGATTCGGGCTCTAGGTCGGGGGGGGGGGAGTACTGCACTGAGATCTGTGAAATCGTTATTAAATAGGTTTGCGATCTCCTCTGGGGCAAGGACGACTGAGCTGATATTAAAGAGGACAGGAAATCATTTCTAACTGGCAGTTGTTTATAAAGTTCTTATTGTCAGAAATGTTATGCATTTACCTAAATTATCCATATTTACCTGTACCTGAATAAAAAGTGATACAAAACCTGTATTTTGCATTGTTGTGTTTTTATGGGCAACCTTCTGTTACAGTTCTCCTCATGGAACCAATAATTTTGAGTTTTGACTATGCCACAGTTTGTGTATAGAATGCTGATTACGAGTTGTTGACCGATCAGAACTATGCTTAGAGTTCTGTGCACAAACCGTGACATAGGTAAAACTCCAAATTACTAGTTCCATGAAGAGAACTGTAATAGAATGCTGCCCATTATAGTAAAACAATGCAAAATACAGTTTTTCATACGAGTTTTTATTTAAGTACAGTTAAATATGGATACTTTAGGAGAATGCATAGCATTTCTGAGAATAACATCATCATAAACAGCTGCCAATTAAAAATGATTTCCTGTTCTCTTTAAGCATAGCTGGTGGCACTCTGTCTCCATTCCCAAGAAGTTCTTTTACACGATGCCAAAACATTTTCTCATTGCCCCAGTTGCTCTCCTGCCGATTCTTGTAGTAAGAGGCCATTGCTAGGCTAATATCTTTAGTGCACTTATTGCGGGCAGTCTAATATTTCTGCAGGTCAGCAGGTGAGCCTGAGGCCTTTGCTCAATGCCACAGATTATCCCTGGCTCGCATCTGGGCAAGGAGCAATGGGGTAACCCATTCAGCTGACTTTCCTGTCACCATCAATTTCTTGAAAGGTGCAAATTTATCACATGCTTTGTTAAATTCCATGATGAAAAAAAATCAAGTGATGTGTCTATATCTGGGATGAGATCAAGGTAGCTCTAAATTCAGATTGGCCAGGTATTATTTAAAGGCATTAGTCTGCCCTCTACAGAGTACCCTACTGTTGGTAAATTTGGGGGGAGGGGGGAGACTGGTAAGCTTAGCAGACCAGGTACACAGAACTGGTGAGTGCTTACTTATCACATCTGGCAGCACTGCAACCTCAGTCTATCTGGGTGAGTGGCTAGTACCCAGTCAATAAGAGAGCTGGTTCCAGTTTTATAATTAGTTCTGGTGCAGTCCTGAACTACCTAGGAGAGGTAAAGGCTAGCTACCAGATCTTTATGTGCCCTGCTTGCTTTGGCTATCCGGTTAATGTTAAAGTCACCTGTAACTATGATCTCCCAGTTCTGACTAGCTTGTTTAAAGTACTTAGCAAATGTGTCAAGGCCTGTTTGTTGCTTGCCTGGGGTTATGTAGACTGACACAAAGATCAAATTTTTGCGACCCTTCCCCAGCAGGAGCTCTACAGCCAGGCATCCACAATCATCAGTAAGAGGATCTAGGGCAATCTTATGGCCTCAGAGGTCGTTTCACAGTACAAGAGGCAACCACCTCCCATTTGCCTCTCCTGTACAGCCTAAAGAGGTTATATCTACTTAGTGACATAGCTGCATCTGGGATTTTTGGGGAGAGCCAGGTTTCAGTGAATGAGATAAGGTTTGACTGTACTCGCGTCACCCAGGCCTCTAAGTGAGCAAATTTCGGCAGGAGGCTGCTGATGTTGAGTGTGACAATCTTTAGGGCACACAATGGGGCACTGTGGGTGAATCCATTGTAAGGCGGTCCAGGGTCTGGGTGGATGTTAACCCTACATGAGCAGGGGGATTTGCAGCAGCTTCTTCAAGACCTTCCATATGCAGTACCGCCGTTGTAATTTGTGTTAACAGCAGTAAAAGGCAGCAATGTGATTGCTCCTTGTTGGGCTCGAGACACTAGTATAACTAGGGTGACAAGGAATACCTTGTCTTTCAGGGTGAGTAGCTGATAAGGCTGGGGTAGGTTTACCACAATTACATGTAATTTTAATGTTTGAGATTTTTTTTTCTTTTCTCTGTATATTGGTCTAGTAAATATTTCAGATTGGACAGTTCATATTTCACTGCCTTTCAAAAAGCATCTGGTTGTCCACAACTTGCTTCATAATTGTGGTCTTTGACATCACAGAGTTGTCATGATGAGCACTCTTGTGTCATAAACTAAGGCACTAACCATGAGGTCAGTTGGGAACTGCAAAATGCTTTTTATACAGACTTCTTGGATAGGCTACCAAGATGTGTTATAAACCCTGGAAAGGAAAAAATAAAAATTCAAAAAATGTACTCCATAGTAAATTGTAGCAGCTGAAACATCATGTTTATGAAAGCACGTGCTGGAGCACAGAGCTGCTAACAACATAGTGCCTCAAACATCAACTGCTGAATTCTAATACAGAAAATAAACAATGTCGTGCTTCAGCGCACAGAATGTAGTAGTTAGATTAGATATAAAGAGCTCCTGCTTCTTGACACATAAAACTGACATAGCAGGTTACAACAGTTTCTTCTGAAAGTGGCTGTCTAAGGATAATTAGTAGCATCTACTGTATATGTAGTAAACATTCACTGTAACAAACACATCCACAAAAAGCAAGCATGACTGGGAGAAGGGTCACACCCTTAGAAGTAAGGAAGGTATCAAGTGCAGATATCCAGCCCTCAACCATTCTTTTTTTTTTCATTATGTATTTTATGTGTTTTTTCCTGTTTTTTGCCCGCCTCTAGTCCCGGATGCGCATGCCGAGATGCCCTCCCGACTTGCTGCCCTCTCCAACCTGTGCTACCACTGGGCGTTCACCCTGTGACAGCAGAACTACGGGGGGGGGGTGGTGTCGGTGACAACCACCCCAGGAGAGGAGGGCTGCTGTTAGGCACTCGATCCTGCTCCACCCCTCCCCATGCCGGCACCCTGACGACCTAAGATCATTCCCAGCATCGCTGGCATGGCACGGGGTGTGGCATCCAGCACCTCAACCCTCAACGCCACCAGGCCGGCCCACCTTCAACCATTCTGTCTTAGTGATGGGGAAGTGGAAAACTGAAACCCCAAACATCTCTACTACGATCGGTGCCCTTAGTGGTATACCTGGCCTTACACGATCTTTAAGGGGGGAGAAGAAGCTGGTTAAGCCACTGCTGCTAATGTTTTTTTATTCTCCTAAGCTCAGAAAGTAAATATTTCTTTACAATTTATTTACCCAGAATAGCCCAGCTGTGATGCATCTTGTTTTCAAGTGGAGTCCTGCTTTTACACACATTAGCAGCTGGGAGGACTGAAGCACTGACAGGTTAAGGTACTTGCTCAAGGTCACGCACTGAGTAAATGGCTGTGTTTGGATTTGTATTTTAGTCTCCACGCTCTCAAGCCTGTGTCCTAGCCACTGGGCCACTTTGCACACTGGTTAAAGCATCCTTTATTTAACTGGAAAAACTTACTTAGACAGTAAATCTCGTTCACTAGACTGCTCAGCATTAGGACTTTGGGATTCCCCCATTTTTGAGGACATGATGTCATCACCTCTGCCTGTCTCTTGTTTACTTAATTGTAATTTTGTTGGTGAAATTTCAATTCTTTTCTTACCTTTCTTCACTTAAGCCTTTCCAGGATATTTCCAAGTCAGGAAACCAACTGCTTTAGTACAGACCACTAGCATGCTAATAATACGCACTTACATAAATTTAACTGACGGCAGTATTAAAATGTTTTTGAATTTATTAGATCTACCATTTTTCTACCAAGACGACCTCCCTGTCATTAGGCTGAGGACTCCCCTAGCACTTTCCCAGCCATGTCTGGCATTACTAATTCTGATAATTTGCCCCCAACCCCCGCCCCGCCAGTGGAGGTTCTTGTGAGTGGGGCTGAGAGATATCGACCATTATCCCAACAGTCCTGTGGTTTTTACCCATTGTAAATGGGGATCTGGTGTATGCTGGGGCATCAGGAATGGAGCTCGCCAGGCTAGATCTAATGTACAATAGACTGGCTTGCTTACGTCCTCGATACCGCTAGGGGAAAGACATTATAACATATATGTTTGCCCTCAAATGGGGGCTTACCTTATTGCTCGCTTTTCCCATTTTGCTCCCTTCCTGAGTACCTGCCTCTTATGCTCTGGATCTCCCAAATGTCCCGTAGCTCACCGCCTGGCACATGTCCAGTATTCTGTCCCGGAGTCCCCTTGTGGCCCCTTTCTTCTGTTTTGCCCTTTTCAGCCAGTTGGGTGGTGAGGAGCCGCCGATATTTTCCTCATCTGCGGCTGGCCGGGCGTAGCTCGCATATGCACCAAGGCACACCCCCGTTTTACTGATTGCACTTGCGGTCAAAACAGAATGACTTCTCAGTATATGTCCCAGCCCCTGAACAGGCTGACATTAGGGGCCAGTGACTCAGCTGGTCCTGAGGAAGCCGCCGTATATTTTGAAAACAAAGAGCGCCATGTGCACTATTGGTGTCTGGCTTGGCTCGATGAATATCAATGAACAGAACATTAATATTCATGCTCGGATACGCTTCACATTTAGAGGCTGCAAGTTTCAACAGTTGCTGCAGAGGTAAAAATGTAAACTAAAAGCAGCACTGCTGAGGACACTGAAGGGGCTGATACATAATGGGGCACAGGAGTGGATAAGATTTTATATCTATATATATATATATATATATATATATATATACACACATACACACACATACACACACACATATACAAATATACACACACATATACATACTGGCTGCTCCAGATTGTTAAGGACCCCGTAAGTTGTCTGTCTGCTGCACAGGGGCACTACAGTTTGGCAGCAGCGACAGGCAAAAGACTGCAGATACACATTAATTAATGGCAGCATTTACCAAGTCACAGAAGGGTCTACTGAACAGCGGTAACTGAATATATATTTTTCTGGCTGCATCAGAACTTTATATTTGGGACCGTGGTAATCTGCAAGGGTACTGTGTGTTCTAGCAGCCATGTTGTGCAGCAGCAGCCAATCAGAAAGCCAGGATTTCAAGCAAGGATTGGTGGGACACTGCAAGAGACTTATGGGACTTTGCAAAAGGTTTATGGGGAAAGTGCAGGGACCTAATTCAGGTGCCAAAACAGGGAGTCTATTGAGCATCGAGTGAGGCTAATGAATATTCATTTTGCGGACTGACAAGGGGATTCAGCCAATTGTGGCCAGACACACAAGTGAACTCAGCCAATCAGGATCCCCAGAAGGACTCCATAAAACTCAGAATTTCAGGCTGAGAGAGTTTGCATGGGAGCCATTCCACAGGAAGGGGGGCTCAGGCCCCAGCTAGACAAAATGGGCCTAGTGATTCAGTGTGAGCCCCTCCACAGGGAAGGGGGCTCTCTGTCCACCAGAAAGACCAGTAGCTGCAAGCAACAGACATTGTTGACCTTGGAGTTGCCAGAAATTGTCCTCCAGGGCTAGCCTTGTCCCTTCCACATTGGGAAAATGAAAAAAATAAGCCAGCATCTGCTTGCAGTTGTGAGAGAGCTGCAAGAAATGCATCTGCCTCAGCAGTGAGAGTGCTGAAGAATTGCCTGTAACTTCCAGAAAAGGAAAGTACTGAAAATCCTTCTGAGTGAGTAAACCTTTACTTACAAAAGTTGTGAAACATCTGCAAGGGTCAGCAAAGCCCAGACTGTTTAGAGAGTGTCTATCTGCACCCTTCATCTGTCTTACGCTGAGAAAAGGTGGACATCTGTTACAAGTGACCAGAGAAGGGTCCAGTATTTGAGAATGTGATTTGACTGTGTTGAAATTGACTACAGGACTGGAAGGGGAGTACCCAGAGTGCGTGGCTCTTCCTGACACTGCCTGTGAGGACAGTACCTGTCTAACTGGATCTGCTAATGCCAGCGTAGCCAAGAGGGTCATTTTTGATCTGTTTAATCATCCAGTTTGGAACTGCTAATGCCAGCAAAGCCACAAGGGACTATGATTATGTGATCTGTACTTCAGAGAAGCTACAGTGATTATTTGAACTACCAAGTCAAAGTAACCATCTGGTAGGGAGCCATGCCTCAAGCTCTGTCCTTTGTTAAAGTGCTTTATGGAAACAAATTGATCTTGCATGGACCATAAGCAGCTGGGTCATCCTAGCCTTAGGGTGCAAGCACCCACCTAGTGAAAGTCTGTATCTAGAGGTCAAAAGACCATCGTGACTAAGCTAGCCCATGGTTGAAGTGACTGCAACCAGCTTAAGTAAAAATAGATGTGCTATTGATAAATGTGCTGAATGCAATGCATCCATAACAGATTGGCCTGGGATGCAGCCTGGTAGTGTGCTGCCTAGGACGCTGCCATATGCGCTTCCCCAGAGGGGTATAGCCTAGATGTGGGATCTGAAGCGAGACAGCCCCATCCCAGCCTGGTCTGATCCAAAAGATGATTTCAGCCCAGAGAGGGGTTCTACAAAAGAAGTTAAAAGTGTTTTACCATCTGCAGTAGCTATAAGATCCTGCAGCTAGAAATGGGGTCTCTGGGTGTAAGCCTTTGTCCAGCATCCTAGCCTCCAGAGTCAGAGTCAGCCTGCTGCAATCACCCAATCCTACTTTGTACAGCCTGATTTGACCTACCTATGATGATCACTAATTCATGAGTACACTGGTACTGTTCCAAATCTGGACAGACTGTAAATAGTTAAAGCTGGCAAGTTCAGTAATTAAGTTCCTAACTTTGAAGGCGTGCCCTATGGTCACCCTTCCCCCATCTACTTTGATTCCTCGGGATGGGACCCTGACTCTAGGCAAACTAGCTAGCACCTCGTGCTCTTCCAGGGTCCACAAGATTGATGCATGTACAATGTTTGTAAATATTCACTTCCACATGTTCTTACGGTCTTTATGTTCCCTTACCTCCTACCTGATTGTAACCCTATGGATCTCATTTGTCTACCAACTTGTCACTTTATTACCTGTACTATTCCGTTGATTTGTATGTAACTTTCCTCCAGGTCGCCCCTGAAAAAGGGACCTCCGGGGCCCAGCGGGCTCACCCGGTCAACAAAATTCAATAAATAAATAAATTATAGTCTGAGTTCCTTAAATCAAGAAAATATTTTAAAATTTGTCTTACTACAGTCATGATGTGTGTCTACAAATTTAAGATAGGATTAATCTGCCCCCTAGCCTTCGAGACTCCCCCTCATTCCCATCCCTCAAGCAGCAAATAAAACTTATCCCTCCCCCACCCTACCCCCTGAGCATAATTCTGAAGTGGTTTCTATCCAGTCCAGCTGCTTTTTACATAACTGTATAGCTGTATTGATTCACCCATGTTAGGATCCTCATTCTATACAGGTCAAACTTAGTGTATTAGTATTGCATTAGTCCTCACTACTGCTGTCTGTTCTAGTGATGTCTCTACTGTCTTCAACTGCTTATATGATGTGATTGTTATTTATTCTCCTGTACCCCATTTCCCCGGGTCACACCTAGAAACGAGCCCCGGCTCAGTGTGCCTTTCCTGGTTATCAACTTTTAAATAAATAAATTTTCTCTAAGGGCCCCAACAGCCGGCCAACAACAGCTGCACCATATAACAGGCCTGCGCCTTTAAGAACTTTAAGTACTGGGTACCCAGATAATGGTTTTGTGATTGCAGGGTACTAATACAATTTGTGGACTGGTATTGTGCGGGCATTTTGTAAATATGTTTCTGCCATTACTACAGCTAGCTAGATTGATAGCAAACAAGCTGAATACCTCAGAGGCTGGTGGGTGGCCACTGTGATTAATGGTCAACTCCAAATGTAAAATGATGTACCCAACTCCCATCTAAACCTAGTCAATCAAACCAATGCTTGTCAAATGTAAATAGCTTGACCTCTGCATCCACCTTCCCTGCTCCTAACCCTCACCCCGATGTAAATAAACTGTTGCGTTTGCATAGATCTGTTGTCGTGAGCATATTATTAGAGAGCGTCAATAATTCAAGATGTTTGAAATGTGGGGAACTGTTTATTGGGTCATGTTTGGGGTGGTAATGTGGATGGATACAGCATCCCAGAGGGTTGCTCCAGGTATTATTCTAGCCCACTGAAAAGAATACTCTGTGTGGAGGCACTGCGCATTTATGTTATCTTGGGAAAGAACCAGTTTAAAGTTAAAATAGGAACCCAGGCCCCTCAACTTTGTCCAGGCCTGCAAGGCAGGGGTAGTGTAGCCCTTCAGATACCGGGCTCCAGGGTTACATGTATCAAGCCTTGAGCTTGCGGAGACTCCAGAAAAGGAGAAACTGGCATCTCTTGGCCTTTATGATCAAAATGAGAAAAGAAGAATTGCCAGTTTTAGAACTAGACAAATAAGGGAGAGTCTGAGATCCGCACACAGCATAGAATTTGTAGTCCCAAAATGTAATTCAGGAGTTGGGAGATCTTTTGTAATATACAGAGGACTCTTTTTATGGAATTCAATCCCTATTACTCACCAGGGGGTGACTTCTTGTACTTACCAGGGTCCCTTAAAAAAATGGTTCTCTGTTCAGGCAGTAGCACCTATGCAATGTTCATCATCATCATTTATTTATATTGCGCTTTATGTTGTCTACATGGATTAATGTAATGTGCTAATCTGTCTAAGTAATTTCTTGTATGTAATTGTATTATATACAGTCGTGGCCAAAAATATTGGTGCCCTTGCAGTTCTTTCTAATAATGCACCATTCCTTCCAGAAAATTGTTGAAATTAAAAATATTTTGGTATCCACATATGTATGTCTTTGGTTTGCAGTGGAATAAAACACTAAAAGCAGAAAAATGTACTAAGTCTTAGCTTATTCCACACAGAAATCCTTAAATGGCCCGGACAAAATTATTGGCACATTTTAGAAGTAGTTAGAAATAATTAGATTTCAAGCAGGTGATTCTCCTTCACTTTGGAATTGAACTCACCTGTGGTGAGTTGCAGGTGCCTGCAATATAAAAATCACTCATTCAACCAGTTTGAATAGAGAAAAGGACTCAATCGCCTGTTTTGTGTCACTGTGTGTACCGCAATGAGCATGGAGAAAAGAAAGACAGCCAGAGAATTGTCTGAGGAGGTCAGACAGAAGATTATGGCCAAGCATGGACAATCTCAAGGCTACAAATCAATCTCCAGAGACCTTGATGTTCCTGTTTCCACCGTACGTAATGTTATCAGGATGTTTAAGGCCCATGGCACTGTAGTCAACCTCCCTGGACGTGGCCGCAAGAGAAAACTTGATTGAAGATTGCAGCACAGGATTGTTCGATTGGTGGAGAAAGCACCTCGATCAACTGCCAAACAGATTCAAGCTGACTTTTCAGACACAAGGTACGTATAGTTTCAACTCGCACCATCCATCGCCAACTCAATGAAAGGGGTTATATGGTTGAGGCCCAGGAGGACCCCACTGCTGAGAGAGAGACATAAGAAAGCCTACTGGGGTTTGCCAAACACACCTGAACAAGCCAAAATCCTTCTGGGAGAATGTCCTGTGGACAGATGAGACCAAATTAGAGCTTTTGGTAAAGCACATCATCTCTATGTTTACAGAAAACAAAATGAAGCCTTCAGAGAAAATAACACCTTCCCCACAGTCAAACATGGAGGAAGTTCAGTGATGTTTTGGGGTTGCTGTGCTGCCTCTTGCACTGGGTGCCTTGAACGTGTGCACGGCATCTGAAATCTGGAGACTACCAGGCCATTTTGGAGTGCAATGTTGAACCCAGTGTCAGAAAGCTGGGTCTCTGTCGAAGGTCATGGGTCTTCCAGCAGGACGATGACCCCAAACACACTTCAAAAAGTTCAAAAAGCACCCAGGAATGGTTCAAGACAAGACACTGGACTGTTCTGAAGTGGCCAGCAATAAGTCCAGATCTAAATCCCATTGAAAACAGCAGTTGGGAGAAGGCACCCTTCAAATCTGGGAGAACTGGAGCAGTTTGCACAAGAAGAGTGGGCCAAACTGCCAGCAGAGAGGTGCAAGAAGCTCATCCATGGCTATAGGAAGCGGTTGATTGCAGTTATTTTGACCAAAGACTGTGCTACCAAATATTAAGTCTAGGGTGTCAATAATTTTATCAATGCCATTTCTTTTCTTTTTCTGATTTAAAAGGCTATATTAAATTCTGAGCAAAAACAAAGGTTCTGTAATATTAACAGAGAAATAAAGAATTGTGGAGACCAAATACTGTACTGTTGTTAATTTCAACTTATGTTTAGAGGAAATTGTGAGTTATTTGAAAAAGTGCAAGGGTGCCAATATTTTTGGCCATGACTGTACAACACTGGAATAAACTCTTGATCTGGTGTCTCTGGAATTTAGCTTGGACACATATTCACCTCTCCCTCCAACTATTGGTTGCTACTGGTGGGGTCAACTTCCCTAACCTAAACCTTTAGGTACAGGCAGCTCAACTAAGATCAGTTTGCCTATGGACCTCCTCGGTGTGTATAGCTCATTGAAAGAACACTGAATTTGTTCTAAATGACATCCATACCATAAAGGCAATACTTCATGTGCCCACCCCCACCCCCAGATATCTTCCCATCTCTAGTTTTTACCCTCACAGAGCCACGGTTCTTAAAACCTGGCATACTATTCAACACCAGGATGCCCTCAGGGGCTATGGACCTCTTCTCTTGGCCCATGGTCACGACAGGGGCAACCCAGTAAATGCCATGGATCCCTTTGTCAAACACTGGGCTAGAAGTGACCCTACTTACCTCCACCAGTTCCTAGATGATAGGGTAGTGTTCTCTTTTCAAACCTTGCAAGACACACATAGGCTTCCATCCATGGATCATTTTAGATACCTCCAACTCGCAGCCTATGTAGCAACTCTGCCAGGCCACCTACTCAAACTCCCTGCACCTCCCTCAGCACATTTTGCCCTGCTCCAACACCACCAGCAGACTGCGGTGGGAATGCATCTGGTGGGACAACTGTATGCAATCCTACAGGATCTCTCCCCCAATTCCACATTTCCATAAATGGACAGAGGAACTGTATATTGAATGTCATACTAGGATACATAGGGTGCAGCAGACCCGTAGACCCATAAAGCCCCTAAACTTACATATTGCTTGAGATACTTGTATTAAATAACAAACATCTATCAAGCCTGTTCTTAAATGTATTTTTGTTAGTACTAATAACCATGTTTAAGGGTAAGTTATTCCAGGGTTTCACCACCCTTTGTGAAAAATAAGAAGCTCGTTCTTCGTTTTACATTTTTGTTTCCCCAATTGAAGTGGATAACCTCTAGTATTGACAAGTAATTGCTTGTATTCTGAACCACAATCAATTAATAAGTTGACATCATCATCAATGATATCCCAGCCAAATAACAGGTCACCCCCAAGGTGCCTTTGTTCTAAAGACATTACATTTAGCTTATGTAATCTACTTTCATAGGAGAGATGTTTATTTGAAAAAAAAAAAAGATTTTGTAATTCTTCTTTGTACCCTTTTGATCCTATTAATGTCTTTATGCAAATAGGTGGACCAAAGTTGGGATGCATAATCCAAATGTGGACGTACATATGTACGAAAGAGAGGAAAGAGGACTTCAGAATTTCTGGATACAACATTTCTTTTAATTGACCACCACATTGTATTTGCTTTATTTATACTATTTGTAATTTGAATGTCAAAATTAAGATTTAAGTCTATCCTAACACCAAGATCTTTTTCATTCTTTTTATCCATAATTGGCTCATTATACAAATACTGATGTTTGGTATTCTTTTTTCCAAAATGCAAAACTGTACATTTTGAGATACTGACTTTTAAATTCCAGCGTAATGACCATTTTTCCAGTATGTTCAACTCCTTTTGAATAACAGCACAATCATGCGAGTGTCTCGCAATGTTCACAATTTTGCAGTCATCAGCATATTTCATGATGCTACTTTCAGTGCTGCAAGACAGATCTGAAATAAAGCACTGAAATATAATTGGTGTAAGTACTGATCCCTAGGGAACACTACTCGAAGCAGGATTCCAAGAGGATCTAAAACCATCAACACATTGTCTTCTACTCTTAAGCCAGTTTTTAATCCAATTCACAAATAATGGGTTGATTTTTAATGCTAATAATTTTTGAAGAAGTGCCCAATGTGATACTGAATCAAAAGCCTTTTTAAAGGCCAACAAAACCACATCACATGATATTCCTTTATCAAGTTTGTCACTTACTTAGTCATAAAAACTGACCAGATTTGTGACAACTGATCTTCTTTTAATAAATCCATGCTGAGTGGTATCCATAGACAGTTTATCCTTAATTATTTGTTCAAGTATCTTACATATAATTGAAGTAAGGCTGACAGGATGGCAATTTTCCACCAGACTCCTATCACCCTTTTTAAATAGGGGAGTAATATATGCTTCTTTCCAATCAGTTGGCACTAAACCAGATTTTAAACTTCTGTCATATATTATCTTTAAAAGTAGACTCAATTGGTCCTTCATTAATAATAACATGTCTCCTGATATGCCATCCAGGCCTGGTGGTGAACCCTTTTTAATAGAATCTAATTTCTTTTTCATACTTTCCAGAGTTATTTCCATGGGTTTTCCTATATTACTAATCTCAATCTCATTATCTGATGTCAAATTATTAAATGATTTACAAAAACAGGTGCAAAGTTCATTAGCCATTTTTATTTTATCACTAATTTCAATTCTATTTATTTTCAAGGGGCCCACTTTACTATCCTGTTTCTTTAGTGAATTTATATAGCTATAATGTATTTTATTTCCTTTTTGTGCCTGATAAGCTATATTTCTTTAAAAGTTCTTTTTTGATTGTTTTATCTCTCTTTTTACAATTTTTTTTGCAACCGTTTAAGGGAGGTTAATAATCTATTACATTTCCTATCTTTATATCTGTTAAATAATTTATTTTCCTTTTTAATCATTTTAGTAGATAACCACTTTGGATGATTCTTTAATTTTGCTTTTCTTATTTTGGGGATAAACTTATTTACAGCTCCTAAAATTATTTCCTTAAAGACAGACCAGATTTCATTAATGTCATCAGATATTAACAATTCACTCCATTTAATATTGGACAGGTGTTCAATTAAAGCATCGTTATCAACCTTATTATATAAATAGACTTCAGTGATATTATCAGGAATTGAATAAGGAAATTGAAGATTGAAAGTAACCGCATTGTGGTCACTATTACCCAATGGAGTAGAAACAAAACAATCTGATATTTTTAAAGGTTCACTACTCAATACCACATCAAGTATGTTTAAACCTCTAGTAGGTAAAATGACAGATTGAAATAGATCTAATTCACTGCAGATTTTTAGAAAGTCTTTTGATGTAGTACGAGTTGCTTTTTTATTTACCCAATCAATATCACTTAGGTTCAGATCACTCATTAATATGATGCCCCCAAATATGCTGCTATTGCCATCTCAGACATAAATTCATTTAAAAACTGTTCAACTGAGTTTGGTGCTCTATAACAAAGCTCTAAAATAAAGTTTTTATGACTTAGCCCTATCTTACCCATAATGACTCCACTATACTTTTTCTGATTTTGATTTTACTAGATATTTCAGTTGCATTTAGGTCTGAATTAACAAATAAAGCAATACCTCCTCCTCTGCGATTTTCTCCACCTAAATGAAATAATGAGGAACCTGGAATAGAGGTGGCCCATGCAGGGTCATTAGGCCACCATGTTTCAGTAATACCGACAACATCTGGTCTTTCGGATACTACCCTAGCAATTAATAAATCAAACTTTGAAACTAAACGTTGTGCATTAAACAATTTAAAGTCGAATTTAACAATGTTCTTATTTATACTACTTTGTTGATTGCTTTTAACATTATAGCCCCCCCCCCATTATTGGTTTAAATGTAGAGATTTTACTGAAAATTGAAAGTATCTGCATAATTCACTTATGCCATTTCTATTCAGGTGTAGCCTATCTTTAGCAAACAAATCTCTGTTATTAACAAAGGCTTCCCAACAGTTAACAAACTGGATGTTTTCCTTCCTACACCAATTAGACAATCTAGCATTGATACGTTCAATGGTGTGACCCTGACTGGTGATATAAATTTGCCATACCCAACTATAAAATGACAATGGCCCTCCTATATAAAGGAATTTGCCTAAAAGTGCAGGACCTGCTATTTTAGAACACCAGCCGTTCCTAGCACCTATTTAGACCCTCAGGCAGGATACTGCTGGAGAAATTGTGCTGAAACCAAGGCAGATCAGGCCCACATATTTTGGAGCTGCTCCTCCCTCAACCAATTGGACTGCAATCTCTCATATACTGGGAGAGGTGTCTGATATCCCAGGTGCCCTCTCCCCGCACTTGCTCCTGCTGTCTATTACCCTGAGGGAGTTTGAATCAAAGGGTGAAAAGTTACTTTTACTGCTCCTGGCGGAAGCCATGAAAATGATTATGAGGCTCTGGATGACACCTCACCTGTTCAACAATGGAGGGATTTTACCGATTTCCTTTATGAACTGGAAAAGTGTACATATTATTTTCTTAATCATTTGCCTATTTTCCGAGAAAATGGACCTTAAATAAACTAGGCACAGGCTCCTTAGCATGAAAAATGGTTTATTGTAGCAACATAATCTTTTTTGCATTTTAATGATAACCTTTATTCCATTAACAGCTTTATGGCACACCTGGACATTATGTTTACAAAGCTGGGGAAGTAACTGCCTCTTTATTACTGCCTGTTATGAACTGTTGTATACTTATTAGCCAAAGTGACTGCTACCTGCTCATTGTTACCGTTCTAGTTTTAACACATATAAAAAAAAAGATGGAATTACAGCATGGATGCCCACTGGCCCAGAGCCAGCACACTGCGTTGCTCTGCCAGCAACCTTGATTCTGGTTCCTACACCACAGCTGGCCGGCGGCCAAAAGGGTAGGGGTAGTGCTGCCCATGGTTGTGCTGCCACCCAGGGAAGAGCTGGTGCAAAGTTCTGCCACCACAGTGACCAGGGTGGGGTGGGGATGGTTCTCCAGCAGGGGATCCTGTGTGTGTGTGTGTGTGTGTGTGTGTGTGTGTGTGTGTGTGTGTATATATACGCGCGTGTTTGTGCCGCACATGCAGTCTGTATTACTGTGTTAAAATGCTACTGTATGAAGTATGTGACATGGTCTTGCACATGTATGTCACGTATATGAAATTCTCAATAATAAAATTAATTACAAAAAAAGGGGGGTAAAAAGGGGTAAACACCCTGGGACTACTGATGATGGCTGACGGTACTCCCAAGCCATCCTTACAAGTACCGCAATCAGGTGGTCAGTGGGGGGTGGTAACAGACAGAGATGGGAGGCTGCCGGGAAAGCCCTGACACAAAGAAACAGGATGGACAGTCTCAGAAAGAAAAAGCAAGATAAAAAAAAAAAGAATTACAGCATAACAATGCAGTTTTTGGTGTACAGTATATTGTTTCTTGTTGTAAAAACTCAATGAAAGCATGAGTAAAACAGTTAAATCAAAATGTAAATATTCTGTTACCATGGCAGAAATCAGCAGTTGGGGTTTTCAAAAGCTATGATGTAAGCACTGTAAAATTACAGTCTTAATAAATACAACTGTGACATCAGAACTGTAAAATAAGGATGCAATTCTCCCTCATGTGTCCCTGATCTTGGTAAATAACCAAGTAAAAAGTTATAATACCTTTTCACTCAGGTCCATGTCCACAGAAGAGTTCATTGCCCATCCACTTACAACCCATGCATGTAAGAGAAAGTTTGCCCATTTGGACTCCAAGACCTGCAACATCCCCCCCGTACTAAGGTAGACTCAAACCATTACTGTCTCTGAGCACCAACTCAAAGTGCTATAGAAAGAGACAAATAGATTCTGCTGTAAACTGAACATGTCACTCCCCCCCCTCCACTGCCTCAACTCAACCCCATACAGCCACCTATGTGTGCATGCACTATATGTACTGTACTTGCCTGTAAATTCTGTATAAGAAGAAGCCAACTTACAGACTTGTAAGCTGCTGAATTCAAACTGCAAACTAAGTTTGTGTCCGTTTACTTAAATATCTCATTATCCTGCTACTGACCATTCCAACTATGTACTCCTGTAAGCTTAAGCTTTGTGTAACAGTAAGTAATGTTAATTTAGGAAAGGGGAGCAGTTATCAAGAGGCAGGTCTTTCAACACACATACAGCAAAAATGGCTCTCCCCCTACACACATGGAGTAGGTTCATCTCTTGAATAATGGACAGCCATGTAGGACTGAAAGGAGGGTGCAAGAACAGAGAGATAGAGAAAGGGTGCCAGGCACTGGGAGGGAAAAAACCTAGCCTGTGGAAGGCAATTTTAATTAACGCTAGAAGTCTTGTGAATAATACAGAAGTCCTCCAGATAGTGGTGGCAAAAGCTCAACCAGATATAATAGCAGTTATGAAATGACATTGGCAATGCAGAACCCCCACTGGGCACTCACGATCCCAGGATATGTCTTAGTTAAAAAAGTGACAGGGTTAAGGAACATGGGGGTGGAACCCTTCATTCAAAACAGCACAAAGGCAATGGAAATCTAGGACCAGGGAGGGTGGAATCAGTGTGTGAGCAGCTAGCAGTTGAAAAGGGGCAGAACCTCAGAGTGCAAACGATCTACTGGCCATCAAATCAGTCTGAGGAGAGGGACAGGGAGCTGGGACAGCAAATCAGTAGGGCTATTGCCTTCCACTGTGAAACAAATTTGGTCTGCTTCACTTTAGCTCCACTGCTAACAAGGCCCTTAGTTGGCTGGCCCATTCGTAGGGTTCTCACCAGTGATACCAGCAACCCAAGCTCAGCAATGGGAACTGGACATCAGGGGCCAGCCAGGGTGTAAGCAAGGCTGAGAATCAAAGAGGACATTCTCCTTCACTGGGGAAGGAGGGCAGCAAGCTCTGCTACAATACTGTCACCTGGGTGACCTCAGGTGGAAGTGCAGTCACAGCAGCTTGCAGAGAGGGGAGGATGCTGGCTGGTGCCATGCGTAGCCATGCATACCATGTGCACATGGTGCCCTTGCTGTCTGTGTCTGAGGGGAAAGGGTGCAACACAAGTAGAAAACCCTGAAGCATGCAGAATGATGCCCAGCGCCCTCGGGCCCTGCCCACTTGACTGACAACTCCACCTCCCACCACAGAGGGCCAGGGTGGGGGTTGCTGAACCAAGACCTCCCAAAGAAACCACCAGAGCGCAGCGGATGCACTGTGGCATTTTGAGGTTGGAGATAAGTGCTATAGAAGAGATGGAATGGGGCTGGGAGAAAGGGCAGCATCAGTGACAAGAGGATAAAAAGAATAATTTTAAAAAAAGGATCCCTTACATTAGATGAACACATGGTGAACCTGAATCATGATTTCTTCTGTCTCACTGAGACCTGGCTCTCTTGTCACAACTGGGGCAATCAAGTCTGGCCCATCAATCTTTTGCTTGACCTTCTTCCCCATCCCTCAAGAATCGGCCACTGTTTGAAGAAATTATTCTACTGATAAAAATTGCTAGTTCTTCCTCTGGCTCCATTGAGCATATGTCTGGAACTTTCTAAACTGTACTATTATATGAGCCCCAAATCCCTTCTTTTTTTCTATGATGATCTTTCTGAACTTCTGGCAGCTCTTGTACTAATATTTTCCTGCCTTTTAATTACTGATTTTAACTGTCAGCTCAATTTAGAGCAGGAATCACATATCAAGAGATTTCTAGAACTTTTAGATTTTGTTTTTAAATTTAAAGCAACGCATCCAAGCCATTGCCCATACAAAGGGCATGTGATCTGACTTAATTACTTCCCATATTTTGTCGACTGTCCCTCTCACCCACTTAGATTTGGCTCTCTTAGATCATTAATTACTTCATTTAATGACCGATTTTCTCAGTTACATCAAAACCTGCCTAAACAAACCCTGGTCAAATGTCCTTTTAGGTCTCTTGACCACTCCAAGTCTGCCTGTAAACTTGCCAACTCTTTTGCTATGCTTCCTGGTTGCACTCATCTTGAAGGTTTGACAAAATGTCATAATATATCACTGTTTTCTATTCTATCAATGATAAGCATGCCCCACTAGAAGTCAAATGCTTCTGCTCACATCCCCTGCATTCCTTGTTCACCCCCAACTACTGACTGAAAAGAGGAAGCAGCTAGCTTAAGTTTACAAAGAAACATGCAAGAACAAACACATTATATTAAACTACTAACTGAAGGCCAAGTGTACCTACTATGTTGTTCTGAGTCAAATAAACCAGTCTTAGACAACTTTTTACGATTATCAACTTACAAATCATCCCTGAGCCCATCTTCTACTTCTCTACTTTCAGTCACAGACCTACATATTTTTCTTGGACTTCAAAGTATGACACTCCGTGTTCCCTCTTGCTTCCTTCACACCTAATCCCATATCTATTGATGGCAGCTGTCCAGTTAATCTGTTATTTTTTCCCCTCTCACCAATACCCATGCATTTTCCCTGCTCCAGAATTCAAGCACTAAAACTTAAGGAACCTGCCCCAAAATGGCTACTGAAGGAAGTTTACTATCTTCTTGATCCTTTTGTTACTAGTCTGATAAATGTCTCACTGTCTACTGGCATTTTCTCTTCATCCTTCTAAGACTGCCATCCTCATTAAAGAAACCTTCCTTGAACACTTGTGAGGCCATCGATTAACGTCCTATTGCCCAGTTGCCCTTTAATTCTAAGGTTTAGAAAAACATTATGGTCAATCAAGTAACTAAGACACGTTAGTGATAATTGCCTTTTTTAATAATGTTCAGCTAGGTTTCCAGCGAGCACACAGCACCAAAGCTGTACTCCTTAGGGTAGCCAATGACCTGCTAATGTTTCTGGACCATGCTCTACTACTGAACACTTCCTTCGCATTTGATACCATCACAACCATGACAAACAGATTTGTCTCCATGCTCCTTTTAGTTTTGATGGCAGTTTTGTCCTGGATTTATTCTTAAAAGGGAAAGAGTCAGCACTAAGAGCCCCACACCTAAGTGTGGGGCTGGTTCCAATTTTTCACTTTGGGTACAAAGTATACATATATATTTTTTTACTTACTTACTGTTTACTGCAGTATAATATATTGTATCAGACTGATTCTGTTGGCTTCCAAGCTGGCATTTGCTGTAACCAAAAGTCACAGAATCCTCTGCAGTTGACATCAAGGCAGGGTTGCAGCAGTGAGTGATTCAACAGCCTGCAGTGTACATTAGAGAATTTATAAGCTCAGAGCAGAAGTATGTCAGTCCCACAGTTCTCCAAGGGCTAAGTACAGTCCTATGTGACTATCCCTAACCCAGAAGGACAGTGGAACCAGCAAACAAAAGATCAGGGGTTATAAAATCTCTAACATGCACTGCAGGCTACTGAATCTCCACTGCCACAGCCCGGCTCTGATGCCAGCTGCTGAGGGGTCCTAGGATTTCTCACTACAGCAAATACTAGCATGGAAGTCAGCAGAACCCGTCTGAGACAATCCACTATACTGCAGTAAATAGTACATAAAAAATGTTTTTCCACACAAAGTACAAACTGGGACCAGCCCCACATTTGCGTGTGGGGTTCTTATGTCCCCCTTTAATTATCAAACTACTTGCAAAGAGTTCCTTTCAGCAATACTGCTTCATCACTAAGCCTGCAGCAACAGGTGTTCCACAAGGTTCCATTTTCAGACCACTTCAATTTGTTCTGTATATGGCCACCAAAGCTGACATCATTTCATGCCACAGACTGCCCTGTCATGGCTATGCAGCTGATATGCAGACTTATGCCCCAGTATCAGTGTACCTACACTCTATCCTTACCCTTATGTCTAGCTGTTTTACTGGCACTCAGGCATAGCTATCCTAAAACTCTCTATATCTGAACATGAACAAAACAGAATGACTGCAATAAGATACCTGAGTCAAGGGGAAATTATCTTCCTTTATCGGAACTGCACGTCCAGTTTAGCTCCAACACAACCAAACCTTCAACTGTTTGGAACCTTGGTGTTGTTCTAAACTCATCTCTACCATCCTATAATTAAATCAGCAATACAGTCCAGAATACAACAAGGATTCGCCAGAAACCTTGACCTATTCTTTCATATTCATTGATTACTGTAACTCTGTGTCGGCTGGCCAGCCCTTTAAAGCCATCTGGAGATTATAACTCATTCAGAATGCTGCTAGATTAACTGGTCTAAATAAAACTACCACATCACCCTATTCTGGTCAACCTCCACTGGTTACCCACCTGTACAGGAACATACTGACTTAAAGTTCTTCTAATGGTTTATAAGTGACAAAATGGCCCATGTCTATCAGACCGAACTACTGTCTGAACTCTCATCTTATCTGTCCAATGTCTTGGCATAACTTCTATTAACTATTTTACAATATCACACACAAGACATTACCTATAGTGACTAAGCCTTCTCAGTTTATGGCCCACATCTTTGGCACAGTCTTCTTCAATATCACTGTTTGTCTGCTAACATTCCAACTTTTGAAGCATTACTGTAATCTTTATTTTGCTACCTACATTTGTGAATGCCATGAGTAAGGGGCTTAATGCTGTATATTATTGGAGGCCAAATGATCCTGCTTTATGGCAGTGCAGTGGTGTGGCAACAGCACACTGTGTTGCCAACAAGGAGACCAGGGTTCACACATTAGCACCACCAGTCTGTAGCCAGGCACATCTCACAGATGAGACACTTGGCTCCCAGGGAGTGAGAAGTTTGGCAAGCAGATATTCAAGCATGCTTCGCTACCAGCCAGATGAGATGTAGCACCAGAAAACTTGCAATGCTGGTGACCCAGTTTTGGGAACAAATGTGGGTTGTTGGTGGTCTGGCCAGGGCAAGTGTGATGAGCGTCCCAGAGGATGCTCTCCACCTCAGGGAGGGAGTCTGGACTCTGCTACAATACTGTCCATCTGGGTGACCACAGCTGGTGGTGCAGTAGGAACCAAGGATCAGGCAGGAGGACACCGACATGCACAATGCACGCAACTGTGTGTGCGCACATCTAAGACTGCTTCTCAGCATCCTAGGGGGGCTGAGGCTGTAAAACGTGGACCCCTCCCCAACTACAGCAAGAGGATGTCTGCTTCTCGCCACAGGCCCCACACTATCAATGATGGCGCTGTCTCGACAAGCACCATTGACAGTCTCTCTGCTGGAGACCAGGGTCCACCCCAGTGGCCCTGCCATGTGGGGGGGGGGAGAGAGACGAGCCAGGGTAGGAGTGGAGAGAGATAAGGTGGGTGATGGGGCTCGGTGAGCAGGTTAGGACTGATGATGGGCCAGCTGGTTGATACGAGGAAAAATGCATACTAAATTAACAAAAAACGAAAAAGCACTGGAATCGGCTAAAAACACGGGTATCAACTACGAAGAAAACCACTCACCCATCCTCCCGGACATTAAAATTTGCACCTTTTTTATCACTGTATTTATTCCCTCCCTCTATCTCACTACTGACAGACCCTCCTTAACTCTGGCTGGCTTTGTTGCTCCAGCTGTAAGTCTAGCACTGCTACTGAAACTGAAGACTCTGATCCAGACAGTCCATGACCTCAGTCACCTTCATAACTTGCATAGTCCAAGAATTCCTAGCCTAACTGAAGACACAAATGCGGTGCAATGCAAGAACAAGTAGTACGGTTCAGGCTGCAGGGAGTGAGGACAACAGATAATGTTATATACAGTACATGGTGTAGGACTTGTTCATCCGTCTAAGTGAGTCTTCCACCCAAGCAATAGGAGGCAGTTAGCAGTCGCTCTCCTCTAAATGAGGGTGATGGCTAACATCATCTGGTTATCCACAATATCAGTAACATCCCGTTCCCAAATAGTATGGGGGGGCAAGGAAGCACACACTTTGGTCAAAAAGTTAAAACATGCAGGTTGCTGCAGGTCACAGGTCTTTGTTGCCCATATGAAGGACCCAGTTATGGGGCTTTTGATGCACATCAAGCCAGGCATCCAGGCCACAACGTGCTAATACTACCAAACCCTTTACCAAGCCACCACCCCACATCTTCCAATGAGATCCCCAAATATTTCAACAAGCTGCAGCTCCCTACTCTGTCAGATGCCCATCTGGAATCACTGCAGGCTTCTATCACATTGCATGAGACAGAATTGGTTACAAAAAATTCAAATACCGGGAAATGCTCAGGTCCCGATGGGTACATGGCAGAATTTGTGATCTTTTGCTTCCACATCTGCTGCAGGCCTACAGATCGATGCAGCAGGTGGGATCAACACCCCCCATGGAAATACACTACCGTTTCCACAATTCCCAAGCCTGGTAAGGACTGTAGTCTCACCCAATCCTACTGTCCAATTTCAAGCCAGAATTTTGATTATAGATCTTTTACAGACATTTGGGCGACTAGGATAGATGCTCTTCTCCCGTTGTTTCTGGACTGGGATCAGGCGGGTTTCGTACAGTGTAGAGAGGCTCATGACAATGTTAAGCAAACTCTTACTTGTTGAGTACACAGTCTCTTGCTCAATCTCCCTCAAGCTAGCTAGCCACGATGCAGAGAAGGCTTTTGGTAAGTGTATTCTGGCCCTTCTTCTGGGCGAACCTGGCTCGCTTTAGGTTCCCAACAGACTTTATCCAGGTCATATATAGAGGCTTTATGAGGCCCCATATGCCTACATTAGGATTAATGGTACACTGTCAGACCCAATTCAGTTGGAGAGGGGTACTAGACAAGGGTAGCCCCACCCCTATCTGCACTATATATGGAGCCCCTTGGCACCTGGAAAAGGGCAGAATGGGGGGCTGAGGATATTCCAACAGGAGGATGAGATTTTATGGTGGCATGTTTTATGGATGACATCCTACTGACCCTTATAACTCCACACACATCTCCTCCAAGAGTATGGCATCTTTTTGCTGAGTATGAGTTTTTGGCAGGTTTCAAGACAAACACAAACAGAGATTATTCCTTACAATTTTACCCCCTCTCCCACCTTGAAAACTAAATTACCAATCTGATGGACCAGAGGGGCACTTGGGTATTCAGGAATCCAGATCATAACAAATCTGGAACTGTTAAATTATGAGCCCTTAATGAAAACAATTAAAGAAGACTTACACAGATGGTCCTCCTGCACCCTGAGGTTCTGGAATAGGATTGATAGTCAGACAAAATATTCTACCACGATTACTGTATGTATTCCAGACTCTTCATTTGGTTCCAGACAAACTGTTTTTCCAGGAGTAGGATAAGCTTATCTCACACTTTATTGGGGGGAGGATCAGGTGCTACTTTAACCAAAGGACAAAGGAGGAGTGGTCATCCCAAATCATCTCTGTTATGCTAAGGCCACCCAACTTTGGCTGATCTGTTTATGGACATCTCAAGCATGTGATGCTCATTAGAAATTATAGAATTTTCCCTAAATGATCTGTTTTCCATTAATTGTTATCTGCACAGCTTGGGTGGTCTGAAATATACTGATTTTACCAATTATACAGCTGGTTACTTTGGCCATCATTTTATAGGCAGTTCAGACAATAAGGCAATTAATTTGTGGCTAACAGCGCTGCCATGTGACCAGAACTGCCCCTTGAATACGTTTTTTCATTTATTCATTACAAATCGGGTTTACAACCTTTGAGTCAGAGACTCATTTACAAAGGCACCTAGTCGCAGGGTGGGCAGTCATCAAGACAGTTATTACAGTGCAGATTAAAACAGAGGATAACATTACAGGTGCAGCGAAAGGAACATTTAACATAGATACACTTAGGTTACATAATACAGTAGTTTGTATGTTACTTAGGTTACATAATGTTACAAAATTGTGAGTTACAATAGTGGATATAGTAGGTTCTCAGAGAAGACAGCAGGTTACATCCCTGTTTGGACCTAGTAGGGAAGAAGTGGGTCTGGGGGAGGGAGAGGCTGTCCAGTGGACGTTGTCGAGCCAGGGGGCAAGGCGGGCAGGTACCACAGGTAATAATAGGGGGTTAGTTGCACCTACAACAGCAGGTACTAAAGATATGGTTCCAAAGGGCTGTTTTGAAGGAGCCAATTTTTGGCAAGTTGGAGATGCAGCTAGGGAGGGAGTTGAACCAGGTGGGGGCTCAGTAGAGGAAGGATCTCTTGGCAAGAGATGTCTTGTTTCTGGGCACCTGGGAGGTGGTCTTAACAGAGCTACGGGTGGTGACGGACGACGATGACTGCTGTAGGGAAGTGGAAACCCCTGGGGGGGCAGAGTCCTAGCAGTGATTTCTTAGCAAGAATTCAGGTCTGGTAGAGCAGTCGCTCCTCAAAGTTGAGCAGATTGGTGGTAGTATAGAGAAGGCAGGTGTGAGTGCAGCTGGTGGCACCGTTCAGGAGCCTACAGGCCTTATTGATGGAGAGTTGGATTTTGGAGAGGGCAGTGTTGTCAGCTGCAGCGTAGATGGGCAAGCCATAGTCCACGAGGGACAAGACTGAGGAGGTGACTGCCAGCCTGAGGGCAACCTGAGGCAGGCAGTCCCTGTGCTGGTATAGCAGGCCAATCAGAGTTTATGGTGGCTGACAGGGCATTAATGTGGGGTGTGGAAGGAGAGGGCAGTATCGAACGTGATGCCTAGGTACTTGTATGTGGTCACTTGTTCTAGCGGGTGCAGAGTGTTGGGGATAATCAAGAGGGGGGCATAATTATCTTGCGTATCGATACACAAGATAATTATCGATACATATACTGATATGCTCCTATACTACCAATATAAAGCATTATAAAGCAGTACCCATATGTTTCAATGTAAGCATCGGAGCGGACTCACTCAGATGACATCATCACGTCCTTACGTCGTGGCTATTTTGTGAGCCGAGCAGCGCTCATCCTCAACTAATCGGTTGCTTTGTTTACATTTAGGAGATTTTTTTTAAATATAGCGTCTGCATGAAAACAATGAAAATTACAGCTCACAGTGCCATAAGATAAATAAAAAAGCCTGGTTCTACCAGTATGTAGCAACGTTTTACATTTGGTGTACCCTCAATTTGGGCTTAATTGTCCTTTAAGGAAAATAATCAAAACTTGAAGAAAATCAGAATAAAATATGTACAAGTAATGAAGGAAACAAATTGCCAGGGCAGAACTAATAGGGTAGGAGGGTGAGGAGGAAGTGTGTCACGGACAGCTGCAGGAGGCAGAAGAAAAATTATGAAAGAGAGACTCCAAGGAGAAAGCCGATGCGGAAGGGTGAATTGACACGGAAATGGAGTACTAAAGTTTAGGAAAGCGGTATGTGAAAGAAGATTGACAGACAGCAGATTTTCTAGAAGGAATAGTGGGAGAATAATAAGTATTATTGCCTGGCATGTAGGAGGAAGCTGAGAAAGTGGATAAGATGGCTGAAAGGTAGGAGGGAAGGGAAGCAAACCAGAATATAGATATAAAGGAGGCACAATGGTTCAGGCACCTGGCATCAAGAGAGGGGAGTGAAAGGGCAGAGCAACATCATCAGTGGTGGGTATGGGGGGAATCTAAAGCAAAATGACAAAAAGATTGGAATAGGGGGTCAAGTCTGCCAAGGGAGGATTTGGGAGCACCACTACAGACTATATCACCATAATTAAAAAAACAGGGAGAATCATCTTTAAAAACAATTTCACGTCAGACGGGAAGTGGGATACTCACTTTGTTCCTGAACAATGCGCCAAGTTTGGGGTGCAGCTTTTGGTGGAGTATGGCATCAATATGAATGGAGAAATCAAGATGATGGTCAAACCAGGTCCTAAGGTACTTAAAAGAGGATACATCCTCAATAATAGCAGCATCAAGGGCATGAAACAAAGGGAGAGGAGTGAGTCTGGGAAGCCTCTGATGGGTACCAAAAGTAATGGAGGCAGTTTATTTGTTTATTTTTTTTGGCACTGGGTGATAGCTGGTTAGACTGGAGCCAGTGCTGGATATTGTCAAACTTCAGCTGAAGATGTAAGGTTAGATCATGGGAAGAGGATTCAGAAGCAAAAATGACCCAGAAGCAAAAAGAACTGCATCATCAGCGTACATATGACTGGACGCAGAGGAACAGACAGAGGGGAGGTCATGGACCCTTGAGGGACACCTGAGCAGATAGGAAGAGGAGAAGAGATAAAATGAACTTCCTATTCAGACAGCTTGAGACCTGCCTCCAACCAGCTGACTGCAGAGTCAGAAAGACCTGCTGCTTTAAGCTTGTCCAGAAGGAGAAGATGTGCCACTATGTCGAAAGCTTTAGCAAGATCAATAAAGATGGCTGACATGATCAGACCCTGATCCATACCTGTGAGGATGGAGTCAGTGAGCTGTAGGAGGGAAGTGGAAGTGGAGTGGGATTTCCTAAAACTGGACTGGAAGGGGGTGAAGAAGGAGGAGTCAAAGAAGGTAGACAGTTGAGACAAGTACAAGGCATTCCTGTAACTTAACTTGAGTAGGAAAGAGAAAGACAGGACAGTAATTACCAGGAGTAGAGTGATCACCACCTTTAGGGATAGAAGTGACAGTAGCCTGCTTCCAAACATCAGTAAACAATAGCAAAAGAAAAAGAAAGGTTGAGAAGCAAGGGTAACAGGCAGAGCAATGGCAGAAGCTGAGAGAAGTAGAAGTTTGGGATGAAGGCCATCAGGGCTACCACATTTGTGAGAATTAATGACAAGGAAGGACATAAGGAAAGCAGAGGAGGTGGTGGTAGGAGAGAGAGAAGGAAAAAGATTTAAAAGAGGAAAAGATAGAGCGAAGAAAGAGGAAGGGACGAGAGAAAGGGTACAGGTAGTAAAGGAGGAGTTAAAAAAAAAAAAAACAGGCAACAATAGAAGGATCAGACATGAGGGAGTCATCAGTCCCGAGACCAAGAGAGGAAGACTGGCTCAGAGGGGAGAACAAGGAATGGATAACCTTCCAGAACTTAGAGGGATGATTAATATTGTTCAGAGTGGGGATGCAAAATATTCAGACTTAGCAAAACTTATTGCTTTGGTGCAGGTGTTACACAGGTGTCAATAGTTTGCCAAAGCAGCCAGGGAATCAGTGGTCTTAAAAGAACACCCGGCAAGATCTCTAGTACTGAGGCAAGCCATAAACTCAGCTGTAATCCAGGGAACATGACAGCCCTGTACTCTGTTTTTAATCAGAGGAGCATGACGATCCCAAACAGCCATAAATTTTGATTGAAAATATTGCAGGGTAGAATTTATATTGTTGACTGATGAGATCAGGTAACAATCACTTGCCCCTAGGTTAGCAACGAGAGAGGACAAGTCCAGTGACCTAAAGGACCTGAGGTGCATAAATATGTGTGTGTGTGTGTGTGGAGGGGGGGAGGGGGGCTTAGGACAATGCTTCTTGTGTATATAGTAAACTACATGATGATCACGGAGGGCATCAGAAAGGATTGCAAGGAAGGCTCCTTGGTAGAATATTAATGGGTACACAAGGTGGAGAGGTGTGGTGCTATTTTAAGTAAATGGAATCAGGAGCTGGGAAAGGATCATACCATAGAAAAATTGATAAAGTTTACATTGCCAGCACTTAAGGTTACAGCCGCTCCCTACCTATGAGGGTCTGCCTGGGAGTGCTGAATTATATATTTTCACACACTGACCATGCAGGCAAAGTACCTGGGAAGGGAAAAGGGTTCCTGCTGGAGGAGCTGCAGCACCACAGAAGCTGGCTAGGAGCATATCTTTTGCTCAGGTCTTAGAACCTACTGGCAAGAGGTACGGGGGAGGAGGGTAGGTGGAATCTATTCTAGGGGCTAAAAATACCGCTACAAAATCGGTAGTGCTGCTTAGCATATTTCCAGTACTCACAGAACTTCACCCTAGAACTGTAAATATTTTACTGTTATTGATAACTATTACTAAATAAAGTTATCACTCTTTTGTGGCTAGCAGGAAGGCATACAAGCCAACCAACACACAGACCAATATCCTATAGGCCATGAAGAAAGAAGTCACAATATGGTGACCCCAGCAGAGTATAGGAGGCATGGGAGCAAGACATCCAGAAGCGCCAGCAGATAATGCAAAAAAAAGTGTTGACAGCAGACACACCATGGCCAGTGTATAGACGCAGAGATCAGAAAGGGACGTCAACAGGGCCAGGCCCTGCAAACAAACCACAATATTGACGAGAAACCCAATGACAAAGAACATCACCGAGACGAAGCTGGGAGGCAATCAACCACGTAACATATGTCGAGGCACAGCTATGAGACTGGGCACATGAAAGTTACAGGCCCCAGAATCACAGAGGCCACAGATCGAGTGCAATGACTGAAAGGCCTCATGGAACGGCCACAAATTACAGCTGGAAAGGCTGACAATGGTGGCCAGGGAAACAGCCATGTAAAAAGCCAAGCAGACATCATCAAGGCAAAGCCAAGCAACAACCAGCAAGAAGAGGGATGCTGACAAACAGTGAACCCATCTCAAACAGCACAAAAGTGTTGACGAGGCAAAGCCAGGCAACACAGCCCCAGGGAGCCACGAGCCCTACAGGGGCAGGTAGTGAAGCCTGGAATGAACATAGGTGTCCCACAGGAACTGCTAGACTTTCAGCAGAAAGCCAAGGCTGACAACTGCAACATGCAACAGCCCTGCCCAAAGCAGAATGGGTACATAGAAGAGTCAAAAGCCCAATGATGGCCAGTCGAAAACAAAGACCCATAAATGGCAACACCAACTCAGTCAGCAAACACGTTGATGGAACTAGTCCAGATGAATCCAGAGGGAATCACTGGCCCAGCAGACATGGGGTCCGGGGTCAGGGTCAGGAACTGATCGAGGCATCCCAGATGATGTACGGACCCAGCCAGAAAGCAAGGTCTAAGGCAAAGCCAATGACAGAAAAATGTGAAAACAGTCATGCACAACGTACAGAACTGCACATGTTGTGGGCATGATGACAAAGCAAAGCCAGGTGAGACCAGCAGAAAGGGAGAGCACTGGAAAACTGCATACCCCAACCCAACAATGAGACCATCAATAGGCCAAAGACGAGCACTAATGGAAGTCACAGGCCCCACAGAACTAGGGGCTGGGCAGGAAGCCAGGAATTGACCAAGGCACCCCAGGAGACAGTGGGGCTGAACATAAAGTCGAAGGCAGAGTCAATCAGAGATACATGAACACAGTCATGTACAAGGCAGGGCACTGGACAAGCAGTGGGAACATCAATGAGGCAGAGGCAGGTGACAACCAGCACAAAAGGGAACACTGAAAAAATGGCAACCTCAGCACAAACAGCAAAGATGTCACCACTGCAAAGAGGTGATGGAGCTGAAGGGAGCCACGAGTCCTGTGGTAATGGGTTGGGGGCTAGATTATTAAGCCAGAAACCAACCTTGGTGTCTGAAGACTGTCAAAACAGCAGTAAAGGTCACACTAAAGACCAGCACTCACCATCTTCACAAAGCAATGCAGCCACCAGTAGAGATCCATGCCAGAAAGGGTGGGAAAACAAGCCAGCAGCAGGAACCATGACAACAGCAAGAGACTGGCAGGTAGCCATGTAAAGGGAGACCATAAACAGCTGACATCCAGCAATGACAAAGCAGCAGGCAGCGTAGACAGCACAGGAAACGTGGCCATGCAGGAAGCAGAAGAACAGGCCCACATTGCCAAAAACATGAGACAAGGGCCAGCAAAGCATACAGAAACGATATCCAAGGAGCAAGTTCTTTAGTACGATGTGGAGCAGATGGTGGAATAGGAACAAACTAAGGAGGTTTGGTGCCATCCACATTATATAGGTGTAGACAATGCGTTTCGTCATGGGTGGCCAGCTAGGCAAAAGATTTCAGATAGGTCAAAGGCTGGTGGCATCTATGTTCCATAGGTGTGGCTGACCGAGTAAGCGATCCCTGAGGAAGATCTATCAGTTTTCTGAGATGGTGTGACAATGACTAGAAACATACTCCTTGGATCAGCGGACTAGAGCCGCATAGATGGATGGGAGCTCTGAGACAAAATCAACGCATAGAAAAAGCAGTCTCGGCACACCACAGGGACACAGAAATAAATTATCCACATGCAGAGATAGTAAATTAACTCATTTTACTTGCTAAGTTTAAATCACAGCGGTTACACTCTAGTACATAATACAAAAGAGAGAGACAGAAAAACTTCTCACACACGTTTCACCCGAACACAGGCTTTGTCAAAGGTAATTACCAACAGATGCACAGTGGCTTAAATAACACCCATTCCCAATCATATGACCCTACTTAAAGTGCAAGTGCTTCACTTAATAACCACAAATATTGTCATTTTATACACATACGCATCTAATGGTTTAATTTAAAAAAGAGAGAAAAAAAGACCACATGTTTATCTATAGTCAGGTTTCATCATATTATCCATTGCACATAAAGATTATATAATTAAATATATTTATTCTACCCAATACTTATTTATCAATCAATCAATCAATCAAATCTTTATTTATTCAGGCGATCATCATTGAGCAAGGCTCATTTACAAGATGGACCTGATAAGGTCAAGGTTCGAGTTGATGCACAGCAATTACATCACATACTTATGAGACAGTTATACATACAGAAAAAAGAAAATGTTATTTATAACACAATAATATACAGAGAATTCACATGTTAAAGCTTGGCAAGAGAAAGTTAAACTACCATCTACAATATGTACAGTACATATGTATCACAATGAGGGCTATGACAGTCACTCACATAATGAGTACAAGGATGGTGAAGGGAATATTGGGTGCCATATACTGGCGGTGTCTGGCTGGAAGGAATATGCCATATGTGATTGGAATATGGTTTTGTGGGATGACTATTCTATCTCTAGCAGTAACAACTGCATTTCTCTGTGAAGAAGGCTGTACAGTGCTGCTTGAAGGATGTAAACTTATACACCATCGAACCCAAACTTGTGGTCAATAAAAAAACAGAAGTTTGTTAAATTATCCAAAGGCAGACCCCTACACATCTACTTTTCTATTATTTACAGATTATTCTCAACTAATTACTCTCAGCAACTGAAAAATAAAAGTATACCAAATGATGCATCAGTATTAGCCCATATAATACTGAGCTTGATGGGGTGGGGTGGGGAAGGTGAGGGGAAGGAAAAGAAGGGGAGAAACAAGAAAAGGAGAGGAAAGGGGAAAGGGAGGGAAATGAAAGGGGACAGGGGGAAAAGAAGGGGAAAGGAAAGATGGGAAGAAAGGGGGAAAGGGAAAGAAGGAACGAACAGGAACTTATATAAGACAACAAGAAAAAGGAGGGGGAAGGGGGTGGTTGTTTTAAGATTTTATCAGACAGAAAGCAAGTAAAAAGATGCCACAAACAGGAGGTAAACACATTGAGTAGCACCATCAAGGGTAAACTATGCTATATCATATCTTACATAGCTAGTATAATCACTATTTCCTACTCTTTTTTTACCATTATTTTAGCCACTTCTAGGCAGTACCACTCATGGAGAATATTCAGAGAAAAATGGAAATCTAATATCTACAAAAATCTCATTCCTAAAGTAAAAAGGCTCTTAAGAGCTACTATTTCAAACCCCTTTTCTCTAGAAAGGGCTTAAGCTCAATACTGTCATTTAAACCTTTGCCTTCATATGCTCCCATCACATACTGTATATCCAATAATTCTCTCTTTGACTCATGAGATTTTCAATATTACCTCCCCTAGGGCCCAATGTAACCTTTTCAATTCCTACAAATTTCACTTCATGGCCCTCCAAATTGTTCTAATCTCTTACATGCTGGGCCCAAGCATACTACATATTACCATTTATTTTTTTATTTATTTCACATTCGGATTAATACCTTCGAGCCAGGGGCTCGTTTTCAAAGGCTCCAAGTCAACAAGGAATACAAGGCATTTACAGGTGATGAAACACTGCAGAACAGAAAGACATCAACTAACAAGTGGTATTAGTGTGTAGTCACAACATTAAAAGCAGGGTACAAGAAGTAAGGAGAAACAGGACCACACTTGCAGAGAAACACATTAATGTAGCACTGATTAAGTGCTGTACAGTATTTAATAAACATGTTACAGTTGAGACGGGGTGCTCCTAGTCTGCAGAAATGCAGTTTTAGCAGTCAAGGTGAGGCTTTGTCAAAGGGAGGTAGTAGGTGGTGGGAGGTGGGGGAGGGGCAGTTGTGGAACAGGAGGGTGGGAGTGAGAGAGGGTAGTATTTGACTATTTAACTAATTTATGCTTATTTAAATGCTCACCAACTCGTTCTTTCCCACATAATATCTACTGCATGTACAGAAGGAATAATAAACCATGTTTGTTGTATCACAATTAATAAACCCCTTTGTATCATACATCCTATTATCATAGGGGTTTCGAAACATACTACACTCATGTATACTTGGACAAAGCCTACACCTCCCACATTTTCTACACCCCCTTGGTAAGGGGGGGCAGCCAATTTCTAGGCTTCTCCACCTCCTTTACCGATGACACCAAAACATCCCCTAAGTTTCTGGCCCTCCTATATGCCATCCTTGGCTTGACTGTTACGGTTTCTTTTAATCTATTGTCCACCCCTAAGACATGCCATTGTTGGTAAATAATATCCTTAATCTGGTTTGACCTAACATTATATGCGGTGACAAAATGAATCCCATCACTACCTTCATTTATTTAAATTTTTATATTCTCTAACATCACACTTTCTCTATTTCTCAGATCACATTCCTCCCTAGCCTCATTAATAGTATGTTGTGAATATCCCCTAATTTTAATCTGTCACCTTGTATGTCCAATTCTCTGTTCTGATCCTCCACTTCACTACAATTTCTTTTCACTCTCAACATCTGACTTTTTGGGATATTTTCCTTGGTATGTCCTGGGTGGCAACTACTTGCCAACAACAAAGTGTTTTTATCAGTCTGTTTTCTAAACAAGAGGTAATCACCCTATCCCCTCCTGTAGCTTTTATATTAATATCCAAAAAGGATACTTCTTTCCTACTTACAGTATAGGTGAATCTCAGGTTCCCATTGGTGTCAGAGAGATATCCTATAAACCTAGCTAATTCACTATTTGTACCTCTCCATATCATGAGTATATTGTCAATAAACCTTACCCACAAAGCAATCTTGTCCCTAAATTCATTAGACCCTGCATCCCATACAGTGCCCTGCTCCCAAAAACCCAAATATAAATTTGCGTAACTGGGGGCAAAACCCGCCCCCATTGCTGTTCCCTTAATTTAATAGTAGCACTTATCACCAAAAAAGAAAAAAATTATCCTCCAATACCATTCTAGTCAAGTCCACAAGGAAGTCAGTATCAGGCTTTGCCTCTGGTCCTCTTGTATTCAGATAATAGCGCATTGCCCTTAATCCCCCATCATGGGGTATATTCGTGTAGAGGGATTCTATGTCTAGTGTTACTAGCATATTCCCTGGCTCCCATTTATATTCCCCCAGTACTCAACACATTTCCAGTATCGTCAATGAACGAGATCACAGTTTTTACTATTCTCCCAATATTGTCATCTATCAGTCTGGCCAGAGGCTCAGTCACTGACCCCACACTAGATATAATGGGATGCCCAGGTGGATTTAGCAAGGATTTATGAACCTTTGGCAAGATATCAAATTGTAAAAATAAAGGGGTTAGACACAGTCATGTAATTCTTTTCCCTCTCATTTATCATACCTTCCTTTTCTGCCCATGCAAGAAAATTGTCAACCTCCTGTTTAAAATTAACAACAACCTCCCTTTTAACTTGTCTGTAATACTCTATATTGGATAGCTGCCTTGCTGCCTCTTTCTCGTAATCATTCACATTTTGCACCACCACACTCCCCTCTTTGTCTGCCGGTTTTATTATAATATTTGTATTATTCTTTAGAGCAAACAAAGCTTTTTCTTTAGATGTTAAATTGTTAAATCTAGGCACATAATCTTCCTTTCTCAAAGCTTCTATATCTCGCTCACATAACCTTTGAAACATCATTGCTGCATAGGGTTGGGGTGGACAAAATACTCAATTTTCTCCTTTTTAACACACAGACTCATCTTCCTCCAACACCCCATCCCCCCATATTATCTCCCTCTCCTTCCCCCTTAGAGAACTCTGACAGGGCCAAAAGCACTTCCTGGGTAGGTATAACACTCATTTCATCCAAGCCCCCATCATCAATATTTATTTCTACATTTTCCATACTTTCTGTATTCATTGATTTCCAAAAATAGTATCTTAAGCTCAAAACCCTACAAAGCCTATATAGATCTATGGTAACATCAAAAAAGTTTTAATCCACATTTGGAATGAAAGATAGTCCATTATTCAAAATACTTATTTCACATTCATTTAATTCATATGAGGACAGATTGATTACATTTATCTCATCATGTCCCTCAGTTACTTCACCATTTGATGTTCCTGATACCTCTTCTTTGTATGTATCTGTCCTACATACACCATTTGTCCTTCCACATCTCCTCCTCCTCCTTGTGCATTTATTTCCACGTGGTACCTGCCCTTTATTTTCCCTTTCCTTTGGTTCCTTCATTCCAAAAAAGGCCCCTCTGAGTTCTCTGAATCACTATTTATACTGGTCCCTGACCCACTTGTACCAACTGACCCCGAGGTTGTTCATGTTGCATTTTTCAAAATAGAAACCGTCTGGAACCTCACTTTATTAGGCCTGTGTTTAATATGGTCCTGTTTGTTGTTATACTGTTCATTTCCCTTTGGCCAGTTGAAAATATGACCATTTCTATAATTGTTTAGGTCTCTATTAAATTTCCTCTTCTTGGTAGCTATTATTTTGTTTTCTTGAAACTTAATTTCCTTTTCCAGTTCCCCTTTAAATCTTAGAAAATTGTCATTATGTTTAAAGGTTTTCAAAGTACTCTCTTTATCTTTTAATTCTCTTTCAATTTCCTTCTCGAATGCCTTGGACTTCCTGATAATCAAGTCCATCCATTTTTGTGTTGCTTCCACAGAAATCTCCTGCCATTCTCTGATAAACTCTGCATCTTCCTCCCCCAGGGTCAGATCTTTAATAATTCTAAATCCTCTGGGTGCACATTCCACATCTACATAAGCTTGCATCGTTTTAAGCTACCAAAAATTTCTTCTAGCTTTCAGGAAAATCCTTTCAAATGCAAAAATAGCTGACTGGATGTCCCCCTTATTACTGCTCCCATTGTCCATACTCATACCTTATTTTGCTGTTGTTTTTGTTGCATCAGTAGAAACTGCTATACTAAATGGGTCTTCTGCCTCCAGGTTTTGAAACAAACTCCTAGCAATCCCCTCTGTGTCTTCACTAACCGGTTTCTCTCCACTCGTGCTTCTTTAGGCTGCTCCATATTACAAGGTGCCCTCACTCTGATATTCGCACTATACAAAGCGGACAAAAATAAAACTGAAAAATATAAGCACCCTCTTCACGTTAAAAACGCTCTCTGCCACTGTTCAATAACTCAGTGTCCACTACCCTCATGCGTTGCTCAACCTACAACATGGATCAGCTGAGTAGAGCCGCACAGATGGATGGGTGCTCTGAGACAAAATCAACACACAGAAAAGGCAGTCTCGGCACATCAGAGGGACACAGAAATAAATTCTCCACATGCAAAGATAGTAAATTAACTCATTTTACTCGCTAAGTTCAAATCACAGCGGTTACACTTGAGTACATAATATAAAAAAGAGACACAGAAAAACTCCTCACGCACATTTCACCCGAACACGGGCATTGTCAAAGGTAATTACCAACAGATGCACAGTGGCTTAAATAATACCCATTCCCAATCATATGACCCTACTTAAAGTGCAAGTGCTTCACTTAATAACCACAAATATTGTCATTTTATACACATGCACATGCAGTGGTTTAATTTAAAAAAGACCACATGTTTTTGTCTATAGTCAGGTTTCATCATATTACCCAATATACATTATTGTATACAGTATACAAGCTCAATATTGTATGGGATAAAACTGATGCATAATTTGGTATACTTTTATTTTTCAATTGCTGAGAGTAATTAGTTGAGAATAATCTGTAAATAATTGAAATGTAGATGTACAGAGATCTGCCCTTGGATAATTTCATAAACTTCTGGTTTTTATTGACCACAAGTTTGGGTTCGATGGTGTATAAGTATTGGGTAGAATAAATATATTTAATTATATAATCTTTATGTATATTGGATAATATGATGAAACCTGACTACAGACAAAAACATGTGGTCTTTTTTTCTCTCTTTTTTAAATTAAACCATCAGATGCGTATGTGTATAAAATGACAATATTTGTGGTAATTAAATGAAGCACTTGCACTATAAGTAGGGTCATATGATTGGGAATGGGTGTTATTTAAGCCACTGTGCATCTGTTGGCAATTACCTTTGACAAAGCCTGTGTTCAGGTGAAATATGCGTGAGGAGTTTTTCGGTGTCTCTTTTTTGTATTATGTACTCGACTGTAACCGCTGTGATTCGAACTTAACAAGTTAATTTACTATCTCTGCATGTGGAGAATTTATTTCTATGTCCCTGTGGTGTGCTGAGACTGCTTTTTCTATGACTAGAGACATACTCTCAGTTTTTTGTCATTCCAAAAAGACAAGTTAAATATTCAGTGACAATCTCAGGGGTATGTTGGAGGAATTGTGGGACTCCCGATGCACCCACTCACACATCATGTACTCCTGTCCAGTAGTGATATCATATTGAAAAGTATGTTTAGCAGAGATACAAAATATTTTCATTTAGTTATTATTTGTTCTACTGGAGAGTAAGGTGAGTTATATAAAGCCTGTTTTCACAAGTAACCAGTTGAAGAGAGTTACAAAATACAGTACAATACAGTAAGGTGCATCAAATTATAAGGCAGCTCACACAAGTTTACAGGTGCAATGCCAGTAACACAAATTACAGGAAAAATACAGAACAGGGAAGATAAGGACTTCTGGTTCCACCTCGGAGATCTATAGCCGCATAGACAACGCGCTCCGCTCAACCCTTCAAATTTTTCTTTCCCTTCATCAAGTGATTTTTGCAAAACAAGGCGTCTTCAATAATGAATAGGAGGGGAAACAAGGGAAATTAGCCCCTAATGGCTCAAAAGATGGAAAATGGTCTCATAGACAAAGAACGATCTGATTCTGTTATCACAGACATGGAGGGTATGGTTTCCCACTCGGCCTCAGCCTATCTTAAATCTACTCCAGCTTCGCAGTAAAAACCCCAAGGAAGAGAGTCAAACTGGACACAATATATAATGAATTATGTGCATTTCGAGCTGATATCAAGCAACTTTACAATGAAATGCATCAAGATGCCACGCAATTAGAGCAAAGAGCAGACGAGAGAGAGAGACAGGTCACAGCAAATGAGAACCCGATGGATGATCTGGAAGGCCTAGTCCAAAAATTGCAAGATCACCAGGAAATGTTAGAGGCATAACAAGAGGATGCTGAGAACAGGGCAAGATGAAAGAACATTAGGCTCTACTGTATTGCAGAAGGCTCCGAGGGAACAAATATAAAAACATTTATTGCGAATTTGTTAAAAACCTCCTTGGATTTGCCGTCAGATATGCAGCTGGATTTTGAGCGCATACATCGAGCCTTGGCACCTAAGCCCACTTCCCCTACAGCCAGCCCTCATTCTATCATAGCTCACTTTGGTAGCTATGCCATTAAAGAACAGTTCCTACTATTAGCATGGCATAAAAAACAAATCTTTCATGGCCAGAAACGTTTCTACATAGATCATGACTACGCACCGAAGATGATGCAACTTCGTAGAGCATATCTTCCACTGCTACCCACATTAAAAACTGAGGGGATAAAATTCTCTACTCCATATCCTGCAAGAGTAATAGTTCATTTACAGAATGGGAAACCATCCTGTCTCTGGTTCCTATGGGCTTCCCATCTATGCTGCGGCTGACTCCATCGCCCTCAAAGTCCAGACCTCAATAAACAAGGCGTGCAGGCTCTTAACTGGTGCCCATGGCAGAATGCACACATGCCAGCTCTATTCCTCCTCTAACCTAGTCACCCTCGATGAGCGCCTGCGCTATCACACCTGTATACTGGCCAAAAAAACACTACTTGGGCTCCCCCCCGGGGTTGCTACGTCCTTAAAACTAGCCCCCCAAGATTGTCGCCACCCAAAATGCAGCCAAGGCCACCTTCCAGGTACACAGAACTAGGACCTCTCTTGCCCAACGGTCCTTCCACCACAGGGCCCCCTCCTGGTACAACACCCTCCCTCCTCATATCACAAGCATCCCCAAAATTGGCCTGTTTAAAATCGCCCTACGCAGCCACCTCGCCAGCACTCGGAACTGTAAGTGCTCTTGAATGCCCCAAAGCTTGAACTCATCTTTCTCATCTGGTACTCTTCAACAGACAAAGTCCTCTGGACTGCCTCCCCCCCCATACCCACTAGAGCAGGCCTCATTATTTAATACAATTGTTAGTTCGAACTATGTAGACAACTGAAAGCCTCAGTACTCCTATGTAACATTGGAAGTGCTTTGTATGTTCACTTAATTGTATCACACCTGTATCGTCCACCAATGCTGTACTCACTGTATATTTGTTGTTTACCCTCCCTTGTGACGAGGTGCCTTTGTAAATGAGTCCATGACTCAAAGGTTGTAAATACAATGTATGAAATGAATAAATAAATAAAGAGTTTGATATGGCAGAAGAGGCGCGCGAGGCTCTCGTCAAACAAGGCTTGGTCTTTCCAGAATGTGCGGAGACGTCGTGGCTCAGAAATCTCAACCTCAGCGATGGCAGACTCAGGGAGGAAGACGGCACATTCTAAACCAGCTGGGTTTCTTGTGGCTGCTTGTTGTGGTGAAACCATGTGGTCTTTCCCCTCTAACCTAACTGAAAAAAATCACACAGAGATAACATGAAGACTCTCCCATTAATGACTTGCTAAGGTAGCTATTTGTTTATGCTTACAGCATAAAATAAGATTGGGGAACCAAGTGATTTCATGGCTATTTTAAATTATAAACAATGCTGAGCGAGGACACTATTGCATATGGGACACTATTTAATTTGCTGCTTTGTCTACACCTGCTGAGACTACGGGACAGTACAGCATTTTTTTTTGTTCTGTCTGTTTATTGGGCCAGGGGATTCTACCTAAGCTGGCTACTTTGAAAATATTTTAGGTCGGGGGGAGAGCGAGTAACTAAGGCTGGGTTTCCAGGTGCTTTTCCAGAGATATTTCTCTAGACTTCCCATACAATACCATCCCCTTTTCTGTTTTCTATTTCTCCAATATTTAATTTTTTGTTTGGCCTTAAACAGTCCACAGGGGGCCCAGAGCCAGGTGAGCTCTGGATTTACCTCCTCTTCTGGCTTGAAATATAATTACAACTGAATGTTCCCAGAAGTGATAGGGAAATTAGATGTAATTTCCCCCACCTTGGGAAGTCTGTTTTATTATTTGGCAGAAACTAAATGCAACCAATGGGTTGATTATAATGCAATTTATTATTAAAGGTTATAAGTTAGCCCAGTTGGCAACTAGTTATTTAGTGGATAAACTACAACCAATACTATCAGCAAAAGAAGAACTACAGAAGGTTATGGATGAGATGGATATAACGAAAGGTCTGAGAGATAAGAAAACAGAGTGCGATTTATTTGTAGGCGGGAATGCGCTTTGGGGGGGAGGGGGATACATGGCTTATGTTACAAACAGAAAAGATGATTCAGGAAAAATGGGCAGAGATAGAGAGATTACATAACTTGCCTGGGGAAAACTACTTGTCATGGGAAAACCAACTTTAATATTATCCTTTAATGTAAACGGTGTACATGACCCAATTAAAAGAAGACTAGTTAACTTGTTTAAACAGGATAAGCCAGATGTAATTCTATTACAGGAAACACACTTACCCCAAACTGAACATCTTAAATTTAAATCACGAGGTTTTCAGGTGGTGGCGGCCTCTTCACATAAGTCTGGCATACGAAAGGGTAGTGCAATACTGATACCTCGGGGGGTTCCTTTTCAGCTTGAACGAGAGATTCTGGATGGGGAAGGGAAATATGCTATTGCAGTAGGTACTTTATACGGTACCCAGGTTACCCTAGCCTCAGTATATCTCCCTCCAAGCTCTAAAATACAAATAATGGATAAATTACTGGATGATCTTCTCCCTCATGTGAGGTGTATGTGTGTCATAGGGGGTGATCTTAATGTTACACTTAACCCTAAATTGGATACTAGCTCTCTCTCCAAACATAGACTTACACCACTACAGAAATACCTCAAAGTCTCCCTCCCTAAATTAGGTATGGTGGATATCTGGCATCACTTCTTCCCCTCTGTAAAGGCCTATACCTACCAATTCTTCCAAAATGCATACATCCTCTAGATTGGATTACATGTTTGCCTCGGTAGAACACCTAGATTTAGTTTGAGAGATGACAGTGGGATCTTCCATCCTTTCGGACCACTCCTCATTGTATTTAAAAATATTCTTAATACATCCGCAGAAGAATTCCTTTTGGCAGTTAAACTTAATGCACCTACATGACCCAGACTTTATTAAGTTAATTAAGACCCTAGTACCTAGAATTCTAACAGAAAATGACACGGGACATGTCTCTGCTGGGGTAAAATGGGATACTCTTAAAACTGTACTAAGGGGGAGGAGAGTATAAGATTTTCCACATATAAGAAAAAAGCTAGGGAAAAGCTACAGTAGGAATTAAATAGGGAGTTATTACTACTACAGACTAGACAATTTCAAGGAGAAAGTGTGCTTAGGGATCAGATCACTGGAGTTAAGCAACGACTACAGAAATTAGTGGATCAACAGATAGAGCAGCAACTACTATATCTGAAGCTTAGGCATCAGGAGGGGGGCCACGGAGTGCTAAAAACCTAGCCAGATGTTTGAGGGGGGCGAAAGCTCAAACAATGGTGATAAAACTAAGGGACCCCTGTACTGGTGGTATGCTATGTCACCCAGGGGAAATAAGACAGACAATGACTGTTTATTACCAGACCCTATATTCTGAGGAGACCCACCCTACCATCTTGCAGTTAAGTACTTACCTACAACATGCACCCGTACCAAAGCTTTCACAAACCCAGGCAGAGTAATTACTTCACCCAATTAGTGTCAGTGGCTCAGTTGGTAGCACACTCGCCTCTGAGGCCGGGAGATCAGAGGGCTGTGGGTTCAGTTCCCACATCTGGCACTTGGGTTAATATCCCAGTACTGACGCTGTAGTGCAGCATGAGAGGGGTGCTGCACTTCTGAGGTGCCGTCTTTCGGATGAGACGTTAAACCGAGGTCCCATCTGCCTGGATTGGTGGTAGTTCAGGTGGATGTTAAAGATCCCATGGCACTTATCGAAAAGAGTAGGGGAATTTCCCCGGTGTCCTGGCCAAATTTCCCTCATTCACTAAAAATACCACCAACAGCTTAATCTGGTTCAAGGCCAGTTGGCATTCATCTGTATTCCCCTCCCCCCGGGTCGTGCCTGAAAATAGGCAGGATTTGTCTAGTGCACTTACCCGGTCAACAAAAGCTAAATAAATAAATAAATAAAATAAATAAAATTACACGCACTGAAATATGGGAGACCATTAAACTGACTAAATACCAGAAAGCACCAGGTCCTGATGGATACCCTATGGAATTTTAGAGAGCGTTTCATAAATTATTGATACCATCCCTTCTTTCTACATATGTTAATATTCAGAATGAACAACCCCCTCCACCCTCTTGGAAATATACAGAGATAGTGGCCATCCTCAAACCTAGAAAAGACCCTACTTTAGTAGCTTCCTATAGACCCATTTTGAAACTTAATTGTGATTATAAAATATTTATGTCAATATTGACTTATAGAATGGCTCCCTTGCTTCCAAACTTAATTGATGATCAAGTGGGTTTCATAATGAAGAGACAGGCACATGATGCAGTCAGGAGGGTACTTCTCATGGAATATGAATCACAGAGGCAGATTCCCCTTGTCCTTCTCGGCCCTGACACCGAGAAGGCATTTGATAGGGTCTCTTGGCCCTATATGTGGGCTACCCTAGAACAATTTGCATTTCCAGACAGACTTATATCTCAAATTAAAGCAATATATCAGATGCCTGTGGCTCATCTCAAATTGGATGGTATGTTCTCCTCTCCCTTCCCCCTAACTAGGGGTACAAGACAAGGAAGTCCTTTATCCCCCCTACTCCTTGCCCTCTATCTGGAGTCATTAGCGGCTAATATCATGGCACAGGATAAAATAATGGGGATTCAGGTGGGACGATGGTCACACAAATTGACACTGTTTGCAGATGACATTCTGCTGACCCTCACCTCACCAGAGACTTCAATCACAGCGGTATGGGAACAGTTAACTATGTTTGGTAGACTGGCAGGATATAAGATTAACGGCACCAAGACAGAAGTCTTGGCATATTCTTTTCAACCCCTAGGACCCTTAAAATAAACTTTCCTTTTCATTGGAATAGAGTGGAGATGAAATATTTAGGTATTACAATACCATATGCATTGATACATCTAGAAATGATGAATTTTGAGCCAATTACTCAACAAATTACCTTAGACCTGCCACGTTGGACCTCACTCCCTATAGGGATCATAGCTTGGGTAGAAGCAATTCAGCAAAACATACTACCACGTTTCCTTTTCTTTTTTGCAGACCCTCCCTATAGTGCCATCACATACATATTTTCAAACATGGGATAAGTTATTTTCTAGATTTATATGGGGAGGCAAGTTACCTCAAATCAGGTACCATACTTTGCAATTACCTAGGGTGCAGGGAGGGCTTAACCTACCTAATATGAGGAGATGCACTCAAGCAGCTCAGATCCGCATATCATTACTACACGTTGCGACTCAATATAAAACATATTGGAAAGAGACTGAGGTTACGCTGAATGGATTAGAAAACTTCTCCTCCTTTATTTTGGAGGAGCCATTGAGAGATATACCTTTAACGAGGTTTATGCAACATACTTCAGAATTTGTTAAGAGCTGGCAACAAATGTTGAGATACACCATGCCCCCCTCAGAACATAGGTATCTCTCTAGGATTCCAAACCAGCAATGGGAGCAATTAGGTCTCCAATATACTTTTCAACTAGTAGGACCTATGGGACTTCACTCTTTTGCTAGATTGCAATCGAAACACAAACTTCCTTTGGACCAATATAGAACATATGTAAGAATTAAACAAAGCCTAGTGCCCTTTGAAGATTCTCTTTCAGAGGTAGCGGACTCTCCCTCTGCTCTAGTCCAAATGGTGATATATCATTTAAAGAGGCAGATACAGGAACACATAATTTGGGCCTTGTATTCAGCGCTTGGAGGGTATAACACCGACTCCCTGGAGGATCTTAGAATTAGGTGGTCCAGACAGTTGGGAGTAGATCTGGGGAAAGATCAATGGCAAGTTTCTACAATGATGTACTCCAGGCTTTCTTCTAATTTGTACTGGAGGGAATATGCGTGGAAGGCTAGAATAAGGTTTTTAAACACCTGATATCACAGTACATTTCCGTGAAGGGGAACAAAATACCTGTTGGAGGGTATGTGGCCAAATAAAAGCGGGGTGGGGACGTATCATATGGTCATGTCCATTGATAGGGGTTATTGGCAAGAAGTTATACAAGAATTGAATGCAATATATGAGACCCCAGCGGTGCTCAGCCAGACCTTTATACTGACAGCTACCTCACCTAATGGAACATGAATTCTAAAATGGCTGTATAAAATGCTGACACTTCTCATTCATGCAGCTAAGAAAATAATTACAAGACTTTGGCTTACCAAGCGGGTCCCAACTAAGGAAGCCTGGAGAAAACGAACCTATGAAATACACAACTTGGAAAGAATTTCAGCCAGAATAAACAATAAGACTAATAGTTTTGACAATTTCTGGAAAAAATAGACCCTATTTCAATTGGAACAGTATCCAGAATTTGTACCCTGAAACCATATTATAATGATCGGAATACCATAAGAATACAGGGAGGGAGGACAGACAGACAGACAAATTGAATTAGAAGATATACTGAAAACCTGGGCTCTATTTAAGCAACTAATGGGTCATGTAGACAGTATTACCCCCCCCCCCCCGGAGGTGTATCCCAAGCCTTATGATTATGTCTTTATTTATACATATATTTATCTCTCCAATGGAATTTAAAGTGCAGTCTAACTCAGTATCTGCTATGTAGTCTGAATTTAATTGAATGTTATAATCACAGCCTTGTCATTTTAATCATGGATGTATTTGGATACTATATACAGCAATGTATAATCTTAAAATCAATAAAAAATAATTTAAAAAAGAACAGGGAAGAATAAGGCAATAATTAGGTACAGTTACAGTGTATATTGTCCATAAGGTGCTGCCAGAGTCTAGCACTGAGGGACGGAATGCTAACAGTTGAGGCGATTGTGGAAGGTAGTGGATTATAGGCGCCGATGGCCCTAATGCACAGGGCTGTTTGCCTAGCTACCATGTTTCTAAGGGGAGTTTGATGGCAAATCTGGACTGCAACCAAGTCCCCAGTTTACTGGTGGAGCATGTAAATAGTGAGGGGATGCACGGGGGAGCTTTACTAAGTGTTACCTTATACAGAAACACTGCAGTCCTGTGGGCAAAGTGATCTTCCAAGGATTGGCAGACAGCCATACTGTACCACAGAGAGCAAAAAATAGCTGCACGCACATCAGTCAGGTACACCTACATTTAATGTATTAACAAAAATAACAAGGGCACAGACAGAGCTGGGCTAGCATCCCTATGTATTGCCTGCACCAGTGAACATACTTGACGGCTGGCAGTGGTAAGAGGGAGTATCTAGCAGATCCCGGGCATGTGCTTCTGAGTCTTCTAGTTGTGGCTTCAAAGGCAAGGCACAAACAGATGTTGCTGGTGATCCTCTTAAAAGTGGCCAAAAAAGTAATAACTTGGCTGTGACTGACATCTTCAGAACCAATGAAATTGCAATAGAGGATACTGTGATACAACTAGTGGACACTAACTTTGTTTTTTTTCTCTTTTAGATATTTCCTGAAGAAGACCTTAGGTCGAAACGTAGACTTTTAACTCCATTTTCTATTTTCAGTGTGCATTTAATATAAAATTTTGTTTTGCTTAATTGTGATACAACTCTACTCCACGGAAAAAGTCACAGCTCTAAGGAAAGGGCAAGTGAAGTCTTTTATGAACACGTGGACAATGTGGATCATGCAATTCATGACAGACGATACAGACTTTGTACCCTAATTTCCTTTCAAAGATGGATGGCTTGATTCACCCCATCCCCAACTGACTCTGGAAGGGGTAAAGAGGTGGGTTGGCTAACTAAAAAACTAAAAATGTGCATCTCTCCCCCGGTCCATATCTACTGAGTTACTAAGGAATAGCATGTTCTTGTTTTCACTTCCTTTGTTAGTTACTGTTCAGTGTACAGGTTTTTCCCATACATCACAGCTTGGTATAGGGTAAAAGAGATGGTTTACATGGCTGGTATGGAAGGGTGAGACTACATCTGACTATAGTGTATCTATATTGAATTTTGAAAACTGAATAAACATTCCGTTAAAAAGAAAAGGTTTTTAACATTTTTCTCAGGTTGTTGTGTTTGATGCAGGTGATCTGATATCAGAACAAGCCTGGGACAGTGAAGGGTACATGGAGGAGGCTGCTGAGCATCCCAGAATATGACTGCCTCCTTGGGGAGCGTGGTAATCTGATCTCTGCCTTGCTGGCCCCATCTGGGGACCCACAAGTGCAGCAAATAACATGAGGCTGGCAGAAGGAACAGAGTCCCATGACTTGTCCTACACATGCCTGCTGAATGTGTGTGAAGTGTGTTTACATCAGCATATTAGGAGAGGGACCTTATGGGGGAAAAGCCAAGCACCAACAAGATGGCATCCAGTGGTACTTTAGGTCCCTGTGCTAACCTTTCACCCAGCACGACTGGCCCACCTGCCACTCAATTTGGACTCCGTAGGGGGATGCCACCCCAAAGGCCCCACTGTGAGATGGGATAAGCCATGTGGTACAGGTAGGTGGACCTCTGGGGGCTGGGATCATTGCCAAGACTGGGAGGTGGATGCAGGGCAAATGAAAGGTTGGTAACTCCAAAAAAAAAAACTGATTAAAAAAATAACTGTTTCCAAATCATCCTATTAAACAAACCTGTCTACAACATTAAAATCATAAAATCACTGAATCCAATATTAAAACCTGAACAAAATGAACTTGGTAACTCCTAATTGCAAGAGACACTGACAAGAGTTCATCAATTTACTATAACATCTGGTTCTCTATATGAGCACTCCTGCCTTACAGGCTGGCATCTGTGCTTGCTAACACACTATCTGCTGGGAAAGCACTTTAATAAAATTTCCTTTTCAGAGTTCTACTTTATGTTCATAACATCACTGATCTTCTAAACAGTCTGACCAACAGCAGCCTGAAAACGAGGAAGGCTGCTAGGCCCCTTTGGTAAATACAGCTGCTGAGGGTTCTGAACGTTGAAGGCTGCACATAAATTGCAACTGAAGAAGACACCATTAGGCCCAAAAGCTGAAGACACTGCTCTGGTGTAGTCACTTCTATGAAAGGACGGAGATCATTTAGGTATTCGGACCTGCTTCCTGCTAGGAACAGAAACACACTGGAGACATACGCTTCTTCATATCGCTAAACTACTTTTATATAAAAATCAAACCCAAGTAAACGAGGCTCTTAGAAGGAGTTGGGGAACTTTTTAGGGATGGATAATAAAAACATTGTGATCAGGACAGGCAAGAAAATTTGTCATTTAGAACTGGAGCTACCAGTTCTAGGGAAGATATATTTATGTTCCTTCCTTTTTAATCAATCAATCACTCAATCAATACTTTATTTATATAGCGCCTTTCGAAATCAAGGCTCTTTACATAAAACAAATAATAGTATACATTATTTAAAACAGTCAAGTAATTAAACTGTTAAACAGGGAAGGCCAAAGAAAATAAATATGTTTTTAACATGGATTTAAAACTACTTACGGTCAGGCATTCTCTTAACTGACGAGTCTGTTACTTTGTTTCTATAGGGGCAACGTGAGGAAGTATTTTTTCACAGATATGGTGGTGAATGCATGGAACAGATTCCTAAGGAGGTCATAGGGTCAAAAACAGTGGGGGAATTCAAGAATGCAGGAGATTAACATAAGGCAATTCTGGTAGGGGGGTGGCAGGAAATAGGCTGTTGGTTAACTAGGATCTGCAGCTTATCCAATAGGTAGGAAAATGGGCAGACTGGGTGGGCCAAGCAGTCTTTAGCTGCCGTAAAAGTCTATGTTTCTATACTGTGAGAAACCTGCTTCATATCTGAGACAAACAGAATGTCAAAGCACATGAAAATCTACTAGTGATGGAAAAAGAACAGTTACATAAAGAACTTACAGTAACAGTAGATCTTCAAGGGAATCTCTTTCATCAAGTCACACCTATAAGTCTATTCGCCGCCAGGTGCTAGGACCACACAGAAACTTTTCTGTAGCAGTCTATCAGGGGCTACCTATGCCAACGTCAGATGCTGACATCCTACAGCATATATAAGTGTGGGTGGCCCCACTCCCTCCTTAGTTCCCTGCCGGAGTCCATACTTGCCAGGCCTCTCTTTAGGGAACCAAGGAGAAAGATAGTGTGTTCAGCTAAACCCAAATGCTGGAGCAACAAGTAAGTCATCTTGGAACAGGAGACAGGAACAAAGAAGCTCAAAACCCCAAGAGGGATGGAGGGTGGGTTGGCATGACCTGATCAGAGATTCCCTCGAAGATCTACTGTTACGGCAAGTTCTTATGCAACTGTTCTATATTCTTCGGGGATATCTCTTTCTTCAGGTCACACCTTTAGGACGAGTCCCAAGCAGTACTGACAATGAGACAGCCTGGATGGCAGGAGGCCAGAGACCTAAGAAAGAAGACCCTGAAGCACAGCTAGGCCAAATCCTGCCCTTCTCTGCAAGGCAATATCCAGAATGTGGTGAAAGTGTGGGTAGTACTCCAAATTGCAGCAGCATAGATTTCTGCAGCTGAAACAGGCAGCGGAAGTGGGCATGCCTCTGGTGGAATGGCCCCAAACAACTCCAAAAGTTTCTTACCATACTTCCTATAACAAAAAAATACAGTTGGCCAACCATTTGGACAGACACAGTTTAGAAACCGAAGTGCTCTCTTTTCCAGGGGCAAAAGAAAAACAACTGCAAAGACTTTCTACTGTCCTTCATGTGATGTGTATAGTACTGGAGTATTCCGTGTACATCCAAGCTATGGAGCAATGCTTCCCCTGGATTGGCATACTCTGGATAATAAACCGGTAGGTGGGTCGTTAGATTTAAAGTGAACTCAGGCACCACCTTAGGCAAAAACTTAGGGTTGGTATGTAAAGACACCCTGTCTTTGTGGAAAATCAAATAAGAGGGCTCACACATAAGAGCTTGAAGCTCATAAATCCTTCGAGTAATAGTAACAGCAACTAAAATAACACTTTTCACAACAGAAAGCGTAGCTTGCAAGATGCAATTGGCTCAAAGGGAACCAAAGTGAGCTTCTCTAAAACAAAATTCAGGTCCCAAGCCAGGGCTGGATTGTGGATCAGAGGCTTTAAGTGCAGAATGCCTCTCAAAAATGTAAAGGCCACGTCCAAATGGGCCACAGTACGGCCATGGAAGGCTGATATGGTGGACAAGTGCACCTGAATGGAGGAGTATTGCAGGCCTGCGGCCAAGAAAGGACAGTAGATACTCTGGAATCTGATTCACTGGGCATGTAAAGGGATCCAGGTGATGTGAAGCAGCACACAGAGCAAAAGGCTTCCACTTCATGGAATAGGTAGCCCTGGTGAAGGGTTTCCTGGCAGCCACCAGGACATCAGCCACCTTTGGAGACACTCCAGATCTCGCAATGGCTATGTCCTCAGAATTCATGCATGGAGATGGGAGTGACTTGAGGTTCAGATGAACCAGGGTCCCCCGATCCTGTAACAGTAAGCTCATGCACAAGGGTAGGGTACCAGAGGTTCCACTGCTAATTGCTGCAGTAATGGAAGCCATATCTGATGAAGCCAGAAGGTGCCATAAGAACAAGAGTGGCACCCTCTATTTGGAGCTTGATGAGCATCCTCTGAACCGGAGGAAAGGCGTAGAGGAATCTCCCTTTCCAAGAGCGGGACAACACGTCTCACCAGAAAACTCCAGGTCCTGGATTAAGCGAGCAGAAAAAGTGGAAGATTTGCAATGAGTGGGGACGCAAAAAGGTACAACACTGCATGACCCCACCTGTTGAACAGGCCTTCCACTGCAGAGGTCAGCAGCTCCCACTCGTCCATTCTGGACTATGACCTGCTTTGTCTGCCAGGATATTTTGGACACCTGGAATATGGACAGCCGACAGTTCTAGACCGTGTTCTAGAGCCCAGAACCAGACTCTCATCACTTCCCTGCACAGGGGGTTAGAAAAAGTCCCCCTTGACTGTTTATGTAAGTAACGAATTACACAGGTTGTCCAATTATACCAAAAGAGGTCCCAGAACAGATGGGTCTAGAAGGCTTCCAAAGCATACAGAACAGCCCTCATCTTCAGAACACGGATGTGGAGAAGAGTCTCCACTTCAGTGTATGTTCCTTGGGTCTGAAGAGGGCCCAGGTGAGTTCCCCGGCCCTGCTCGGAGGCATCTGTGGTTAGGATCTGCTGAGGGGAGGGCATGAGGAAAGGAACCTCTTTCGGCAGGTTGTTGGGGTCCATCCACCACCTGAGTACCTTGTGAACATGGTAAGAGACCAGAATCTGCTGTTCTACATCACTGGTGCACTGATCCCACCCTGAGGATCCACTGGGGGATTCTCTTATGCAGCCTGGCCAGGGGAACTGTGAAAATGCCAACTGCCCTCAAGCCCAACAGCCTCAGGAATGTCCTGGCTGTGACACAGCAGTTCTGAGAAACCAATTGGGCCTGAGCTATGAGGCATTCCGTAATGTCCTGGGACAGAAAAGCTAAGCCTTGGGCCATGTCCAGAACTGCCCCTGAGTACTGCAGATGCTGACAAAGGGTCAAAGTGGACTTGGGCACACTGACAGTGATCCTGAGGGACTTGAACTGCTTGGTGTGCACTAGGGTCTGAGCCAGCTGATCCTTGGACTGGGCTTTGAGTAACCAGTCGTTCAGATAGGGGAAGATGTACAGTCCCCTCTTTTCTGAAAGATGCTGCCACAACTGCTAAGCAGTTGGCAAATACCCATGGTGCAGATGACAAGCCAAAGGGCAATACCCTGAACTGGAAATGCTCCCTCTGGAACAGGAACCAGAGTACCGCCTGTGAGGGAGGCAAACCTTGATATGCAGGTAAGTGTCATGCATGTCCAGGGAGCATATCCAGTCCCCCTGCTTCAGTAGGGGCAGCAGGCCCTGCAGAGTGACCATTCAGAACTTCTTGCACTCAATGTAGAAGTGTAGGTTCCTCAGATCTAGAGTAGTCCATAAGTTCCCTGTGGACCTGGGAACTAGGAAGAAGTGGGAGTAGAACCCCGTATTCCTCTGATGCCATGGCACAGGTTCTATTGCCTTATTTTGCAGCAGTGTGCATACTTCCTCTAGCAGCATAGGTATGTGATCGGTGGAGGGGGGAGGTAAGCTCAGGGAGCAAAAATTCTAGTGCATGTCCTTGCTCCATCAGTTGCAGGACCCAAGCATCTGTAGTTAAGTTCCCTCCACTGGTCTAGGTGGAAGGAGAACCGGCCTCCGACCTCCACCTCCTGGCTGAATACTGGAGGGGTGGGTTGGGCAAGGAGTCAGGCAGAAGCAGGCCCAGCGGCTGAGCCTGAGTACTCATGGTGGAAGTAAGGGTGGGCATGGCAGACCCTGCCCTATGCTTGCCTTGGGGTCCCAGGTCTTAGGGATACCTTATGAAAGGAGGCCCACCAGCCACTCATGGGTTGAGTGTGGCAGAGGGAGTGGACCAATGTCAGAGCCCTCCCTGTAGCCTGCAGGTCATTAAGAATATCCTGCAGATCTGCCCCAAAAAGGCTGAGGCATCTGACATATCACAGTTAGACCTCAGGTGGTGTTTGCCCCTATCTGCCACAGGGCTTTCTGGCGGCACCGCCAGGTTGCTCAGTTTAACTTCTGGCAGAGCTCGTAGACCTGACGTTGTGGATTGGGCCAAGACAGCAAATACAGAGGTCATGTTTGTCTCTGGAGTAGATCTTCTTACCGCAACAGCAGCAATGGAAGAAATTGGCAGGGGCTTGTGTTCTCGACATGCACTGAGAAAGAAATCACTTTATAAATAAAGTGATACTACTGAGGTGAGAAAAAATAAAAGTGCTGGCAGTCAACTGAATGACAAAGTTACCATGGAACCCGTGCAAGTATAGTTGACGGTGGGAAAAGAACTAAGGAGGGAGTGGCATCTGGTGTAATCATGGGTGGCCCCTGATAAGACTGCTACAGAAATGTTTCCATGTGGTCCTAGTACCTGTCGGCAAATAGTTCTATATGTGTTACCTGATGAAAGCGATATCCTCTACGAAGATTACCCAAGATAGACTTCAACTACTGAAGGTGACAAAACAAGATTAGAACATAACATGCCTTCTTCTGATCTATCAAAGCAAGATAGCCACCCAGCATCATGGTCTTGAAAATGGAGATCAGCCTCTCCATTTTACGAACATACGAATGTGCCAGCAGAAACAGACCACCAGGTCTATCTAAGTCTGCTCGAGTGTGCAGCCAACATCCCTGGTCTGCAGCTGCCCCAACCACCCTCCCTTTTGTCATCCCACTGCCACCCCCTACTCTCACCCTCCCATGTTTCCAGTCCCATGCCCTTTTGAAGCTGTTCACAGATTTACATGATACCACCCATTCTGGTAGGGCATTCCATTTTGCTACCACCCTCTCTGTGAAATAGTGTCTCCTCATTTTCTTCCTAAATCTCTCCCCCCTTCCATTCTTAGCCCATGCCCCTGGTGACCCTCCCCCTCCTTAATTTAAAGACCCCATCTGTCCCATCCTTATTGATTCCCCTCAGATACTTGAATGTCTCTGTCATATCCCCCCTGTCCTCCAGGGTGTACATATTTAGGTCTCCCAGCCTCCTGTCATAGTGTCTCCTCTCCATTCCACATATCATCTTTGTTGCCCTCCTCTGCACCCCCTCCAGCAGCCTGATATCACGCTTAGGTATGGCCTCCAAACTGCACACACAATACTCTAAGTGGCCTTACCAGTGACCTGTAGAAGAGCAAGATCACCCTCACTGGACGAAAAACCTCGCTGTGCACCCCAGCATTTTGTTCGCTTGCAGCTGTTTCTCCTGCACTGGCAGTGTTGTTCATGTCTCTGTATATCATTACCCAAGGTCCTTCTCTCCTCAGTGATACCCAGCTTAACCCCCCCCACCCAGTATTCTCTCCTTGGTTCTTCACCCCAAAGTGCATAACCTTACACTTCTTTGCATTGAACCCCAGCTGCCACCTCTCTGACCACTCCTCTAGCTTGCATAGGTCCCCCTGTAGCTGCTTCCACCCCTCTTCTCCATCCACCACTGCTCCTAATTTGGTGTCATCAGCAAACAGACTTACCTTGCTGACCACCCCATGTCCAATGTCTGATATGAAGAGCCCAAACAATACTGGCCCCAATACAGAGCCCTGGGGCACCCCACTTGTCACCGGCCTTGGAGTGGAGAGTTCCCCTCTCACCACCAGCCGTTGCAGCCTCCCACTAAGCCAGCTTGTAATTCAGTTCATCATTTTTGCCCCCACTCCCACACCAGTTAGCTTCCCCCCAAGCCTCCCATGAGGCACCGAATCGAAGGCCTTGCTGAAGTCCAAGTAAAGAACATCCATTTTACAAAGATCTTGCATATTAGTGTTAAACCAGAACTAGCCAATAAGAAATTAACTTCTTATGCACAATATGAAGAATATAACACTGAAAACCTCCCTAAGGAGACTGCCTACTGTATCCAAAAGCACCCCCTCATGAAAGGCCAAGAGTGGGAGCAACAAAATTACTTGGGTTCAAATTCTTCCTGAAAGTGGTGTGCACGAATGTTGTGAATGATATTCAGCATCTGCTTGCCCACTGTTGGCCTACTCTTCTCCTTGGAGTAACAAAGAAGCCTTCCACTTAGTAGGGTGCTTTGGAATGAACTGGTTAATCATTGGGGAAGAAAACAGATTCAGTCTCTTTACTAGATATAAACCTTCCATCATCCAGAGACCTCTGTATATGAAGAGATGAGAAGTTTAAATTATTTATTTTTCTTTATAATTTATTTAACCAGCATAGCCCAGCTGAGATGCTATGGTACGTCTTGTTCCCAGCAGGGTCTTGCATTCTCCCATTTCCACAGCATTCTGAACTCGGTACTGGGAAGTTAAAGGAAACATAAACCCTAGATTTTCTTGGAAATCTGGTCATATGTGTAGCCTCCTTAAATGGACACTGTCAACTATTTTTGCATCACATTATTTCTAGCTGAAACCCATCTTATGATTGCTTATCTTCTCTAAAATTCATTTTGCTGGTTGTTTTATCGTACTCCTTTCTAAGTAAAACCAAAATGCATGCTAATAGTGTAATTATACCTAAACATGTTTGTTTCAAATGCTAAATCTACTCTTCTTGCATACCTGCTGAACATTATGAATATCCCCAAACAGTGCAGCTACTTATGATCCAATAGTTTCTTCTCCACCTACTTTATCATGAGTGGCTAGACTGTTGAGGATTTTCCCAAGTCCAGGGAAGATGCACTGGGTTGATCAATAAATGTAAACCAACATGTTTTTGTATGGTAACACCAGTATGGTGGGCAGCCTGTGTTTTTCTCTTTTAAAAGGAAAAAAAGATATCGGAATCAAATTACCAGCTGCATCAGCAATCTCTACAGAATGTGACCAATCATTAAATGTGTTTTTTTTTTTTAAACTAAAGACACGTGGAAGACTAAAGGTTGTCACTGTCCCTTTAATCTCCCTACCACACTTTTTCTTTCCCCTCATTTATGGTTCCTTGTAGATGTTGACTGATATTTCTAACATTCTAATATTTACTCTTTCACTATTCTGGTATTTTTTTTCCCACTTGCCCTTGCCCCTCAGCCCGCCACTCCTTGAGGCAGCATACTGTCCCTGTTGCCCACCAATCTAACCCCTCTGCAGCCAGCTCTTACCACCTGTTTCCCACATTATACCTGCGTCTGGAGGGTTCCAGTGTATCCCTGCTGGAGGGCACAGCAGAGAGGAGTAACAGGCTCTGATCCCTCTGGAATGACTGGCGTGGGTGGACAGGAGCCATCCACCTCCCACACACGTACATACGCAGCTGCATCCTGGGGCGGAAGTGTTTGGCAGCCTATGGTCACCCATGCTGCCAAGAACGCCACAACTAGGCCACCACCTGAAGCTACTATAGTAGCAGACTGCTGTGAGCCCCCCCCCCCCAGGAGGGAAGCATATGAGGGACAAGCTGATTCACTCCCTGCCAGCTCCACTCCTGAAATACAGGCTCTGGGTGTGAACCCAAACTGCCAGCATGCCAGAGCAATGCCCCATCGCTTGGCACCACGGAACTGGCTATTCTGGTATTTCTAATGTTGTGCTTCTCATTTTCTTTGCTCTGTGGGAACCCCTGTAAATGAGCACAAGTTCAATAATGTTTGTCCTAATGCTTTTAATAAACATATTTATTACTGCATATTCATCGTTTTAATTACAGACCAGTCCTGGAACCTGGTGAAAACAGTTGAGTGGAGGTCTGCAGTAAAAGTTTCATTATGATCTGTCATACAACTGGGCTCCGTAAATGTATACTAGATGGGGAAAAGGCAGCATCAACAAGAGACTCTATCAAGGTGAAAAAAATTAGAGTACTTCAAAGCGAACAAAAGGTAAAGTACAGTAGTCAGACTGAGGAGGCTACACTCATGTCCAAATTTCCTGTTAAATTAAAAAGGGAACACTAGGGTTTATGTTCTCTTCCAGTGAGCTGCCCAGGGTCACATCTTATTTGGCTCTAGTAGAGTTTGGACCTGTGACCTCCTGGTTCTCCTGCAGCTACTGCCCTTGGGTCATGCAGAATTGTGTGTCCAATATATACAAATAAGATCTCTTCCTGTGAGACCAACTGCCATTTTTACACGAGTCCAACTAAATACCAGATTTCCTCCAGCTGGCTGTTTTGCAGCAGCCTGGTCTGCTTTCCCCCTAAAAGTTCTCCCCTACTCAAAGAGTAAACTGATGAAAGTGGATTTGTATTTCAAATGTTCATGTAAGACAAAGCATATTCCTAGATAAGTCAGTCATAACCATCCCTCTGGCAAAATGTGAGAAATATCAAAGGAGGAATCATTCAGATATGCATCAATATTCATGAGACAAAAGTTTTATGACAAAGAATCAAAACAAAGGCAGCTTCTGCTGCAAGGAAGCCTGTATGACACTCACATAAGTAGAGTCACAATCCAGTGAACAGAAATATTCAATGGTTTCATTTTACTAGTGCTGTACTGAGCCACACAATACATGGTATTTGCATATTTTATAATACGTCTCATCCCTCATAGTAGGATTTGTCCCTGTTTTTAATCATACAGCCAATTTATGTTAGTACCTTTTGCTGTCAGCAAACATCAGAGTTTATTCATCAGTGTTCAGGGTATTTTCATAAATACCCAAAACGTGCTTTCATTGTTTCTGGAGTACAGTAGACAGGTTTGTGGACTCCTCTGGGATCAGTTAAGAAACCTGGTTGGTGGCTGGTTTGGGAACAACAGGGATCTGGAAGTGCATGCTTCTCCATAGTCACTGTACCTTCAAGACTGTGCACAAAAAAGTAGTCCAGTTTTTCATGCACAGGATGATTTCACTCCTCCATCCCCATTTACCCAGTGGGCTAGGTTTTCCTTCATCCTATCCACTAGTCTCGAGTCCCATGCACGCTGGAGATGTCGTCACTGGTTCCCAGATACCCACGGCCTACCCCAAACTCACTCTTCTGGGTGTGGTCAGTCTGCTGGATCAGCTAGATGGAATTTTCCCCACCAAAGAGGGGAAACAGGAGAATCAGAAGCCCAGCAAGGCAACTTTGTACAGACAGCATATTGGCATCATCTTCCTGAGTGCCACCACTGTCTCCACCTATTCTTTTCATCCTCATGTCCCACAATCACACTGCTGGGTCATGGTCTAAGATGGTAGACCTTTCTTGTCAGTCAGAAGTAGGCTACAACCAAGCACACCCACCACACTTTGACACTTGGCAGCACAGGACTGGACATTGGACACAAACGTATCCCATGTTAGCATTCTGCATCATCCTGCTTGAAGCAGGATTTCACCTCCTGGTATGAAGTTGTGTATTCCTGCACACACAACTTGCACCCACTGGCCACCAGGTGCTAGCTAATGGCAGGAGCCACGCACACATTTTGAGGCAGGAAGCATCTAGGATAGATGCTTAGTGCATGGCCACTGCTGCATGATGTGTGACAATCTGAGTCACTAGCATGGCAAGCAATACCACTTCCCATTAGGCTATCCAGAGTTCAATCCATGGGATATTTTAATGCTATCAGGAGAATGATCATTTCCTCCATACACTGGCAATGGAACAAAGGATAAAAAATGGAAAGGCCATTGTCACCCTCTTGCATTTAAACTGGAGGAGAAAATCTGTTTCTTAAAGCAGTAGTGCAATGAAATTGGGCAAAAATGTGACCCCACCTGTTTCTTTCACTATAAAATATTCCAGGCATCCTCCAGTCTTATGTGGTGGTAACATTTTCTAGCTAAATCAAAATCAGAGTATTTTATAAATGGTTTAATCTTATTTTCTCAAGAAAAAAGATGGATGTCACATTTGGCTTAGAAATAGCATTGTGGACCTATGAAAGGTTAGGATCAAAAACATTAACAAAAAAAGCAACTCACAGTGTGCAGCACAGGAGGCACCTAAAAAAGTAGATTTCACAGGTGTGCTAATATTCTATTTATTTGTAGCAGAAACTAGCTTTTTGGAAAAAAAAAAAAAAACATGTTTTGGTTGCACTGCTGCATCAAGAAGCCCAGCTCCATTAACTCTGCTGACTGGAAATACCAGCTTCCCTAAAACAAACTTCTAAGCTGCCAGTTTCCTTACAGTTATTGCAGGGACAGGTCAAGGACCCCCTGTAATTGTCCAAGCAGCACCGCTTACTAACGTATCCTAGTTTCTCCACTCTTTAGGGAGTGTACTATCCCTATTCCTCTCATGCTCATGCCCTCTAAGTCACAGAGTACTGGCACAAGACAACTATTCCCTGTACCCCTCATAACTGGGATTAAGGAGATTGCTTGTACTTGCTATCAAGATATTAGGAATATCCTCTGTAACCTCTGTATGCACTAGTGTAGTTTTCAGCACGCCACATATTCACGCACTTCGCTATAGTGTACAGCAAACATATGAACACTGTATAAACAGATACTGTATCTCATAAGGACATCCCACCATCCACATTATGTGAATTTTTAAATAGCTAAACAAATCTACAAGAATGGCAAATAATTCTACTTCAAATGAAGTGAAGGAGGAAGAAGACAGCTTGGTTATGAAGAGAAATCACAGATCCATAGGGCTTTTTTATGCTTCTTACAGTGGTAGTTACTCTAAAGAATAATTAATCTTTATTGTAACTTGTTTGCATGTATCACCTTGCAGGACATCACTGTAAATGAGCTTGTCTCAATGGTTTATTCCTTAGTTGAAAACTGACAGCTGAAAGTAGAGGGGCTCTATGAGGCCTAGAGAGGGTAAACCACTCTGAGGATCCATGAGTGTCACCTAGCTTCCGTTAAGTGGGAAGCTGAAAAAAAATCTCTCTACACTTGGAAGTGACTGTTCAGGAAGACACTGAAACTGGAGCCTGCAGACTGGCCTCAGGCAGGCCATTCTAGCAGTAAGATGTAAGTCAAAGAAAAGGAAATAGTTTTTATTTATTTATTTGTACAATCAGATTTGCAACCTTTGAGCCAGAGGCTTGTTTACAAAGGTACCTTGTCACAGAGAGGACAACAGTATTACAATATTACAGTAGGTTGACATACAGATTTACACTGATTTTACACAGTCGTATGCAGACATTATTACATATATTTTGTACACTTCATAAACAGTTGTTACACATATATACAGATAGCCGGCAGGGGGGAATGAAGGCAACCAGGTTGGGAGGAGAGGGAGGGAGACGGAGGTCGCAGTCTGGAGGGCTTTGTCGAAGTGCACTTAGTGATATGCGAGCAACCTGTTAGTAATAGGTACAGCAGCGGGTACTAATGAGGTAAAGATAGTTTACATAGTCAATGCACTTTCTACCTTTGGCCCTTAAGTGCCTTTTTCATTCCATTCACTAGAAGTCTTTTTACTCCACAGACACCTAGAAAGATACACCCTGAACTATGGAAACAGCACTTACCATAGCCTTCCACAGAGGTACCATCAAACAAAGGAACAGTGTATTAACTGCATTAATCTGCAGACAGGGGTGGATCCAATGATTGCAAATGTTACATATGTAGTAGGTACAGATAAAATCCATATCCCTACATAACTGGGATGGTAGACAGGACTGCGCTGGAGAGATAGATTTCAATAGCCAATATTAATATTTTCACATACTTCATACTACTGGCATTTTGTAAACGCTGCATTTTAACTCTTTTCCAATTATAGCCCAGCATTTTCATAAAATAAGTAGTAGTTCCTCTGTTAAGTACAGGTCAGAAAGCCGGTTTTGTTTAAGCAATCCCGACTGAGAGCTGCAATTTGTAAGCTGGGAGCAGTAGCTCAAATCAGAGAATTTCTAAATGCTGCTTTTTAACTCTTTTCCAATCATAGCCCAGCATTTTATAAAATAAGTAGCAGTTTCTCTGTTAAGCACGCATCACTGCAGGCTTCTCCAACCCCCTCCCGCAGCCCCTCCTTTAAATCCTACCTGTACTTAACATCGCCCTTTCTGCTTTCCTTCCACAGAATCTGCAGACACAGACAACGCAATCTAGCCCCCGAGGGTCCGTGAGGGCTTAGGACACCTCCCCACCCCCGAAACTAAGGTGACGGCGAAACCTCCAACAGCACTGTGATGTGCTGTGCACAAGCATTGTAAGGGCTGTGTTCCGGCTCCCCACCACCCCCCCAACCACCCTTGGTCGTCACTCTATTTTATAGCTAGCATCACATGACAATCGAATACCAATCAGTCCACTTTTCCATCTGCAAGCTATCAAATCCCACTACTAGTGGCCACTGCATTTAAAAATCCTCCAACCTTGTAAACTTCCAGCTTCACCACTAGAGGCCACTTTAAATCCTACAAAAAAAAAAAAAATTAGAGGGTATTGACCATGCCAGTCTCTGCCTTATTCGTTCTCGCTCTGCACTCTTGCGTGCTACTTCACTCCTTCCCCTTGTGCTCCAACATCACCTCCAGACACCTCTTTCTCCTCCACCTCCCTCCTCCGAACCCCCACAGTGAAATCCCCCCAACACCAGCACATCACCTCAACTCAAATTTTCGGTCACCCTTCACCCTCTTGTATCCAATACACCCCCGGCACCCAACCCTCCACAACCATTCACCCGTCCCTGCTCCACTCACACATGCTAAACCTAGAGGCATTTCTCTGGTGCCTAAACTTGCGAGCTCCACTTACAAGACACTCTCATAGCTGACACAAGATGCACTCCCACCTCTCCCTACCCCTGCTACTCCTGGCAGGGGATATTCATCCAAACCCAGGCCCCACATCAACAAAAGCCCCCCCCCCAAGCGTCACTAGACCCCCAACTCAGTGTCTCACCAAACTCTATCCCAAAGGGCCTCTGTATTTTCCACATTAACGTCAGGAGCCTTCTCCCCAAACTCGACTCCCTCTCTATCTGGTCAGTGCAATACAAACCGGACATACTCTGTATCACAGAGACCTGGCTCTCAGGCAAAATCTCCAACCTCTCACTCGACATACCTAACTACATCCTGTTCCGCCAGAACCATGGCAAGTGAGGTGGAGGGGCAGCACTGTATATCAGACACACCATTAAATGCACTGTAATTTTCAAAGAATCTCGCCCGTCCTCCCACGAATCCCTAGTTGCTCATCTATCCTTCCCTTCATCCACCCCTCTTTACATAGGTGTTCTATATACCCCACCAAAGCCTTCACCAGACACCCTCATCCAAATTATATCCTCTATTTCTTCTATCACCTCAAATGGTGAACTCATTCTATTAGGTGACTTCAACCTAAACTGGCTCTTCCACTCCACAAAACCAGCCGCTCTGAGGATCGAAGCCCTAAATCTCACCCAGCTAATCCAGGAACCCACCCATCTAAACCAGCTCTCAAAACCACACCCTACTCGACTGGATATTAACCACCCACCCCCACAGGATTACCGCCTCAGGTATCCTTTCTGATGCCCTTAGCAACCACTGCAAAACCTACTGTATCCGGAAAATCAATTCACTTCACTCCGGCCCAAAATTCATTGTAACCCGCCCCTTACCCCTCCTTGACGTATCCGCCCTTCAACATGACCTGTCAAACACAGACTGGCACCCTGTCCTGGCCTCACGTGATGTCGACACCGCTTTCTCCCACTTCTGCAAAACCTTCCTAGGTGTATGGGACCACCATGCTCCACTAAGAAAGGCCACAGTTAGGAAAAATCACCACCCCTGGATCACAGTCGACCTCATCTCCCTGGGTCGAATCAGAGATAAGGCCTGGAGGCGGTACAAAACATCTTTTGCATCCAGGGACCTCCTGTCCTACAAAACGCTTAGAAACAACTGCACAAAAGCCATTCTGCTATCTAAGGCCCAGTATTTCAAGGCCCAACTTACCTCTCTCCAAGCCTCCCTGGCACCTTTCTGGAAGGTGTTAAACTCTCTTATCAGCCCACGCTCTAAGCAAGCTAGCCCCAGCCTAAACATTGACGGCAAAATAGACTCTGATCCTGCCATAGTCTCTGAACTCTTCAACTCCTTCATCTACTGCACCAAGCCCGACACCCCCCCCCCCTCCCACATAAACCTCCTCCCTCTCACCACTACCCACTTCCCCATTCACACCCTCAAGTTTACACTTCCCTCACCTCCCTAAACCTGTCAAAATCCAGCCCTGACGGCCTGCATCCCAGCCTGCTCCACATCTCCGCAGCAGCCATAGTCGAACCTATAACCCACATACTAAATCTCTCGATTGACACAGCCACAGTACCCTCCGCCTGGAAACTTGCCAAAATCCTACCGCTCCATAAAGGTGGCGACCCATCCAACCCAGGAAATTACAGACTCATCTCTTTCCTCTCCTCCCTGGCCAAACTCCAAGAATCCCTCATGCTATCAAAACTGTCACCTTTCCTCTCCTCAAACAGCTCCCTCTCCCCTTTTCAGTCACGGTTCAGAAAATCCCATTCTACCACCACAGCCTTACTACAAGTTACCGACTCCATTTTCTCCGCCATGGATGCAGGGCAAACCACTACCGCCATCTTCCTCGACCTGGCCAAAGCTTTTGATTCGGTCTCCCACCCTCTATTGCTAGGCAAATTGAGCTCCTTCAGCCTTGCTAAACAGGCCATAAACTGGTTCCATTCCTACCTCCAAAACAGGCTGCAACAAGTACAAGTCGGAGACACCATCTCCAACCCCCTACCCATCCTTATGGGTGTCCCCCAAGGCTCCATTCTTGGTCCCATTCTTTTCTCCCTTTTCATAAATGACCTCCCCTCAGCCTGTCTTACCTCAAAGTGCATCAATACGCGGATGACACCATCATCTATGCCTCAGGCCCCTCCCACGCCAGCGTCCATCCAAACCTCCAAAGCAATTTCAACCAAGTACAAGCCTGGCTCCATAAAAATCAGCTAAAACTTAATGCAAAAAAAACTGTCTCCATGGTTTTCGGCACAAGACAAAAACTCGCCTCCATGCCTGCGCCCGATCTCCACCCTGGATGAAATTCCACTAGAATCAGTACCCACCTTCAAGTACCTGGGGTCTGGCTGGACACAAACCTCAACTTCTCCACCCATGTTGGCCTGTCTGTGCCAAACTCCGCCCAAACTTGTCATCCTCTACCGCCACAAACACAACCTCCCCCTCCCAACTCAGAGCGAACTCATAAGTAAGACCATACTACCAATACTGGACTATGCTGACGTCATTTATGGCACAGCTCCTTCCTCCTTCCTTGCAAAACTCGATGTCCTGCTAAACTCCTTCATGCGTTTCGCCAGCACCCCCCCCACTCACTCATCACTGCAAACTGCTCACAACTCTATCCCTATCGCCACTTTCACATAAGAGGACCACCCACAGCACCTCACTCATAGCGAAATATTGGCTCGGCACCTTTCCCCTCTACCTAGCCTCCCGCCTCTCTCAAACCAACCCCTCTGGCTACCCTCTTCGCCACAGACATGCACGTACTTTCCACCTCCCACGCCCCTTGACAGCCTCAGAGGGCAAGCAGCCTTTTCCTACTGGCTCCCTCTCCTCTGGAACAACCTCCTCCCAACCTTCACCTGGCCCCTCCCAATCAGCCTTCAAACTGCTCCTTAGGCTTCTTCCTCCCCCTCCCTGCCACAGCTGTACATCAAGCCCCCTTCACACGGTCCTAGCGCTACCCTAAATAGACTCACCAGAAATTAAATATAAACTCCCCACGCATACTCTTACTGCTAATTTCACCCCCCCCCCAGCACCCTCCCCCTGAATACTAAATTTTTCGATAATTCAACTACTGTAAATATGTAAATACACACACCTGAAATTGAAGGGCATAAATGGTCTAGAAATGAAATGAAGAAATCCTTTTTCATTCCTGCTGTTCTTCCTAAAGTGTAACCTCTCCACCTAGCCCCATGTAAATGTACCAAAAATGTATTTCTCGCCTGTTACTTGAAAATCGCTGTATTTGTATTTTCCTGTCTGCCACATTGTACTACATGTACCCGGGTCGCACCTGGAAATGAGCCTCGGCTCAGCGTGCCTTTCCCGGTCACCAATTTTAAATAAATTAATAAATTTTAAAGCAGCAAAAGTACAAGATGTACTTTGTGTCTCATCTTCCAAAGTTTAAGTAGTCCTACAGATCTGAAGTACAGGTGTGCATTTTCAGTTAATATTTATATTAAAAATAAACATTAATCCCTACAGGAAAATGTTGGCACTGTGAACAAGATTAGGAAATTGATTCTCTAATACAGTCTAGAAGTGTTTACATTTCTATCTTTCAAAAGAATATGCCATTGTTTAAATGCCAGAAAAGCAAGCAGTGCAATGCAGCTGAATGAATACACTGTTACTGTGCAAACCTTAGCACGCTAGTTTAGAAATATTATAACCCCGATGCTATGAAACAGTGCCATGGAAAGAGATACCTCATGGGAAACTCCTGCAAAGAATCTAAACAAATAACCTTCTACCAAATTAATTTTCATTACCTGTGTGTAGGGAATCTTACAGTGGGCATTTTAGCAGTGTTTTACTTTACGGGTCGACCTAATAAGGAGCTACTAGTAGCAGAACAGAACCAGCAGCAGACTTGCTACAATCAGCAGAGCCCATAATGAAGCAAATAGTGCAGAACCACCGTGCAGCCAGCCTTCCTTTCTATAAAAGCCCTGGACACCAAAGTAGAGGTGGTACTGGAATGAGTGGCGCTCAAGGTGTTAAAATTGAACTTGCAAAAAACTGGCAAGTTAGTGGAAGATAATGTCACATAAGATGAGGTCGCTACTTCAAAACTGGTGCAAGAAAAAGTAAACCAGCACAGCTGCTGGAAACATTTGGAAAGTACAGCCAAAGCTCCTAAACTCTGTTTAGTCAGGTTACCAAAGAGCTGCCAGTAGGATAATATGCTGCAATTTGTTGCAACGTGGCTGTTTGGGGCACCCAATTTGGTCACTTCCAATCAGACACAATGTTTTTGGAGGGCCTACCCAATTGTTCCTTATGCTGCACCAGCACCAGGTAACTTGCCCTGAATGTTACTGTGACAGAGAGGCCTGGAGTCAAAAAAAGATTTCTTAAACACAGCCTGCTGTCTCAGCAACTCACTTAGAATGAGCAACCAATGCACCTCTTCCCTGACTTAACATACCAAGAAGATTCGGGTGGAAATGAATGGATGTGGTAAGTGTGCCCCTGAGAAGTTTAGTGACAGTATATTTATTTTTTTGCTTCCCACGAGGCTTTAGATCATATATGGGGGCAATGTTTCAGTTCTCAGACCCACCAAATGCCAGTCACTAGGCAGTACAAATATATTCTGAGTTTGACAAGGATGTGGAGGGCCCTTGCAAAAACTCGGCAGACCAAAGCAACAAGCTAAGCACTTCATTTCTAATTAAGGCTGCTGACTGGAAGCAGTAATCTTTGAGACATGAATCATCTTTGAGTGGCTTAATTCAAGTACTATAATTTTATAGACCTGTCCCCCCCAGACCAGGGCAGTTAATCCTAATCTTTCCTTCAACGTGACCACTCACATGTTGCGTTTAGGCGATTTCTAATATGGTGGCACTCACGGGGCAAATTGTCTATGAAGAAACACCAAAGGACACCTGAACCTAGAAATATGAATCCTGAAACCTAAACCTGAATTTACTGGAAATGTTTTACATACTGTACATGTAGCATTTTTTTTTTATTATTTTGGGACTTGCAGTCTGGCATTAGTAAACACCATGTGTGGATGGTATAATATGCAAATAGTCTCTCTCATCCCAGATAAAGGGACTGGTCTCTAGGGCACTCAAATGACTGTTCTGTTAGTTTCCAAATGCAGAGTTGAGGTGTTTAATACAGACTTTTCAAAAGTTCATTTTAGTAGTTTATTCATGTATCTCTCTGAATATAAATTATAGCAGGTTTGTCGTCCCTGTAATGTTCATGTTTGAAAAGGAGCTTTATCTGCCCTGTAAGTTGACAAAGAAATACTGGTGCTGTTATGTATTCTGGTACATTCACCTGTCTTGCAGTGCTCTGGCATATTCAAAAACAATTTCATAATACTAAATTACAATTATATCTTGTAGGTAGTAACACGCGAAAGTGATCGTTTTCCCTGTATGAATATATTAAGCAGTTTATATGTACTCTTTGTATCCCTCATCGACAGTCCACAATGAATTTTATTTAATAAAAACACAATAAAGTATTTCCAAAAAATATAACTAGTTTTTACAAAAAAATGCAGTATTCCCGTCTATGTCAGGGAACTCATTAACTTCTCTACTTAATTAAAGGCCAAAATCCCCATCTTAGATCTGCACTATCCCTTTCAATTTTCAAGTACCGTAATGACCCTGCCACAAAGTTCTTATTCAGCTAGATGAACAAGTTCTGTTTTAGAATTACTCGTTACTCAGTACCCCTTTATAAAGAAAATGACAGGACTCAAACACAAACTTTTCTTAATGTTTATCCCCCTCCTCCACCCAAAAACACTTACAGTAAGAATTCAAGCTGGGAAAAACTACAGTCATGATATTTCTTAACACCCATAAAATCGAGAGTTGAGAATTTCAAGGTCTCCAGAGCTCATGCATATTAAAGAGCTAGTGTGCAGCCTGATTAGTTTTTAAAAGCAGTCAACCATTACCTCTCATATTGGAAAAACTTTTTCATTTCCCTTTAGGCAATTAGAATATTGTTTAGCTGATATTAGTAGGTGTCATGTATGGAAAGGCACTCTGCCTGGCAGCTGATATATCTAGTTCTATTCCCCCACTGCATCATCTGCACTATGACCTCACCAACTGTGATATCACAGATGACTGACCTGACAGCTACTGAGGGGCTCTTTCTGAGCATCTGTGATGTCACAGACTGTCAGTGAGGTCACAATGGTGATCATGTAGTAGGAACCGGGGGTGGTGGAGACAGATATTCCGGCTACCAGGATGAAAGCTGTTCCACACTTCGAGCACAATATTACCCACATAGAAAACCTCTCTCTCTTTTTTTTTTTTTAATTTGCTATATATTTTTTGGAAGGGACTGGCCCCCATCGGCCCAACTCTGTGCCCAGCCTCATCACTCACCATCCCCAGGATTTACCCACCAGAGTTACGCCCACCCCCCCAATGCAGGATGACAGGATACAGCGCCATGGTGCCACGGGTTGGTGGTGTGGGACATGCGTCATGAATCAGGTGGCATCCTACACGGTCCCAGTTTCGAGTTTTCTCCCCTAGGAGTAGGGACCTGAAATCACACCATGGGCATGTACGCCGACATCTCACTCACCTCCAGGGACTGCTTGCGCTGGCTGTCAGACTCTTGGTCTCTGCCAGGGGTCAGGCAAGCGCCAGGCGCCCACCCTCAAGGAGGAGTGATCAGTCTGTGGAACACCTGATCCCCCAGCCAGCCTCCAACACCCAGGCTCGCTTCGAACCAAATCAGCAAAAGGAGAAAGAAAAGTACTTCAGAGAGAGAAAGTTTCAACTGTCTGCTTCTTTAATTTGTATCATTTTCCTGTCTGTTTTGGTTTACTTGTTCTTTAAGATACCAGTAACCAAAAACAGGCTGTTCTCTTAACATCACTTTTGTTATAATTTAGACTATGATTCAGCAAAAAATAAAAGCATTTTCTAAAAGGTTACTATGACTGTTTGCATAAAATGTATTTTATATGGGTTTCAGTAAAGTACATGATTCATCCCATTCCTGACTTGTATGTTATTCCCCAATTCGACCCACAGGATACATTCTGCAATTTGTGATAGCTCAAACAGCATCTACAACACATTTCACTCTCCCAGCTCTCTCGAGGAAACATTGCTAATCATACACTGAAAGATCAAAATGATGGGGTAGGAAATGCAAATACATTTTCCCCCCTGTACTTCATTTTTAAAGTCATGACATTTTTAAAGTAATGCTCTACAATTTAAAATAAAAGTTTAAAAGCTGCCTTAGGCCATGACAACAAAAATATGTTTAACTTCTAGATTCATCTTTCCTTACTGTAAACAACTTGCTTTACTCTGTGTTCTGCAGAAGTATTTCCTATGTTACAGGAGGGCAACATGGAGTTTCTGATTCCAACGCTCCCCTGGACAAAATATATAGTGGATATGCAATGGCCTGACTCAAATGATATAATTTATCTTCAAGTGTGAGAGTGCAGGACCACAACTCATGAGTGACAGAGCCACAAGTGAGTAATAAAAGTCCTGCCCTTCACAAGTGATGGTCTACTGCATCTTTTAAGTCAAACCATTGCATATTCAATTTATACAACACCGATGAAGTAGTTATAACATTAAAATCATCTGCTTGCATGAAGATGTAATGGTTTCTGTTTAATTTCAACTGCTGGCCTCATTACTGCACATAGCTACTGTGACATCATCAGCATTGTGCTGCTACCTGACTGGCTCCATTGTGATATACCCAACTCTGCTAGATATCAGTTGTGACGTACCCCAAAATGCAAGATTACCATATCATCTTGCAAAGCAGGTCCAAGAAATGAGGGTTATTACTGCCGGCCTGGTGGTGTACAGGACTGAGGCACTGGCACCTTACCTCTTACCATGGTGGCAACCCGGGGTCAGAAGAAAGCTTGGGTTGGCTTGGGGAGAGAGAATTGAGCATCTGACAGACAGCTCTCCTCTCTCTGGAAGGGGTGGGTTATGGATCCCTGGGCAGCAGCAACACCACGCGGAGCCATGCTGAGCAACAGCCCAGGCCATATAAGGTACTGGGGGAGACAATGGCAGACATCTGCAGGAGGAGTGTGGGAGTTTGCGCATACCCACGCTGGATGTCACTGCACGTTCACACCTTGGGGGGAGGGGGGCATAACCATGGAAACCAAGGAAACACTCCTCTCGCTGGGAGGAAGACATCACTCCTGCCACCACGTCCATGCTGGATTTTCCTCTCTGGGACCTGACCGACTCCCTCCTTCACCTCCACCCACCTTGGCACTGGACTGTATGGTTGGAAGATTGCCGTGGCATAGGTGACCCCGCTCGGGGGGTAGACCGAGGGGTGCCAGGTAGGTGTGTCATGGGTGGGCTGGAGGAACAGGATATCTGGTAGAGGGGATAACAGCAGGGCAGGATAAAGTAGGGTGACCGATGGGGCCCCTCCGAGAGAAGACGGGGAAAGAAAGTTGGAAAAAAAATGAGGGTTACTCACCTGTAACCATAGTTGCAGGAGTGGTATACGGTACACATCCAATCTTAGGCAGTCTTCCTTTCCCTCTAAATCTGCTGGAATGGCATTAAGCTAAGCTCTTCCCATCCATCTGGGTGGTGCACCTTCCGGCTCCACCCTGTGACATCAGATTTTGCATGCTGGAAGCAGAGATCCATGTGCCACTTGCCAGGGGAGGTCGGGTGAGTCGTGTGGATGTGCACCATATACCACTCTTAGAAAGTTCGGTTCCGTACTTACCATAATGGTAGATCTTCAAGGCATATCTCTTGCAGCAGGTAATACACTTGGGTCCTCAGCAGAGGGCGATCTTCTGCATGGCAGCTTTCTTCCAACAGTCTTCATCTAGGGGCCGTCCACACATGACATCATCATTCCGCTCCTATACAAGAGTGGGCGGCCCCAGGTATCCTCAGTTCCCCGCCGGATTCAGCTCACTAAGCGAGGACACCTAGGGAGAGCTGAGGTACCTTAGGTATCCTCTCATGTATATATGTATATTTGGATCAGAAGTTGTTCTGTTAGAGAAGGAGGGGGATGGAGGGAGGGATCGTACCTGCTGCAAGAGATACCCCTCGAAGATCTACCATTACGGTAAGTATGCAACTGTACCATCTTCTATAGGGATAATCTCTTGCAGCAAGTAATACACTTGGGATGACTCCTAAGCAGTAAACCCAGGAAAGGTGGAAAATGTTATGACAGAAGGCCTTGTAGGACAGCGCGGCCAAAGGCCATCCTACGGTGAGAAGCAATGCCTAAATTGTAGTGCTTCGTGAAGTTATGTATTGTGGACCATGTGGCTGCATTGCAGATATCCATGATAGAAGCCCCCTTAAAGCAGGCTGCTGTAGTGGTCATGGCTTGGGTAGAATGGGGCTTGAACAGGTCCTGTTAATGGTTTGTTATGTTTCTTGTAACAGAAGGTTATGCAATGTGATAACCATCTGGAGGAGAGATTGCTTGTTAACTAGGAAACCGTTCCTAGACAAGGAAAAGGAAACAAATAATTGAGAAGTCCTTCTAAAGGATTTGTATATCATCTCAGAATACAATGGACATCTAAAGTATGTAAGAGGAATTCCCCTGAATTAGAATAATCAGGGAAATAGACCAGCAAGTCTATAGACTGATTTAACATATGCTCCAAAACTACCTTGGGTAAAAAGGAGGGATTGGTACGAAGGGACACTCCGTCTTTATGAAAGACCAAATAAAGTTCTCTACACATTAGAGCATGAAGTTCAGAGATACATCGAGCTGAGGAGACAGCTACTAAGAACAGGGTTTTTTATGGTAAGAAACTGAGATCACAAGTAGCCGCCAGTTCGAAAGGTTCAAGGGTTAGCTTTTCCAATAAGAAATTTAAGTCCCAGGGAGGGGTGGGCCACCTAATAGGGGATTTGAGGTGTAACATACCTCTTAGAAACATCTTGGCAAGAAGGTGTTGGTAAAGCAATCTCCCTTCCAATGATTCATGAAAGGCCAAAATAGAGGCCAGATGGACTTTAATAGAGAAATAGCTCAAGCCTGTCGAGGCGAATGAAGAGAGGTAGTCCAAGACTTTGGTCAGTGGACACGAGTAAGGGTCCAAAGAGTGGGAAGCGTCTCAGAGGGAAAAACATTTCCATTTGGTATTGTAAGTTTGTCGGGTAGATGGTTTGCGAGAGGCCAAAAGAATGTTGGCCACCAGAGAGGAGACTTGGAGACGGGCTATGAAAGTGTTCTCAGGAGACAAGCGTGTAGGCATAGAGATCTCAGGTTGGGAGTGAAGGAGAGTGCCCTGATCCTGCATCGGTATGTCTGGCCTGATGGGTAACAGGAGTGGTTCCACTACTAACAGTTATTGTAGTAGTGGAAACCATACATGTCGTGGCCTGAGGAGGGATACGAGAATCATGGTGGCATGTTCAAGCTGTAACTTCAGCAGGGTTCGTTGTAAGAAAAGGGGAGGGGAAGGCCTAGAACATCATCCCAATTCATGACTGGGACAGGGCCTCTACCGTACACCCCTGATTTGTTTGGAAAAATGGAATAACATCTTGGGGGGAAAAAAGGTCAATTTTAAGGGTTCCCCACACCGAAAATTTGGATCATAGAACTGCGTGGTGCAAAGGCCACATGCGGTAGAAGGAGTGACAATGGAGGACATTGGATAAGATGTTGCGAAGGCTGGGGAGATGGAAGGCTGCCAAAGGCAGATCTGGTTGTAGAACTGTGTGCCAGTCCCTCATAGTCTCCTTGCCGAGGCTAAGGGACCTCGGTCCCCTTCGATTGTGTTGGAAATATACCACTGAGGTGGTGTCCCGTCTGAAGTAGAACAGGTCCCAGTTTAAGGGAAGGGGGAAAAAAAAAACAGAGGGTGAAGAACACTGCTCTTATGTCCTGCAGGATTATGTGGAGAAGGTGGAGCCTGGGTCCCCATGGCTTGCGTGTGGAGAGGTGGGGCTTGACAGGGAATGCCTCAAATGAAGTGGGAACGATGGGTCTACCAGTGGGGAGTAACGTGAGGGTTGGAAGCAACCAAAATGTGGGGCTCGAAGGTACCTGTTCGCTGTCTCTACTGTGTAGACAGGGTCCACTGGACAGGTTGCATATGTAGTCTTGATTGGGAGACCATAGGGATGGTCATGGCTATATGTCATAGAAAACACAAGAACTGGCAGGCCAGAGTTTGTGTCCCTAGGAACAGGAAAGCCAGTGGCAGAAGTTCGTTCTGACCCTAGTTCAGCAAAAAAAATGTCCTTCCCACAACAGTGTCCAGCACAGCTCCAATGTACTGGAGCCGCTAAGCCAGGTCCTGACTTGATTGGAGCCAGTGAGCCATTATTCCGAAGTGCTGGAACAGATGGGGTGGTGGGCAGGGAGGAGAGCAGGGAACCCCTGGTGGCTGCATTGATTTGCCATTCATGTAGGCAAGGGTACATGAAGGGTCCGGCTCAGCACAGTGCCACTGCCACAGGTACCAGACATGTGGTGAAGACCTTTAGGGTGGATGAAAGTCCAAAGGTAGGGGCACGAAAGTGGTAATGTTGGTCTGATAGGGGAACCATGGTGACCACCTTCTGCAGGATTAAGAAAAGAGTTCCTCTCTGAAAATGGGTATACGAGTCTCTGGATAAGATACGAAATGGGGAGGGAAAGGGGGGGAGGAGCAGAGGGGAGCTCCAGGATGTTCCTTTTTTGAGCGATATCAAAGAACCAATTCATCTCCGGTACACACTTGCCAGGCCTGTAAACGTTGGCAGTGATCGCCCATGGCTACCGAGACTTAGATGAAGAGGCTGCGGTAAAACCCACTGTAGGTAAATTGTGGTTGGCTGGTGTGAGCACCTTGGAGGGTGGGTCGAGAGCCACTGAAGGTAGAGGTAGTATTTCTGGACGTGGTCTGAAATTGAGGACGTCCATAGGGGCAGACCTGTAAGGTTCCCTTAGTTCCCCTATGTTTCAGAGGGAAGATCGGGAACAGGGTAGGGCCAATGGCCATGACAAGTAAGACATGCCATGTACTGTGTGTAAAGTCTTACCCTATGCTTGGAGTTCTTCCAGAATGGTCTAGGTTTCTATGCCGAAAAAGGTTTGAGCCATAAAAACAGTACATTCAATATGTTCACTTTGCATGTCTGGGGTAAAGTTGGACACTCTAGGTCCGTAACGAGATCCACATTATATCCAGAGTAGAGCTAGCATCTAGAGATATAATTATCAGTAAAAATATTATCAACAGTTTATTCCCCTGAGAAAGAGGAGGCTTGTTGAGGATATCAAAAGCTGAGGATCCAAGAGTACCATTGGAACTTGACCATATGACTCATATAAGGTAAAGTCATCAAGTTAGAGTACTTGCTTGATGCACCTTCGTTTCAAGGTAGGACTTCTTACTGAGAGACGGTGAGTTCATATGTTACCGGGTGTTGATCATGAACTATGCTAATGACCACTTAATTGGAGTTCAGGCCCCTGAGATGAAGAGGTGATCCACTGGAAAGTGGTATAAGCAGTTCATCCTTCCAGGTATTGCTTGGACTGCTAACAGCTGGTTCCAAGCAGGCAAGACCGCATTGAGGGACGTCATGGAAGGATGGATCATCAGGAGGGGAGGCTGCAGTGTGATGGACAGCATCCTCATGTAAGGAGGAAATATGTGTAAGTCACAGAAGGGGGATGAGAGCCACCTTCTGGAGAAGGAAAAAAACCTCTGACTTCTCCTCATTGTCTTGAGAGACCAGGGGAAAGCTGCAGGGGGAAGGTTCCTGTTGGCCTGAAAACTTGTGTGGCAGAGGATTGTGAGAGCGTGAGATGTGAATGCTGTCCCTAGGGTTTGGAGGTTGAGAGCCTCTCATTATCTGAAACACTGAGTGAACCATAGTGGTTGAGGAAGGAAATCCAGCATCCTGGACTGAAAAGAAGGACAAGAGAAAAACAAGAAGGTAATCATCTACAACAAGCCTGTGGGTGGACGGGTGGTTGTCAAAGATTAAGCCAATAAAGCCACATAGGTTTTGGTGGCCAAGAGAGTATTTCAAGAGTATTATTAACAACAGGGTAGACAGCTGTGTTGAAAAAGAAGTCATCATGTGGTGCACCATTGATTCTGGTCATCAACAAAGGTGGCAACCTTGTCAACGAGCAAGCCAAAGTATGGAGTACCGTCGAAGGTGTGCACTGGTAGCAGTGGCAGTCAAGGAAAGTAACCTGGAGGACGATGAGGAGTATTGTTCCACGTCCTGCTTAAATGTAAAAGCTTGTTAGTTGAAGCACCATTGACAATTAAGTCGATGGTGAGTCACTTGGATCAATGACTGTGGGCGAGTGTTGAAGCCTCGTCGATGAGGAAGTCATCCTATGGAGCACTGTCGATGGTGTGCACTGGTAGCAGTGGCCGTCGACGAGAGTAACCTGGAGGAGAACGAGGAGTAGTGCTCCATGTAAAATGATTGTTAGTTCAAGCACGGTCGATGAAAAAGTCAATGGTGGGTCACTTGGAGCAGTGGCCGTCGACGAGGGTTGAAGCCTCGTCGATGAGGAAGTTACCTTATGGTGCACCATTGACAGAGTACACTGGTAGCAGTGGCCATAGATGAGAGCAACAACATTGAGGAGGACAGAGAGTATTACGCCACATCTCGCAAATATGTAAAGGATTGTTAGTTCATGCACCATAAATGAAGAGGTCAATGGAGAGTCACCCATAGCAGTGATCGTCGACAAGGGTTTAGAATCCTCTTCAATGAAGAAAGTTGTAAAATGATTGTCAAGTACAAACAGTGTCAACGACCTGGTAGGCAGTGTCCTCAACAAAGAAAAAATCCTGTGTTCATGTCACTGATGACGGTGGGAACGGTGAGGAAAAAACACTATTCTCGGTTCCAGGTCTCATCGATGGAGAACTGCAGGCACCAGGAAGAGTAAACTGCGTGTGAGTTGAAGATGGCGGAAAAAAGAACTGCGGACACCTGGGGCCACCCACTCTTATACAGGAGTAGAATGATGGTGTTATGTGTGGGCGGCCTCTAGGCAAAGACTGCTGGAAGAAAGCTGCAGTGCAGAAGAGCGCCCTCTGACGAGGACCCGAGTGTATTACCTGCTGCAAGAGATTATCCCCGTGGAAGATCTATGGTTACAGGTGAGTAACCCTCATTTCTAGGGACATGGATATGGTGCACTTATCCACACTTAAGACTCCCAGCAGTTCTCCGGGAGTAAGGGGGCAAGGTGCACACCCCTACTTGGCAAATAAGAATTGGAAAACTGAGGTCCCAAAACCAGCATCCTGGCGTGACTCAAGGATGATGTGGAGGACTTCTGGTCAGGACACCCACTGCATGGCTGCTTAGAATGCGAGCTCGGAGCCAGCCAACAAAGAATCTGTGGACACAGCAGTGAAAATTTACCATCCTGTCCTCCAAACACCACATAATGGATTATCTCATGCCTCTGAAACACTGCTGGAAGGACAATTTGTCAAACACAGGTGTTAAAACAGCAGAAAATGTGCCCTGCACAGAGTCAGTGAGCTGCACCCTCTGTGTCCCCAACACCTAGTGCGAGTGGTTGGGGACTGGAGCAGCAGGAATGCACTATCACATCAAAATAATTGTGCCAAACCTTGCAACAAATAAATGAGACACTACAGCAACTAGAGACAAAGGTATCAGACCAATGTAAAGACATCACTGCCCTTGTACAGGGAACTGGAGATATAGAGGAGGTACTTACTGATTATACCACTTCCACAAACATTCATAATAGGGCCCTCCTTGATTTGCACCATAGTACCAATGTGCTTGAACAGCGTTTAGAAGAGTTAGAAAATCATAAATCGCCATAACAACGTGAGAATATACGTCTTGCCTGAGGGGACTGAAACCAGTAATATGACTGCATTCATTGATTCCTTTCTTCATGAGATTTTAAACCTCCGCCCAGAGAAAAATCTAAATATAATCCAGGCCCACAGATCTCTTATTCCTAGACCGAGAGATCCTAAAACTAAACCATGCTCTGTAATTCTGGCATTTCTAGACTCTGGAATTAAGGAGAATATCTTACAACTGGCCTGGGCTAAGAAGGCAATACACTTTGGGGATGTCAGGTTGTTTTTCGACCATGACTTTACACTTCAGCTCCTGGCAAGAAAAGACAGGTTTTGGCAATTGTAAGGCTTCTGCAACAAAAAGTACAAAAAGCTTTTGTGGAGTATCCAACGCACTTGAAAGTAATTACTGACAAGGGACCCCTCCGCTTTCAAGAATTAAAGGATGCAGAAAGTTATTTGCAGCAGTTCAGAATTGCTTTGCCGGATCAGGGAAGGACTCAGAGACAGCAGCAACTAGACGGTAGGAACTGGTCTATGAGTGGATCGAAAAGACAGGGAAATGGGGACACCTTGACCATTTCCGGTCTGTGGGACTCTGTGAGGGCTAAGAAACATTCGAGAAGACATGGAGGAGAGAAGGAGTCTCTGGCAATGTGAGACACAGCAGAGGAGAGCCTGGGCACTTTGCAAGAGCAGGATGCAGCCTGAAAGCAAATAAGTAACTCTGTTCAACACTTTTCTATACTAAGGGCACCATTCTATACACTGGCAAGTAATGGGAGGAGATTTTCTTTTGGAAATGTAGAGAGTATATTGGAAAGGGATCAAATAACCATTTAAAGAGAAGAGACTGATAGATCTAGGTACAACTTTTTCTCTTTTTAAATGATGCTTTAAAATGAAGGTCCTGAGACATGACATGATGGTAGCAGTAAATAACATATAAGAAGCGGATGTCCAGAGGTTGGGGGGGGGGGGAAATCACCCCTTGGACATGCTCTTTCGGTGTGGAGGGGGAGCCTGACCTCAGCCTGATATGGCGGCTGCTTCGGACTAGAGATGGAGAGGGGGTATGGTCTGGAGGAGCCGATCTTTTGTTGTGACCCAGCGAGGCATCCTGATGGGCTGGAAGTGGAGAGTCCTTTAAAATAAATAATGTAATGCACAGTGAGTTGGAGCAGGACTTAATGGACCCAAATGAAACATGGATCGTTGGTGTGGAGAGGGGGTAGCTGGAGGTCTCTGCTGTGGGGGGGGGGAGATCTACTGGTCCTCCAGGGGAGACTGCAGGCTCCCATCTTGCCTCTTACAATTTATGGGTCGGTCCTAAGGCGAGGAGGGACTGGAAGGACTCCTGACCAAAGTGGATGCAAAACGAAAAGATTACACAAATGCATAACTTCTCTTTTAATTGGCTACTTGGACACTCTCTAACAGGGCTGTGGCAGATGATTTAAGACTGAGAAGGTTGTGCTGCTCTGGGCTGTGCCCACTCCAGTATTTTTTCCAGGAGAGGTGGCTGGCTCCTCGGGCGTGGGTGGGTGACCCGCTCTGTGTGCAGAGATAAATGTGTGGGGAGGGATCTCTGGGTGTTCCCACCCTTTCCCTTCAACAATGTATTGTATTCTCACACCAGATGGGTGTAACAGAACGAGTTGGCCAGGTGGGACAAGAGTTGCTATGCGGGGCAAAATTATTTTTTTCTGTATACCACCATAGCAGTAAGAGTCCAGAAGGTGTCTATTTAAGCGCCCAGTGGGCAGTGGCTCACAGTGTCCTATATCATCAGGGACAAAAGAGATAACCGCTGGGTGCTCCATAGAGCTAATTTTTTCTTTGTAATAAAGCTGGGGGGGCTCTCAGTAGAGAGACAATTCCTACCCCTCCCTTCCCTGAGGGGAGGCGTAAACAGAGATCCACAGGTTTGAATCTTCAATCTTGAAGTCATATGTAGATCTGATGTTCATGGTACTGTTGGCCGATTTACCTAAAGGTTTTGGTCTGATTGTAAATAGTTACAGAGAACTGTACCAGAGATGGGGGAAAATGATGCTTGTAGATGGGGGAAGAAAGAGTTTGCAAAGGAAAAGGGAATGTATGTCACAAAGAGTAATGTTAATTCTCACTCTATATCATGATGGCTAGCTCAGGCACAGTTGTTTGTTCATATAATGTAAACGGTCTTGCCAGCCCAATTAAAAGAAGCAAGGTCTTAAGTTATCTGAGGAGGGCATCTGCAGATTACCTATTCCTGCAAGAAACACACTTATCAGCACAGGAGCATGAGAAACTTCTTAGATTTGGGATTAAGGATATGGCAGCAGCATCTTACAAGAAGGGTGGGGGGGTAGTGGTGTTAATACCCAATAAAACTCAGTTTGAAAAATTTGACAAGGGTGGATAAGGAAGTATGCTTTGTACTTATGAAGGGTAGGGCGGGGGGGCAGACTCTTACACTAGCATCAGTCTATTTCCCTCCGGGTTCCACGTTTTAGGACTATCGTTCCTTTTTAACCATGCTGCAGGAGTAGGGGCAGGGTGGTAGTGATATGTGGTGGGGATTTTAAGTTGACCTTCAACCCCCTACTTGATACGACCTCACGAATCCAAAGAAGGGCACATCAGGTTGCAAGGAAGGTTCATAAATTAATCAGGGAACTAGGTATGCTCGATGTCTGGAAGCAACAACATAGGAAAGGGAGAGATTATATCTTTTTCTCAGCTACCCATCACATGTACTCCAGGCTAGACTACTTCCTACTCTCCAGAGACGAAATGTACAGGGTGCAGGATCTGTGGGTGGGAGACTTTCTGCTTTCAGATCATGCCCCACTGTTTATGAGACTTGATATAGGAGAAACTCACACGAACACCTTTTGGCGTCTTAACATATCACTATTAAAGGATAAAGAAATGCAGGAAGCGATATTAGAGACATATAGGGACCTTCTTTTTATTTTTGCATATGTTTATTAAATTTTCCACCATAAAACAAAGGTACAATCCCATATACTCCATACACATCAGTACCATATTAATTCAACATGTACCTATACCCCCCAATATCTCCTTCTTACATCAATTTATTAGTTTACTCACTCTCCCTCAAAGAAAAGATTAAAAAAAAAACACACACACACACCCCTAAGTTATTTTTAATATCATACACATCTCATATTCATTAACTCTATACATTGCTAGTTTGTTCATATTCATTGACTCTGTACATTGCTAGTTTGTTATAAACCCTTCATCTCTCATTTGTTTACCCTCTCCTTATCAACCCCAGGATGCCTTCTCCCCACTCCGGCTCATTTTTAACAACTGTTCCCTCAACCTTTCCACACATTGAGCCACTACCTCCTATTCTTGCAGCCCTTTCCCTAACATTTCCCTCTCTTCTGGGGATAATGAAAACATAAATGTTCCCCACACTTTCCAGAACTGATCCTCTCTATTTCTTGCTACATAATATAGCTTTTCCAGGCCGAGAGCCTGCAGGCACAGGTTTTTCCATTGCTGCATAGTGGGAGTATCACTTGAAACCCATGTGTTTAGGATGCAGTGCCTGGCCAAAACAACCAGGATCCACACCCACCTCAGGAGGGGTCTCCAATCCTCTTCCTCAGAGTCATCCACACCAAACAACATGAACAGCGGGTTTCTCTCCACCTGCCTGCCCCACATCCTTCCCATCTCCGTGGCTACTCCATCCCAAAATTGTTCAAGGTGAGGGCACTCCCAAAGCAGTGTATGTAGGTGCCTCCTCTTTCTTACATCCTCGCATATGGAGGTGATATCTAAAGATTGAAATCTGTGAACCATACTTGGGGGTCAGTAAAGCCTATGTAGGAACTTATAGTAGGACTCCTGGTATTTATTACACACCAGTAACCCTTTATGCAATTGTAGCAGTGAATCCCATCCCTGGTCAGGTATTTCCCTTTTCAAATCCCTGCTCCATAACATCCTAGTTTTACAAGTATAGGCCGGTAGATACTGCCGCCACATTTTTGCCGCCCTTCCTATTATTCCTCTCACACCCTTCAGGGTACTGAGTACCAGATGCTCAATCTCCTCTATGGGACAGCCCACCACTCGATCCCTTTCAATTGTTTTAGCATAATTTCTCGCCTGAAAGATTCGGAACATACCTAACCCCATACGTCCCCCTAACTCTTCCCCCGACATTAGTCTCCTTCCCTTCCATAAATCTTTTACGCACTTAACCCCTCTCTTCTCCCAGCGTAAAAATCCTGCATCTTCCAACCCTACCACAAAACCCGGATTCCCCCTCAGTGGGAGCAGCAATGTCTCTTCCCCTGACCTCACTCCTACCCACTTCAATAGCTGTTCCCACCCCTCCAAAATTGAGACCACCAGTGGATTTGGATCTGCCCGATTATATGCCTCTTTCCCTCCCATTCTCAGGAATGCCGAAAGCCTTACCACCCCCTCCCCTTCCTCTAAGTCTAACCATCCTGCTTCTGGCGGTCTATTCACCCAGTCCCCTAACAGTCTATAGTGCATGGCTAAAGCATAGTTCCTTAAGTCGGGTAGATTTAGGCCACCCCTGTCACCATCTGCTTGGAGCCTCCGAAGGCTCACTCTGGGCCTCCTCCCCTTCCATAAAAAGCCCGAAAAGGCCTTATCTATCCTCTTCACATCCTTCTTATTTAGGCCCATCGGCAACATTTGCATCAAGTACAGTATCCGTGGCAAGGTATTCATTTTTATAAGGTTTATACGACCTAACCACGATAGAGGTAGGTCTCTCCACCTTCTCAAATCCTCTTCTATATTCTGCACCATCGGCCCATAATTTAACTTATAGAGCTGACTCAACTCATGCCCTATACGAATCCCCAAGTATGTAAATTCTGTTTTTGCCTTTTTAAGGCCCCAAGCCGTATTTCCATACTCTTTTTCAATTTCTCCCCACAGCATAATTTTGGATTTGTGGATATTTTTTTTATATCCAGAGAACACTGCAAACTGCTCTATCACTGCCAGCAATGGGGGAACAGATCTAGCCGGGTCCCGGACATACAGTAGCATGTCGTCTGCGTATAATGTGACCTTATGTTCTCTCCCCGACCACCCCCCCAATTTCCATTGAGCTTCTAATGGCAATCGCTAGAGGCTCTATAGCCAGTGTAAATAGGAGCGGTGAGAGGGGGCAACCCTGCCGAGCGCCCCATGGAGAGTAAATTTCCCAATTAAGCCTCCATTTACCAGTACTCTCACCTCCGGGGCTTTATACAAGCCTTCGACCCATCCTATAAATCCTTCTCCCATCCCATACATTCGAAGGACCCCAAATAGGTACTCCTACTCTATACGGTCAAACGCCTTCTCGGCGTCCATTGTTAGGACCGCTATATTTTTTTGACCGTGGGAAGCTCTCCAAATTACATTGAGGAGTTTTCTCATATTATGATATGAGCATCTACCAGAGACGAAACCTGTCTGGTCTGGGTGCACCAACCCTAGTAAACATTGGTCCAGTTTCCTGGCCAAAACCTTGGCCAGGATCTTGGCATCGCAGTTCAACAGGGAAATTGGTCTATATGACGAGCACTCCTGCTCATCCTTCCCTGGCTTGGGGACCAAACAGATGACTGCTTCCCTAAATGAGACCGGAAGATCACCTCCCCCCCCCCAACCTCAGAGAAGACCTGCTGCAGGGGTTCCACTACGTGCTCCAGCAATGTCTTGTAAAACTCTATGGGAAATCCATCCGGTCCACTGGCCTTTTCCTGCTTCAGACACTGTATTGCTTGTCTAATTTCCAAATGTGTAACTTCCCCATCCAGCTGTTTTTGTCATTGTTCAGTTAATTTAGGAATTTTAACTCCCCTAAGGAACTGCGCTGCCATTTCTCCCCTTTCGGTACATTCTGCTTGGTACAGCTGTCTATAGAATTGCTCAAACCTGTTCCTCATTAAAACTTTATCCGTAACCAGCTTCCTTCCCCCATCTTTTATTCCGGGGATGTGCGTACATACCCGCCTTCCCTTGATTAACCGGACCATTAATGGGCCAGATCTGTTCCCCCATTCAAACAAACGGCTTCTAGCAAGCATCCCTGCCATTCGCACTTCTCCCAAAAGAAATGCATTTAGTGCCTCCCTTGCAGCCTTCAAGTTTTTTTCCCCTTCCCACCACCTCACCTCTCCATCTAACTCCTTTTGGGTGGTTTCCTTCTTCTTTTTATATTGGGCAACAGACCTAATGATGGCACCCCTTATAAATGCTTTGCCAGCTCCCCAAAATGCCCCTGGGGATTCCACCGATTTCTCATTCATTTCTATAGGGACCTTCTTAATGGAAAATACAGGGTGGCAGGTTTCACAGTCTATCTTAATGGGATACGGCTAAGGCTGTGATTCGAGGTAAATTTATTCAAATAGATTCAAGGAAAAAAGCCAGAAAGGGAAGCCAGACGGGAAACTCTGACAGAGCAATTAGAACTCTGGAGGAAGTACAAAAACAAAAGATAGACAGTGAACATACAAAACAGATTAAAAAACTTAAGTGGAACCTGGGGGAGTTCTTAGACTATCAAATAGAGCAGAAACTTCTTTTTCTTCGACAGAAAGTACTACGAGGGAGGCCCTAAATCACTAAGGCTGTTAGCTAGTAGACTCAGGGCTCAGACAGCTAAAGCTACAATAGCGACCATTTGACATCAGAGTAAGAAGAAAATAGTTTATGTGGTTAAGGAAATAGCAGAGGCCTTTCAAGAGTTTTATGCCAAACTGTACACTGAAGAGGTAGTACCAAATGAAGACAAGATTGGGGAGTTTTTGAGACAGTTGAGACTACCAAGTTTGTTCAGAAAGCAAGGAAAGACTTTAATGTCTCTGGTAACATTGGAGGAAGTTAAGGGGGAGATTACCAGGTTAAAGACTGGAAAGTGTCCAGGCTCAGGTGGCCTACCAGCAGAGTTTTATAAAACTTGTTGGAAACATATCCAACCCCTACTTTTAGGAGTTTTTCAACAGGTACTGAAGGGGGAGGAGCAGGTGCCCCATCTTGGAACAGGACAGTGATCTCGGTGATACCAAAGCCAGGAAAGGACCACACCAGATGTACATCCTATCGTCCAATCTCACTTTTAAATACAGACTATAAGATCCTGGCATCAATTCTGGCTAAAGGCATCCAACAATTCTTGCCCTCCCTGATACAGCTTGATCAGAATGGGTTCATACCGGGTAGGCAGGCCCAGGATAACCTCTGTAGAACAACCCACCTTATTAACCATATCAATTTGACAAAAACCCTCTTTACTCATAAGTCTAGATGCCAAAAGGCCTTTGACAGGGTGGCATGGGCCTTTAGGTGGTGTTCTTTCCCGTTTGGGTTCCAGAGAAATCTGTCCAAGTATTATTTAAGCTTTACGAATCCCCTGTGCATATGTAAGGGCAAATGGGTATGTGTCTGGTGCCCTGGGCCTGGGGAGAGGAACAAGACAGGATGCCCTCTATCCCCACTTTTATTCGCGACTCTATATACAGCCCTTGGCTCAGGGCATTAGACAAAATGGAGATTATGGACATCACTCTGGGAACCCAAGAACACAAACTAGCATTATATGCAGATGATTTTCTTGTATATATATCTGAGCCTCAGACTTCCTTGCCCGCGTTGTTCCACCAAATCGGGGAGTTCTCTTCCCTATCAGGATATAAGTTAAATAGAGACAAAACGGAGGTTTTATGTTTCCATCATGTCCCGAGTACTGAGATTAAACAAAGATTCACTATGAAATGGGACCTGGTCAGTATGAGCTATCTGGGGACTAAGGTGGGTTTGGAGTCCCCCCAACTATGGGACTTAACTACCCCCCCCTCTGATTACATAGTTGAAGCTGGACCTAAAGAGATGGGCCTTGCTACCCCTTTCCCTGCATACCAAAACACAAGCTTTAAAGATGAATGCCCTCCCTCGCATACTTTATTTCAGTATGTACCACGTATAGTACCACAGACAGAACTGGATGTCTGGCAAGAAATGTTTTTTGCCTTCCTATGGGAGAGAAAGAAGCCCAGGCTGTGGAGATCTCTTCCATTTGTCCCAAAGGCAGAAGGGGGACTAGCTTTTCCACATTTATAGGGGTACTGGGCAGCAGCACAAATGAGGGTGGCCTTGCTTTGGGGGAGTCTGGGGCATGATTCACACTGGAAGAGAACTGACCTACTCAAACAGATGGACCCTTCCCTTCAGGCATTGCTTTTTGGAGACAAAGTCAACAGGGGTATCGGGGTACACGGGCACGTTGGCAGCTCTAGAAAGGTGGAAAAGAGGGACTAGTAGGGTCCAAACCAGAAATCAACTATGGAGATTCCGCTGGTGGGCGTATGACCCTCAGTTTCCCCCCAGCAACCCATGACCCATGGTACAGCAGGCAGACTAGGTGAGGTTTTCACTCACCCTACCAGTTAATGTCTGGCTTAACTGTCATGTCATTCAAGGTAGTGCAACAGAAATTTGGACTTAAGCCAGTTGATAACCTTTGGTACTATCAGATGAGGGATTATTTGCATAAGCAAATGAAAAGGCTAGAATTGGGGATACAGATGGCAGGAGAGGTCCCATTTCAGAGAATTTGGAACTCAGATAGGGTGGAGCATGCCATTTCACTACTATACAGAGACTTTACATCAGATCTGGTGTTATCATCCCAGCATATTAAGGCTAAATGGGAACAAGATTTAATTATAACCCTGTCAGACAAGCAATGGTCCATGGTATGGAGGAATACACCGATTACCACTGGATCCCCAATATGGAGGGAGTTTGGCTGAAAGTTGAGAACTCGTTACTTTCTGGTCCCAGCCAAAGTAGCACATCACAACCCAGAGGTGTAGCCGACCTATTGGCGGAGGTGTGGGGAGAAATATGCCTGGCAGGCCCACATTTTTTGGCACTGTCCTGGCTCAATTTTGGGCGGAGCAGACTCACCATGTACTGGCATCTTTCAGGTACAGACCAGACTAGGCCCAGAACACCTCATACTGGGAATAGTCCCAAAGGAAATCAGAGGTAAGGAGGTAAATTACCTTTGGTTAGTTCTACTTATTGCCACCATAAAAGCCATCATGATGAAGTGGTGGCAAGAAATGCCACCCTCAGTTGAAGACTAGAGGGCAGTGGTGACATCCATGCACCAGACAGAAAGAATAACATGTAACCTTAGACAACAATCTCACTTATATCAAAATAGGTGGACAAGGTGGCTGTTAAATGAGTCGTCACTGGACCCTTCAGACAGGGAGGCTGTGTAACAAAGGACCGCAGAGGGACCCGGGATAAAAGGAGAGAGAGGAAATGGAAACACTGACATGAGACATACTTAGGAGCAAGTGAGGTGTGAAATCACCTAACCCCCACATTAATATATATATTACTGTATATTATGCAAAGAGATCAAAGCATACTCCCCATACTTAGTTTCCTGGTACTGTTCTTTTTCTTGTGTTTTTCTTTTTCCAGGCTGAATCATTATGGACTTTTATGGTTTAAATGATACGTGTTTCATGCAGCCAGACTTCTGTCCAAAAATAATTGATGAAGCATCTGCTTAATAGATGTAGAATGGCTTGTAATAAGACAATTTATAAGCACTGCATGATTGTATAGTACTTTATATGTTTACAACAGCCTAGTAAGGCAGAACAAAAAAAAACTCTACTGCACTATGATTGTATGCTTATTACGTTTGTACTATTGTGTATTTTTCTGCCATTGTCTCCGTTATATTAGCAATACTGTTTACGTCACAGAACATCATGTAGATTTTTCCTTGTATGGTTGATTACCTCTGAACTTATACCTGTTATTTGTTTTGTCTGCCAATTTTGTATTGTAACCTAACGGGTCGTGACTGAAAAGAGTCACATTTTGTGACTACGACACCTTACCCGGTAAACAAAAACTAAATAAATAAATAAAATAAAGAGAGTATTAGAAAAAAAGTTGAATTGGAAGTGGTAAATGAAGGTGTGTGCCACCTTCCAGGTAGCAACCCTGCAGATTTCTTGAATAGGGATGTCCCCGGAAGCAGCCACCAAAGCAGTGATACGTGTGGTGGAATGAGCCCTCCCTAAGCTCTACAGGAAGCTCCCTACCAGCCAACCTATACTGGAGGTCAATGAAGGAGACAATCCACCTGCCAACTGTCCACTTTGCTAATGGTCTGCCACAGGTGGCTTCAACATATGCCACAAATAGCTGGCAAGCCTCTTCCCAAACTCCAGCCATGTGCTCTACGTAGTAAGCGAGTGCTCACCTCAGGTCCAACAAGTGGAGCTTGTGCTTGGACTTCAAGGTTGGATTTGTGAAGTACACCCAAGAGGTTAATCACCCGATTAAGGTGAAACTATGACATAACCTTCGCGAAGAACTTCGGGTTGAGGAGGACGACAACCTGGTCATCCTTGTGGAACATCAGATATGGAGACTCCACCCAGAGTGCCTGGAGCTCACCGATCCTTCTGGCGGAGGTGACAGCCACCAAGAAGGTGGTTTTCCATGACAGCTGTGGCATCTCACACCTGTGCATCAGTTGAAACAACTTGCCCATGAGCACTGCCAGCACCAGCAAAAAGTCCCAAGGTGGTGGTGATTCACACACCAGCAGGAACAGGTGACACAAGCCTTTAAAGAAACTCCTGACCACCTTCTCCTGCACCACCACTGAAACACCAGCCTGTGCCCAGTATGCAGAGATGGATGTCAGGTGCACCTTGAAGGTCATCAACCTCAGTCCTGACTGAGACTGGGACTACAGGTAGTTGAGAATGCTAACCAAGGGACAGGCCCAAGGGTCTAGCTCCCTGCCCCAATACCAGATGAAAAACCACTTCCATCTGAAGGTGTAGACTGATGGGTCAAGACTTTCCAGGAAGCCTCCACGACATGAAGAATATCTTCTGAGAGACCAAAGCCTGGAACTCTAGGCACGCAGGAACCAGGCTGTCAGGTGCAGGACCTTCCCCTTGTGACAAGACAGATATAGGTGCAGAGGCAACAGCCAGAGAGGTCTGGCTGCTGAGGCTGAGGAGATCTGGGTACCAAAACTAACGTGGCCAGTCTGGAGCTACAAGGACCATCTGCACCTTGTCCCTTCACATCTTGACCAACAATATGTGGATCAGGGGAAAGGGAGAGAAGGCACAGAGGAGGTCTGGGGTCCAGAGTCTCAGGAAGGCATCCCCCATCAATGTCCCACACTGTGAGGAGTGGGCAAATAGCAGTCTCTGCTTTCATTCTCCCAGGAGGTGAACAGGTCAACCAGGGGAGTGCCCGACTGGGAGAACAGAGGGTTCGCCCCTCCTGATGCAAGGACCACTTGTGTGACACCTGTCTGAGGGAGTCTGCTAACTGACTGGAGGCTCCTGCTGTGTGGATTGCCAGGAGATCTGCATCCAAGCTGCACACAAGGGTCCAGGTGTGGAGAATCTCCCAACACAGATGAAGAGAGTCAGTGCTACCCTGCTTATTCAGGTAGTACACTGTCATGATTGTGTCCGTCTGGACTTGCATGACCTCAGCACAGACAAATGGAGCGATTCCATCAGAGTGAGGTGCACTGAATGGAGCTCTAGCAGGCTAATGCGTCAATGGGACTCTCTTGAGGTCCAGAACCCATGGGCTCTGCAATCCCCCAGGTGCACGGCACGGGGTCATAATGTCGCAAGACATTATGCTGTAGTAATATACCTCACTGCCAATATGGCGTGATATATTGAAAACAGCATAATTCTTGTTTTTCAAGGGGACTCTGCCCCCGCACTCCCATTATGGTAGATCATGCAACCTGAACCCCCCAAACTAATATAACTAACTCCGGGGGGGGGGAGGTCACACTTAATATCACACAAAGTGCAAAACAAAACAAAAATGACCATGTATCTGGGACCAGGAATCGAAACCCAGTCCCAAATGCACTGCTTCCTTGCCTTGCTGTCTGTGGCTCATCCCATCGAGCCACAGCAGTTGCTCGGTGGATCCCTCTTCTGGCAGGATTCTTATCCTGCACTGGGAAGAGTGAGAGGGAGCACTACCGCGCATACTTCCTTTCGCAGTTTGGCACCCTCTCGCCCTTACCTATCGCACTCTTCCTACCTCACGGTCATGTTGTGTGTTGTAGAGCATGCAACATTATAAGCCAGTAGGCAGGTGTGCTCCCCATCCCACAAGAGATGTGTCAGTTGACAGGGTGACGATCAGCTCTGGGTAGAAAAATGGGACTCCTTCCTCCAGGATGGCATCCCACATTGGCTGGGTCACCGTGACTAGCTGGTTCAGGTGACCTAAGCATTGAAACCACTGACGGCCCAAATCCCACTGCAGGTGGTGTATCTGCCAGCGTCCCCATCTGACCACACTGATGCAGTATGCCAGGTCCCCCAGTGGCCACAGGAAGTTCTGGGCAGTGTGCAAGCATCCACCCTGAAATGACTGGGCAAAGGAGGTTAAGATCCAATGCCCAGTCCACAGGGAGTCAGGCCTAGCTCTGCCCTGATAAAGTGGATCACCTGCGAAGGGCAGAGTTCAGACTTGGCTGGGTTAATGAGAAGGTCCAAGTCTCTGCTGGTCTGGGTCTATGGACTGCTCCACCGCCTCCTTGAATGGCCCAGCTATCAGCCAGTCATATAGGTAAGGGTAGAGCCTGACTCCTCAGCACCCCAGGAATGCTGCCACCACTGCAATGCACTTGGTGAAGACCCTTAGGGCCAAGGAAAGGCCAAAAGGCATGATCTGGAACTTGCAGAGAATCTCTTCTGCATAGAAATAGAGGTACTGCCAGTGGGATGGATGAACTGCAATATGGAAGAAGGCATCCTGGAGGTCTGTGGAGCAGAACCACATGCCCTGCTCCTGGGGTGGAATGATCTGGTTCAGAGTGACCACACAGAACTTGCGCTTCTTCCGAAACTGATTCAGACGGTGAAGATCCAGTATGGGGCACCAGCCCCCCCATCCACCTCAGAACCAGGAAGTACTTGGACACAAAACCCTGGCCTGCCGTGGAGTATGGGACATGGGCTATGGCTCCTTTTTCTAGGAGCTGAGCAACGTTCTCCCTGAGGGTGGATAGCATGTCATGCAACACAACTGACTCCCCTGGCGCGTGGGGTTGTATGGCAGGAGAGCCTTAAAATTGAGAGGCAACCACAAGGCAATTGTAGTGGGGGGTGGCAGGAAGTAGGCTGTTGGCTAACTAGAATCTGCAGCTTATCCAGTAGGTAGGGAAATAGGCAGACTGGGTGTGCCAAGTGGTCCTTATCTGCCATCAAAGTCTATGTTTCTATAACCCTTTGCCCACCACTTCTAGCACTCATTTGTCTGAGGTGATGACAGACCAGTTGTGCCAGAAATGTCAATGCTGATCTCCCACAGGGAGCTCAGGCTGAGACTGAATGGGCAGGAGGTAAGCACCCCCCGACCCATCACTGGGCAGTTTTGGAAGGGGCACTGACTGCCAGAGGGGCACCATTATCCCTACCCCCACACTTTTTGGGGTCCTGACCAGGAAACATGGTCTTAGGGCACCAGACCAGAGATTGCCCCCACTGGGGCTGCTCCTGCCTGGGTTAATGTGACCGAAAGGCCTTCTTTTTTAGCTTCTGCCCTTTCTGGTCCTTCTGTGAGGATGTCACAGAATAGAGGGTGCCACTGGACTTCTCAATCCTTGTGAGATGTCTTTCCACCTTGGGCAGAAAAGTTTGGTGCCCAAGAAGGAAACAATGGCCAGTTTGTGCTGGGTTTCCGCCATGAAGGTGGATATCCATAGCCAGGCCCTGCAATGCATCTCGATGCCTGCTGCCATGGACCAAGCACAAGAGTCGCCAATATCCAAGGCCATCTGGAGCTGGTGTTTAGCCAGCTCTTGACCCTGGTCTCTGACCATTTTAACCACCAGCTTCAGGTTAGCAGAAAGGAGAGGGAGAACATGATCTAGAACTCCCATTAGGGAGTGACCAAAGTTGCCCATCATCAGGACATAGCTCACCTGCCAGAGACCCAGGGAGGATGAAGTGTATACTTTTCTTCATTGCATGGTCCAGCTTTCTGGACTCCTTATCAGGGGCTTGCACACATTGCCAATTTTCTGGAAAACAGAGTCAGCCACTAAACCTTCGGAAGAGGGGTGGTCCGAAAAACCAGACAAGGAGACAGTGGTGACTGCATACTTGCGGCCAAATGGGCCAAGGGCACCACATAGGAGGCTGGATACTGCAAGAGCTCCACAGCCAGTCCTAGACTGGCCTCAGACACCGGTAAGGCAAACCCTGGTTATTCATCCCCATCTGGTATTTAGCCTGCTTCTGAACTAGTTCTAAGGGATTTCCATGGACTCTGAGATCAATCTCAGCACTGCTCCAAAAAACACCTGCCTGTGGTTGGTGGTCAGCTCTTCAGCTGAATTATGGTCAAAGCCAGGGTCCTCGAGGACTGCATGAAGGACCCACCGTAGTCCGAAGACTCTTCAAAGACGTCCATTGGTTGTTTCTGGCCATGCACCACCTGGGACTCTTCCAAACTGGTAATCTCCATGGACAACTGGCCTGGCAAACCAGTGGTTGGACAGGAGTCTTTGGTAGGGGCTCCCCGCACCGGCTGCCATGGCAGCGGTCCCACCCGGATCAGGGGAGAGACCAGTGTCAGCCACACTGGTCTCAGTAAGACCAGAACGGGCTGGACTGGAGGTGACCAGGGGATTGCGGGGGTCGAGGGTATGAGCCTACCTTTCCCAATGACCCACTGGCGCCACATCAGCTCCTCATAACACTGATGCAACCTGTGATGGAGCTTCTTCTAATGGGATGACAAGGAGGAAGAGGAGCACCTGTGGCATCACCTCACAGAAGATTAAGAGTGGAAGTGCGAAGAATCCCTCGACTGCAGTCTCAACCAAGACCAGAATCTTGACCGATGACTGGATAGTCAACAGCGAGGAGAGACAGGTGGGGGGGGGATGTGCAGATAACAAGGACTAGCTTCTGTTGCTGGACCCCAGAGGGAGGCAGCTCTTGAGACAACTAGTTCCGCCAGCTGCTCCTGACCCTCCTGAGAGAGAGTCGAAAGGACCAGAGTATACTACAGATTGAGTTATCCTCAACCCCTTTAGACAACAGATCAACTGGGTTGAGTAGACCACCAGATCAGCCTGGGTCACAGTTAAAAAGCCCAACGGTGATACCATGGAGTTAGCAGCCTGGCCCTTGACCAAAACAGGCTCAGCCAAAACCCAGTACTCAACAGCCGTCAAGCAGTCAAGAGATTTGCAGGAGTGGAAGAAGCGTGCTTGTTCCTGGTCCTACGACTGATGGCCAGATTTCTTTGACTTTTTCTTACTGCTGTGGCAAGAAGGGCCCTCCCCAAGGGTCTGGAGGGGCTTACACATGTCCCGGAATGTCCCAGTGAATGACGCCCCAATGCTGGCCCCAGCCAGGAATAGCACGGATATCGACGAGGCTACTGCCAGAACTTGGGCCGCTGCCTCTACCACTGTCCCAAGTTGGGCTGCTGAGCCCACTGCCATAGAGACTGCCTTGCAGGCATCCTTCAAGCAAACTGGAGGTCCTTGAAGGACGGCAACAATAAGCTTTTGCAAAGGCCGCAGGCAGGAACGTTGTGCTCTGCTCCGCAGCAATAGATGCGTGTTATGTGTGGGTCCATCCTCAACATCTGTTGGCTGTACTGAATGCAATGTTTGAATCCTGGACCCAAATTTACTTCCTCTTAATACACAGTGATGTCTAACAATGGAGTGGAAGAACACACAAAAATTTGAAGAACAAGAGTGATAATGGCATAATTTAGAATAGGCCCACACCGTGTATAGAACTGTGAAGGAGGAGACCTGACTCTTCCAATGGAAAGGAAGATCTGACATCATGGGGCTGAGCCAGGGAGTATACAACCCAGGTGAGTTGGGGGAGCTTAGCTTGAAGACGTTCTGACAGATTTAAAAGGAAAGGAACACTGCCTAAGTGTGGATAAGTGTACCATATCCATATCCATGTCCCTAGAATGTAAGTTTTAATCTGTGGCATGTTTCTCCACACCTGTTGTATAGTCACATTTTTATTGTCATTTATAAACAGACACATTTAAGACTGTGGAGAAATAAAATATAAATTATTGTGCTCACTGCTCCAGGAAAATGCCTAGAAAAATCTGAAAATCAACATATTTATTTTTTGGCCTTAGAAGAAAAATCCTTCCAAGTACTACCTATATCACACAATACATTCAGTAGTATTTTAAAAGTACCTTATAAACTATGAGATCATGTTCTCCATCTCTCAGTGTTGTTCCATCATACCTCATCAGCTTAACAAATGCCAAGGCAAATATTTTCTCAGATTTGTCTTTGGCTAAAAAAAAAATAAAAAAAAAAAAAAAGAGAGAAAACAGAAAGGCATTCATTTCACTTCAGCTCATACTTTTTTCAACTGTATAGGGAACTAACGGTTTGATATAAAGACTAAGCCAAGTTGGATCAAAAACTCAGCACACATCAATTACTTCCAACAGTAACTGAGGCACTTGAAGTTCATGGCAATAAATATGACACTAATGGCATGAAGATCATTTTCACTAATACAGTTAAATCTTCTCCCATTAGAATCATGAATACTATGATTAATAGACCTCATTTATAAAATGGAGAGACAAACTGTTTTATGTAACATGAGCATTATAGAACATTATACAGTCAGTGACTAACATAACAATATACTCCTAATGCATCCCATCTGAGTTAATTCAGTAGCACATGTGGTGTTCAGCAATAATGTGCTGCAAAGCAAGCTTCACTATAGGTGGCCAATGCAGAGCACATTAAAATAGCTTTTATATCTAGTCATTTTTGTAGCACAAAGGCAGTAATCACTTCTTAATCCAACAGCACGCTATGAAAAATATTCTGAAACACCAGTGTGACCATGGCCTTAGTAAAGCAATTCAGTATCCTATTAATTATATATTATAAATCATAGTCTAATTTAGTCAGTCAGGATCACCTAGTTCTCAATATCAGACTTTTCGTATTTTGGTAAGTGCATCTCATGATCACGGCTTAAGAGTTTCTGAAGTTTAAAACTGTGCTGGAATATTTTTCTCATCAGTGGTGTGCTGATATTTTTCTTTCAGATTTAATATATTTTTTATTTAACTTGTATTCAAGTTTATAAAGTACAACAGTAAATAAATACCAACGAAAAAAGAAATCCATGTAATGCCATTTCATCTTAAGGTAGAAAACCACAACCATCTCCCTCACTCTGTTACTACACTGGAGGCAGGTTCCGATTTTTCAGAAAAGTCAGATATTTTCAATACCCAAAACTGCCTAAGCTGCAGATACATCAGAATAGACTGTTCAGGTTAAGTTGATGCCACATGGTCATGGCCAGGTGTACGATTAGTATACGGAAGATATAGTGTCAAAGAAAGCTAGCGAAACTCTACATTTGACATCGTGAAAAGAAATTAACAGGCAGTAAATATAACCAAGGAACTAACTTAGGACCTGCTCTGCAATATTCCTAAAAGCTAGGAGATAGCACAGGTTGTGGTCAGTGGGGTCAAATCAGAAGAGAGGCAGGTCATAAGTGGGATACCACAGGGATCTATCCTGGCCTGGTCCTCTTCAATATGTTCAGCAGAAACACTGGAGAAGGAATCCAGGGGAGGTAAGTTTCATCTGTGAAGTGACACAAGCTCTGTGGTAGGGTGGATAGTGATGAAGGACCTGGGGAGAGACGAGAGGACCTGCAAAGTTTAGAGAGTGGTCTAGGGTTTGGCAGTTGAAATTTAACACCAGAAAGTGCATGGTGATGCACACAAGTGAAAAACAAACCAGGACAGAGCGCTGGATGGGTGAGGGTAAGACCTAGCACCATGACTGAAGTATGGGACTTAGGAGTTATCATTAGTGACCCCCTCCAACAATTAAGCCAGTATCACAAGGCCTACAGCAAGGAAACAGGAGGCTGGCATATATTGGAAGGGTAATTTACAGCAGAAGAAAGGAGGTAATACTACCTCTATGTAGATCCTTGGTGTGTCTACACCTGGAGTACTGTGCCAGTTTAGGAGTCCTCACCTCAGGAAAGTTAATCAAAGGCTGGAGACGGTACAGCAAAGAGTGACAAAGATGATTCAGGGCCAACAGGGCAGGTCATGAAAGGATTGCTTCAAGGCACTGAGCATGTACTCACTGGAGACCAGACCGAGGAGAGGAGATGTGATAGAGAGAGGAGAGAGATCCCTCTCTGATGTGTGCTCTTGCTTTAAACCACCATAACTTGGTTCTCCCAGCTCTTTTCTTTTCTCTCTACTAAACCTATTCTTGTTTCCCACTTATACTTCTAGCCACCCTTTCCTGCCTATTCCTCTAGCCAAGGGCCACCTTCTTGCTAGGGTAGTGATTAAGTGTAGTCCTGCACCCTGAGCTATCTTATCCCTCTCACTAATACCTAGGCCTCTTAGTGTGCCACGCACTTATATCTGTATTGATATTCTTTCCAGCTAGCAATTTATTCATGTTTCTGTTGAAATTACTCAATTATGTGCTCTCCTTCAAAACATACTGTATTTAAATTGTTTTTGTATCAATTTAAACATTGTCCAAGTTTATTACTGGACACTTGCTGCATTGAAAATTCCTTGCTCTTGTATATACCATCCATGTAACTGTTTTCAATTGATTATCTTACCCTGTTCTCTGCTACTTTTGTTGTGTTGTATTTTGCCTTGTATTCTCCCGGGTCATGCTTGAAAATAGCAATTTCTTGGATAGCCCACCCACCCGGTAAACAAAAAAAAACTAAATAAATTAAATAGAGACCTTCAAGTTCATGACTGAAAGGAATAAACAAGGTGAACTGTGGGGAATTATTAAGCATCAATGCAGGGTCACAAGGCTACGAGTGGAAACAGACAGGAGGGAGGTTCAAGAGGGATATATGAAAGTAATATTTTACAGAAGGGGTGATGGAACCATAGAACAGTCCACCAGCTGAGGTGGTAGATGCAAAAACCATCGACAGTTTCAAACACTGTTGGGACAAAGTGAAAGGTATAGTGATTACTCAGGGCGACAGTAAAAGGGAGTGGAATAGGGGACTGGATAGGGACCTGTATGAACAATAGGTCCTGGGGTTAGATAGAGAACCATGGGCAGACTTGATGGACCATTGGTCTTTTTCTGCCGTCACTGTCTGTTTCGACGGCATGTAGCACAAAATCCCATCTGACCGCAGAGCGCAGCCCTAAGGGAGCTGCATCACAAAGAACAGTTACTCACCGTAAACAGGGATTCAGATACTCCATTTTGGGATTATCTGACTGCCAAAAATAATGCAAAAACTTCCAAATGTAAGGGGGAGGAAATCAACTTCCCAATTTCAGACAAAAAAGTTAGATGACTTCCAAAATTGCAGGCGTGAGTCAAGAAATTATGTTTTTTTCCCTGAAAGAAATTGTATTCTGCCACTAATATTTATATTAACATCCATAAACTGGTTCTTCCTAGAATACTGACTTCCAAAATGTGGGATCCAGGAAATATTTTGACTTCTAAAAAAAACTGGAATGACTTCCAGATTTCTACTCATGGAAGTTTTAAATACCCACTAAAAATAAATTAACTGAACCTCTGACTGTAATGAATAGTTATTTACCATAACACTTAGATCTTCAAGAGAATCTTGTCATTGAGCCACATCATGGAACTGCAAGGCGTTAGAGTAAGCACCACCCAAAAGTTTTGCTGGCTGGGACCGCCCATGTCAACATGCCTCGTTACTGCGTATATAATTGGGCATCCCCAGCATGCCTCAGTTACCCACCAGAGACAAATTTGGAGGATCAGTAGGCTGGCAGTGACCAAAGCAACCAGGACCAAATTAGAAACACAGAAGAGAGGATAAGGAAACCCAAGTAAAGATGCCAAAGGAGGCATCAGAGGAGAATCAACTTGTGAGAGCAAACAGGATAATCACCAGTTACCCGACAAGGGGGGGAAGGTGAGAGGGAGAGCTGTGGCTCAGACGACAAGATTGTCTTGAACATCTACTGTTACATTATGGAAAGATTCCCAAGCAGTAACAAGCATAGGAGGAGAATGGCAGGTCCTAAGAATTCTGAGCAAGGAGGTCTTGTAGAACAGTAAGGCCAAAGCCGGCATGTCTATGACACACTGCCCAGACTGCAATGTTTTGTAAATGTATGAACAGTACTCCAAGTGGCAGCAGTACGTATGTCAGCAGCAGAGACACTGTGGAAACAGGCAACTGAAGTAACCATCACACAGGTGGAATAAGCAAAGACAGGACCAGGAAGCTGCTTACCGCACTTCTGAAGTAACACAGCTGGCCAACCATTTGGATAGGCCTGGTGTAACCCCCCCCCCCTGCAAATGGGGGTTCCCAAAAGTCTTCCAGGAGCTTGCCTGAATGCTCCAAGCCTGGGTGGTGCTCGGCGTCTGAGCTGCTTAACTGTGGTTGCAAGTGAGTGCTATTTGAGCCTCCGCGTAGTGTCTCTTTAAGAGCTATCTGCTTGCAGACTTAATTAGTTTGTATGGGGGGACTGTGTATTTAATGCTCGAATGTCACCCGAGCTGTGGAGTAATCGCTCCATTCTGCGGTCGCTGAAGGTGCAAAGGGAGCCCATCTGAAAGCTGTAACTGTTTGCTTGTAATCATTTAAAGCATTAGCAAAATTGTAGTTTGTCTAACCTGCCTTTATTGCAGCTGGGACTCTGTGCATGTTACCTCTCCATTTTGGACCTAAACTGCTGTGCTGGGCCAATTGGGTTAAAGGAGCCCTAAAATGGAGCCTGTGGACGAATCAGAACCTGGACTCTTAATCTGAGCCAGCCACAAGGGGGTTGTATGGGCAGTGACTCTGAGAAATGTAGTTTTGACCTTGGTGCCTTTTTCTACCAACAGAGGGAGTCTTATTGTGAGTGACAGCTGAATCAGCCAACAGAATAGTGTGGAGCTAAAGGAAATGCCCTGCTCTGTGACTGGAAAGATAAGATCAGATCAGTTCAGTTGTGACTGTGAAGAGAGAAGGAGCTCTGTGTTTTTTCGGTGTATAGTTTCACGTGGGAAGCGCGTATGAGGCCCTGAGTTTCGGTCGGCAGCCCTTGTGAGTGCCAGTTTGGACTGAATCAGAGTTGTGAGGAGAAAGAAGCACTAGAAGTGTGGAAACCATGCTCACCCTGTAGAAGACTGGAGAAATTGCTGAATCGCGCTCGGTCTGTCAGGAACTGAAGCTGCTGTGTGTGCTCCCGGGTATTTTGCAGTAAGTGCGATCGGGATCGAGGAGCAGTCTGCCTGGTATAGTACTTTCCTTTTACATATGAACGTGCGTAGTGCTTGTGGGGAATCACTATTTCCAATCCCCTGTGCTGTGTGCTGTGTGCTTGAAGCTGGAAGCAAACCTCAGCTTGTCTTGGATTAAATCCGTTTGCTATAAACTGCAGTGGGGTCCAGTCACAAGGACCTTGTCTCCATGCCCTGTTGCTTCTGACAATCCAGAGAACATCCACCATCCGGTTCTCAGCTCAGGCATTGTGAGTACAAATCAGGGTATTCCCCTGCAGCCTGTTTTCAATCACAAGTGTGTCATCTAATTCTTGTTGTTTCACTGCTTCATGGACTGAGCCATCCGGCTCCAGATTACAATTGGGTGTTGCGCATATATTTTCTTCTACAGGGCCCTATCCATCTGCACCTGCCGGCCAACCCCAGGCAACGGACCTAGCTAGCCCCCCTCCCCCAACCTGGGTACCCAGAGTGTGACTTTTCAGACCCTGTATGTGTGCACAGTACTGTGATTTAATGCCACCAAGTAACCTGATTTCCCCCTCCCATGTTACTGTCCCCTAAATAAATCAGATTTGTTGCTGTTATACTATACTATATACTGTCTGTGGTGTTGGTACTTATGGAAACAGTATTGTATTTCGCTGTGTATGTTGTTTAGCCTTATTTTACAGGAGATCCTCAGAGACGTGCTGCAGAATTAGTCTCGAGGGTAAGTGGTGCTTTATGAGTGAACAGTGTGTATAAGTGGGGTATTGGGGCTGTAACTCCTGTGTACTGTGTGAGCCACTAGAGGGAACCAAAGGGGATCATGGTGTCCCAGAGGAATGTGATCAAGCTAGTCTAACCATTACAAACCCTGCTCTCTGGGTGGAGGCACCGCCATAGAACCTAGGCCCCTCAACCTGTCAGTAGTCAAGCAGGCAAGGGTAGTAGCCCTTGGGATAGTGCCACCTGGGGGTTACACTTGTTTAGAAATGGGGGAGCCCAGAGTCATGTGATATACTCTGTGTGAAAGGAAACTTCCCTCACAGGTCCATGAACTGTGTTTAACAAACGAGACAAAACCTGATAAAGAACAGTTATGTGAGAACATACCATAACAGTAGATTTTCAAGGGGATCTCAGTCATTGGGTCACATCATAGGAACTTTACTGTCGGTGAAGCAGGATCCACATCAAAGATTTTCAGCAGTACCACTGGGGTCACCCACATTGATGTCACCTGCCAACATCACCAACCCTATAAAGGCATGAGCGGCCCTGCTCCCTCCTCAGTTCTTTCCCCCGGAGACTAAGGGAGCAAACCCGTGCCATGGGGAACCGAGGAGAGAGAGAGGGAGGTGATCAGGCAAAAATAAAAGGCTAGATATACCAGTTAGCCAGTTCTGAGAATAGAACTCCATAATAGGGGAATGGTGGGAGATAAGGCAGATCTGATGACTGAGATCCCCTTGAAGATCTGCTGCTACGGTAAATTCTTACGTAACTGTTCTAGCTTCTTCGGGGGTATCTCAGTTATCAGGTCACACTGTAAGAATGAGTCCCAAGCAGTTATAGGTGCCATAAGACAGTAAGCCTAGAACAGGAGGCTCTGCAAGACAGCCCAGCCGATGCCTGCTCGGGCTCTAGAAGCAATGTCCAGACTGTAGTGCTTGCTGCAGTGTTTGCTGAAAGTATGAATGGTACTGCAGGTGGCAGTAGAGCAAATGTCAGCAATTGAGACCCCTTTGAAACAGGTCATAGAGGTAGCCATTCCCCTTGTGGAGCGGGCTTTCACAGTCCCTGACAACTCTTTGCCATGCTTGTAGCAGAACACAATACAATAGGCAACCATTTGGACAAACACTTTTTGGAAACCTTAGCACCCTCTCTACCTGGGGCAAAAGAAAAACAGCAGCTTTGTTTTTCTGCAGTCCTTAGTTCAGAGCAGATAGTATTTCAAAATTCTGCGCACATCTAAAGAATGGAGTAGTGCTTCCTCTGGACTGGCACCCACTGGAAAATAAACTGGTAAGTGGATAGATTGGTTCAGGGTAAGCTCAAACACCACCTTAGGAAGAAACTTAGGATTTGTTTGCAAAGCCACCCTGTCTTTCTGAAAAATCAAATAAGGTTCCTCACACCACAGAGCTTGAAGCTCGGAAATCCTTCAAGCAGAAGTAATGGCAACCAAAAATAATGCTTTCCAAGAAAAAAAGCGTAGCTCGCAAGTAACACCTGGCTCAGATGGAGACAGGGTGAATTTCTCCAAAACAAAATTTAAATCTCAAGCCCTAGTGGAGGGTTTTTGAGCTGCCATGAGGTATCCCGCCACCTTCTGAGGTACTCCAAACCAAGCAATTGCTATGTCCTCAGGAGCCAGGTATGCAGATGAAAGGACATGAGGTTTGCATGGCCCAGGGTTCCCTGAGCCTGCATCAGTAGATCCCTGCAAAGGGGCAGAGGAACCAGAGGTTCCTCCGCTAACTGTTGCAGTAATGTAAACCATATCTGCCATGGCCAGTAGGGTGCTACAAGGATCATGCTACTCCCCTCCATCTGCAGCTCAATTAGCACCCTCTGAATCAGAGGAAATGGACGGAAGTCATAAAGGAACCTCCTGCACCAAGAGAGGGACAACGCATCTTGCCAGAAAACTGCAAGTCCTGGATCCAGCGAGCAGAAACTGGGCAGTTTTGCATTGAGTGGGGATGTAAAAAGGTCCAACTCTGGATGACCCCTATCTGTCAAACAGATCTTCAGCAGATGAGAGAAGCTGCTATTCATGCATATGGACCAAGTCTGGCTGACACTGTCTGCCAAGGTGTTTAGTATGCCTGGGACATGGACTGCTGAGAGGACCAGGCCGTGGTCCCATGCCCAGTGCCAGACTCTCATGGCCTCTCTGCACATGGGGTATGAATGCGTTTCCCCCCTGCTTACACAGAAACATAGAAGATGATGGCAGAAGGGGACTCCAAGGTCCATCTAGTTTGCCCAAGGTTACTCTCTCCCCTCCTCCCCAATTTGCCCTCCAGGTGAATACCTGTGTGTGTGTGTCCCAAGCTCTCTTGAACCCCTCAACCGTTTTTAGAGGTCCTGAATGGGTTTCACTGTGATGGCTGACATGATCCTCTCTTTCTTTTGAAATGTAACAAACAGAGAAGTGCAGGTCATATAATTAAAAATGGAATGGTATTGTGCTGGTGTCAGACTAATTGGTGATGGTCATTTGGTGAGTCACGACTGAGTCTACTCTGCGAATGGCACAGAGACCGTGAATTATCTATGGTTTTATAACGTGCCTTCTCTAAACTTAACATGTCCCATGGGTTTGTAATGTTCACTATTGTCCGTGAAGGATCTTTTTAGTTACTACTATTTTCTTGCCTTTTTTCCTTTATCATGCTGCGACTTGGGTCAGGTGGGGTAGTTTGACAGGCCGTCTTCCGTGGTCATGTGGGGCGGTGGGTTGGACTTCTCTCCCATTCATGTGGCAAGCAATCTGTGTCACTACTCAGTGACAAAGTGATCACAATCTAACACCAGCACAATACCATTACATTTTTTATTATTAGACCTGCATGTCTCCATTTATTACATTTCAAAAGAAAAAGAAGATTGTGTCTGCCATCAAAGTGAAACCCATTTAAAACCTGTAGTGGACAGCTGCTATTCACATATTGAGGATCCACAGAAAAAAAAACATGAGCCACAAAGGGGTTACAAGACAAGATTTTTTAATTCAAGCAGCACTATGCTGTTAAATATTAGTCGGTGTACCTTTTCTGTAATTCAGTACTTGACACTTAGTGATAGGAACGACTTAAAACCACGATTTCAAACAAAATCACCATGAGCATATCCACTCGCATGGACAAAAACTGTGGTTATCAGTACCACTTAACAGCTCCACTCAACCTACATATGACGTCAAATACAAGTCAACGGGACAGCAGTAAAGAACCAGTGGGAAAAACAGGCAGGTAGTAAGAGAGAAATTAAGATGCCACAAAACCCAATAAAACCATATTTCAATACTGTAAATAATATTACACGGACAAGAACAGCACACAGCCCACCAGGATCCAGGCAGTAAGTGGTCCAACTATAGTCAGGGGCTCTTTAAAAACTGATGCAAAGAATTTCATCTGGTGTGGAAATAAGCACACCATCAATAAACAGATGATAGTGAATACAGTTCCACAATCCTCCTTTTGAAGATTAGTTCCCAGGAGAAGACCAACTGGAGGGGACATGGTGTATCTAACTGACCTAAGTAGGACACTTGTTCCCGTAAAAGAATGCATCTCTCCAAGCAGCTGCAGGGAGCATTCTGAAAGACTGAAATGCGAAATCCAGAGGTTCAGGAGACCAAAACTGATTGCCCAAGACTTGTCAGCCTGAGACTTGGTAATTACCTGCGGTGGAGCTGGCCTGTAAAGTAAAGGGGTGCGGGGGCAAAGCCCTGACAAACCTATGCCATGGGCAATTAGAGTGTCAGGATAGAGGGTTTCAGGCACTCAGTCTCGGTCTCCTGAAACTCGAGATTTTGCATTTCGGTCTTTCGTCATATATCCGCGGCCAACTACCAGCTCCTAAGTTTCTCTGAAGAGTACACATTTTACTTATCTCAGGCCTAGAGGTAAGAGTGTGAATCCACATTTTATCATAGTAGCAGACATGTTGCTTCATAAATATCTGTGTTGTAAAGTTGATGTACAGTTTGGGTCATATGCAGTAAAAGGAGGAGGGGGCTAATGAAGGGTATCTCGAGCCCTATTAAATATCTGCAGCTATATGGGTTATCGCTACCTGACATTGTGTGTGGGGTCATTTTTTTAGCTCACTGCATAGCTTTTACAAAGCGGAGATGCCAAGTTATAAAGAAGGATTAGCAGCATATGGGAAAAGAGGGAACTGCAGTTGGCAGATAGTGACATTCGTTGCCAGGTGCACCAACAGCACAAGAAGTCTGGGGTCTAGAATGGAGTGGACCTACCACAAGCAGTACACAACAGCTTTTTAAATGCTTCACCCTGTAGGTGCTCTGTGGGGGGGGGGTGTAAGCAAAGTAGAGCTTCAATGCACAGCTTGTTATAGCCCTCAGAGGAGCTACCCATAGGCAGGGGCAGAGCGTGCCTCAATTATCAGGTAGTACTGGTTGTAGCTTTCGTAATGTTCCCAGTTCCCACTATGGGTAGTGGAATTTCTCCTGGTTCCTGCAGCGCTATACAGACCCACCCTCCCCTTCTGGAGGTGTCCTGCATAAGGGCTGCTGCGCACTTCTGCTTGTTTAAACAGCTTTCGCTTTAAATGCACTGAAGTGTAGTGTGCATTTTTTTTTTGTTTGTTAAATGTTGTCTTCTTTTTCAGGCTCCATCTGATCAGCCATGCATTGGGTCCTGTTCCCTGCGCCCACCCCCCACTACACCCCTGACCCACCTCAACTCCTGAGCACCCTGGCTTGCCCCCCAGAGCAGGATCACTGGGGGGCCCTACCTCCAATGGAGACTCAGTTGGTACAGGGAGAGAGGATTTACAGTTGGTGGCATAGGGCCTGCTGCATGGGACAGACATCATGATACATGGTCAGATCGTTTTTCCCAGTACTGTATCTCAGAGAGGCGTGGCATGCAATGACGTGATGGTGTGTACACAGCACGTCTGACACATCTCCCAACACTGCCTAGCTCGGGTCGTCGGATCCCTGGCCTCCACCAGGGGTCAGTCAAACTCTGGCAGCTTCCCCAACCCTCCCCACTGAAAGAGGACAGCAGTCCATGGGACACGTGATTCTCCTCCGCCTCCTCCCCCGGCTGTCCCTCCGACAACCTAAGCCCATTATTGAACTCAGGTCACCGGCGTCACATGCGGAAGCCCTACGGCTAAAGCCAATGGGCAGGCCCTAAGTGTGCATCTTTTAATGACTTCCCCTTTGGTTTTCTTGACAACTGAGCCATGCAGCTACCACAAGAAATCTACTGTGCAACACCTGCTGGTCCCCAAGTACTGCAAACACGGAGAAGACAGAATGGGGGGAAAAAGAAGGAATAGTAGGGCAGGCTGTTAAGAGACTTCACAGATAATTGTGCAGTTCATGGAGCCAGGCAAGTGAGGTTTTGTTTGGATTCTCCTCACAACTCCATGTGCACTGTCACCTCTGGCACAAAGGGGATAATGCATATATTACGCGGTGTCATCGTAAAGAAAAAAGGTGAACAAAAGGAACAGAGGTGTGTGTTATGCAGAGTGCGCACATCAACCGAAAGAGCAGGGCTGCATGTGAGGAAGACACTGATCGTGAAGTTAGTCCCCTGGCCCTTCAGTTGAGTTGGTGGGGGGTGGTGTGGGGCTGCTGCACCTAAAGGTCATTAACAGGCTCTGCATGATAAATAAAGCCTTGGGGCAGAGCGTGACTGAAGGACCTCTCCATACAGATCTCTTACTAGCGACAGTAGGGGTGTCTCCAGATGCCTGCAGGGCATATTGCAAGATATCCCCAAACTATGAACAGCCCACAAAGTATGACCTGTGATAATTGGCTTGCCTTCAAATTCATAAGTGACTTTTAAGGACAAACCAGTGGCTAGCAGGAACAGGTTTAAGTGGTTTGCTCATCATTTTCCAAGCTTAGGGTCCTGGGGGGGTACTGTCCATGTTATAGGAAGACCAGGGTCTGGGGTGTGCTAAGTGGCATAAGACAAAGAGCACAAATGACATGGTCTCACTCCTGATGGTGTGTGACCTGAACTAAGAATTGGGTAATTAACATAACATACCTCACACAGCATATTGCATCAGACTCTAGTGGGACTTTTCAAAAATTGCATAATAGAAGCACCACAGTCTTATAGCCTGATTACCATTAGTCAAGTGCCAGTCTTGTTATATTTCATGGCTTATTCAATCAGTGTCTGTGCTAGGGAAGCTGGTTTCTGTTGCACTGGTCCCTTGGGATGTTCTGTAGGCAGCTGGGCCACATCTGCCAAGGATCTTGGCTGCTGCTGCATTTGATGTCTGGTCTGGCCTTATGTGGTTGCTTGCTGCAGTGTTTTGTCCTTGTTTCAGTAAAGGAAACCTAGATCTTGAGGGGGGAGGATTCAGAGGAGCTCTCCACTCAAACCTCGGCTTCTACTTCTGTGCAGCTATCTTGCTGGCAGTGCCCAAGAAGGAGTGGGCTCTCCAGACTTTTTGTTCCTTCTTCTTTTCCATCGCCACTGGTCTGAGAGAGCCCCTGGTAGACAGAGCTGGTGTATAAGGAGTAGTGTCCATGGAGGTGGACTCTGAAGCATAATTCTGAGTGTCTGTACTTCCATAACAGTGTTGACTGGTAGAAGGGTGGGACAGCTTCACTGCCACACCCCAAGAGAATTTCACAAACTTTGCTGCATCCTGAACATCCAAGAATTTGTGGAAAACCCTATTCCTTTCTATCTTGAAGGGGGCAGGGTATGTCATATGTACTTCACTCCGGTTTCTGAAGTGCCATCCAGACTCCTGTAGGTGCTGCTCTTTTTTTTTTTTCTAATCTGACCAAGTAATCTTTGAATAGAAATAGATGGTGCCTATGCCACATCAATGGCCCTTTCTCCCGGGCTAGCTTAAGGAGAGTTTCTTTGACAGAGTAGTGTAGGAACACAGCCAGAATGGACCACAGTCTCTCCCCAGACTTTGGGCAAGGAGCCAAGTTCCCGTGTGAGAGCGACATTTCCATTTGCCCAGGGGTACACTTAGTAGCCCAGATAGCAAATGCTGGATAAAACCCTTTATTTTCCATCCCTCGGCTCCCTCTGGGATGCCTGTTATACTTATGTTGTTCTGGTGCCCCCAACACTCTAGGTCCTCTATTTTATCCCGTAAGAGGGCTATTTCACTTTTGAGCATCGTGATTTCTGGGTCCTGGGAGTCCGCTTGCCGGTCCAGCTGTTTCAGGGTGTTTTTGTTATCGGTCACTCGGATCTACATTATGGTCCATTTTTTGCTGAAGTAAGTCCATCTTAGCCTTAAATCCTATCACTTCTTAAAGGATTTTACTTGACATCTGGGGTGACAGTAGCAGAGTGGGTCCCAATGGTTCATCGGCCATTCCTACAACTTGCTCACGTCACAGAACATCACTCAATTTTGAGAAGAAAAACTCAAAAATTTGTTCCCACAAAGAAAGAGAAAAAGATTTTGTTTCCGGAGAATTAAATCTTTTGAAAACCAGCATTAGAATTTTCTGATTAGGAGTTTGTCAATTCAGTAGTGAAAAGGTTGACAGCCCGAGAAAGAGAGCTACAGAGTTACGCAGCCATCTTAATTGTGCTCCAACCAGAAGTCCTGATGCATATAGCTTACAGGAGTGTGTGTGTGTGTGTGTGGGGGGGAGGGTTGCTATGTAGTTTCGGGAATCTGCATGGCCAACACAGCATTTCCTTTATTGGACTGAGAAGGCTTTTCCATCCTCACTGAACTGAATGTTTCTTACAGACTCTCGGAGGTTCTGATATGTACTGTAGGTTAAGCGTAACTTTAGAAGCTATTTTCACTATTATATTCGGACTTTTGGTACAAATTGAAGCCTGTATTCAAGTAACAAGGCTCTTATTACTTGAATACAAGCTTTAGTTTGTACCAAAAGTCCAATTAAAACAGTGAAAATAACTTTAAAAATTACACTCCATAGACTAGCATGGAGCATGTCCCTGCGGTGGTCCTATAGTGACATCACAAAACCAGCAAGCACAGGGACGGTGCCGGAAATCAGAAAATGGAAGGGATCGAGCGGTTAGCCCCCTTGGGGGCAAAATACAATCCCTTCCCTTCCTTAGGGGGCAGATCCGATTATTTTAAAAGTGGTATGGAGGAACTCCCATTCAGGTAAGGGAGCCTCCTGTTTGTTTTCTAAAACACAGAGAAAGGTGCTCTTTAAGACCATGTTTGGCTTCCTTACAATGTGATGGGAAAGAAAATCAACAAATGTCATACAATCCCAAAATAATATTCAGTAGTTGATTATAAAATGTACCACATGTAATTTTACACACATGAAAGTACCACTACAAGATCACAGAAGCATAATACTTACAATCCTGGGATGAACGGTGACGGAAAGTAAATCTTAAATGACTTCGATTTACCTCTTCAATTGGAATTGCCACCTACAGTATAGAAACAAGTGATTTTAAATTCCTAACCCAAATGTCTTCTTCTTTAAAACAACAGACTTAAACTTGCTTTAACTTAATGTGCATGCTCAATTTTTGCAACTAAACAAACACACCATAATGGCTATAAACAGTTGCGTGCTGTTAAAACATCTTCTATAAAACAGATCTAATACTAAATTCAAAATCTTTTTTTAAAAAGACATTTGCATTTTTATATTTCTCACAGAGCACAGGGGTACCAACATGTTAAGAAGTGCTCACAAAAGCCTTTCTTTTTCTTCAAAGTTTTTTTTTTTTTTTTTTGTAAGAGCGTGCAATTCAATAGTCAACAAATGGCAAAAAGGCAACTTTTAATAACAGAGATATTTACCTTAACAGTTTCAAACCACCGCGGCTGCTTTACTTGATAATATATTACAGATCTGTACTCAGAGATTCCTTCGTCTCCAGCTCCAGGGAAAATTACGACCTTTGTGAGAAGCAAATAAGACAGGAAGTTATATATTCTCTGTTCATGAACAGTCAAGCTCTGAATATACTGAGTGACACAATGCAGTATATTGCTAGGGTTTGCTGGTAACATTATCTATCACCTCTGAGCCAAACGGTTTGGAGTTCTAGTACCACATGAGACCCGCCAGAGCAACACTAAGGAATGTTCCACAATTTGGTGCATCTTCATTTGAATGTTAGAGGGGAATCTGTGCCATTTGGGGTCACTTTGGAAATACGTGACCATTACCAGCTGATCTATCCCTAAATGGGAAAAGGCTGGTGGTACTCATGCCCATAATTAAAAAAAGAACAGTTACACCCCTCTTAGGAACCCAAAGCACCGCACCATCACTATTAAGTGCAGTCACATACTGCACACAATTTGGCCCTTTTGATGACATCCATGCTTCTCCACCTGGTGGAGCATGAACGTATATCTGGCAGCCCCTGTGGGTTTAAGTGCACAATGTGCACATTTTAACAGTCCCCAATATACATCCTGGCCCCAATATTCAGAATTGCGCCTGGCAAAGGCGCATGTGCTGGTGCAGTGCAACTGAGTTCTGCTGGTGCAAATAAGGGATATATTCAAAAGAAATGAACCACGGTTTGTGATTATTTAAAAATTTTTACGACACAGGATTGCCTTGTAAATAGAGATTTTTTTGAACCCTAATGGCAAATTTCTGTGTATGAATAAAATTTTACTACTACTACGGTGCATCTCCTCTGAATATATCAGGTGATGCACTAGCGCATCCTCCCCAGACAGGGCTGAATACCAGGAATGGGAACTTCGCCAGCGCAACAGAGTTACACTGTGCACAAATTCCTGATATTCAGCCAGCAGTATGCAAATGGAGCCATAATACATGCAAGGTGCAAATAGGGTCATTTGCATGTCATTATGAGCCCATTTGCATGTGTTGTGCAGGGCAGGCCAGCGAAATGCGCATGGCACCCTGCACAGCATGCGGTGCTGGCAGAGGGGGTCTAGTGACAGTCCCTCCCTCCCAGTACCCCCGATCGCTGAAAAATAAGAGTTGAACAATTCCATGGTAGTCTTGTGGAACCCCCCTCCCTCCCCATAGCCCCAATAGCCGAGAAATAAATGTTGAACAATTCCTGGTAGTCTAGTGGAACCCCCACCCCTCCCATAGCTCTGACTGCTGAAAAATAAATGTATAATAATTCCCTGGTAGTCTAGTGGAACCCGGCACCCCTCCCAGAACACCAATCGCCCGTAAAACCAACAGCAATACATCCCTGGTGGTCCAGTGGCACCCCAACCCACCAACCACACAGGACCCCCTGCCAACCCAGCACCCCCCTCCCCGTCATCGGTGGGTAGCAGCAAACCCACCTGCATACCTCCGTGGCTGCCCGCCGAATGACAGCTTACAGTAACAGCTGCAAGCCCATGGTCCACACTGTGGACCAATGGGCTTGCAGTGCCTCTGTAATAGTCATTCACAAATATGTAAATGAAACTTCATTCTCATATTTTGTGAATGACTATACAGAGGCACTAAAGCCATTGGTCCACAGTGTGACCAATGGGCTTGCAGCTGTTACTGTAAGCAGTCATTTGTCGGGCAGCCACAGAGGTATGGGTGGATTTGCTGTTGCCAGCCGATGATTGGGGGGTTAAGTGCCACTGGACCCACCAGGATGTATTCCTGTCAGTTTTATGGGCGATGGTGTTCCGGGAGGGCTGAGGGTTCCACTTGACTCAATAAAAGTAAAAAGACAGCTGCATGAAAGCATAAGCGAGCCAATCGAATAACGACCAACACTATACTCCAAAAGCATGGCTGCCTGGCATAGGTGTAAGAGACCACTGAGCTTGGTCTACACAAAAAGGTTTATTTAAGCGACCAGAAACATAGTAGCAGCAACTCCAACCACGTCAAATGTTGCGCGTGCCCAGGACTTCAAGACGTCCTGAAAAAGCGTCTGGGCACACGAAAACGTTTGACATGTTGGAGTTGCTGCTGCTATGTTTCTTGTCATTTAAATAAACCTTTTTTTTTTTTTTATGCGGATCAAGCTCAGTGGTCTTTCTTACACCTATGCCGGGCAGCCGTGCTTTTTGGAGCATAGTGTTCCACTTGACTACCAGAGAATTATTAAACATTTATTTCTCAGCGGTCATAGCTACGGGCAGGGTGGAGGGACCACTGGACTGCGAGGGATGGTACTGGGTGCCTGTACACAGTGCTGGAGGGTAGCCAGCCACGGCTGGCAGCTGCTGTGATGCACCTTGCATTATGGCAGGTCGCCTGTGGGTGGCTACCATTTCAGCCTTCTTTTTTGGGCTCAACTTTGTGCCCCAGTATGCGGTGCATCTCAGGGTTGTGCCAGTATATGTGCTGCACATCCCAGGCTAAATAGCGGAATGTGCCGCATATGCATGGGCATGCCCCCTGGAGATGTGCCACATACATTATCTTTGCACCCCGGTGCAATGGGGATTATGCTGCACAATTCCCCCCTTTGAATACTGCTCTGGGGTGCATTTCTGGGGTTGCACTGGTGCAACTCAGTTGTGCCAAGCACAACCCTTTGAATATCTAGCCCCCAGTGTATAGAGGAAGCTTGTTTTACATGGATTTTTATCCTAAGCAGAACGCTGTTGTGCCACAGTGCAAAGGCCATGGAACACGGTTGTACCACAATGCAAAGATCATGGAACATGGTTGTACCCTCCTGTGGTACAACAGCATTCTACACAGGTAAAAAAAATCTCTGCGCAACCACCTCTAATGAAAGAAGAGCCAGAAAAAAAAACACTGCACTCCCAAGAGATACCAAAAAATGGAACATGATAATGTGGACCTTTGCTAGTTTGCGCCATTTTTCCACAAAAGTTTGAAAAAAATAAACCTTATTTGTTGAAAATTAAACCTTACTGGTTGAAAAATCAAGATTCACTTAATCTTATTTTTTTTAAAAAAGCATCTGTTCCTCCGTATTAGCTGTCACTTGTAATTCACAATGGGAGAATGGCTGAGAATGTGACAAGACAAGGGCAGAATGGCCAAGAACAGGACACAACAGTTAAAAAAAACTATTTTTCATCTCTATATGCTATAAAAAATACTGGTTGGGCAAAACCATGCTCCACCAGCCTGTGCTGCCACCTTGAGCTTCAGATTACAATGGACCTCTCAAGCTTCGCTCTCGAGGTCTACTGTAATCTGAACCTCTCAGTGGCAGCACAGGCTGGTTACGCATGGTTGCCCAAGCAGTATTCTGTATATCATACATACCAGGGTACAAACGTCCGGGGTCCTCCAATAAAGTATAATTACATAAGAACTTACCGTAACAGTAGATCCTTGAGAGAGGTACTTGCAGTGGGTAATCACCTTGAGGACTGCACCCCCTGGTGTCAAGATCACACAGAAACTTTAGCCAGCAGTATCTGACTGGGGACCACCCACCTGACGTCACATGAGTGACGTCAGCGTGATCCTATAAAGTGGGTGGTCCCCACTTCCAGTTCTCCCGCCGGAGACCTCCAAGAAGGTGTAACAGGAGAAAGGATATGGGGCTCCTGGAGCTCAGAATAAGCCAATAAAGAAAAGAGCAGACATAAGGGGAATGGAGGGAGGGAAAAAGGTTACCTACTGCAAGAGCCTTTCTCGAAAATCTACTGTTACGGCAAGTTCTTACGTAACTGTATTATCTTACTTCGAGAGGGCTCTTGCAGTAGGTAATCACCTTGAGGACCGAGTCCCAAGCAGTGTGAATCAGACGAAAAAACTGAAACACGGGAGGCAGGAACCAAAAACCTGCTACTGGCACAGAAAATTTATGACAGGAGGCCTTGAAGTACAGCTAGGCCAAAACCTGCCCTGTGCCTAGAGGCAATGCCCAGACTGTAATGCTTTGTGAAAGTGTGGACTGAACTCCAAGTAGCCGTGGCACAGATGTCAGTGGCAGACACATTCCTGAAACAAGCAGTTGAGGCAGCCATGCCCCTAGTGGAATGCCCCTTGACTTCCCCGGGAGGGTTTTATCATACTTCTGGCAACAAAAAGTAATGCAGTTTGCCAACTATTTGGATAAACACTGTTTGGTAACTACCACATAGATCCAGTTCTGGCTATCCCCACAGGTCAAAGTTGGAGTCGATCACCTCTTGCTTTAGCCCCCACTCATGGGCTCTGACTATGGTGCGGCTGAGACTGTCCGCTAAGACATTTTGCATGCCTGGAACATGTATGGCTGTGAGGTGAATCTGATGCTGAATACCCCAATTCCACACCCACGTCGCCTCCCTGCACAGGGGGTACAAGCGGGTGCCTACTTGATTGTTGAGATACCAGACTACGCACATGTTGTCCGATTGGACTAGCGGAGTGCCCTGGAGAAGCTGGTGTTGAAAAGTCTGAAGTGCATGCAACACCACTCTCATTTCTAACACATTGATGTGTAGAGAAGACTCGACTAGGGACCACGTGCCTGGAGTCCTGAGGTCTCCCAAATGAGCGTCCCATCCCATCCCTGACTCATCCGTTGTCAGGATCTGAGAGGGAGGAGAGGACTGAAAAAGGACCCCCTTGGTGAGACTGGAAAGATCCTGCCACCACAAGAGATCTTTTTGCATGGAACTGGAAACTATTACCATCTGATCTAGGTCATTCGACATCTCATCCCACTGTGCCCTGAAAGTCCACTGCGAGTTATGCAGGTGAAGCTTGGCTAATGGAACTATGGGGATAGCTGCTGTCACCAGGCCCAACAGTCAAGGCATCGACTTGGCCAAGACCTTCCGGCTGGAGACCACTAAAAGAGCCTGCCTCTGCAGGGTTTCCACCCTGTCCTGAGGAAGGAAAGCCATACCCTGGACCGTGTCCAACATCACCCCAATAAACTGCAGATGTTGGGAAGGAACAAGCTGAGACATGGGAAAACTGACAGTAATCTCAGCCTGTTGAAACAGATCCAGGGTTTGCAGAAAGGGAGAGTTCCAGCTGCTCTCTCAATGGGGCTGACAGAAGCCAGTGGTCAAGGTAAGGGAACACACAGTGACCCTGGTGCCTCAGGGCCACCTCTACTACTGCCAGGCACTTCGTGAAATCTCGAGGTGCTGAGGAAAGGCCAAAGGGCAGAGCCCTGAACTGGTAATGTTCCCCCTGGAAGGAAACCTAGAGGTAGCGACGATGGGCCCTGAAGACAGGGATGTGCAGGTAGGCACCCTGCATATCCAGAGCACAGAGCCACTGATCCTTGTGCAGAAAAGGGCAGCAGACCCAGGAGGGTCAGAACCCGGAACCATTTGTACTCTAGGTATAGGTTCAGGCTACTGAGATCCAAAATGGGATGCAGATCGGCCGTCTTTTTGGGGATCACGAAGAAGTGGGAGTAATATCCCTTTCCTATCTGGTGCGAAGGAACAGGTTCTATTGCTCTTTTCTGTAATAGAGCCTGAATTTCCTCTCAGAGGGGAAGACTGTGTGACTTCAGGTAATGAGACTGATCCGGAGGCCTGTCTGGAGGTTTCAAGAGAAATTCCAGGGTATGGCCCACGCTCTATGAGCTGAAGGACCACACGAGTCAGTTGTCACCGCCCGCCACCCTTGCAGGTGGCAAGCAAACCTTCCGCCCACCTGCTCCCTTGCTGAATTTTGGGGGTAGGGGGTGGATGGCAAGTCATGCGAGGGGTGGGGTTGGGGGAGAGTGCCACCTGAAGCTCTCTGGGACTTGGCCTGGGAGGGACGGCCGAGGCTGACTGCACCCTATATTTATTTTGACAAGCTGCTGCTGCTTTGGCTGCCACTTGGTGCCGAAATGGCTTCTTTTGTTGAAACTTTGGTTGGTACATCGTCTCTGTACTGACCTAAGTGCTGTGCCTTTATCCTGAAGGGTGGTGATGATGTCTTGAGCATCCCCACCAAAGAGGACAGATCCCCTGAAAGGTGCATCTTGGCTAGCACTCTGCACATCTTGTGCCAAGACTGACACCCTCAGCCAAGAGATGCGACATAGGCTGCTGGCTGTAGCAGCCCCTCTAGCATCATAGGTGGCTCTCAGCGAATGCCTGCAGGCCTCTTTAGCTGAACGTATCGAATCTGCCAATAGGGTTTTCTAATCCGAATCTGGTAATGCCTGAATGGCCGGTTCTAGTTGGGCAAATAAGGATTTTTGGTAAACCAGCATGTGCCCGACATAATTAAGAACCCTCTTGGCCAGAGTGGAGGAGGAATAAAACTTCCGACAAAACTGGTCCAGTTGCTATAACTCCTTGTCTGGTGGGGAGGTGCTCATATGCTGGGACTTAGAGGACAAATCATGACCAACTGCTATGATGACCGAATCAGCTTTGGGCTGCGCACTGTGGTGATCCTTCCCCTCTGGGATATGGTATGTACAGTTGGCTTTCTTGGCCATCACTGGGATAGAGGAGGGAATCATCAAAATCGTTAATGCCAGGTCCTCGTGCAGTTCAAGCTAGGGTGGGGTAAGAACTGGTGCCGCCTCCTGCATGTCCAGGTGTTCTGCCAGGCACTGCCTTTTTGGATCCTGGGCATCTGACTTCCAGTCAAACACCTCCACAATTTTTCTGAGGAGGTCCAAAAATGAAGCATCCTCCAGAGGATACTTGGGGGATTCTTTGGGTTGGGTTTTCCCTACAGGTGGGGCTTCAAAACCTCAATCCCAACGACTCGGAAGAGTCTGAGTTCTGGTCCGAGTCAGAAGATTCCAGGGGTTCAGACGTTAGTTTGCCTGAGGGCCTGGCCGGTGGAGGGGTCGGTGTCGAACTGAGGCAGTGTAACCTGTCTAGGCTACTGGACGTCAGTGCTCCTAGGGGGGTTCCTGGGAGGCTGACGGCTATCTAACTCCGTTACCAACTGGGCCTTGGTCTCTGACCACCAGGATTGCAAAATTGACAATGTCTACTGGAGGTTGAGGAGGAGGCTGGTAAGCAGGAGGAGAATAATGCGGGAAAACCTGCAAATGGAAAGGCGAGTATCCTGATGGAGGGTAGGCTGGAGCCTACCCTGGCATATGAAACTCTGATGGGGGTAATCCAGTGGCTTATACGCCGGTGCCTGAGGTGTTGGATACCCTGACATCAAGAACCTGAGGGAGGTCCCGACAGAGGGTACCCTGACAGACGGCCTGACGGAGGGTAGCCCCATGTGTAAAACCCTGATGGAGGCAAACCTGTCGAAGGGGCCAACAGTAGGGCCGAAGGCCATGATAAAGGATCCTGTGGAACACTGAACCCTGATGTTCCTGGTAGGGTTAGGTCCGGTGGCGTTCGAGTTGGGGGCACAACAGCTCCTGATGGCAGAGACGGTGGTGGGAACCATCCAGTATGATGCCCACTCTATCATCAGGTCTGTAGATGTATCTGGGACACCTGACGGAAGCTCCCCAACTCCCGTCCATCTATCGACAGGCAAGTGAGGGGGGACCACATCCTGTGGTGTGGGGGGCATACTCTTAGGGGATAGCTGATGTAGTTCCAGCAGTTGGGATTCATTGGGACCACTGCCTGACCCCGACGCCAGGTAGGTCAGGCATCAGCAGAGCCGGTGTCCAACTTATCATCCGATGTGACCATGTGAACATCAGGCTGGCCGATGTTCGATTTAGTGGTCGAAGCCGGGCAGGCTTTGGAGGCTCCGGAGCCCGACACCAGAGCTTCAGCTGGGCATTCTTTGAAGGGTCTGACAAGTGACTTAGCAGTCCCCATCAGTGCGCTAGGACCCCCCCCCCCACACGTGGAGATGGGTCTAAGTGCAGCCAAGGTTGAGGGTTCCGTGGCCACCAGGACAAGTGGCGGCGGGGGCCCCCCCCCCGATGACTGCTCTTTTGGGGTGGGGAGCAGGCTGGGCCACAGCAGCTGACTTCCCAGAGGCCAGTCTGTGCTCATCCAAAGGGCCCGCAGGCAGCTTCGGACGCGATGGGGACCAGTCCTGGTCCCTGTGTTTCTCCTTCTTCCTCTTTTTCTCATGCTTGGACTCTGTGGGTGAGGTGAAAGCGCTGCGTAATCTTTGGAGCTCTTTCTCCATGGGACCATCCTCTTTTTTAGCAAATGGTCCTCTAGGGCCTGCTGGCGGTACTTCTGTGTGGCTGGATTGAAGCTGGCACAGGCCTCGCAGTTGTCAACCTTGTGCTCCGGGCCAAAGCAGAAGAGGCAGTTGGAGTGTGAATCCTTGTGCGGTAGTTGCGCACAGCAAGAAGCCTACTTATTTTTGTGCTTGATGATGGAAGATGACGACATGCACAAAAAACTAAATAACTGTTGAATAGCAGTCGAACTGCAGCATATGATCTCTGCGAGGTATGACTGTTCAGGTTAACAGCGGGAAAGAACTGGAAGGCGGGCATGGGGACTGCCCACTATATGGGATCAAGCTGATATCAGCATGACATCGGGTAGGCGGTCCCCCTGTCAGATACAGCTGGCTACATTTTCCATGAGGTCCTTGTCACAAACGCACTCTGCAGGTCAGGCCCTCTGCTCCCACAGTGCCAACCTCGAAGTGTGATAGTGTGAACAGGGCACAGACAGGGTAACCTTCCTGTCTGTTTTGGGTCTCAATCACCAACTACCCTAGAGTCCTGGGGGTCAAATGTGAACCTTATGCTAGTGCACCCAGTTAACAGGCTTAGATATGCACCCTCTTCAGGAATGCAGTACAATCTTTCACCCAGTGGCACCCAGCCAGGTTTCCAAAATGTACCCTTCTTTGTAACTCAATACGAGACCTAGGTGTAACCCCCCTGCAAATGGGGGTTCCCAAAAGACTTCCAGGAGCTTGCTTGAATGCTCCAAGCCTGAATGGTGTTTGGCATTTAAGCCATTTATCAGTGAGTGTTTTTAGAGCCTCTGGTACTGTCTCTTTAAGAGCTGTCTGCTTGCAGACATAATTAGTTTGTATGGGGGGACTGTGTGCTTCTCTGAGTACCACTCGAGCTGCTGCCAATTCACTTAATTTTGCAGTCACTAGGAGTGCAAAGGAACCTATCTGAAAGATGTAACTGTTTACCAGAAATTATTTAGAGTAATAATGAAATTACAGTTTGTCTAACCTGCTTTCTTTGCAGTCAGAATGTGTCTGCTAGTTCCCCATTCTAGTTTTGAACTGCTGAACTGGACCAATCAGTGTGGGGTAAGCTAGCTCTAAAATGGTGCCTTGGACGAATCAGAACTTGGACTCATAATCTGGAGCCAGCCACAAGAGGATTGTATGGGCAGTGACTCTGGGAGATGTAGTTTAGACTTCAGTGCCTTTTGGACCAACAGCAGCAGTCTATTGTGAGTGACAGCCAATCCAGTCAAGAACTGGGAGGAACTCAAAGGAAGTGCCGGTTTTTGTCGGTTGGAGTTGAGTTGAGCTTGGCAGTGAAGAAGGAAGGACCCTGTACTTTTCAGTGCAGTTTTAGTCAAAAACGTGTGTAAGGCCCAGAGGTTCGGTCTGCAGCTTGTTAGACTGAATCTGTCCTGTGAAAAGAATCAAAGGATCTCTGAAGAGTAGAAACCAGGCTCACCCTGTAGAAGACTGGAGGAATTGCTGAAAATTACACTCGGTCTGTCAGGAACTGAATCTGCTGTGTTCTCCCTAGGTATTGTGCAGTAATTGCGATCGGGATACAGATGCAGCCTGCCTGGTATAGTCTTTCTTTTATATGGATGTGTGAAGAGGTTTGTATACCTCAAGTGAGCCCTGCTGACATTGAAGGACCTATCTTATTTGGAGGTCGTGAGTACTAATTCAGGGTCGCCCTGTTGAATTGCCACATTAAATCCAAATGGAATTACTGTACTGCTGACTGTTTAATTCTCCTTTCTCTGTGTGAAAGGGCCTCACCAGCTGCCACGGTTTGGACTAGCCACTAGGGCTTGGGTACCCAGGACAGTAACTGATAGGGATAGGCCTGTGCACAGAGCCACAGGTAGATTATTAGAGTGATAAGCTAATTAACCTGATTTCCTGTCCTTGTTATATCCCCTAAATAAATCAGAGCTGCTTGTTTCAGCAAAGTTATACTGCCTGAGGTATTTGTCTATGTTAAAGTACTGTACTGTGATTGTTGCACTGTATCTCATTTCACAGGAGGTCCCAGTGCGAACCAGACCTGGGGTAAGTGTATACTGTGAAGGTAATTCTGATACTTGTGTGGGCCACTAGTAGGAAGAAAGGGGGGTTGCAGTGTCCCAGAGGGCTGTGACCAAGTTAGTTTAACTATTGCAAACCCTGACCTCTGGGTGGAGGCACCCGCCATTGGATCCAGGCCCCTCAGCCTGTTAGTGGCAAATCAGGCAGGGGTAGTAGCCCCTGGGATAGCGCCATCTAGGGGTTACATCGGTATATTCTTACCTTTAGCAAGATTAGTAACACATTCAAGCCCTTAACAGCTGTCAGACAAACACTAGTTCAGCATTCACGTGCAAAAGAAAACTGAGAAGACACGGGCAGTATTTCAAGGAAAATATTGTTTGCTAAAAATTGTAAAACAGGCAAAATATCAAACACAGAACAAATATATCAATAACTTACAGTCACATAAAATAAATGGGAAGTTACAGAACACAAATACGCCTACCACAAATACTTCAAAGTTCCAGATGAATTATCTTTCTAAAGTGCCTAGTCACCAGTCCACAGACTAAGTGTGTCTTTGATTTTCAGGGAGTCCTTCTGCCACAATTAGTCAGATGCAGGCCATATTCGAAAGTCAGTTTTCCCCACCTCCTGGTGATATCACCCATGAGGTCACTGTTAGATCTGTGATAAATCTGTAATCCGAGTATGGATATCCACAAGGATGTATGTTATTATTGTGAAAATCAGCAACTAGAAATTTCCCAAAATACGAGTCTCTTTGTGCAAAACATTCCCTTTGATGTTTCATAGCCCCACAATCTGTCACTAGTTCTCTGCTAGGTGAGAAAACCGCAAAGGATTAGTCAAATGACTTCCCTTCCTGCTAGGGTCATAAAATTCATATTTAGTTCCCAGCTTCAAAAGCAGGAGCAGGTTATAAGGGGTAATAAACTGTCCCTCTGGAAGGAAGGCTTTAATTAGTGGTTTCACTACTCTGTTTATCACATCCTGCTGTTTCCTCACACTGACACTTTTGAGGTCAAAGGTCAAGTCTCCTTACAGAGACTACCATCCTTAAGCAGGCAGTCACATACCATACACATTTTATTTATAACACAAATACTATACAATATAACAATAATAAGCAGAGGGTCACAGTCCTCCCCACTTAGACTGAATCTGGGGGCTCTATCCCAGCATGGGATGAACTCCCCAAGTCAGTTCATTGCTCAAACCGACGTGACAGTCCATATGCGTTTTCTTTGACTGCCTCGGCCCTGTGTGAGACAGTCATGTCATACCCTTGCAAGGTAAGACTCCATCTTAATAGTCTACCATTCATTTTACCCATTTGTGCCAGCCAAACCAGGGGGTTGTGGTCAGTTTGTATCTCAAAATGCTGCCCGTATAGGTATGGCTCTAACTTCTTTAGTGCCCACACCATGGCAAGACACTTTTTCCACAGTAGAGTAAGCTTGCTCCCTGGGAAGTAACTTTTTACTGAGGTACACTATCCGGTGATCTTTCCCTTGGTTGGATGTCTGACTCAGCACTGCCCCAATACCTACAACTGAGGCATCAGTCTGGGCTACAAAGGGTCTACTATAGTCTGGACTTGTCAATACAGGAGCACTGCACAGTGCCTCCTTCAATCTGGTAAAGGTTTGTTCACAGGCTGGTTCCCAGGAAATTTTCTTAGGCATCCTTTTCTTTAACAGGCCAGATTAGGGGAGCGGCCAGGGCACTGTAATTTGGTACAAATTTCCTAAAGTACCCTGCTGTCCCTAGAGAACTCCTGACCTGCTTCTGTGTTTCTGGTCTGGGCCATGCCTTGATTGCCTCTATTTCTGCTTGGTTAGGATGGAGCGGTCCCTGGCCTACAACATGCCCAAGGTATGCCACCTCAGCCATGGCCACCTGGCACTTCTCAGCTTCTACAGTGAGTCCAGCCCTCTGTATCCTGCCCAGCACTTCCTTAAAGTGGGACAGGTGTTCCTACCAGCTGGCACTAACGATGGCAATGTCATCCAGGTACACCATGGCATACACCTCAGCACTATTTAACACCTGGTTCACCAACCTTCGGAAAGTGGCATGGGCGTTCTTCATTCCGAAAGGCATTACTTTAAATTCAGATAACCCTATCGGAGTGAAGGCCGACCTCTCCCTAGCTCTGGCAGTTAACTCTACCTGCCAATACCCTTTTTTCAGGTCAATAGTTGTAAGGTATGTCTCTCCCTCTAACTTGTCCAGGAGTTCATCCGTCCATGGCACTGGGTGGGCATCTGACTTCATGACTACACTGAGTCCACGACAGTCCACACAAAAATGAGTAGAGCCATCTGGCTTGGGAACAAGAATAACGGGTGAGGCCCGGGGCTGTGGGATTTCTGGATTACCCCTAAATCCAGCATTTCCTCCACCTCCCTCCTAATGTCCTTTTGGACAGCCTCTGACACTCGATATGCTGTCCGCCGTATGGGCACCTGCATCCCCGTCTCCACATTGTGCGTGCTTAGGGGGTTAGCCCAGGCTTGGTGCTAAACAGTGGAGCAAAGTCTGCTAAAACCTCCCTTACTTCCTGGATCTGGTCTGGGGTCAACTGGGGTGACATTTTAATTGCCTCCACTGAGGACTCCTGCTTGCTTTCTCCCAGCAAGTCCAGAAGGGGGTCTCCCCACGTGCCCTACGTCTATATAAGAGCTCAAAAGGGGGAAACCCTGTTGACTCTTGGGGCACCTCTCTGTATGCAAACAACAGGTGGGGAAGGTATTTCTCCCAGTCCCTCCCATGCTGTTCAGCAAACACTTGGAGCATTGACTTGAGGGTACCATTAAATCTTTCGATAAGCCCATTGGCTTGTGGGTGATAAGGTGTAATGCATCTCTGCATCACCCCATACTTCTCCCACAAACATTTCATCAGGTCCGACATGAAGAAACCCCCTCGATCAGTGATAACCTTTGTGGAAACAGAACACGGAAGAAAATCCCAAGTAAGGCATCTGCCACTTTGTCCTCAGTGAGGATAGGGCAACTGCCTCTGGGTACCGGGTGGCATAATACACCACAGTTAGGATGAACCTCTTCCCGGAGGAGCTGGTGGTATTTAAAGGCCCCACAATATTCATTCCCACCCTCTGGAATGACTCCTCCACTATGGGTAAAGGAATTCGGGCAGCTTGGGTTTTCTTACCTGCCTTCCCTATTTCTTGGCACTAGTGACACGACCTGCAATACTCCTTAACCTGCTAGGTGAAGTTGGGCCAACAGAAATTCTGGGCCAACTGCTGCATAGTGTGGGCAATTCCCAGATGGCCAGACATGGGAATATAGTGCGCAATCTTGAGCAACTGCTCACGGTACCCCTGGGGAACGACAAGCTGCCTGCCCATCACCCCTCCCTCTGTATTAGCATCCTGCATATACATCAGTCCGTTGTCCCAATAAATTTTATGTTTCCCGTCACCTCCCTGTGCTCCATCAGAGTCTGCCTCAGTCCTCAGCTTCTCTAGACTAGGGTCACTTTTCTGAGCAGCTGCAAACTCCTTACACATTCCCAAGGCATGGGACAGGTCCCCTTCAGTGTCTACACTAGGGTCCCTAGCTCTAGTGTCTGGGTATTCAGGATCACCACCAACCCTAACCCTCTGACAATGGGTCACACCTTCCTCCTCGGAGTAACCCTCTGTAACTGTTCTGTTAACTGCTAACTGGGGAATTTCTACCCCCTTTTCATTATCCTCCATATCAGGAGACACAGGCTGAGGAACCAGTCTCCCAGTGGTTTCCACAGGGGCTTCTATGTGGTCCAGGGAACTACAGTTTTCTTTTGCCACTTGGCTGCGTGGAACTACACACACTATCCTGTTTGATACTGTTGCCAATAATTACATCGACAGCCAAAGTCTCGGCTATGGCAACCTTTTGCACAGTCCCCTCGTTTCACCCCAGTCTAGGAGGACACTAGCGAATGGAAATGTTATCTCTTCCCCAGTGAATTCCAGTACAGTCACAAATTGACTGGGTATAAGCTGACCAGGTGCAACCAAATCCCCTTTTACCAACGTCAGGGACGACCCCGTGTCCCTTAACCCATGTGTCTGTACACCATTCACAGTGACTGGGTATATGTGTTCCATCATGTTTCCTGGCATGCTTTCAGGGACACACAAATAGACCATTTCTTTCTTAGCACCACTCTGTGCACTGCTTGTCCTTTTGGGACACAGCCTTGCAATATGTCCAGTTTCTCTGCAAACCCAACATTCATTTCTTTTCTCAAGTAAATCTTTTCTTTGTAAGCTGGGGCTACCTGGTTTCAGTGGAGGCAGGGAGGGTTTTAGCTGCCCTGAAGGTGTGCTTTCCCCTTTCTGCACTGCCATGCCCAACACATTCTCTCTCAGAGCAGGTCTGCTCCTGGCATAGCGATCCGAGAGTTCAGCAGCCTCTTGCACCATTTTTGGATCTCGGTCCTCCAGCTAGGTCTTCAGCTCTGCAGGGCATGCCCCAAAAAACTGCTCTAACAATACAGCATTTTCAATTTTTTCTACAGAGTTTGCTTAAATTCCTTCCCACCATTTTAAAAACTGATGTTGTTTAGTGGCTAGCTCTTCGTAGCTCATGTAAGGGCTTCTCCTGAGCTTACAGAATTTAACTCTGTATGCCTCTGCTGTTAGCTCATATTTTTTTTAAAAGTGCAGCTCTAAGTTTACTGTAATCATTACTGTCCTCATTGTCCATTTGACCCAATGCATCCCGAGCTTTTCCGGGAAGCAGCAGGGATAGCTGGAAGCTCCAGGACCCTCTAGGAATATTTGCCTGAATGCATACTTTTTCAAAGGAATTTAAAAAGGCATCCATATCTTCCTCCCTCTTCAAATTCAGCTATCAATTTAGAATTTAATTTGTAACCCAGTCCTGGAGTCCCTGTTAACCCCAGGCCACTTACTTGCTCTGGTGCTGATGTTTGGAGCCGTAGCTTCTCCAGTTCATGTTGCTTCTTGCGCTCACGCTCTTCTCGCTCAGCCTCTCGCTGAAGTTGTTCCCGCTTCTCATCTCTTTCCATCTGCAGCTGGAACTTCTTCTGCTCAAATTCCAGGTTCATTCTCTGCAGCTCCATCTTCAGCCTGCTCTCTTCTGACGCCAGAATGATGGTGACCTTCTCCTGCTGCTGTGGCCCTTGGTTTGCACTGGCCCTGCTGTCCTCCTCACTGGATCTGGACACTGCACTGGCCCCTCCACACCCAAGGTTCGGTCCTTTTCGGTCACAGATTATGAGTTGAGGCTTTGGGCATCAGCTGCCACAAGAGCCTCTACGAAGTGCTTTTTGGTTCTGCCCTCGTGCTGGACTCCTCTCTTGGCACAACTACCTCAGGTAGTCTGCGGTGTGCTCCCTGTAGTTGGAAGCCATCTGCTTCCCTAACTATGGCTACACTAACTTGCACCCAAAAAAAAAAATAAAATAAAACAGGTAGGAACTTCAACTGTAAGCACAATGATATAGTTCTGTTTACTTTTTAAAAATCATTGCCTTATTTTGCATGTGAGCTGTACAGTATTGATACACTGGACTGTTAATGCTCGTGTTACCAAATACTTTTAAAATCGCACCGCTGCCAACCAAATCAGTCACAAATGCACTCCGCAGGTCAGGCCCTCTGTTCCCACAGTGCCAACCTCGAAGTGAGATGGTGTGAACTGGGGACAGACAGTGTAACCCTCCTGTCTGTTTTGGGTCCAAATCACCTACTAGCCTCGAGTCCTGGCAGTCAAATGTGAACCTTATGCTGGCGCACCCAGTTAACAGGCTCAGATATGTACCCTCTTCAGGAGTGCAGTACAATCTTTCGCCCAGTGGCACCCAGCCAGGTTTCCAAAATGCACCCTTATGACTCAATATGAGACCTAGGTATATGCATACCTTTAGCAAGATCAGTAACACATTCAAGCCCTTAACAGCTGTCAGACTTAAACAATGGTTCATCATTCACATGCAAAAGAAAACAGAGAAGACACAGGCAGTATTTCAAGGAAAATATTGTTCGCTAAAAATTGTAAAATAGGTAAAATATCAAGCACAGAACAAATATATCAATAACTTACAGTCACATAAAATAAATGGGAAGTTACAGAACACAAATACGTCTACCACAAATACTTCAAAGTTCCAGATGAATTATCTTTCTAAAGTGCCTAGTCACCAGTCCACAAACCAAGTGTGTGTTTGATTTTCATGGAGACCTTCTGCCACAACTTGTCAGATGCAGGCCATATTCAAAAATTATTTTTTCCCACCTCCTGGTGAGGTCACCCATGAGGTCACTGTTAGATCTGTGATAAATCTGTAGTCTGAATATGGATATCCACAAGGATGTATGTTATTACTGTGAAAATCAGCAACTAGCAATTTCCCAAAATATGAGTCGTTTTGAGCAAAACATTCCCTTTGAGGTTTCATAGCCCCACATTCTGTCACTAGTTCTCTGCTAGGTGAGAAAACCACAAAGGATCAGCCAAATGACTTCCCTTTCTGCTAGGGTCATAAAATTCATATTTAGTTCCCAGCTTCAAAAGCAGGAGCAGGTTACAAGGGGCAATTAACTGTCACTCAGGAAGGAAAGCTTTTAATTAGTGGTTTCACTGCTCTGTTTATCACATCCTGCTGTTTCCTCACACTGGCACTTTTGAGGTCAAAGATCAAGTCTCCTTACTCTGACTACCATCCTTAAGCAGGTAGTCACATACCATACACATTTTATTTATAACACAAATATTATACAATATAACAATAATAAGCAGGTGGCAGAGCGTCACAGTCCTGACACCAGGGGGCGCAGTCCTCAAGGTGATTACCTACTGCAAGAGCCCTCTCGAAGTAAGATCATTCTTTCAAATGGGTTACAAACATTTCCAGTTTTGATTTTTAATAAGCCTTTGTTTGTTACTGTTTTTCTATAGCTCCATGATGCACACACCACTGCTCTCAGCATGTTCCTCAGTGAGCGTGCACGCCTGTTCCTTTTAGTAGGCAGTGTACAGTATCAGTTGAATGGGGTCCAATATAAACAAATATGAAACTCCTGCATGTCCTGGTAAAGGACAGCTACAGGAACCTCTAGAGTAGTGTGGTTAGTGAAATTGAGCATTTCAAGGTTCATACAGCTATTTTAAATGTTCCCATGGCACGTCTTTAATTTTCTTTAACAGACTGCTTTTCATGGGTAGCCTTCCATTAAACCAGATTCTGCACTTGTCCATGGGTGTGTAGGATGTTGCTGCTGAATAATGGGTATGGTGTTTGCCTTCATCTAGTCACTGTAGAGGCAAAAAAGAGGCAGTGTGGTCTAGTGGGCCGAGTTCTGGCTTGGGAACCGTGAAGATCATAGATTCAAACCTCACTAGAGACCAGGCCTGTTGAGAGGAATTTCAGGCCCTGTGGAAAGTTCAGACTCTGGGGCCCTACCAGCTCACGGCCCCTTCCCTGCATACAGTATGCTGGGAGCCCTGGGCCCCTCTTGGCACTGGGCTCCCAGGAATTATCCCCTGCTCCCCCACCCTCTCAAGGGACCTGCTAGAGACAATAACTGTGACACTGGGCAAATCAGTTAACCTATCAAGTGTTCCAGTCCACTCAGCTGTGGAAATGGGTAGAAGCAGAACCCCACTGGAAAGGAGATGTTGCATCTCAGATGGGCTAAACTGGGTAAACAAACTACTAAAAAAAAGTACTAAACTGATTGGTCTGCAAGGTTCTTTGAGCTACATTCATGTATTAATGGCTTTATATAAAAGCCAAATGATCCTAGTCTCTTCTATTTCGACAAAAAAAACAAACAAACCCTAAGCTAATTATGATAAATGCAAATAACGTACCCATTTAGTTCCAGTGCAAGAATGTACAGTGTATGCACAATTATAATCGTGACATCACTTTCAACCAATTAAACAGCACGGAATGGCAACGTCTGCTCATCTCTTATGTGTATTATTGGTGTCTTGTGCGGTCAGCTGTAAAACATTCTTGTATGCCAGGCTTTTCTGCTTCTACCTCAGTCCCTTGCATAGACAACCTGTCAGTCATTCAGCCATCCCGTTACTGCCAAGTGGTTACTAAGAACATTTTCACACAGTAAATTTTAAAACATTACTGTTCTTCGTTTTAACAACAACAAAAAAGTTAAGTGCCAGTGTTTTTTTCTTTCTTAGCTTTAGCACAACATAAACTACATAGAAACATAGAAGTTCACGGCAGATAAGGACCGCAAGGCCCATCCAGTCCGCCCATTTCTTTTTTACCTTATAAATGTGCCATCGGCCTTTGCTCTGACTGTTGTGAATGCACTTTGTTTTTTACTTCTGCAAAAGTCATACGCACCACCTCAACATTCATCCTACAGTTGAACTGCACCATTCCAATTACTGACATTTTTTTTGAGGGGTGTAAAAATAAATCTGTGCAGCAAACTTAATACATTTCTTCGTAACCAACACTAGCAGTTTCATGTGCTTTTGTTTCATGATTCAGAATAAGCAAAACCGGCTTCTGATGAATGTCCCTTACTATATAAGCCATCTTGTGAGGACTCACAAAATGACTCTCTTGTACAACTAGAACAATGAATGTGGCTCTCCCCTTGATAATATAACACTAGTATTCTCTGATACAAAGACTAATCTTGTACCAAGCATTATCTAGCTCCAAAGAGATCAACACTTTTTTTTTTTTTTTATCAATTTTACAGTGCCAACTCATCAAGTAATAGTTAAAAGTGCTCTGATGTATATCGAGGCACAGAAAGTGTACTGAGGGGACACGGCCATGTTGACCTGACTCCAAGCTTGAAATAAAAAAAAAAGTTATGTTTCTAGCCATAGCCGTTCCAAAGTTAGTTTTTGTTTATACCTATTCTGCAAGTTTCAGTTTTGGGTAGTAGTTTTGATATTACAAAACAAAAATAGCTGAGTTTAGCTTTAGCTGTAGTTAACTGCATGTTTCCACCTACTTTTGGGAGTAGCTAGTTCAGCGGCCCCACTCTTTTTTGTGATGGGGTGGTATGTGGCTGACATCCTTTTGTTGGTAGGGGAGGCTACCAGCAGACCACAGGAGGATAAAAACAGCCCCTTAAGGGGGCAAAAACACAGCTGGTGGTGACTGCCCAGAGAGGGTTGATGCCAAAGAAGAATATTCATTCGAGTGCACCTCTGTCACCTGCTCACACTGAAGTGAGGAAAGGCACTTGGAGTTGGAAATCAAGAATGGTGACGTTCACATATCAGCGAACTGACCAGGTAATGCAGAAGGAACATGTGTTGGGATGGAGGACTGAACTGGGACAGAACAGTGCCATTTATAGGTTTGTGAGGGTAGGGAAATGGCAAAACCCCAACACTGTCGACAGTCCCTGATGGTCAAATCTGTCAGTCGACTGCATGTTGTATATGATGCAAAGTCATGGTCCTGCCCTACACAAAGAAAACAATGAGAAGGATGGTCAGTGTTCACTATTTTCTTACTGCACTGACAGATTTCCTTTTTATCATTATGCAAAACAATAAAGATTTTACACAAGCGAACCTGAAGTTCTGTGATTTCGATGAGGTGTGCACTCTATTGTGTACAAGTTTATAGGCCCGTCTGGAGGGCCTCTTATGGATACAAGTGTGGCCTTGCATGTTTTTAGGACTAGAGGACTATGAACTGAAGGTGAGCAGTTCTGTGTCCGAAAGACACAAGAGGTAACACTCAGATCCAAAGAGTCCTTCCAAACGGACCCACAAAATTATTATACACCGCTAACTGTATTAAATTAAAAAAAAATCCTTTTTTATTTAAAATGTTCACAGCACAAGTGGCCAACAAGAAGCCCATTACAGCAGCTCAACACATGAGGTACTCTTACAGTAATAAGAGTACTTCACACGCAACTGAAGGAAGGGCTGTGATTGGTCAGGGACACTCCCGCGATCTACAATGACAAACTGAACTCAGGAAGTTTGGTAGTTGGCACCATTCTTCTACTCCGGTATGTCCTTGCATCCATGCTGACATAGTGCGGCGAGACAGTCTAAAAGTTCTGCTCCTGCAAGGTCCCAGCACCTCTGGCGCTAAGATCAAAGAGTTTACCTCTATGGAGAAAACTGATTCTTAGAAAATAAGATTTGCAGAAACAAGTTGATCTTGTTTATTATATGGTTATGGAGAGTGACCATATGGAAAGGGGAAATTGTTTGAACAGGAGAGGCACACTAAGCCGAAACCTGTTTCCAGGTGCGACCTGGAAGTACAAGGAAACATAGAAACACAGAAGTTGACGGCAGATAAGGACCACAAGGTCCATCCAGTCTGCCCATTTCTTTTTCTACCATACGAATGTGCCATAGGCCTTTGCTCTGTCAATGGCCTATCTATTCATACTCATCTGTATTGCTCCCTTATGCCTATCCCATGCCTGTTTGAAGCCCTGCACTGTATTCATATCCACGACTTCCTGAGGTAGGCCGTTTCATACATCCACCACCCTTTCTGTGAAAAAGAACTTCCTTACATTACCCCTCAATCGGCCTCCCTCTAATCTCATGCTGTGTCCTCTTGTTCTGCTACTTTTCTTATACTGAAACATGTTAGACTCTTTCACCTTGTTAATGTCCTTACGGTGTTTAAATGTTTCAATCATATCACCTCTCTCCCTCCTTTGCTCTAGGGTATACATATCGAGCTCCATTAATCTGTCCTCATAGGTTTTCTGATGCAGTCCCTGCACCATTTTGGTGGCCCTTCTCTGGACTGCCTCAATTTGGTTACTGTCCTTGTGAAGGTGTGGCCTCCAGTACTGCACGCAGTACTCCAGATGGGGCCTAACCAGTGTCTTGTAAAGAGGGATTATTACCTTCCTCCCTCTTCTGACTTGTAATACCCCTACTAATACACCCCAACATCACTTTAGCCTTACCTACTGCTTTAGAGGTCTGCTTGGATGATTTCAGGTCATCGGTGATGATGACGCCCAAGTCTCTTTCTTCCATTGTGACTGCCAGCAACTCCCCTCCCAGCCTATAGGTGGCTTCAGGGTTTCTTTTCCCTATGTGCATGATCTTGCACTTCTTTGTGTTAAACCCCAGTTGCCACTCTTCCGACCATTTTGCCAGTTTATCTAGATCTTTTCTCATTCTGCCCACCCCATCTGGATCATCTGCTCTTTTGCAGATCTTGGTGTCATCTGCAAACAGACAAATCTTACCCTCCAGGCCATCTGCAATGTCACTGATGAAGATATTGAAGAGGACTGGCCCCAGGACTGATCCCTGAGGTACCCCACTTATGACTTGCATCTCTTCTGACTGTATACAGTTTACCACCACTCTCTGTTTTCTGCCCGTCGACCAGTTTGTTACCCAGTTGACCAACATCTGACCCACCCCGAGCCTACCCAGCTTATTAATCAATCTTCGATGTGGAACAGTATCGAAAGCTTTGCTGAAGTCAATGTAGGCAACATCAACTGCTCCCTCCTGGTCCACCACTCTGGTTACCCAGTCAAAGAAATCTATGAGATTAGTTTGACAGGACCTTCCTTTTGTAAACCCATGCTGTCTTGGATCCTGTGTTCCTATGGATTCCAGGTGTTGCATTATCCTTTCCTTAAGGAGTGTCTCCATAATCTTGCCCACTACTGAGGTAAGACTGACTGGTCTATAGTTCCCTGCCTCCTCCCTGCTACCACTCTTGTGGAGTGGGATCACATGAGCCCTTCTCCAGTCTTCTGGGACCTCTCCTGTGCTCAGAGACTCACTAAGCAGTTCTGACAATGGCTCTGCTAGTTCCACCCTTAGCTCCTTTAGTACCCTGGGATGTATGCCATCAGGTCCCATTGCCTTGTCGACCCTGAGCTTATCGAGCTCTTGTAGGACCCTTTCTTTTGTGAAGGGACTAGTGCACACCTCTCTCCCCCCGTGTTCATGGTGAAGAGATGTGGGCCCTGCCCTATCTTCTCTTCCGTAAATACTGAGCAAAAGTATCTATTTAGGATAGATGCTTTTACATGGTCCTCCTCCTCCTCCTCACATGCCCCCTTATCCCCTTTGATCCTAGCAATACCCCTTCTGGACTTTCTCCTTTCACTAACGTATCTATAAAAAGTCTTGTCACCTTCTTTTACTGTTTGTGCTAGTGTTTCCTTGGTTTGGGCCTTTGCTGCCTTACTGCCTTCCCTGCTTTCCTTAGGGAAGTTTGGTATGCCTCTATCTTCATCGTGCTGCATTCCCCTGTATTTCCTGAAGGTCATCCTTTTGGCTCTGACCTTTTCTGCAACTGTGTTTGAGAACCAAAGTGGTTTCCTTCTTCTTCTGCACTTCCTTTTCTCACTAACACAATGGGATGTTGCTTCAAGTATTGCATCTTTAATGCTTGCCCACTCTGCCTGTACACCCTCACCTGTATTTCTTTTTGCCAGGGCTAGTTTAACTGTGTTAGCCAGCTTATCAAAGTCGGCTCCTCTGAAGTCCCATATTGTTGCCTTGGAATGGGATGATTCTGTTCTATTGGCCAAACTGAACCATACCATGTGACGGTCACTGGCACCCAGGTGACCTTCTACCTGGAGATCTGTGATCCTTTCCCTGTTAGTACTAGATCTAGGATAGCCCTGTCTCTTGTGGGTTGTTGTACCAGTTGTTTGAGGCCCTCCCCCCACAGGGAATCAACCATGTGTCTAGTTCTGGCAGATGTCCCTGCTGGTATTGACCAATCTGTATCTGGCAGTTAAGTGACTTGTTCAGGGTCAGACAGTATGCAACTGGGGGCTGTGGGATTCAAACCCAGGTCTCCAGGTTTGCAGCTTAAGAGCCTTAAACCACTGCGCTATACTGCCTCCTCCTATAGAAGCCTTGCATTATTACTGGCTAGGAGCACACACATAATAAAAAGTATAAAAGTCTAACGTGATGGTGGAATTATAAAATATAATAAAATGGGTAATCAATACAGTTAATCCAATTAAAAATTATAATGAGAATACCTCTAACCGCTTGCCATCTTCATCATAAACCGACATGGTGACTTCCACATTTTTAGCTGTGGTCTTGTTGCCTTTGTCAAAGTCTCCTTGAACAAGGGTCACATAGATGTCGTTGCGAACATCACCTGCAAAAACAGCATTATAAAACTACTTTCATCATCTAATTAAATTGTCATGAATCTATGGTTTGCTGGTTCAGCATCTGCAAATGGCTTCTACGGACATTGAGCACCTCAAAGTCCTATTTATAGCCCAGTCATTATCTTTTACAGTGGACTGCTGATAGGAAAGAGCTGCAAATTTTGTTTTCCGGGTTTTTAACATTCATACCTATTTTGTCCCGTTAAAACCAACTTCATACAAAAACAGATTATGAAGTATTATCATGCAGCATAACAATGTCTGACAAGTCAGCTTGGAAGTATGGTGTTTAGGGAACTAACGGCCATGCCAGCAATAATGGTTCATTCCATGAGCCCTAGACACTGGCCACGCAGAGGCAGCGAGGACACATTAAACACCTTGTGCCTTGAATGATTCAATGGAAGGGAAATGTTCAGGAAAGAATTAGTGACCATCAGGCCCCAGCCCCTACCCCTACCAAATGTCAACACATGCCAATCCACCTGAAATACGATACAGAGGCACGTGTCATGTCTCCATGGTGGAAGCATCACAAAAGCGATCAGACTGTGTGACCTGAGAGGAGTTACAGGCCAAGTTCCATGCTCCATGGAGGAAAAAAGCAAGATTTTAGAGACAAAATAAAAGAAGGGTCTGGTAAGAAAGTCCACCCCATCTTAACATCCTGTGAGGGCACTACACGGACCTTACCACTGCCAAGTCACTTCCACTAATGGCCCAGTACCACCTCCCTATATAACACGTTCTCATGAGCATACCACATCCTCTGAGATTGTGCATGGCAAGGAGGCAGCCGGAGACTGATACGAATGCAGAACTGACAGGGTGAGTGGCACGGAGGGGCATCTCAACCATAGGTAAGTACTGAACTGAGGGCGAAGGAAGGAATCTCAATACAGGTGAAAAAGTTAAGTAAACAAAGAAAGCTGGCAAAAAATGGCAAACAAATATCTGCACTCCCTCCAAGAATGCACCAAGGAACATTTTATAGTCTATGACATGTTAAAGTGCCCTGACACCATTTGAAAAACATTGAGAAATTTAAGATTTAGATGCAATTCAGTTTACATTTCATATATTTTTTTCTGCAGTCATGTTCCACTTTTCTTCATTATTGAGGAGAGCTGCAGAAAAACAGGATCACCGTTCCTTTTACGTAATCTATTCTGGCAGTTTAGCTACAACTGACATAATAATCCCCTGTTTATGACATAATCATCTCCACATCCAACAGACTGATGTCACATGCAGAACTGTGAAGTTAGGTGTAGATAACAGCCACAGCAGATAGTGTTAAACCCTGTTTCAGTGCAAATATCTTCAGTAATATAAGCTTAACTGTGTCTAAAAAAAAGTAACTTTCTTTAAAGTTGTTCCCATAGATCGGGGTTCTTTTCGGCTGTCTTTCAAGACTGAATTCCTAGTAGAAAAATCTAAGTTAATAACAATCATGGCTGGCAAGCCCAGTGGCGTGGAGGGCTGAGGCATTGTGACTTACCTCCTGTCACACCAGAGACCCGTGTTCAGTGGCGAGCATGGGTTGCTGGGGAATGGCCAGGGAGAGAAAGGATTGAGCATCAGGAGGACAGCTCTCCTCTCCTGGGAAGGGTGGCTTAGTAGTCCCACCGAATTACTGCCCCAGGTGGAGGCCAGAGGGTAGAATGGGTCAGGGATGCTAATGAAATGAGGGTAGTTCAGGACTCTGCAGCATGCATATGTCTCCACATGTGTGCAATGACGTGTCGTGCCCCAGCAACAGGGGTGGAGGGGGAAGAGTGAGAAAAATGGTGGAAAAACACCCTAGGTAACAGGATGATGATTGACCTCCCCCCTTTGCAGGTTCTGCTCCAGTGGCCAGGGCCAGGCACAGCCACAGTCCTGTGGCAGAGGACTACGGTCAAGGTAATCCCTGGAGGAGCTGGCTGATTGGGCTGGGGGTCGATCAGAATGGGAGCTGCCGGGGAAGAACCAGGACATAAAGAGAATATAGAAAACAAATAATCATGGATTTCATTCAGATAAAGGAAACCAAGCATCAGTTATGAAAAAATTACAACTTAATAGTAAATGTGCAGTTTTATTTTTTGTTTAAACAAAGCCAAGTGATATCTGTAATTGTAGTAACATAACTTCTTTCACTGAATATGTCTGGAACATAATCAGATTCTGTGTGTTTATGTACACCTGCCGCATTGTAAGGGTATCTTCCCCCCCCTTCCTACTATACGCTGTCACACTAAAGGTTCTTAGTCCTACTCAGCTGCCATGTCTACCAAGTCTCTTCCACATCCGAAGGGACAGAGTATGACTCCTGGACATCTGATCAGCACTGCCCTTACAAGGCCACCATATGGACTATGTGGAGCCTGATATCAACAAACTGAGAAGACAGCAGACCAGTGAGCAATAAACAGAGCCACAGACATTCTTGAGAAACACTTAATTCAACACATTTAAAAAACACTTAATAATATTGAAATGTCATTTCTGTTCTCCAGCAAATAACTCACTGCTGACACCAAAATAACTAAATTATGCAGCACTCAATTGAAATTTGAATTTGAAGCCATTCCGGCTTTTCATTTTCTAAGAACATCTGCATGAAAACAGGGTCATTGTCCCAAAAGGAATGAGCACTTACTGAAGACTTGCATCTTATTTTATTTACATTAATTAGGTTTGGGGTTTTCTAGAGTTTTACTGTCTACTGTTATTAGGCGCTTTTACACACGCACTACTGTACCGAAACCAGCGTTACCTGTCCGGCTCCGATACAGCCTGTTGCGCTTCACGTCCTGATTAGGTGAGCTCCTGTTCCACCACAACATCGCCCAGCCCTCCATATCAGTGCAGTACTCCTTGCTGGGTAGAACAGTGGCCGTGATGCAATAACTGAAGAGCTGGAGGTCTTGAGCCCGGAATGGGCGCTTTACACTACCCGCTGCAATGGCATGCTTGGGAACAAACCACCGATGCCAGGGAATGCGGTTCAGGTGAACGTTTGTTTTACAATGGAACAAAAAGCGTTTAGACAGCATGGGATGGACCGGTAGGGTCCTTCCATAACGCTTATTCCGTTGTAAGACTGCGTGTGTAAAAGCGCCTATTGGTCTACTAAATATTTCAGATTATACTATCCTTACTGCACTCTTTCAGAAAGCGTTAGTCACAAACTGACCTCACAATTATTTATTGACGGATTGATTTACTTACAATTTGCTGACCAGAATAGACACACTGAGCAAGGTCTCATTTTCAGGTGCAATCTGGGAAGGGGAATATAGCAGGGACTAAAACAGCAATAACAAATTGACAACTACAGGGACATGTATGTGAACAATAAAAGCACAGTACAGGTAATGAATTCCAGAGAAAGAAAAAAACAATGTAAAAAGTGTATTAACTACATCAATTATGAGGGCTAGGGGACCGTGCTGACAATGTATGGCAAGATATCTGTAACAGAATTGTGGTGGTGTAAAAATTCAAATTACAGAGTACATGGAGTTTTAAGCTACACAATACAGTAAGAGGAAAATGGATAAAACAGTGTGGGGGTGAATAGGTCATGGGATGTCGTAATGTGGAGAGAAGAGGAAGATGGCAGGCTGTAGGTGCATGCTTTTGAAAAGTGTGCTATTAAGAGTGGTTTAAGACAGTGTAGGGAGGATGAGAAGCAGATGAGGAGGGGGAACTTGTTTCGAAGTGTTGGAAGGTGGATGGAGAAAGCAGTCTTTCTCTAATAATTGTTTGTAATATTATAGTCACGTACCATGGTAAAGCATGTCATAACAAAAACACTATGATGTCAGAGGGGGAGTGGCAAATGCTTTTTTAATGCATTCTGGATAGGATACCAAGATCTGACATTAAGCAAGGAAAGGAAAACCAAAAATGAAAACTATGCATATCCTAGTAAACTGTTAATAGCTAAAACATTATGTTCATGATGGAACATACTGAATCATATAGCTATACTTTAAAGAGGGTTTCTGGTTTCCAATAACCACAGCTGAAATCTGCAACCCCCCCCCCCCATTAACCAGCATGCCAAAATAAAATGGCTTTTCAGACAGAATTCTTCTTTACTGGCATTCTGTTCCTGTTAAACAGATTGTGGTGCCACTGTGGTCACTGCTACTGAATAGTACCAGGACAGGCTGAACTGGGAATTTGCCATGTGATGAAAGGGCTGGTGTGGGGGAACAAGGATTTTTCTTTGTTTCTGTCACATAGTTTATTAAAATTTTGATACAGATACAATACACACTAGTTTCTGCATACACTTCATGAACTATGTACTGTACACGGACATGAAACAGAAATAAGCATTTCTGTGACCTGTGTTGAGAATAACCTCTGATTATCAACTGTACAGTGATGCTATTTTGCCTGGCGTTTTGTCGTCACATTTTTAAGCAATATACCATGACAGGGCGTGGGTTCTGCTGGTGTGGCTCAGTTGTCACAAAGCCGGAGGCCAAGTGACCAAATCCATACCAGAAGTGGGTAAATCACAGCATAACCCACACTCTGGAGGGGTGTACTGAGATGATACAATTGGAAGTGACAAAAAGTTTAAGGAAAAAATATTGCACACTTCGTATTTAACTTTTTTTTTTTTTAATAGATTTTCAGAAGAATACCCTTCCTCTACAAATAAAATAGTCCTATGTTGCTAGATGAATGGATTTCTGTCAATGTGCAGTGCTGTTTTTTAAATTCCCAGCCCCGATGCTTTCCCTGGGGCTGGGAAACCTTTGTCACTTTATTCTCTGAGTCCATTTTAGTTTGTCCTGGCTCCATTTTTGTTGGAGGAGCAGTATAGCCTTTTGGAGAGGCTGCACGGTGCAATTTGAATAACTGAGCCATCTCCATTCATGTGCAGTTTGCGCATGCATGAACATGTTGTTTCTTGGCTGTCTTCCACTTTGGGCCTCTCTGCTTTGGCCTGCAGAACTATGGGGAGGGTGCGTTGTGAGAGGGTGTTGAGCAGCAACGGCCACAGGTGGACCAGCCCCACCAGTCTTCACTTTCATAGTTGGGGGACCGGAGGTGGAAGACATCGGGACCGGTCTCCACTTCACTAGTACCACTAGTCACTTCAGGATCAAAAACTGATGGAGAGAGGTGGGTGCTGGACTTGTGGTATGCTCAGAACTGGGAGTGAGGGCTTACACAAATACTGTACGTTGTCAGCGTTAGTTAGAAAAATGAAGGTGTGAAATATTTCTTTATCTTAATGGACATGGTGGGAGGTGTGAACGGACCAGTGTCATGGTTTGGGGCAAAATGCGGAGTACCAGAAAGAATTCGTTTTCATGAGTGGGGTTATTAGACAACTTTTTTTGTCAGGCTGCTTGCCACAGTGTTTCGTGAAGTTACTGTGGTGATTGTCAGTTTTGTGGGTGTTTTGGGGACTTACTCTGGTTTCTTTTGTGTGTTGTGGGTTTACTTTTGGGACACAGCACTTTAGCGGGGTCACTGTCCATTTCCATCTTTGCCAGTCCTAGCTTTGTCATGCTCGGAGTGATTTCAGGGGGAGTTCCTGATGCAGCTGACTGGTGGCTGGCACCCCTTTTCTGTGAGGTGATGCTAGGACTTACACCTGCTAGAAGATGCCAGCCAGCCAATAAGAATGCTTTATTTTTGTACTCATTGTATAATGTGCCATATCCCTTCAATTAGGATGCATGGAGGTTATTCATCAAGTCAAACACTGATTTACTTTCCCTCTTCATCAGGTACTGACCAGCATTACTGGATTTATCTGTTCCTGTTCTCAGTAAAGATGCAGTAAATTCCAGTGATTTGATAATCTAAGAGGGATTTTTATTTCTGGGGGAATTTGGGGAACATTCTAGGAGGAGCTCAGATTGCTTGCTTAGGATGTCCAGCATGTGAGCAGGAAAGGAACCAGTGTGTTAGGGCAAAGGATGTGGGAATTAAATTTAAAATAAGAAGGTGGGAAGGGAGTGGTATCAAAAGGCAGATCATACAACACACACACACACACACACACACACACACACACACACACACACACACACACACACACCCATACCCACTAGAAATGGCTCTCCCCCTACAAATACACAATGTCTATCCATTGAGTTATGACAGGCAAGGAGGGCAGATAAAAAAGGATGCACTACAGAAGTGACAAGAAAGAGGGGACAGGGTGCCATTCACGGCGACAGTATAGAATATCGGGTATACCTAGGAAGCTTGCCATAAAAGCTTCCTGAATACAACACTGCTTTGTTCACGTGCCTTACTTGGTTGTCAGCTTATTTAAGTTGGGGAGCTTTGCCTCCACACCCCTTTTTTTTGTTTGTTTATTTTCTTTACAGGGCGGTGTGGGGGCAAACTCCAACCCAAAAAAACCCAGGTAAAAAGCAAAGGAACAGGCGATTGCACCATACTTGGCTGTCAGTTTATTTAAGTTAGGGGGCTTTGCCCCCCAAACCTCCTTTTTTTATTTTTGTATTTTTTAAGAGGGTGGTGTGAGGGTGAACCCCCAAACCAAGTAAACTAATAAAAAGTAAAGGAACGGTGACTGTACCAAATAGTGTAACTCTAGCTCTATGCTAATAGTGTAGATCCTATGCATACCTGATACTCTACACTATCATCCCATTTGCAGGGGGAAAGACAAACTAGCTAGTGAATGGCTGCTTTAATTAACAACAGAATTCATGATAACAAAATGGAGAACCTCTAGGCAGTAGTTGCAGAATCTTAATCGGATATAATAGCAGTCATGGAAATATGAGCAACAAAGAACTACGGCTGAACCTTCACTCCCAGGATATGCCTATCCAGAAGAGATAAGTGTACAGGCTGGGGGGCGGGGCACTGCACTACAGAAAGAGACAGGATAAGTGTGACAAATGTTAAGGACCTGGTGAGGGGAGGGTGAAGTCAGTGTGGGTGCCAACAGTACTCAAAAAAGGGAAAAACCCCAGAGTGGGAGTGGCCTCCAGGTTAACGAATCAGTCCAAGGAGGTGAAATAGAGAGCTAGGTAGAGCCAGGGTTTGTCCGAGAACTGAACCTGAAATGAACCCGAACGTTTTGATTTTTGCCCAATCCAAACTTGAACCCTAAAAAATAAAAGCAGATGAACCCAAAACGAACCCAGATCATGTGAGATGTGGAGAACCCATATGGAGGCAGTAGGGTGAATTCATTAGAACTCGAACTGATAAATTACACAAAAAAAAACCTCAAACTGAACTTGAACCCAAACTTCTACTTATCAAATCAAACTGAACAAAACTCAAACTATATCATGCTAAACCCGAACTAGAACCCTGAAAACATGTCAAACCCTGGTTCTAGAGCTAGGGAAACAAACTAATGTGGTTCTAATGCAGAATCTCAATCTACCAGATGTGGACTGGGCATTGGTGGTAGTTAGAAGTGCAGGGAGCAGGATCCTTTCAAGAGGACCTCCTTGTATAGTGTATGAATGAGTTCATCAGAAAGGGAGCCATTCCTGACCAAGTTCAATTGAACCAGGAGAATGGAGGGAGGGAGTTAGGCTAAAGGGCTCCCTGGAGACAAATGTTCACAACTTGCTTTGCTCTAGTTTAGCCCAGTATGACCACTGGACTAAGACATAGACAATGGTTTTAGATTTCAGGAGGGTAGATTTTAGGTGAACAGAGTGAAGGCTTCTGGTTCAAAAAAACCTATATATTGGAACTGTGCCAAACATAGTCAAGGCTTCCTGTTATGCAACCGAGCACACGAGTAAGCTCTCTTGCTGCACTGAGACCAAGTCCTGAAGTTTGAGGTGTTCAAGTCTGTGGTAGAACTGAATTTCCAGCTCTAGTGAAAACAAAGTCATTGAAGTGGGTGGGGAAAGGGGTGGTGACAAAGGGCCTACACTGAAACTAGGGGTGTTGGGTCCAGGCACATCCAATGGTTGGTATGGCTCAGCTAGGAACCAAGGCAATATGGACTACAATTGTTTTTCTGCAGACACCTTTCTGTTTCTAACTGTTAATGAAAAGGGTTATATTTTACATATTTGTCCTAATAATCAAAGAATATAACAGCTTGAAATTCAGTTCTGTTTTGGAAGGTTAGTCCGGCAACACATGACCCGAAGTGCCTTCATAAAATGAATCCATCTATGTGTTTACATCCATAAGTAGGCTGTTTTAGTAGGCACAAGTTTCACCTGTGAGGTTATGCTTGGATAACATTCCAGGTGAAACTAGCTCTCCACCAATCAGCCTTCAGCATTTTTCTTTCCATTTTATAATTCACATTAGGGCACTTCAGGGTTTGTATTGTTGGGACAGCACAACTTCTAGGGTGGTTGAAGGCACTCAGCCTTTGACCTTGTGCCTCCCAGCCCACCTAAGGCTCAGTTTCATAACATCATAACCGATGCTGCTGGTGTGGCACATTGCTTAAATCACCATCTGTTGCTCTGAACCTTACTGTAATGTCACACGAGGGAATTATTTCTCTCTTTTATTTGTGTGTTCTCTGGTTGGGCTCAGTGGTTCCAGGGACCGTTTTCAGACACAACCGCAGCCATAAGCATGCAAAAACATATAGGATTGATAGAACAACATAGAGAGAAATGATCAGACACATGTATGCAAAGTACAATGCACAATATTTACAGTTATAAGATCCAGCTGTCACACAAAATGAGATTAACACGAAGGTTACAGCAGAAATGATTTGAGATGTCAACAGTAAATACTATCAATTCCTTTATGAGTTACACACACGCTCAAAATAAATAAACCAGCAGGAGAAACCTAGGGTCAGTGGGAAACATCTGCAGGTAGAGTTGATCAGCTTGTATGGTCTCAGATAGGGATTGGCCAGCAGTAACAAACTCTAAGAGACAAACATCTTGCTTTCATGCAGATTTCTTGGAAATAAAGCATGGTATGCATTGAAACTGAAGTGTGAATTCTGCTGATAACCAGCTGCAATTTCTTTTTCTTAGAGGCTGAAGGCCATCTTGAAGCAGTGGTAGAAAAAGAAAACAAAGACAAAAAAAAAGTATTTTAAAATTGAACATACTTGTAATCTTGTATAGTACCAGAAAGCAAGGTTAGGACACACACACACACACACACATATACTCGCACTGCACTTTAATGGAGAACTGCTATTAACCTGCAACCCTGTGTTTTATGTAGGTGATGTTGTGTTTCAAATACTGGTTTGCATTCTGTTGCTGTTCCATTTTTACTGATCATTTAGTAAATTCAGTGGGCATTTCTCATTAACAGGTAAGGACTAGTTTAGAACTGTATAGTGTAGTTTATGTCTTTATTAAGCTCTGAAATTGTTGTCAAGTTTGTGGTTGAAAGAGATATAAACAAAATCATACAGTTGTAAAATGGCACTTCGCACCAGTGTGTAAATCAGAAACATCCACAGGGTAGACTAAATGACCCCTAACGATGGAACAATGGCACAATTAGATCCAGTAAGTTAAAAAAAAATCTTCCGCATGCACAAATGAGTTTGCTGTAACTTCAGTTCTCCTTTCGGCAATTTATCTACCTATGTGATTTACAGTTTTCTTGTAAATAAAACTGCACTCAAAAGCACTACATACATATATAACTGTAACTAACGGTCATAAAATTACACATTTGAACACACCTGGCATTATAATCTCTGGGAAGCCCATTTTCCGAGCAACTGCTGTGGTTCGGTCAACTAAATGGGGAAAATCTTTCCGGATTTGATTAATATCTCCAGGAAGAAGTTTCAATGTTACCCATAAACCTAGAAGGCAAGAGCATGACCATTATACAACCCAATCATTTTCAAGAGAATAATTTATAAGTGACACAGAAGGTAAGAGTTTTATGCAACCTGGGGTTTCCCTAACAATCATTCCATCCTAAACCAGTTTGAAACATTTCCAATTTTCTTTTTTTCTTTGAAGAATGTATTTGCCCAGTGAAGTCCAACTCCGATGCAGCCCTGTTTTGTGGCAGCAAATTCAGAGGGGCTCATTCCAAACCACAATCAGAGGTGCCAAGTGGTCATTGTGAACATCAATCTTGAAATCTTGCAAGCTACTGTATGCTCAAAATGGGATGCAACCTCCTCCAGTCACATACAGCATTCCAACCATGTGGGAAAGGGGGCAGGGTTCACCATGCTAAAGGGCCTCAGAGCCATACTCAGAAGCGTGTTAGCCTTTGCTTGATTGCTTACAGACACCCACACATCACCAAGCTCACAGTGTGGTAAATACAGGTGGTAACTGGGGATGCAATGCTGCAACCTTTTAGTAATGAGCCAGCAGGAGGACTATGATTGAGGGGCAGGATGGATCTGCAGCTCCAGCAGAACAGAGGGTGGTGGGAGGGGAGTGACTTAACTACTACAGAGGTAGACACCTGCTGGAGTTGGAGGAGACCACCGGACCACCAGGACAGCTGATCATGATCAGAGGCCAGATACCAGAAACTACAGTCCCACTGGGGGCACAAAAGTATGGGACTGTCAGGAGGGTGAAGGAGAGATGCCCCCACATACCTGGCACAATGCTTGCTGCAAATGATTCACAATCACAATTCAGCATGTTAATTGGTGCAAACCCCCTAACACTGGATCAGTGATTTACATTCCAGCTCTGCCATGGTTGCAGGAGGTGGGGGCTTTTTCATCCTGCAAAAGGCACCTATGTTTGTGTAAAGTACTAGCAGGTGGCAGCACAATGGAGTGTCCATCTTCCATGTAACATGAGCCACCACCCACAGCAACTGAGAAAGGGACGTCAAGTGGCATGCTCAGTTTCATGCAGTAAACCAAACCAGAATCTACAAAATTTAGCAACTGTTACCCCATCATGTGAAACAGTCGTTTTTCTGGAACAAAAAAAAGAAGGTGAAGAAAGAAATTTGAAATTTTATTCAAGAAACAGAATTCATGTTACTTTTCATTATAATTTGGAATTTAAAAAACAAGAAAATAACACTGGTTTTGAACATATCTCTGTAAAAGATTATAAACTAAAATGCTATAGTGTGTTTAAGATGTCTATGTATATCTATTAATCCTATAGTAGTTATTGAGAGAGCTAGTGACCTTGAAATATCAGTCAATTATTCATAGAACAGAAAAATAAAGCAGAAGCCACTATTACTCATAGAACAGCAGAATGATAAAGCAGAAGCCGTTGATAACATTTTCTTAAAACGCATCTAAGATATTAGTTATGAAACTGCTCTGAAATAATAGTAGGATAATATTTATTTCCCCACACACAATTTAAGCCCAGCTTTGGACACATATTAAAGAATAAAGGGGAAAGAGGCATTTCCATGTCTCTCAAATTCTGAAAGTCCATTAAATGTTCTTTCAATGAAGACATTGGGCTCACCTGTAGGTATCGGGTGTCTTGAAATATAAGTATCATCAAGGCAGCAGCCATTCAACTTTCAACTTTTTTATTGGATACCAAACTGAGATAAAATGATCTCTTTTCCAATTGTATCCAACATTCAACGTAACAAAGACAAGATACAAAATTCCATACCTCTACAAAAATTTGTTACAATGTACGATATAATAATCAAAATTTCAGTACAGTATAAAAAGACAGTTTATACATCCATAGCAATTACAATGCTTACTATATAAGCTAGCCAAGGATGATCTAAAACTCTCAAAAGGCAACAATACAGACACATTTAATTGTTTAGATATTCGTTCCCATGTTCTGGGGACTGAAATCGACAGAGTTCTCTCCCTGAAACTACTCTTGCATCTTGGTGCATATAAGCATATCAGAGATGAAGACCTTAAACGATACTGTTGTAATGGCTTAATGTTTATCAGCTTCAATAAAAATTCTGGTAAAGACTGTGTTATGAATTTATAAACAAATTCCAATAAAAATCCCTCCTATCAACTAATGAGAAACCAGATTATTGATACAATACACAGCAATGGGTTCTATAAGACAGGTTAGTTACAGATCTTAAAGCACTGTTAAATAAAATGTCAAATGAACTCAGTAGTGATTTCTTAGCATTCTTATAGACAATGGGCTGGATATTCAAAAGGGTTGCGCCATGCGCAAGTCCGAAATTGCACCATTCTGCCATATTCAGCAGGAGGCAGTTGCACCACTGAAAATAGGTTGAGCAACAGCACAATGCAAATGAATGCATGCTGAACTGGAGGGGGAGGAACCATGCATAAACTGCACAGCCCGATATTCAGCCGGGCTGTGCAGAGTTGTGCAGGTGCAACCCCCAACCTGCGCCTGCACAACTTTGAGCCAAAAAAAAAAGGCTTAAGGCGAGGGCCACCCACAGGTGAGCTGCTGCATTGCAGGGCGCAACATAGCAGCTGCCACCTGTGGCTGGCCCCTCAACCCACTCCCTGTGCCCCTGCAGCCCGATCGTGGCAAAAGAGAAAATCCCCCACCCCCCACTGGCCCGTCGCAGGCATAGCTTTAATTCCCCACCAGCCCGATCGCGGCAGCAATGTGTCTCCCCGAACGTATCCCTGGTGGTCCAGTGGACCGAAGATCCCGATTGCGGGATTGAGTATTAACCCACCTCCGATTATATCCCTGGTGGTCAGTGGACCGAAGATCCCGATCGCAGGATGGAGTGCCAAACAACCCCCCAACACATCCCTGGTGACCTAGTGTCCCCACCCACCACGAAGCCCCACCACCCGCTCCCCGCGCAGCTGGTGGGCGGCAGCATCCACCGCCTGCCACCCGCTGCCTGCCGACTGCTGCCGGTAGGCTGCACGCCATTGGTGCAGAGCAAGAGCCAATGGGCATGCAGCCATACTATAGTAAGATAGTTCAGATTGTGAATGAACTCATTCACAAATCTGAACTGTCTTATGGTATGGGATGTACGCCATTGGCTCTTGCTCTGCACCAATGGGCATGCAGCTCTACCGGCAGTTGTCGGCGGAGGGCGGGCGCAGGCGTGTGGGATGCTGCCACCCGGGGCTGTGGGGGAAGCGGGTGGTGGGGCGTCGGGTGGTGGGTGGGGACACTAGGTCACCAGGATGTGTTGGGGGGTTGCACACTCCATCCCGCGATCGGGATCTTCGTCCACTGGACCACCAGGAGATAATCGGGAGGTGGGGGTTAATACCAACCCGCAATCGGGATCTTCGGTCCACTGGACCACCAGGACACATTCGGGAGAGAGATATTGCTGCCCGCGATCGGGCTGGTGGGGGAATTACACCATGCCCGCGACTGGCCAGTGGGGTGGTGGCGGGATTTCACACTGTTTTGCCCATCGATCGGGTTGCAGGGGCGCCGGTCCTCAAGGCTGCTGCCTGGCAGGGCGCCAGTAAGTCCTTGTGGGATCGTGCACCTGCATGCTAATGGCATGTAAATGGGGCCATAATCAGAAGCAAATGGCACCCCTGCGCTTTACATGAATTATGGCCCCATTTGCATGTCACCTTTGAATATCGGGATTTTATGATGGCAATGGTATTGCACCACCACAAGTTGAATGCTCCACTCTGACAACTTGTGGTGGCGCAAGTTCCACTGCACTACGCACAGTGGTTGTGGCGGGGTGATATTCAGCGTGCTCAATAGCACAACCCCTTTTAATATCACCCCGGCCACACCCCCGCGCAACTATTTTGCGCAGCGCAAGGGCTTGCGCCTAAGAATAGCGCAGTTTGAATATCCAGCCCAATGTCTCTGTAGTCCAATATTAGTAAAAACATAGAAGTGACCAATAGTTTCTTAACCTTTAAGTTAAATAAAGTTTTGATCCTATAGAAGAAACCCAGTAGCCTCTGCAACTTGTTAGACACATTAGTTATGTACAAATCAAAAATCTAATTTTATTAAGTATAACCCCTAAATACTTGTAAGATTCCACATATTCTAGGACAACTCCAGACAAAGATCTAATTTCTTTGCTAGTCATCTCTTGTACATTTTTCCTCTTAAATAACATCCACTGAGTTTTTTGTTCATTTAAAAGGAGTCTTAGTTCTATAAGCTCCTTCTGTATGTTAAGAAAATCCTGCTGCAAAGTTTCCATTGCTGTGTTTGTGTCATCATTCTTTGTATATAATATTGTATCATCAGCGTAAAGTTGTATACAAGTGTCAGACGAGCAGTGGATTGGCAGATCATTCGTATAGAGTAAAACCAAAAAGGGGACCCAGTACTGACCCCTGAGGTACCCCAGTACTCAAAAGAAGGTGATCTACCTGAGGGGCAAGCTATACGTTGTTCATTAAAGCAGATCCCTCAGCGATATCCCTTTCCGTCTCAAGATTCCATGAAATGGCTGCTGCCTTTGTATTTGTTTACAGATTTACATATTTATATTTAAGGACTCCTGACACTTACAGGGAAACCCAATGACTAGTTTAAAAGATCTTTTTATGGGCTTTTGGAATTCAAAGTACTTACTGGTGTTGCCTTTTCTTTTAAAGAGCAGCTAATACCTTTTCACCCTGGGGCAGGTTAAGTCCCACCAAGGAGCTTAATTCCCCATGGTCTGATTAAACTAGCTGAAAATTCACTGATGCAATTAATTTGTAGTTCACCTTTTACATGGCTGGATTGTAGTTTCAAGGTCATAGTAACAAAGTAATTTAAGGTCAGAAGGGACTCCGGATGCATCATGTTGCCCCTCCCCCCCGCTTCATAAACAGGAATGAAAAACTATGCAGTGTAAACATGTATTAACTTAAAGGAAGATCCCTACCCAATCTACTACCCAGGGCATCCTGTGATTCTAAACAAAACACAGGTGTGGCTGCAAAGGAGCCATGACAGTACTGTCAAATCAGTAACCAATGGTGTATTTATTTAAAATGTACACAGCATACAAATAAATCCGTGACAATTTCACAAATGGCACAAACTACACATGGAACCCCACAGTAAGCAGTAGAACAGCCTAGCACAGACTGAGTTTCAAAAGCGCTGCTTAAAAGCACAATGTAATGGGATCTCACAGAAGGCATACTATGCCTGAAAGTGGTACCTACAACCCCAAACAACTGCAAAGCAGGGTGGAAGTGAGTGAGATGTACAACAAAAGTGTATAATCCTCAAGTACCAGAAACACTTCCTCTACGTCACCTACGTCTATGTTCAGTGATGAATTTAAAAAGGTAAAGAGCACTGGCTATTGTAAGAAAAGAGTCACAGATAGCCTGCTTGAAGCTGTTACTGCCCATCCCAGTCCTGTCGCTGAAGCTATCACTTTTGGCCAATCCCCGAGGGTAAGAAGGATGTGTTCTTCCAATGAGGACTTTGACACTCAAGCAGCCAAATTGATACGAAGGTTTTGGGGGGACAGCGGATGCAGATAAAATAAGTTGAAACAGCATCAGAGATAGCCAGGAATTTGATAAGAGAGAACCTTTTGACACTCAAACCCTAGGAGTCAGAATGAAATGGATACTGTTACATTCGGTACCAGGTATACCCCAATTTCAAACCGGCTGGACATGCCATTAAAAAGCACTGGCTGATCATGGTCAATGAGCTGACCAGGTTAGGGAACACCCTTGACCTCATCCTGGTGAATGGTGAGTTCGTGAGGGAGCTGAGGGTGGAGGAACCACTGGCAAGGAGTGACCACCACTCAGTGTAGTTTAGGATAAACATGGGGCAAGAGGGAGTAGGATCAGGCACAAGGGTGATAGACTTCAAAAGGGTAGACTTCGGGAAGATAAGGGAAATAGAGCGGGGGTCTCTGGCAGGGATCAGTCCAGATGTGGACACTAATCAGAGGTGAGAGGTCATTAAAAGGGGTATAGAAGAGGCAACCACAACATGTAAAAGGGTCCAGAGTAAGAGGGCGATGGCCAAGAAGCCTCGTTGGATGAGCGGGGAGGTCATGGAGAAAGTAAGAAGAAAAAGAGCCACCTTTAGAAGGTACAAGAGAATGGGGGGGGGAGAACAGAGAGAAATATCTGAAGGAGTCAAGGGAGGTAACTAGGGCAGCCAAAGCATCCCATAAACTCACGCTAGCACAGGACATTAAAGATAGGGAGAAGGACTTCTTTAGATACATCAGGGAGAAAAGGAGCTGCACAGACCAAATTGTACCGAGGGGATTTGGAGGGGGGGGGCGAGGAGACAGACAGGGAAATCACAGTGGGCAGGGTACTGGAGGGCTTGAGGGCACTGAGTGCGAACAAGGCACCGGGTCCGGATGGTATACACTCCAGGGTGCTAAGGTAGCTTGCAGATGTCCTAGTTGAACCATTTGCAAATCTTTTCCATGCCTCTCTGGACTGGAGTGTACCGCAGGACTGGAAGATGGCACACGTGGTGCCCCTCCACAAGAGTGGCTCCAAGGACGAGCCAGGGAACTACAGACCAGTAAGCCTCATATCCATCATGGGAAAGCTGATGGGAGACACTCTTGAAGGAGGGTTGGTTTCCCTCCTGGAGGCCAATGGGCTGCAAGACAGCAGGCAACATGGGTTTGTCTTGGGCAGATCCTATCAGACTGACCTGGTGGAGTACTATGATTGGGAAACCAGGCAATTGGACAGGGGCTATGCAGTGGATGTCCTGTACCTGGACTTTAGCAAGGCATTTGATTCAGTACTGCATGGGAGGCTGGGCAGTAAGCTGGAGGGCACAGGGGTTGGGGCAAAGTTGGTGGGATGGATAATGAACTGGCTGCAAGGTAAACAGCAGACGGTGGGGATGGGAGGAGAACTCTTGTCACCCAGGGCAGTGACAAATGGGGTGCCACAAGGATCTGTGCTGGAGTTGGTGTTATTTGGGATCTTCATAGCAGACATTTCTATAGGCATCAAGAGCAAGGTCAGTCTGTCTGCAGATGACACCAAGATGCGAGTGGTACTGGACGACCTAGAGGGGTGGCAGGGGTTGCATGATGATCTGGTGAAATTGGAGGCCTGGTCAAACACTTGGCAGCTGGGATTCAATGCTAAGAAATGCAAGTTGCTACATTTTGGGGCAAAGAACCCAAGGTGAAGCTACCAGATGGGGGGATCCAGCTGGCCAGGGCAGGGGAGGAGAAGGATCTAGGGGTAATCATAACAGGAACAATTAACAACTACGCGCAGTGGAGAAAGGCAGCTGCCAAGGCTAACAAGATGCTGGGTTCCACTGCCAGAGGCATATCCTTCGGGGTGGGGGAGGGGGGAGAGTGATCCTGCCACTGTACAGGTCACTGATCAGACCAGACCTGGAGTACTGTGTGCAGTTCTGGCGGCTGTACTGGAGGAAAGACATTAGGTTACTGGAGGCAGTATAGGTCAACAAAAATGATTCAAGGGTTAGAGGACTTGCCCTATGAGAGTAGGCTGAGGGAGCTAAACATGTACTCGCTAGAGGAGAGGAGAGGAAGGACAGGGCAGATATGACTGAAACCTTCAAATACATGAAGGGATAAATAGGACAGGCACAGGAGGGCTTTTCCAGTTAAGGGACGGAGAGGGACACCAGAGGGCACATTCTGAGATTGGAGGGGAGTTCAGGAGGGAAATGAGGAGGCACTTTTTCATAGAGAGGGTGGTGGCAGCTGGAATGCATTACCAGAGGAAGTGGTATTCTGTAATACAGTGGGCTGCTTCAAAAGGGGATAGGACAGGGTAAGGGGGAGGGAGGAGGGTCAGTTTAAGGGATGCTAGCTGCACATTCGAGCAGACTAGACAGACTGTAGGGCCTTTATCTGCTGGCACGTTCGTATGTTTATATAGAAAGCAAACCAAATTTGGCCACAGTGATAGGTGAAGGAAGCTCCTAGAATCAGTTTTAGGAAAGACACTCATCTGAGAGACAAACTGGTGCATAATAATTTCAAAAAAGCATCAAACATGCCTCTCAGCTGGCTTCCTCCAACCCTTGAAGACTTCAAGTGTGAAAAATGTAATGTGTGCAGGTACAGCACGGAATTCTTTTTACCAACCAACTATTCCTAATATTGTGGAAATCAGAGTATATTACTTGCATTTCAGATTTTGTGTGCTTTTTATGTGATCTACGCAACAAGTTGTATATTGAGAGGACAACAAGACAACTTAAAATTAAGTCAGAATACCTATGGTACATGATATTATTAATGTCAGACTAACCACCCCGTCCGGGCCACACTTTCAAGAGAAGCACGGGAGCAACCCAGCTGGCCTATATTTTATAGGCATAGAAAGTGTCAAACCCCTCACAAGAGGTGGTGACTGAACCAGGAAATTATTACAAAAATATGAGGTGGCTATCTTCTTTGGGAATGTCAAAGTCACGGAGTTTAAATGATGATTTAGATGTCAAGTCATTTTAAAATTATCACTGTGGTTTTCAGATGATACATTAGTCTGGCTTAACTTCTTGTTTTTGTTAGTTTCCGTTGTGTAACTGTCCCTTTAGCTGAATGGTTGGAGTCATTACCTTTCGGACTCATGGTTCCTGGTTTATTTTCCAGCAAAGGCTGGTAGAGCATCTGCCCAAATAGAGTGAATGGGAAGACATAAGCATTACTCTCAGTAACACATATCTGAAGAAGTATGGTAGTCTGAGTGCTTAGTGGGAAACCCCTACAGTATCCCAAACCAGGTCTCAATCTTGGTCCAGCAGCCACAATGCTATATGGTTTTATGTGGTCCTGGGTACCAGTAAGCCCTCATCTAGGCTGCAGAGCTAGACTTCAGGAGGGCATACTTCAACCATATGGGAAAGAGTGCTGGGCAGTTTAGTTGGAGTAGACAGCACCAGCAAAGCAGAAGAAAGATTTGGGGTTACAAAAGGGGCTGTTCTTGAAGCAACAAAAACATACACAAGAACAGTTACAGAGAAACCAGAGAGCAATTTGGTTCTCTGCAAGGGTCAAGGAGGTAGTGAGGACCGAAAAGAGGACCTTTATAAGGTACAAAGAGAAACAAGGAGGTGAAGAATAGAACAAGTACCAGGAAAAACTAGACAGGCCAAGAGGGCAGTCAGGATTGCAAAGGCAGACACAGATTTTTGTATTTGCAGAAGGGGTCAAGAAATGGAAATGCGCTGATCTTTAGATAAATAAGGGGAAAAAGAAAGATGGGCAGGGGAATTGTCAGGCTAATGGAGAGGGCATGGCTACACAGGAAGATGGTCAAAAAGCTGCCATACTAAATGACTGCTTCTGCTCAGCACTCAGCAGGAAGAGCAGCAGGCCCTTACCATTAAGCAGCATAAAGGCGGACGATAGTGGTGTACAGACAATGGAACTGCAGAAATATACCAGCAAAAGAGTTGAAGAAGGGCTAGCAGCCCTGAATGATAAATAAAGCTCTGGGGCTGGATGGGTTGCATTTGAGGGTACTAAGGGAGCTAGCATCGATGTTAGCCAAATCCCTGGCATAACTATTTAATGACTCTATGTAGCAAGGGGAGTTTCCCAGGGACTGTAAGATGGTGGACAAGCTTCTGCTGCACAAGGCAGGGGACAAGGAGCAGCTGGGAAACTACAGACCTGTCAACCTTGCCTCGGTGGTCAAGGTGGACCTAGTGAAATTCCTGGAGAAAAAAAAAGGCCTCAGAATGGCAAGCAGTATGGGTTCATGGTAAGGAGGTCTTTATCAGGCCAACCTGATAGTATTCTTTGACTGGTTAACGAAGGTGAATGATAAGATGTACACAGCAGATTTACTCTACTATGACTTCAGCAAAGCATTCAACTCTGTTCCAAACCAGAGGCTGCTAAACAAGATTTGGGATCTGTGAACAGCTGAGAAAATAGTAAAGTGAATAAAGAGTTGGCTGGAGGGTAGGCAAAACAGAGTTGTAGTAAATTGGATCAGATCAGAGGAAGGAGAAGTCACCAGTGGAGTACCAAAGGGTTTTGTTCAGTCCTCTTTAGTATGTTCTACAGCGACATAGGACAGGCCACCCAGGGCAGACTGTGTATATTCACAGATGACACAAAACGTTGTGGTGGAATTAATAGCATGGAGGGCATAAGAAAGTTGCAGAGAGACCTGCAAAGGCTGGAAAAATCGGTCCTTCATCTGGCAGCTGAAATTAAATGCCAAAAAGTGCAAAGTTATACACTTAGGGAATAAAAAACCCAGAACAGAGTACTGGATTTTTTTTGGGTGGGGGAGTGTCCAAACTGGACACAATATCAGAGAAAAGGGACCTAGGAGTCATCATTAGTGACTCCCTTAAATAAATCAGCCAGTGTAAAAAGGCCTTCATCAAGGCTAACAGGAAGCTAGAGTATATCGGAAGAGGGATAGACTGCAGAAAGCAGGAAAAACAGGTTACTCACCTGTAACAGTAGTTCTAGGAGTGATATATGTTGTTCATCCACATTCTTTGGCATGTCCCCTTCCACTTTAAATCTTGCCATTAGTCTTCAAGCTGGCTCCTCCCACCCAACCGGGTGGTATAAACCTCTGCCTCACCCAATGATGCCTGATCATAGACCACTGGAAACCAGGTGTTATGCATCCGCAGCCGGGGAGGTCAGGTGGGTCAGTGTGGATGAACAACATATACCACTCCTAGAAAGTGCAGTTACACAAAGACTTTTGCTGTAACAGTAGATCTTCTAGGAATGTCTCTTGCAGTAAGTCATTACTTCTGGGAGTTCTCGATAGGTGGCGCTCCAGCACAGAAGTTCCTTCCAGCAGTCTCTATACCAGGGACCACCCACACTACCTCACTTCCTGGGCTGTACCTATAAAAGTGGGTGGTCCCTGGCAAGCTCCGTTCCCCGCCAGTTTCAGCTTGGAAGCGAGGAACCGAGGTACTGAAGCTTCCCACGCTTACATCGTTTTTTCCTACCAGGGCAGGGGGATGGAGGAGGGAACTATTTTACTGCAAGAGACATTCCTAGAAGATCTACTGCTACAGCAAAGTCTCTTTGTGTAACTGCAGTATCTTCCACAGAATGGTCTCTAGCAGTAAGTCATTACTTCTGGGAGATTCCCAAGCAGTTATATGGCAGTGGGTGGCCACAGATGGCATTCTGCCATAGGTAAAATGTGGTCATGAGACCAATGAATGCTAAAATAGTATAGCAGTGGAATAAAGGAATGCATGATTCACTGTGTTAAGCGCTTTAAAAAACTAGAAGGAATATGTTAAGAGCACTGAGCAATTATGGATCGTCAGTGATCAGCAGCGAAAGCACAATCTGAGGCAAAGGCAACTTTGTTATGAATTGTAACAGTAGCTCAAGTAATACAATGTTATTCTTTAGAGGCACTACAAAGTGACAAGTGAAGATTTTTTTTAAGACTGTCTAGTCAGTATTGAATGTATCTATTTGACAAAAAAGTAGGCTACTGAAGTAACAGATAATGTAGCAAATTAAACAATGCATCTGTGACCAAACAAAACGAAGCAGTGGTTAAAAACATATAATCTCCGTATATGTCCTCACCCTTTTTGATATGATCTTTCTTCATAATCAAGGGAAAGCTGCGAATAGCAGTGGAAGAGAGAAGAATATAGTCCATAGTAGGACTGACTGTGTCTCAGCATGTGAGTTAATAGCGGATGGACCTGTCCGAGAGAGGGACAGGATGCCTGGTGTACAACAGGTCAAGAGGCATCTTGATGGAATGGTCATGATGGTCTACAAACAGTGATACCTGAGAAACTGTCTGGATGTATCGAGCCAATGTGAAAAAGGCCCGTCTTATTTGTAGCCCCAAAAAGGTCCTCGAGGCCAAGAAGAGGAGACCGGGGCAGAGTCTGGGGTCTTTAATGAGGGGTAGAAGCCCCGGGGTGGCCAGAGGGGCAGCCACAGGTCAGCTTCGCCCAGGTACTTGTTACTTGTTCTCTCCTTGTAATGGTGAAACACGGGGTATAATTAGATCCAGTTTTGTACGAATAATTATACTGAGGGTGTGGTTTTTGGTACATGTATTGTACTGTTTTCATTTGTCTGTCTGAGGCTTGTAAGTTCTCCAGTATCGTTTGAGCCCCTGGGCCAAAAAGATGGTCACCTGAAAAAGGGGGCATTAGCCACTTTATGTTGAATATCAGGTGCTAGCCCTGAGAGACAGAGCCATGCCTGGCGGCATATAAGAATACAGACTGCAGAGGTTCGAGCGGAAGCATCAGCAAGATCATACCCTGATCTTAGCAGACATCGAGACAGTGAAGTAACAGTATCGTTTATTGATGCAAGTTGCTCTCTTTCAGAGGATGCAGGTAGTCTGTTTATAACGTCTTTATCAGAGGTGCTTACCGTACGCAGGTATTGCCGCATGTGCCCCATATAGTTAAGTATTCTGATATTTAGTGTGTTTAGAGCACTCTCTTCCCCATATGATCAAAACGTTTAGTCTCTCTCTGTCTCTCGGTATTGTGCTTGTATGTTTAGGCTTGCCGGTGCAGTTGTGGGCAGCCACAATAACTACAGAATCCGCCACTGGCATATTTGTTAAATATTGATAATCAGGAGGAGCCTGATACAGTCTGTGGGCCTTTCTAGGTAACTCCTGCGCTGCTATGAGTTGACTCCAAGCTTCAGTAATAACATTTCTGAATGTAGGTATAAAAGGAGGGACAGCCCTGACAGGGTTCTCTGGAGGGCCCAGATATTCAGCCAGATCTTTACTTAATCTGTCCTGTTCTGTTGTGGCAAACCACATTGTTTTTTGTATTTGTAGCATCATTTCGGGGAATGAGGGGTCACTCAGTGGAGAAATGACTTTTCATGGTTGTAATAGCCCTTCGTCCCAGTAAGAGGACACCTCCGAAGGGGATTCATATCCTCTTGTGTCAGGGGAACCATCATAGGTCCTATGAAGGTCCGGATTTGTATGATAATCTGAAAGATATTCTTCTGAATATTCGGGAGGAGGCAGGACCGGGGAGCATTCCAGCTCCGTGCATGCCTGTTTTGATGGAGGTGGAGATATCATTTGTGTTTGAGGGTTACATCCTGGAGTGAGACTGTGGTGAAAACCCATAGAATCCAGTACTCTATTTACTATTTCTACAATATTTGGAACTTGTGACAATGGAATTGTCATTTAAGCAGGTTCTGAGTCCAGCATACATGGGGACGGGGGATCAATTTGCGCCTCCCGGTAGAGTGATCGCTTGTTACTTTGGCATCTTTGTTCATTTCCAATGGGGTTGTGAGCCCCATGTAGGAACCACAATGAGGCTGGATGGCCTCTGCGTTCAGAAGCATAGAGTTCTTTATTTTGTAGAAATGCAGCTCCATAAGCATCTTTTGATACATGTTTTTGAGAATATTCTTGGTTTTTCATGGTCGACCCGCCATAAGGATCATCCATACTGGTACTATATGTGGGCAAGCGTGTTGTTCTATGCAGCAGGGATCGTCTTGACGATGAAGGCATCAGTCCTGTTGATGGGAGAGGCAGAGAGGCAGAGAAGCATGCCTAGTCGAATATGTACTGTGTCTTACAGATGAAGGGTCAGTAACAGCATACTCCATCGACGGTGGAATATACTCCATTGATGAGGAGGAAGGCAGAGCATGTGTTGTCGATGGTGGGAGGTGCTCCATCAATGATGGGATAGTGAATGCATGCTCCGTCGATGATGAGAGAGTGAAGACATGCTCTGTGGACGATGGAAATGCTGTCATTGATGATGGGAGAGTGAATGTATGGCCCGTTGACAGTGGCAGACCTTTTGATGATGGGAGAGCACAGGGAGCATGTCTCATAGATGGGGGAGGCAGCTCCGTAGACAAGGAAGCATTCAGGATGTGCTCCGTTGATGGAGGAGGCATTTTCATTGATGTTGCTGTCTTGTAGAGCCCTCCCGTCGATGGGGGGTTATGCCCCATTGATGGGGAAGGCAGCAGGACCTCTGTCATTGACAGTGTAGGAGGCCTGGTCAACGGGGGGGCTGAGGAATGATGCCCAATCGATGAGGAACATTCCTTTTTTAATGGAGTAGAGCCTGCCACTGACGGGGGTGAAGCACCCATCGATGATGAATATCTTCTTGATGATCCATGTTTTGAAGGCAGGACCATTGTAAAGTGGTCAGCCAGGACTTTAGGTGAAGGGGTTTCCTTCCCAGTGTTATCTCTTGAAGAGGACTCTAAGTTTTTTGAGCCCTTCAGTTGAGCACCCTGCGTTAGTGACAGGGAATCATCCATTGTAGGTATATGGTGTCTGTATGAAGCCCAGGCACCTAGGCTATGGGTTCAATCCATGTCGTAGACTGCTACTAGAAGAGTTGCTGCCAGAGCTGAAGCCGGTGGGAAAATGAACGGAGCTTAACAGGGATGACCCACTTTTATAGGTAGAGCCCAGGAAGTAAGGTAGTGTGGATGGTCCCTGGTATAGAGACTGCTGGAAGAAACTTCTGTGCTGGAGCGCCACCTACTGGCTGACTGACCCTCACCCAGTAAGCAGAGATGGCTGTCTGGTGCATCCTAAGAGTCGATGACTGCAGACCCCCTTTGAAGAGAGACCAAAGGTAGTCAAGAATGTTAGCCACTGAACAGGACAAAGGGTCCAGGCCCTGGCCCTGACACCAAATGGAAAACCTTTTCCATTTGAAGGCGTAATATTTTCTGGTCGATTCCTTTCTGGATGCCTCCACCATGGTGAAGACATCCTCGGAAAGACACAAAGCCTGGAACTCTAGCCGCTCAGGTACCAGGCTGTGAGGTGCAGGGATTGAAGGTCCAGAAGGAATACCTTACCCGATGGAGAGATATCAGGTCTGGGCATGCTGGAAGCCGCTCCAGGGGCCTGCAGCTGAGGCTGAGGAGATCTGGATACCAGAACTGGTGTGGCCAGTCTGGGGCTACCAGGATCACCTTCACCTTGTCTCTCCTCACCTTGAGAAGTACTTTGTGGATCAGGGGGAAATGGAGGTAAGGCGTAGATGAGGCCTGGGGTCCATGGCCTTGAGAAGGCATCACCATGCAGTGAGCCCTACTGAGGGGGGTGAGCATGGAAAAGCCTCAGCTTGGTGTTGTCCCTGGAGGCAAACAGGTCCACTATCAGTTTGCTCCAGTGGGAGAACAGGCTGTAACCTACCTCTGGATGGAGAGACCACTTGTGAGATGTCTGGCCTAAGTGGCTGAGAGCATCCGCCAGATGGTTTGAGGCTCCTGCCACATGGATAGCTAGGAGATCTGCCTCCAAACAGTTGATGAGGGTCCAGATGCAGAGCGCGCCTCTGCACAGCAGACAAGAGTGCATGCCGCCCTGTTTGTTGAGGTAGTACATGGTCATGGTATTGTCCTTCTGGACTTGAACCACTTGACCCTGGAGCTGAGGAGCGAAAGCTGACAGTGCCAGTCTGTCTGCTCTGAGCTCTAACAGGTTGATGAGGCATTGGGACTCCTCGAGGTCCAGAGCCCATGGGCCCTTTTGTCTCCCATGTGGGCTCCCCAGCTCATGAGAGAGGCATCAGTCTTGAGGAAGACCGTCTGTTCAGGGCAGACAAACAGGATCCCTTCCTTTAACCAGTCTGGGGTGGTCCACCAGTGGAGAGTGTCCCACACCTTCTGGGTTACAGCGATCAGCTGGTCGAAATGACCATGGCACTGAGTCCACTAGGTGGCCAGCTCCCACTGAAGGGAGTTTATGTGAAACCGGGCCCAAATGACCACTGAGGTGCATGCCACCATATAACCCAGAAGGTGCAGAAAGTCCCAGGCAGGACACAACTGCCCAACCAGAAATGATTGGGCAAAGGAGAAGAGAACCTCTGCCTCTGCCCTGTCTGCCGGGAGCCGAGCTCTGGCTTGATGAGAGTCAAGCTCTGCCCCAATGAAGCCCATCACCTGGGAAGACATGAGTTCTGACTTGGCCTCGTTGATCAGGAGGCCGAGTTGGGAGCAAGTCTGGAGGGCCAGGTCCCTGGACCTCTCCGCCTCCTGTTGGGTGGAACCTGCTAGAAGCCAATCGTCGAGGTAGGGATAAACCCTGACCTCCCCCTGGGTGCCCGAGATGGGTTGCCACCACTGCAGTGCATTTGGTGAAGACCTGTGGGGCCGATGACAGGCCAAACGGCATGGCTCGGAACTCATACAGGGTCCCTTCGACTCTGAAGCGGAGGAACCGCTGATGAGATGGATGGATAGGGATGTGAAAGAATGCATCCTGCAGATCCAGTGAACAGAACCACATGTTTCACTCCAAGGATGGCATGATCTGGGCAGAGTGACCATCCGAAAGATGCGTGACCTGAGATATTGATTAAGGTCATGCAGATCTAGAATGGGACGCCAGCCCCATGTCTGTTTGGGCACCAGGAAGTACATGGAGACAAAGTCTGGGTCTGCTGGAGGATCCGCCACCGGATCTACTACCTCCTTCAGGAGGAGCTGGGCAATGTCGTCTCGGAGAGCTGACTGAGTCTGGGCAGATACTCTTTCTTCCTGAGTGGCACGGGCTCGGCTTGGAGGGTACTGCTCGAATTCCAGAGGCACTCCCTGACTGACCAGTTTGAAAACCCACCTGTCTGAAGTGACAGCAGACCAGGCGGAAAGGAAGTGTTGGAGCCGGCCCCCCACGGTAGGACCCAGAGCTGGCATGACAGGAGAGGGAAAGGCAGCCCCCGCCCCGTCACTGAGCAGGCTTGGAGGAGGATCCAGGAACCAAACCTTGGCCTCCTTTATGGCCGGGGTGCCAAGCTTCAGCCTGCTCCTGTTGCTGATGCTGTTGTCCTCCATGAAAGGAGGGCTGCTGTGCCACAAGGGAAGAGTGCCAAAAAGGCTGCTTCTTTTTCTTCTGCTAGTTCTTGCCCAAAGAATCCTTGGCAGAAGTAGCATCCAAGGTGGCACTGGACTGCTCAACGCGCTGAAGATGACCAGCCACACTTGGGACAAAAAGGTTGGTGCCCAGGAAAGGCACATCAGCTAGTTTGTGCTGAGTATCTGCCAGGAAGGAGGAGAGTCTCAGACAAGCCCTGCGACAAGAGGCAATTGTGGCTGCCATTGAACGGGCACAAGAATCCCCAATATCCAGGGCTGTCTGAAAATGCTATTTGGCAACAGCTCGGACTTGATCCCAAACCTGCATGACTGTGGTCTGCATGCCCATAAGGAGATGTGGGAGGACTTCAAGCAAAGACCCCAAGAGGGCATGGGAGAAGTGTGCCATGATGATGGCTGAACTTGCCTGATGAAGGCCCAAGGAAGAAGCCGCATAAACCTTCCTGGCCGAATGGTCCAAGAGCTTGAACTCTTTCTCGGGAGGTCAGTCAATGTCGGCAGAACTGCCAGTACACCTGAACACAGAGGCGGTCACCAGGCTCTCGGCCGAAGGGTGCTCTGTGAACCCTGCAAGGGACCAAATGGGCACCACATATTTGCAGGCCATGAGGGCAGATGGTGCTGGACAAGAGGCAGGGCACTGCCAGAGTTCTAAGGCCGGGCCAACAATGGCCTCGGCCACAGAAAAAGCCCCTGTCAGGGTATCCCCTCTCTTGAGGATGTCCATGAGAGGGTACTCCACCTTTTTCTGGATTGGCTCCAGGGGCATCCCTGTGGACTCAGATGAGGCGAAGAATGCCCTGAAAGGACAAAGGACCTTCCTCCATCTCTAACCCACTGGCCGATTCGTCCTCTCCGGGATGAGAATGCAGGCTGGTCACATCCGAATCCAAGGAATCTGGATACAATGGTCGACTGCCCAAGTCACCTTCGACCCACCAAGGGCAGTCCAGGGGAACAGTGACCGAAAGACGCCGGGGAAGCCCAGTGTCTGGCCTAACTTCCTTAGAAGGAGCACCTCCCACAGGCTGCTTGGGCACTGGTTCCACCACTATCAGCGGAGAGACTGGTTTAGGCCAAACCGGAGGTTTCGCCAGCTCCGCAGCGGGGGGGGGAACTGATTTGATCGACTTCGGCCTAAGAAGCAAAAGCCAAGTAATGGCTGGGGTGGAAGCCGGGGTAGGCTTGTGCCCGGTCAAAATCAGCTGCTGCCACATGAGGTCCTCATGATAGAGTTTCCACCGGAGCCTCTCCTCATCCGAGGATGATGAAGACGACCGATGGTATTGCCTCTTTTTAGAGCATTTATGGCTCTTCCTCTGCCTTCAGTCAAGGGGGGTCCGGGACCTCGATTGAGATTGGACAGACTGAATTGGCCACTCGGGAGACACCAGCAGTACCAGTGATTTCCCAGGGCCGGGGACCACTTCCTCGATGGGAGTCCCAGCAGGTTGGGTCTCCTTGTTGAGGAAGGTAAGAACTGGAGTTCGAGAGAATCACTGACCGGTGTCGGCGATAAAGGGTTGATCAGGTCAATGACGATTTCCATATCGTCAACTGACATTTCGGTCAACTGGTCAGACGGCAAAGCTGAGAAGCCAGCAGACAAAGAAGCAATCTCAACCGAAGTCGAGACTACATTTTCCTGGTACTGAGATCTCTCCCGCTCCCAAGAGCATCTCCATCGGGACAAAGATGATCCCGGGTCCTTCTCTTGCTTACGGGACTGAGAGGAGTGCATGCCCACAGGACCCTCTCTCTTGGTTGGGAGAGACTGGCCCAACTCTCGGAAGGAACCTGAGAAGGTGGAGCCCAGGTTGAGTGGAACAAAGAAGCTCTGAGTAGTTTCTGCAGCCCGAGCCGCTTCCTCCTCGAATGCTTGCATGCATTCCAATTGCTCGGTGGAGCTCATAGCTGCGGAAACTGCCCACCAAGCCTCCTTAGATTTCACCAGAGGGTTCCACTTCTCTGGCCTCCCCAACTTCAGGCGTGCGAGACGGTCATCGAGGACATTAGGATGGAAAGTGAGACAAAGATCGCACTTTGAGGTGTCACTGTTGACACTGAGACAGTAAACGCACGCGGTGTGGGGATCAGTGCGTGACATCTTCTGGCCACAGGGACACCGGCGAAATCTGGGAGAAGACTTGTCTTCCATAATCTAAGGTAGAGAGTCGCGATTGCTAATGTGAAGTAGACGGATTTTCAGAATAACCGAAGGTTTTGAAGCCAGGGCCTACAAAACGCGTGAGCACGAGGGAGTCAACCTGAATCTTCCAGCGGACAGGAAGATCTGGTATCATGGGACAGAGCCAAGGGTTATATCGCCCGGGTGGGTGGGAGGAGCCAGCTTGACGACTTCCGGCAAGATTTAAAGTGGAAGGGGACATGCCAAAGAGTGTGGATGAACAACATATCCATGATCCTATAAGTACTGTTACCACTGTATAGGTCACTGGTGAGGCCACATCTGGAGTACTGTGTCCAGTTCTGGAATCCCCACCTAAAAAAAGAGAGGGACAGACTAAAGATGGTACAACACAGGGTGACCAAGATGATTCAGGGCCAGGAGGGCAGATCCTAGGAGGATCGGCTTAAGACACTTAACATGCAGTCACTCAAAACTAGGAGGGGGGCATAGGACTGAGACCTCCTAGTTCCTGAAAGGAGTTAACAAGGTGATTGTGAGGAACTGTTCACCAGGAACAGAGAAGCTAGGACATGGGGTCACAAGTGGACATTGATGGAGGAAGGTTAAAAAAGGATGTGTGAAAGTATTATTTTATGGAAAGAATGGTTGAGTCATGGAATAGTCTGCTAGCAGAGGCGGTGGATGCAAAAGCCATGAACGGCTTCAAACACAGCAGGGAAAGAGTCAAGGGTACAGCTGCTACTCAGTGGGACCATAGAGGTGAAAACATGGAGAACAAAAGGGGAAAAGTATAGCGAATACCCCAAAAAAACAACAGATCCCTGGGTTTGATAGGGTAATATGGACAGAATGGATGACCCATTGATCCTTTTTTGCCATCATCTATGTTTTTATATTTGTTAAAGCTGCATATTTTCTTTCCCATATGTAGTTTGCACTTTTTTCTCTGTTTTTTCTCCCCACCCAGGACTCCAGGAGACACGCGTGTGCATTGAGACGCACACGCATGGCGGGTACCGGCTCAGCCTCTTCTGCCCCAGCCCTGGTGATTGCCTGCCACCCCCTCCCTATGCTTTCCAATGGACCTCCACCCAATGGAAGCATAACTACGGGGGGGGGGGGAGCATTTCTCTCTCCCCAGGGGAGGAGAGCCGCCAAGCAGCAGCTCAATCCCACTCCTTGCCCTCTCCCCTGACAACTCGGGCTCGTTCCCGAACCCAGGTCGCCAGCATGGCATGAGGTGCAGCTTCTAGCACCTCGACCCTCAGTGCCACCGGGCCTAAAGTGGCATATTTTATGTTTACTCAACCATGAAAGGCAATAATTTCTCTCTCTCTTTTCTCTCCTAGGTTGTCATGTGTCCCACATAGACAAGATTTCTCACATTCTCTATACCTCTTATTTTTCTTCTATCTTAAGCCATCTGTCAAGTATCACAGATTTCTCCATTTTGTCAGTTCAGTATGACTTCTATGTATTCAGAGCTTTGCTTGACAGGATCACTGCTATCTTACATTATTTCTGAGGTACAGTATTTGGCATTTGCATAAATTATATTGTACAGTCAAGTTACAAAAAATGTACACACTGTGCAGTTTAAGGTGCCATCTCTACTAAGTCATAACGCCAAAATACAGAAAAAAGGCATACACAACGATGAGGATACTGTAAATGTATTTCATTAACTAGCGTTACCCAGCAGGTTCACAAACACTCCTGCCTAGCACAGCAAGGCTTCATCAGGGGGTGATGTCTGCATTGCAACAGACCAAGTTTTTAAATACATGATAATAAATATTCATGAGGTGACCATTCAAATCAACCAACCATGTTTCAACATTACAGGAAACATGAATTTCTGCCAATATACAAATCTGTGTGAAAATAAATACACAAATTTGTACTTGTGGGCAAGACCCTCCTCCCCCCCCCATGCAAGTAAAACAATACCTTCCATCCCCTCACCCTATTTAGCACCCCCACCCACAGTCCTCCACCACACCCATCTTTTAAATTAAAATCCAGCAATGGATGACCGGCACAACTCTCCCTCCACCTCATCTGGCCATCATCTTCCCGGTTAGAAACCTAAGTCACAAAATGTGGTAATCAAACATGCGTATGACCCTGGGAGTTTCTTTCTCATTTGTTTTGTTTTGGTTTGCTCATAACCTAGCCATTTTGGAAAATTTTGGCCAACATTTTCAGGGTGCCAGAGTCACCAATCCACCTCAAGACAATGTGGTAACAACTTATAAATACAACCTGAAATGTATTTTGGGAGGGTTGACTTCTCAAAAAAAACAATTTAGTACCACTTATGTGGTGGGTGGCTACTTGGGAATCCTGAAAATGCAGGCCCATGATGGCCAAAAATGGCCACATCATGAGTAAAACAAAAAAAAAGAACCTGAAAAAGAAAACCTAAGTCCACAGGCATGTGTGATTAGCGCATTTTGGACTCGTTTTTTTCCTATAGTAGGCAGCAGCCAGCTGAGAGAGAGGAAGGGTTGTACCAGTCGGCCAACGACTGATCCAAAATAAAAGACGGTGCTAGGCGGAGGAAGGTTAGTAGGGGTGCTAAGTGGGCTCAGAGGATGGGCGTAGTCTTTGTTTACATAAGGGAGTGGTGGCATGGGTGCTGTGGGTGGATTTTAGATATGGCTTTTTGAGGCAAAAAACGGGTTCTGTACTGATAAAAACAAGACCCGTTTTCATGACTCACAACTGCCATATTCCATTAATAATTTAAAAACTATACTTAAGAAAAACTTGAAGAATCAACATTGCACCCCACTCTGCCAACCACACAAGTTTCAGACAATGGCTAAAAGCATTTTGTTTTTATTATTTCCTTCTACAACTCATTTTCATGACTGCGAAAACTCACAAAAACAGAAGCCCTCTCTCACAAAAGCAGATTTTAAGCCATGAAAACAGAAACTATTGTCAGGAAAAACACCATATGAAGAGAACATGAAAATGATAAACTAAACATATGCAAAACATTTTTTCTAATAATTTAAAATTCATAAAACTCTTAATTAAGCCTGATAGCAAAGAAACATACTTGGGATAAACTCTTACCAAATCTGATTTTTTTTTCTTTGAAATCACAGTCATTTGTGCAGCATCATTGACCTGAATTTTCCTTTTTTTTGAAATCATAGTTGTTTCTGCAGCATCATAGAGCAAAAAAGTCTAAGAAAATATACTTTTAAGTATTTTCTGACTTTAAGAGCTTGTAAACCACCAAACTAACAATTACCAAATTTTCAGGAAAATGAGATTCGGAATGAGAACCCCAGAACATGTGTGCCAACTCCAAGGTTATTCTATCTAGAAACAACGTTATTAATGTGCAGAACTAGGGATGTAACAGAGAACTGCATTTATAACCCTAAAAGGGGCACTACTGTGCCCCTATAATTACTTGTCATATTATGTTTTCTATAAACATGTGAACATGCGAAAACTGCACGCAGAAAAATGCCTATTGGTCTATCAAGTCTGCTCAAGTTGCTCTCTGGATGATTCATGGTGGGGTTATCCATGGGGGTCTTAGGGAGGTGACCAGTAGTGTGGGATGGACAGCTGAATGCCTCATCAGCGCAGAAATGCATGCCCGATGACCCACAGTAAGGATAAACACCAAACGCACATTTCTGACTGATACATGAAGAAATGTCTGACCGATGATCGACTGTGAGGATAAACACCAATTGCGCATTTCTGCCTGATACACGCAGAAATGCATGACCAATGATCAACTGTGAGGATGAACACCAATCGGGCATTTCTACCTGATACATATAGAAATGCACGACTGATGACCGACTGTAAGAATGAACACCAGTCTCAGAAATAAGCATGTTTTGTCTGGATACAGTTGTATAGCCACACAAGGAAACAAGGCAGGTATAACAAGACTTGCCTGGGATGTAAAACTAAGACCCATTTCCTAGCTGATAACATTCTTTTCTCACACTGCATACTGTCAGCAATGCCCATCCAGCCATGGAGCTTGAACCAGTGGTCCTTACTCAGCAGCAGCCAGCTACTAAAATAATCTGCTCTGACCTGGGCAGAGTTTAACTGCCCACCAGGTTACATGGAAATTTCCTGGTGACAACCCGGTACTGATCACCTTCTAAACTCTGAGAATTGTTGCACTGATCATCCATTTCTGAAATACATGGGGTATTTTGGGTACTGCAATTAAATGTAAGATGCACCAACTGAGTTAATCTATCAGAGTACAGATACGAATGTGTCACCCTGGGACTAATCCTGCTGATTTTCCAGGTGGGCCCCCTGTACCAGAGTCCAACCCCCTGGGCTTGGGCTTATTTTTATACCCTCCCAAAGGTCGTGCAATCTGCCTCATTACCCCAGTTACAAAATTATGAGAACCAGATCTCATATATCCACAAAGTGGTTTAGAAATTTTCACCAGAAGCACAAGAAAAATCTCCTCCTTTAACACTCAAGTCCTCAACGTGTGCATTTAGACAGCTGTGACAAAAAAACTAAGGGGGTGTTGTTCTGCCTCTAGATCCCCATTTCTAGGTTCAATTATAAAAGGACTCAATATGAGGAAGTCCCTCACCTAAGGAACAATGTAGCAGCAGGTAAGCACCATTTATATATACAGTATACGCATACAGGTTATAAGGGGAAGATCATTTTTTTTGTCATCTTCTGTCTCCATTTCTTTTACAGGCATTGGATGAACACATGAAGACAACTAAAACTTTAACAAAACATATATGTTTTATATATACACGTTTGGTGCTTGCTTATATATGTGCAGTACAGTGCTTTACATACTTTTGTATTTAAAGCAGCTTTTATAGCAGCTTTAGGATGTCAGCACCCACTGTTTGATGTTTGACTAGCCTGAACCTAGAAAATGCTGTGTGCCTGAGTATTTCAGGGTCAGCATTCCTGCTGGCCCGATTTCAACAACATTGCTGGCAGCATGCCAGCTGGGAGTGCGTGACACCTACACTCTCTCCCTTACATCCTGATGCACTGCACCAGTGTCGGCAGACCAGTTAGCAACACAAAAGTAAGAGCTCCTCATTTGAGGCTCGGGGAACTTATCTCCCAGTACAAATATGCAGTTCATGAAGAGAAGCAAATAACAGAACTACAGCCCCAATACCTGTGCATGATAGCATCTTTCTTTTCCTCCGGCAATATCAGGGCAGTTAACTTATAGAAAGGCCCACTGCCTCACAAATTTATCCTGTTAACTACAGCTGAACAGAGTAAGAGTCAGCGTTCAGTCCAGAAAGATCACCTTGTCCTCCCTTCACTGCCTTTTGCTGTTTACTTGTCTTTTTACTCCTCTCTCCTGGCTAACCAATGCTGCCAACAGTAGGAGAGAGAAAGAGGGGGTCTTTAAACTAGGGTTCTTTCAAAAAAGTATAGCCTTTTGCTGACTCTCTAACACCAAGAAAGGGGAGCGACTACCCACTCTATGTCCTTAACCCGGAGCATTTTGAAAACAAGGCTGAGAGGAATAAAGAAAGAAAAGATAAGTACTGTATAAAGAAAAGAGGGGGCATCTGCCCTACTGGGTGATCATCTCTTGGGTCATCCGAGAAATTGTACTGCAACAGTTTCAAATGCATAGGTATAAAACAGACTTTAAGACAAAGATCTAACAATTATGCGAATGGAGACTTAATGTTTTTTCTAACCAAAGTCATAGGAGAAAACATAACCATGGTGGCTGTTTCTACTTCTCCCCATATACCTCTGGTCAGGGCCCTACTCTGCTGCAAATAAAAGGTAGTATTACATAAAATGTTGATAGTGCAAGCTACAAGAAATAAGAGTTATTACGTTCATAACAGATGGAGGGGGTACAGAATGGTGCTCTGGAAGATTAAAGAGAAATGGCTGCCCTTCAGCCTCGAGGGGTAACCTGGCAACCACTTCTCAAGGACTTGCACAGTAGCACCATTCTGTGCTCCCCCACCACTCGTTGTTACATTTATAAAATGGATTGGAAATTTCCTGCTTCCTGATAGGCTAAAAGCAGTCTGAGACCCGTATCTTAATTCTCCACAACTGTAGAAGCATGAACAAGTTTAAGCAGTGGGATTTGGAATTTGGTCAACACACATCCAGACAGTGGTCCAGATAATTTTTAAGACTCAGAAGTATTTACTACTACCGTCTTACACCTGGTAGTATTTTCATCCAAATGGTAGTACTGTCATCCACTGATCCATCTCATACCCCCCACACACACACACACACACATCTAAACCAAGTCTCAATCCCACTGGATGCCTGCAGGCACTGGCTGTCTAAAACTGCTGTTGAGTCATATTGTGACCTTATTTTTAAACACTGTCATGTTGCAACAGTCCTTCTAACCAGCCAGTGAGCAACTGCTGTCCCCATCCCTACGGGTTCCTGTGTAGTGCCATGGCTGCTAGCATCCCATGGTAGTGTCAACTTTGTACATGTGTACCACATATTGTAAATTTGCAGGGTGGGGAAAAAACTTCCTAAAATCGGAAAGTGGGAGTATTTCAGTCAAAAAAGGTAGTAAAATACTCCTTTACTCCCCTTTTCTGTTCCGCTGCATCCAGGATTCATGAGCCACTTCACTCTTTCCTGATTTCCATCATAAACATGACTGACACCTTTACTCATATTTAAAAACCTTCAACTAGGCCCTATATATAAAAGTACCTTAAATTAAACAAAGCAGGTAACTAACTGAATGTTCTTTATATGCATAAGCCCATTCTTACATGCAAACACATTCAAAAAAAGCAAGTACTATTCAGAGTTTCCATTTCAGGTGTTTCTTTGATAACCACAAAAATTCCCCCTCCTTTGCCAACCAGAGAACTCCCTGCTCCTTACCCTGCAATAGATGAAAAAGAGGTTCTCGTTCTATATGAGGTGTGTGTGTGTGTGGAATTCTGAAATCATGTATTCCATGTTACAATTCCATGTGTGTGTTTGGGGGGGGGGGGGAGTCCTAGTACTGGAGTACTGCAGAGTTCTGAATTCTTGTATTCCATGGTAAACAATTATATAATGTATTGAATGTGTAGAAAGACAGATGACTGACAGGTGAAAACCATCTGTGGAGGGACTATGAAATTTTTTAGCAATATTTTACTGTATTTTTGTGGCTTTTAAAACTTTTACAGTGCTTGTTTCTTAAAACTTGCAAATGGACCCACAGTATAAGTGCAATAAGACACTTCGAGGCATTGGTTGTGGTGGTTTTACCATATTTCCAGGGGCTGAAAACACTCAGCCTGTGGCCTCATGCCTTACTACGCCCCTGGGCTAGAGATGGACTAAGTTGGTAAAATTTGTTCTGTGAATAATCCACAAATTTAGCGCAATTCATGGAGTATGGTTCGATCTGTGAAATGCAGAATTTCACAGGCAAAAATTCCCGACTTTGCAGTGAAATTCTGCACTTCGTGACTAAAACTTCATGATTCTGGAATAGTCAAAGTTGCTGAGGGCAGGGAAAACTTCACAGAACTCTGCGAATGTGAATTTCAGTTACTTCATAGCAACTTCACCAGTGAATTAAAACTTCAGCACATCTCTACCCTGGGTGTGTGGTAAAACCAGCACAACCCACGCTCTTCCATGTCTTATTGCTTACATAATGTATGGAGAACACCAAGGTTATCAATGTTCTTTTCTGTCTACACATTCTGTTTCCCTTTCAAATAGCAGAGGAGTTCCAAATCATAACACAGCTACAGTCTAAACATGACCCTAGTGGGATCCTGTAGCAAGACTGTGGCATGGCAATACAGTAGCACAACCAAGTTGTAAGAGAACCACTGCAGCCACAGTATTCTCAATCTTTATACACTGTAATATACTAAACATAGTACTCTGCAATAAGTTGAATTACTCAGAATTAAGCTCTGTACAAGCAAATTATAATAAAACTTTATATTCTCTTTGTCAGACAGCTACTGTATAATTACCATGTCCATCCTAATAACTTTCACAGCACTATTTTGCACAATGTATATCTTATTAATTTAGCAGAAATCCAACTTGAAAAGACAGTGTATTAAACCAAAAGTAATGAATGCACCATCTTAGAACATGCATATTGCCTACCTTGACCCTTGTGGTTGATTTCCTTAGCAGCAATCACTTTGTTTATAACAGTCTGAAGAAAATCGTTCTCCCCTGCCACCCTGGGTGAAAACCGGGATGATATATTCAGCTGCTTGTGTTGGATGGCGTCATCCAATGCTAGCCTGGAGGATGCACATGACGACCAATACCACAGGTAACATAGGGGCACAGAAAACCAGAAGTGACAGTAACAAGGGGACACAAAAGATCATTTCATAGTTGTGACAGAGAGTAGTCATTAGTCAACGCAAGACAAAAGACAGGATAGATAACAAGAAAGACATAGGAAGATCATTATTCAGGAATATGTTGAGCTGCTCCAGGGAAGAAATAGCAAACTTGCATTACTACCACCATAGAAAATAACATGCAAGTGTTCTCACCAACAATAAATAAATATGTGATACAAGAATTCCCACTGTGCAGACATCTTATATAAACAAATAATGTAAGCACAAAAGGTGACTTAATGTATTTTCTATAATAACCATTTGGGCTGCCAAAACTGATTTTTTTTTGTCATTCATTATTGAAATCTTTGCACTTGCAACACAATTAATTATAAATGATATTCAATTTAGTAAGTATTCTCTTGTACAGCTAAAGCAATGTGCTACTGAACCCACTGTTTATGCATTATGCAGCACAGTAGTTACACCAATATGTACTAGCACAATTTAGCAGGTTAAAATGGGAAAGCATTTATTGAAAAAAAAAAAAAGTACTGGAGTGAGCATACTCTGTGCTAGGGAACCACAGCCACGTGTGGCAAATACAGTAGCTGACAACTGTGAAAGAAAAATAAGTGAACAAAAGATCAGAGAATGTCAGGAAATGGCCCACAGCTTCCTGCTTGTCAAGTTTATATTTTAAAGATCACTTATATTGGAGAGAAGAGGCTGAATACAAACAAGCACCAAACAGAAACAGAAATGTCATGCAGCATAGCAAATGCACAGTATGAAACTGCCATTAAAACAATTAAGTACTAAATTACAGTTTTAAATCAGTGCTGAGGCAAAAACTAGTGATTTGTCAGAAGTGTGCTGATGACTGATCACAGGGAGTAATGATGGAAATGAAGAGTGTTCTATACTAATGAAGAAAAGGAGAGAAAATTATGTGCATCCATCCATTCCAAAAGCTAATTTTATATCAAACAATATTTACCAGTAAAATTAACACTTTCCCCCTTGTTTATCAAAATCTGCATTTATTTCAAACTGATTAAATAGCATACCAATCATAGGCGATGATAAATATGAAACCAAAATCTGTGTTCATTCTTTTCTGTGCTTCTTAGAGTGAAAGGGTACAAACTGAGCAAGTTATGTATCATGCCAAGAAACATGATACAAAACTAAGCACCTTAGATACTTTAGACAAAAAAAATCAGTTCTTAACACAATTTGCCTTCATTAAAGGAAATTTCCGACATACCAGATGGCAGCTACCACTCATGTAGTATAGTAGCTGCCCCCAGTGATAGTCATTTTAGCCATGTAATCCATTTCTTGAAGCCCTATTTTAATAAAATCGCATATAATTTAGTCTTTCTGAGGGACTGGCCCTTCAATCTCACAGCCCCAGTACCACTGACATGCCCCAGTGCTCAAGAACGTAATGATGTGTGGCCAGGGAGAGCGCGGGGCGCACCCCATTAAAATGAATGGTACTCAATTTCAATTCCATTTTTAAGTTACAAAATGGTCACTTGGGGATTAATGAAGGACACCGCTCGACTAATATGGCCCTTGCTAGTCGAGCGGTGTCTTTCATTAATCCCCAAGTGACCATTTTGTAGCTTAAAAACTGAACTGAAATTGAACCCCATTCATTTTTATAGGGCGCACCCCCGCGCTCTCCTTGGCCACATGTCGTCATGTCCTTGAGTGCGGGGGCGTGTCAGCGGGACTGGGGCTGTGAAACTGAATGGCCAGCCCATTGGAAAAACTAAATTATGAGCAATTTTATTAAAACAGGACTTCAAGAAACAGATTACATCCTGGCTAAAATGACCATCACCGGGGGCAGCTACCACACTACGGTGAGTAGCTCCTCATATTGGTAGATCACTTTAAAAGCAATTTATGATTTTGATGTTAAAATAATCTTTATAAGTTTTGTCTCACAATCGGAAAAAAACAGTACATTGCAGCTGGTGAAGAGTCATTTCCACATTTTACCATTATTTATTTATGCAACAAAAAAGTTATATCTCATAGAATGCAATGATTTCATCTCAAGACCTTTGTGAACTGAAAAACAAACAGCTCTTCATGTGTAAAATAAAAAGTTGCACAGTTCAGCAATACAGCTTCTTACAATATTAAGCTTCATGCAATAATAAATATCAGAAAACCTATGGTCAGCTTCAGCCATTCAGGTTTCTCCTCGGTCTACCAAATGGCAGAAACCTAAAGGAACATGAAGAGTAGAAATACTTTTGCTATGTTCAGAGGGTTGCTGAGGAGCCTATTATTAAAAAAACAACTTATTTAATTTTTTTTTTTTACACCAAGAGTATCGCCTTACATAGTGGGTTCTAGTGCCACATAATGGACCCTGCCTGCCACTAGGCACACTTGCCTTCAGCGATGGACTCCTACATCGCTGTTAAAGTTGTTTGCCAGGTTGAGAAACTGCTTAACAAGATTATGAAATATGAATTAATTATAAGTATTTTACTACACAATACTAAGATTAGCCATCCCATCCCCTTAGAATTTAAAATAATTACAGTAACTAGTCTCCACCATCCATTGTGATAAACTAAAAGTGACACGGTCAATCCCTTTGGTCTCATATTGTTAAAGTATGCATTCCAGGATTACTCATCTTCTGTAAAATCTGTTGATGTAGACTGTTATTTAAATCTGCTTCTTCTTCTTAATGAAAGAGAAAAAAAAAGTTTCATCCCAGCAAAACTTGTTTTGTTTCAAATCCTTGATCTCATTTCACTGATTTTTAGGAATGCCCACACACACTCTGGCAATTCAAGAGGCAGCAGTTCATTCCCCTGTATTAATGAATGGCTAACCTGTGTAGGGTGTTCCTGATAGAGAGTATTTCAAGTCTGTAAAGAAATGAGTTTTGATCTGGTTGTAGTACGATGGCGGATGGCCAGTCTTTCACTTTTATTAAAGTAGCAGTGCAGTGAAAGACACGTTTCCAAAAAGCTAGTTTCAGCTACAATTAATAACAATATTAGCATGCCTGTCAAATCTACTTTTCTAGGTATCCCCTATTCTGCACACCATAATTATTCCTTATTTCTCAATCTTAACCCATGCTAGGTCTACAATGTTATTTCTAAACCAAATGTGGCAGCCAAAAAGTAAGTCATTTATAAAATACTCAAATACTGGTGGAACTGAACATTTCTGCCACCAAATAAAACCAGAAGATGCCTGGAATCCTTTATCATGAACAGAAAGTAACGTAAAATGTTTTGCCCAATTTTGCTGTGCCGCTGCATTAAGGGAAAACTGCTGATATGAAACACAGTTACAGCCACATATTCTACAGAATGTCATCAATCATAAATTAGGTTTCTGAAATTAGGAACAATTTGATAACCTTGACCCTTTAAGTAGGTCCTGGGTAAACTGTGTTTTATTAAAAATATGCATGTTTGCATTTCACATGCTTGAATTAATAAAGTATAACTAACCACTAATGTGGGGGTACAGATGTTTTAATGACCAAAATATCAAACTTACAAACGCTAAGACCACAAGGAAAAAAAAAATGTTCTCCTTCACAAACAAAATACTCAATTAATTCCATGTATAGCATGTGTCTTCATTATTTATTTGAAAATTGGTGACTGGCAATGATGCACAGAGCTGAAGCTTGTTTCCACGCACGACACAGGGGAGGGGAAACAAATGGAATACATATTACAAGCAGTAGCGATTACAAAGCAAATGCACAGACCTGCTGCAGAGATTACAAAGCAGTAATCAAATACTAGCAGTTGGGGTTACAAAACAGTGAGTGGAATATATAGATCCTCATCAATCATGGTAACAGTGCAGCAAATGACATCAGTGGTGGGCAACAATTCAGCACAGCAAACAATACAGCAAGGCTATCAATAGATGAGGAAAGCAAGCTAGAGTCAGGTGTCAGCTAAGTGGGGACAGGCGCAAGCAGCAGAGAACTGGTCACAGAAAAGCATCTTAAAGGAGAGGTAGAAGGGGGCTAGTCTGATAGAGGAAGGGAGTGTGTTCCAGATAGAAGGCAGTCAGGCAGAGAAGAAGATCTGGCCAGTGGACATGGAGCACTAGAGTATAATGAAAGAATGAGTGGCAGAAGAGTGAAGAGAGTAAATGGAGGGTGCCGCTGGAGAGACCAAGTCAGAGAGGTAGAAAGGTAAGGTCGAAAAACAGAACTTGGAGAGAAAGGAAGCACCAAGGGGCAACATCATGAAGACAGGGAGGGAAGAGAGGCGAAATGGTAGAGGGACCAATGATAAGTAAGAGGAGGGGAACCAGCAGCAGAACAGCTGGAGTGAAAGCTAGGATCCAATCTGGCTAAAGTAGATTTTGGAGATATCCCTACACCACATCCACATAGTCAAACAGCGGGAGGATCATTTTGAGAATGATCTCATGCTGGACCAGAGGAGATAAGACAGGATTATTCCTGCAGAGGGTGCCAAGTTTGTAGAGTAATTTTTTTGATGACGACAACAATGTGGACCAGTAAGTTAAGACTACCTAGCCACACACCAAGCTATTTGAAACAGGACTTTCACAAGGGTGTGTGCCACCAATGGTTTTCAATTCAGGGGCAGGTAAAGCCTACTAAGCTGCTGATGGGTACCAAATAACATGGTGACTGTTTTTCTGGGGGCATTATGGGAAAGCTAGCTGGCACAGAACTAGCGATGGACATTATCAAAGTCACGCTGTTCCAAGCAAAGGGATGGTGGTTCCGGTGGCAAATAGCAGTGTGTCATCAGCATACATATATATGACAGCTGAGACACAGGCTGAGGGGAGGTAATTTATGAAAACTGAGAAGTGGCTTGGCCCAAAGATGGAGCCTTGAGGCACACTGGAGTTGATGGGGAGGGGAGACGAGAAGGAGTCCCCCACCTAGACTAGCTGACTCTGACCAGAAAGGTAGGAGTGGAACCACTTGAGGGCAGTGACTGAGAGAACAGCAGCCTTTAATTTATCTAGAAGTAAGGGAAGGAGAACAGTGTTGAAAGCCTTAGCCAGGTCAATAAAGATAGCGACTGATACCTTACCCTGATCCATGCCTTTCAGGACGGAATCATGAATAGAAGTTGTCACTTTTCCCATTATTTCCTGCCAGGCTCAATTTGTTGAGCATTAGATATGTCTGCTGTTTAGTTTAGTTGTGCAGCTGCACATGCAAAGAGGAACTTATGCAGAACAATCATGGTATTTTCTTATTATGTTTTATACTGAAAGACACTACAGAACATTATACATCCTTATTTCAAGCAGTTTAACACATATTGACACAAATTAAAGGACATTCCCTATATGCAAAATAATAAAATATACAGAATTGCAAAATAATAAAATATTATACTGAATTGCTTTGTTGCTTTCTGCTCACTGTCTTTTTTGACTGTGGTAAAACATTTCTTTTGTTTAAATGAACATTTTTTATTGTGCCTTTTGTGTAGGGGACATCAGATGTCAATGATGTCCCAGCTGTGTCTGGGTACATTTCCTTAGTAATCCTCAGGGTGCTGGCGAAGCCTAGTGTCGCTGTCCTGAGGTAAGTGGACCCCAAAACTAAGGGCAATGGAAGGGAATCAGACCGTACTAACCCCTTCACCGCTGATGCACTACTCTTCCTCTTCGGGCCTTGCAATGACCTGAGGTTGTCTAAGCAATCATTGACATTAGGTGCATTAATTTTATATGACTGGTAACTGACCAAGATGCCTAGCTGTTTAGGACTCCTGCAGGTAAGTGTGTGTTCAGCACACATGGGGAACAAGTTAATTATGGTTCTGCTGCGTGCACTTGTTGTGACTACGCTAACGCTTAACCTTTTTATATGAACGAAAGCTTTATCATCATTATTAAAAATAGATGCTGTGATTGGATATTTCTTTACATCACACACAAACTGATCTACTTAAATAATGACTCGGTACTTACGGCTGAAACGGAATAAAGTGCTGCTTGTCCTCATCATCCACCTTTCCTGTAACGATGTCAGTAACATCCATTACTAGATAAAAAGGAAAAAACAATGAATCAGTGTTAGCTTATCAGTAAACCACAAGTTGCCCACTCAGCTGTTTCACAAATCAACAGTACACTATTAAAAAAATACATAAAATTGTAGGGCGCTGCTCAGCAGCTGACTTGAAAAGACATGCTCTTTTAAGCTCCTGAGAGAGAGCCTGAAAATTTACAGGAAAAAAGTCTGAAACTTGCTCTTTCAACACCAGGCTTCACATAACAGTTGTACTACTACCCAATTAAAAGATGGAACAACAAAGGGCTCTGCAGTAAATCTGGTCTTTTACAATTCCATGAACATACAACAGGAGGGAAAGCAACCAGGCCATGCTGCACTACTAGGCATCAGTAATGTACAATACTCGCAGGAGAAGTGACTCTCATGACAGTGAGTGTTCTGCTGACTCAGCTCAATAAATCAGTCTTGGAGAAGGACAGAAAGTTTGATGGTCCTTCCTCAAGGGTAGCGACACTCAAGACCAAGATGAATGTTGAACAGTCAGACCAGAAGTCAGGGACCTCCTCTATTAAATCTACTGATGCCACCACCAAAGTTACAAAAGAAAATAAACTTTTGTGTCAAGGTTGGAAATACTTGAAAACCAGGCACAAGGCTGCAACATGACAGCGGTGGGTCTTTTGGAAGGGCTGGAGGGATAGCACACAACGGAATTTGCCAATTTCTGGCAACCAACAGTGCTGCATATCCCACATATGGATATGCAGCTCATAGTCAAGAAAGCTAACAGGATCACACTGCATAAGCACATCTACTGCTGCTCCTGTGACCTCAATTATTTGCTTTTAAGTGGAATGCCGAGAAAGAATTCTACACACTATGAAACAAAGGTGAGTGCTCAGGTATGATGGGCAGATATTGCGGTTTTCCTGGACTTCTCATACATGACACGACTTTGGCAAACAGGAAATAAAATGCATCAGAGCTACACTCCTGGCTCTGAATGTCCATCATCAGTTGTTAATGCCAGCAAAGCTGTCAGTGGAATGGAAGGACTGTGCTCATTTATGTAATGAACAGAAGGAAGCTGGAAAACTGGTTCAACAAATAGAGGCACACAAGGCGGTGGAAGAAGTTCGGACCAGGAGCTATCTGACTCAGACTGAGAATCGGGGCCACAAGGTTGTGAGTACCCCAACTTGAGTATGAGACAGAGTGAGGGTTGTTATGGCCTGAATATAACTTTATAGACTCCTGTAAGATTTGTATTAAACTGAGAACAGTTTTGGTTATGCTGATTGGGTGGGGCTGTCTGTCCCATTTACCATGTTTGCTATGGAAAACAGCAGTTTTTTGCAAAGCATGACTTTTTGCTGCTTCTTTCTCCTTTGCAGATGCACATATGGTGCCAGTATCCTGTAATCACAGTTAGCAGCATCAAAAGGACTTTGGAACTTCCAGTTTAAATTTATGGCTGGACTGCTAGATGGACACCGAATATGGTCAGTCTAATTTTGGTGATACAAGGAGGGGGGTAAGTGGGGAGTTGCTTGCCTATCATTTGTAAAAGCAACAGAGACTCTATATCTCCAGACCCAATAAGTTTTCAGCATTTGCTAATCTACATTATTTACACAACAGTATCCCTGAATCTCTGCAGTAATATTAGCTGGTTTCACACATTTTTCTTGGGCAGTTATTGAGGCTGAAATTTAACTAAGTTACAGGGGAGTCCACCATATCACCTTTCGGTCAACCTTGAGAAGTGATGAAGTGGTAAGCAATATAATTTCACTAATGCCAGTACTCCTGTAAGTTCAATGACTATGTTATAGGTTTTTAAAGGGGAGGGTCCCTCAGCCTTTTATTCCGTTCACCTGTGCAGTTTGTAGGGATGAACAATGACTGCCTCTACTGAACTGTCATAATTTCATCAGGATATAAATGCAAATGAGAGTACTTAAGTCTAGTATGAAAACCTGCTTGACTTCACTGCAAAGGTCATGACCTGACTTATGTAAGGCATCCTGGAATTTTATGATGTTTTCAAGCTAAATTCTGCAGTAGTTATATCTTATTAGTCAGAGCTGTTGCTGTCCTCTACATTCCCAATGTGCTTGTCTTATGCTGGCATAAAACGCTTCAGGGCATCTCATCAACTTCGGTCCTCCAGCCAGGCACTCCTTGCAGTTCCCAACTGTTTAACCAAGATGGGAGAACAGGCTTTACCTACGATGTCCCCAAAACATGGAACTCTCTACCTTATCACCTTAGGGCCTCTAGGTCCCACAACATATTTAAAAAAAAAAAAAAAAAAAAGTTATTTTCACATCTGAAAGCCTTAGACAATTTCTCTTGCTCACGACCTTTACCCTCTTCCTTCTTACCTTGCACTGTTTCCTCCTGCTGTTTAATCACTACTTCCCTACATACCTTTCTGCTCTAACCCAAAGTTGGAACTTGAAGCACTTACCACCTACTCTCCATCCTTATCTTTATTTTGTCTTGGCCTATTGTGAAATAGCTTTTTTACTTCTTCGTATGTTTCCTAGTCTTTCACGATTTCTCTCTGTTAGTCCTAAACCACTTGCACACTACACCTGAATTTAACTAGTCTGTACATGTTTTCATAACCTTGTTCCTGTTAGTGGTTGTTATCTTATGCACTTTATACACTATTGTCCTGATTTTAGCCACCACTGATCTTGACATTTTTATAAGTGCCTGTATCGTAGTCATAACTTTACTAACACTGATAATCTGTAATGATTGTTTATGCACTACCATCTTTACCTCTGCCTTCACTGATCGTGCAATACCCAAACTGTCTGTAATTGTACCCAAGTCATACTTTTGTCATCCTGTTATCATAATGTTGTTGCTGCACTGTTTTAATCCCTGCTCTTACTGAACATTACCACTGTTACCCCCTGCAATGTACCAAAGTTGTATCTTCTGCAATCCTAGTTACTGTAATGTTCCTGTTGTCTGTAATGTACTCTCCCAGGTCGTGCCTCAAAATAGGCAGGTTTTGTCTAGTGCACTTACATGGTTATCAAAAGCAAATAAATAAATAGCGAGTGTCCTGCTGTTTTCTGTAGTTTAAAGTGTATCTTAGTTAGAAAACAATGTTTTTAGAGAATACAGGGACTTCACAAGACAAGTAACAGAACTGAAAGAGTATAACTTCTGCTGGCATATGCAGGTACACAATCAACTTCCATGATGCCTTGCATGAGTGGGGTCATGACCTTTGCAATGGAGACAAGGCAGTTTTTTGTTTTTTTTTCTTATTTATTTTTCTCCCATCTACGTCCCAACTGGAGTCACTTCTTCGGGAGACGCCAATGGAACCCATCCCTGCCACCATCTAGCCTGCTGTTCAGGTCCCTCCATTCTGCCACGGATTGCCCCCACAGGCGGGGTCGGGCAGGACACCCCTGAACCTTAGTGTCTCATCAGGACCCCGAACCAGCAGCAGGTGGTGGCACATCAGGACTAGGTTCGGCGCTCCATCTCCCCAGCTCCGGAGGATGATTTTCCCTTTTTGATGGGACATTGCATGCCCTAGCATCAAGGTGTGCATGCTGATGCCCACAACATCCCTCCCCCTCCTTTCACAAAAGAGCTGCCCCTGTGGCTGACCGGTCCCAGGCCTACACCCCGACCAATTGTGCCCCAGTGCCTCCAGCTTGCTGTCGTGCCCCCAGTCTCCACCAGGGGTCACTGCTTGCCAGTCTGGAAGGCGCCTCGAAAGCAAGCTGTCATCAGACACTCCAGCCTTTCTCCCCCGGCCAACCCCCAGCAGCCTGAGCTCACTACCAAACCCAGGTCGCCGGTGTAGTGCGAGGTGTGGCATCCAGCACCTCAACTCTCAGTGCCACCGGGCCAGCCCTGAGACAAACAGGCTTTCACACCGGATTAAAAACAGTGTGAAGCAACCTCATGTATACATATATTTAAATTAGGATGAAATTAATGGGATGCAAGAGCGGGAATCATTGTTCATGCCTGCAAACTACATAGGTATACAGAAAATACACTGAGAGGACTTTCCCTTTAAAAATGGTGCAATACTACTTCTGGTGCATCACCCAGTGTGTAACAAGAGGGAAGAGTTCAGCCACTTCTTTTTACGTGGCTCTACGGTAACATATATAATATACAATCTTTTCAGTGTAGTGCTGTTTATGTGCTTTGTACAAACATGAAAAATGCAGAAAATAAATGAGCAATACTGGCAGTCAGTAAAATCAGACCCTCAAAAATTAGAAGAAATAATGCAGATTCAACTAGTATCTGCCCAACAGACTGAGCTAAATATATAACAAATACACATCTGTGCTATCATGTTTGATACTCTCTAGGCCCCTCACAAAGGTCAGTACATGTTTGCTCATTACTTTTTTTTTTATTCATTTTTTTTTTTTACCTCCTTGGCTTGGGGTGATCCCATGGTTCCACACTTCAGGCTTCCTTCCTCGGCTGTTGCCTTGGACCCAGTCAGAGCTCAGACCCTTTTCGCCCTGCCATCCCAGGTCACTTCACAGCGGGCATTTATTCCATGCACTGCCGAGACCTGGAGGCCGGGGGCTATCTTGAGTGGGTTTGACATGGTGCCGATGGCATCTGCCGTCATTAACGCTGGAGGATTATTTTTGTCCCTTAGTCCCCCACGTGGCACAAGTGTGGCATGGCATCAAGGACGTTCCCGCGAATGTGCTCGCCGGCAGTATGCCCAATGCCTGCCAGCGCCAGCCCACAGTTTGATCCCCAAGCCTGCACTAGCCCCTAGCCACTACCAGGAGCCAGTGGCTCTGTGATCCTCCCCTCTCTCCCTCCCCGAAGGGGAGAGCAGTCCATGGGACACTCGCTCCTTCTTCCCCCAGCTGACCCCCAATGACCCAACCCCAGATAGCCGTCATGGTGTGAGGTGTGATGTCCAGTGCCTCAACCCTTAGCACCACCGGGTCGGCTATTTCTCCATGACTAGTTGCTATCTTTATTGGACATAGCAAAGTTAACAGAGGACCACAGACATCTCAGACAGAATCACATCTCTTTATCTTTCAAGACTCTTCCCAGTGTCTCGGCAATTACTGAACTGAAACTTTACCTCCCTCAAATGCTTATCTAAATTTGCCTTGAAGTTGAGTACACCACACACACAGCTGTACTGTACTGGGTAAGTTATTACACACATACACAGCTGTAATGTACTGGGTAAGTTATTACACACATACACACCTGTACTGGGTAAGTTATTCCAGATCCCTACTACCTTCAATGCAAAGAGAAATGCATTCTCAATTTCACCATGAATTACACACCTTCCAAGTGTTTGGAGTGTCTACTGGTAGGGCCAATGATTTTCTGTTTTCAGCAGAAATTTCAGGAAAAAACATGTAACTGGTAATTTGTAAACCACCATTTGGGAGTCAATTTTTCATGGAAAAAAAAAAAACACTTCATATCATCTGTGTGGGCAAACCCCACAGTTTTAAGTCAAAGTTTTGTACAAAACATACTGATTTTTCCCTCAATTTGGGACAAAAAAAATAGGAAAAAAATTGATTTTAAGATTTTGCCACACAGAAATGGCCATTTTTGAAAAGAGAAAATCACTGGCTCTCCACTTGATATTTTATTGTCTGCGGGAAGTTGCAGAGAAGGGAGAACACTGCAGTAATCAAACCTGAAGCATCATCAAGAAGGATCAGGTGGCTGTTCACATACAAAAATGTTCTGTAATCCTGAGGTTCCTTAGGATCCCCCAAGTGTGACATGGTTGTGGACAGCAATAGCCAAGAGCTCAATGGCCAGAACAAAGAGAAGGGGAGATGGCATAGCCCTGCCAGTTACCTTTTTGAAGAAAGAAGGGGGCTAAAAGAGTTTTATTAGCAAGAAATGAGGCTGTAGGAGAGCTGTATATGGTCTGGACCCATGAAATAAAGCAGGGGTGAAAACCAATCTGATGTAAGAGAGACACAGAAGGTAACCCAACTCCAACTCAAATTCATTCTCAAAACTGATGATAATCACTACAAATGGAGTGGGGCTACCTACTGCAATTCTGAAGAGGTTAGCTAGTGAGTAGAAATAGTCACCCTTAACAATGTCCATTTGTGATGGATGTATCGTGGAGGACAGCAGGGTCTCCAATCTGTTAGCCAATGCCATTGCCAGGAGTTGTCATCTGAATTAATCAGCAAAATTGGGTGATAATGGGCAGAGAAAGAGGGATCGCTATCTTTTTTACAGCAAGACAGTGATACAGTAACTATCTTACCCATGGAGGGACGTCTCTAACTTCTGCTTGGCTCAGTACTGTTTATTATGTTCATCTGCAATATAAGCGAAGACTCAAGGGTAAAATCTTCCTCTTTGCAGGATGACACTAAACTCTGTGGCAGGGTAGGCACTAAAGTGCAGATTACAGATATGAAGAGGGTCCCAGCATTAGTGGAAGGGGAGTCCAATGTTTTAATGCTAATAAGTGCAACGTTAAACACACAGGCAGGGGGATGAGTTACTGGATGGGAGTGAAATATCAGTACGACTACAAAGGAAAGGAACTTTGAAGTCATTATTAGAGTTAGTCTCAAGCACTGACCGGGTGCACTAGGGCACTCAGGACAGTAAACAGGTTAGTGGGATGTATAGGGGTGGATGAAAGGGAGGTTCTGTTGCCCTTCTATGGCTCCTTGGTGATGCTGCACCAGGAGTACTATGCCCTGCTATAAAGCCCATACCTCATAAAGGAAAAGGACCATATAGAGTCTGTCCAAAGGTGAGATTCAAATATGACACAGAGTCAGCAGAAGAAAACATATGAAGAGCACCTAGTCAGTCTGAACACGTGCTCACTGGAGGCCAGAGGGAGAGAGGGGACATCACAAAAACCTTTAAATATCTTAGGAGAATAAATAGGGTGAAGTGTTATGACCTGTTCCAGCATGGAAGAAATCAGCAAGTAGCGGCACAATCATAACCTGAAGGGGAGGAGGGTTATTCCAGTAAGATTTTGAGAAAATGCTTCTTCACAGAAAGAATGGTTAACAGAAGGAACACCCTACACAGAGAGATGGTAAATGCCAAGAAAGTGACGGGTTTCAAGAGAGCATGGGATTGCTTTAAGAGGTTGGTGAAAGTAAAGCAGAGTTGCCAGATGTTAAAAGGAGTGCAGTTGCAGTAGCCACTTCTAAGAGTGGGGTTATTCTAGATGCCCTATAGGGGGCATGCCTTAGACAACTAGTATTGGAACCCACTCGAGAGGGAGCAATCTTAGACCTGGTACTCTCAAATGGAGATGGAGAGAGGATCACAGATGTAGAAGTGGGTAGCCATCTGGGAACTAGAAACCACAAACCACAGAACAGTATGGTTCACGATAAACACAGCAGTAGAGTCAAGCCATACAAAAGCAAATGTACTGGAGTTTAGGAGGGCTGACTTTGCTAAAATGGGTGAGTGCCTAAGGAATGCACTAGCAAATGGGCATGAAGGAGGGGTGAAAGAACAATGGGGAATAATCAAAACTGCCATCACAGAGGCAACCAGCCTTTGTGTGAAGCAAATAAACAAAACTATGTAAGAAACCACTATGGTTCTCAAAGGAGGTGGCAGGGAAGGTTCGAGAGAAAAAGAAAGCATTCAGGAAGTACAAGGAATCACAGAAGGAGCAGGACAGAGAATTGTATCAGTTAAAGCAAAAGGAAGCTGGGAAGACAGTCAGAACAGCAAAGGCCCAAACCGAGGAAAAGACAGCCAACTCAGTTAAAATGGGGGATAAAACCTTTTAAAGGTACATCAGGCAGTGAAGGAAAACCAAGGGAGGGATAGTGAGGCTTAATAAGGAGGAGGAGTTGGTGGGCAGAGGGTGACTGTGAAAAGGCAGAGATACGAAACAAATATTTTTGCTCAGTATTCACAAATGAAGAGGGGGAGGTACCTAAACCAAACAACAGAAACACTCTGGATAGAAGAGTTGATACCAGCCCATTCACAGAAGAAAGGGTTCTGAAAGAACTCTTAAAACTGAAGGTGGACAAAGCAATGGGGCCTGATGGGATTCATCCAAGAATTCTAAAAGAACTAAGGGTAGAACTAGTGACACCACTGACTACCCTCTAACAAATCATGGGAGGATGGCGTGGTACCTGAGGACTGGAGGAGGGCACATGTGATTCCACTTCACAAAAGTGAGAGCAGGGCAGAAGTAGGAAACTACAGACCTGTTAGTTCAACCTCAGTGATAGGGAAAATGATGGTACCACTTCTGAAGGAAAGAACTGTCGAGTACGTAGAGGCCAGATGGGCACAGGACCCAAGGCAGCATGGATTCACAGCAGGAAGGTCATGTCAGATGAATCTAATAGATTTCTTTGACTGGGTGACCAAAGTAATAGATCAGGGAGGGGCTGTGGACATGGCCTACCCAGACTTTAGCAAGGCATTTGACACAGTCCCACACAAAAGATTAATATACAAGTTAGCCAGCCTGGGAGTGGGTCCCAAGATGGTAGCTTGGGTAAAGAATGGCCTGGAGAACACGACACAGAGGGTAACAGTAAACGGAGTCAACTCTGAAGAAAGGGGGGTTACTACTGGGGTACCGGGGTTTCAGTACTAGGACCGGTCCTCTTCAGTGTCTTTATAGCCGACATTGCAGAGGGACTGGAAGGAAAAGTATGTCTCTTTGCAGACTACACAAAGATCTACAACAGAGTTGATACACAAGGTGGGGTGGAAAGGATGAGAAGGGACTTGGCAAGGTTGGAAGAATGGTCAAATGTATGGCAGCTTAGATTCAATATCAAAAAGTGCAAAGCAATGCACCTGGGAAACCAAAACCCAAGGGAAGAGTACACAATGGGGGGTGAGATACTAACAACAACAAACATAGAAAGGGACCTGGGGGTAGTCATATCAGATGACCTAAAAGTGGGCAAGCAATGTGAGAGGGCAGTAAAGAGGGCTGGGAGGGGGGGATACTGGGATGCATAAGGAGAGGCATCACCAGTAGAAAACAGAAAGTTGTAATCCCTCTCTACAGACAGCTGTTGAGTACTGCATGCAGTTCTGGAGACCCAATCTCTGCAAAGACACAAACAGGATGGAGGCAGTCCAGAGGAGGGCAACTAAAATGGTGCAGGGTCTGCACCGGAAGACATATGAAGAGAGACTTAAGAAGCTTAATATGTATAGCCTCGAGGAAAGGAGGGAGAGGGGGGAACATGATAGAAACCTTCAAGTACCTCAAGGGAATCAACAAAGTCCAAGAGGGTAGCATCTTTCAGAAAGAGGTGTGTGCAAGAACAAGGGGCACAATCTGAAGATGGGGGGTGGCTCAGAGGTAATGTAAGGAAGTATTTTATCACAGAGGGTTGTGGATGCATGGAACGGCCTTCCAGAGGAGGTTGTGGAGTCAGAAACAGTGGTGGAATTCAAGAATGCATGGGACAGTCATAAGGCAATTCTAGGGGGTGGGGGGTACGAAGAAGTAGGCTGTTGGTTAACAAGGATCTGCAGTTTATCCATTAGGTAAGGAAATGGGCAGACTGGGTGGGCCAAGTGGTCCTTATCTGCCATCAAATTTTATGTTTCTAGACAGGGGAAGGGGAAGGGGAGGGAAGGGACTGAACTGCCACTAGAGTGCTGGCCAAGTCACCTCCAACAACAAGTTCAGGTAGGAAAATGGGCAGACAGAATGAAGCACAAATCTTTTTCTGTCGGCAGCTTTCTGTGGTTGTAATTAAGAAGGCTACATGCAATTACAGGTTACTAAAAGATTTCTGTTTTATTTTTTACAGAAATAAAACCACAATAATGGAAAAAGACGTGGTCCTGTGTCACCCAATTAGCCAACAGAAGATCACTGTGCTTATGTGCCAGCGACCAATGCTCAGAAGCACACCTGGACTGTTGGAACTGGGTGGCCAGACTAGGTAATATGTTGCCTGAAACACCAGTTCCAAATGCAGTCATCTGCTGCCAAAGTGACTTAATGGACCAGAAAGCCTACTCCCTCACAAAGTATGGTTTGGGGGAGTTGAGCAAAAAAAAAAAAAAAATGAAGTTGTTGGTTGAGTGGGAGACTGTGGGGGACAGGAGGAGGGAGGATGCCAGCTGTAGGAGGACTGAAAGCGGGTGCTGAGGTGGACCAGCCAGCCTGAGTGGTGGGCCCAGTGGGCCATGTGGCTGCAGAACTCCAATAGAAAGAGATTAGTTCTCAGGCTTAAAAGTCTGCATTTTTTGTAGTCTGCTCCCATTTGCAGGATCACCGCCAAGCGAGCTGAGGGACATGGAGGAGGATCAACCAGATAAATAAAGCATGTGTTACGGGATTTAATTAAAAAAATTTAGAATAAAAAATGATGATATTGGTTTGAGTGGGAGACTGTGGGAGACAGGATGAGGGAGGGAGGACGCAAGCAGTAGGAGGGTTGAGAGAGCAGGAGTTGAGCCAAATCAGCCAGCATCAGTGGTAGGCCCATTGCCACATGGCTGGAGACCTACAAATGGAGGTTGTAGTCTCTATATAATACCCACAAGCCCTAGTGACCCCTCATGTGAGCGACCCCAAATCACGAGTGCAATGAAGCAAGAAGTGTGACCTCTAAGTGGCTTCTGGGAGCATCAGCAGGGTGTCAAAGCAGGAGTGTGGCATCTATCAAAGTGGTGTATGGGGGTGCTGGCAGGCTACTGAAGCAGGAATATAGTGTCTGCCTAAGTGACATCTGGGGATATCCGCAGCACTTCCACAGGGAGGCCCACAGTCCGCAGGCCATGCTGCTTAGCAAAGGGCAGACAAGGTAAGGAGGGGAGGATGGAAAAGGCAGCACAACAAAGGGACTTTTGCAGTTGAATAAAGAAGATAGGGTGGTACTCCCTTATCATGGGTAAGCCTACACAGAAGTACACAGGGCAATCTACACCCTACTTGTGGAGACTGCAACAATACTTCCAACCACAGTAGGCCCAAAGCACAGGGGAATGCAGGGACTATAGTGAAACTCCTCCTTAGAGTAAGCAATGTTTACTATAGAGGGTATACCAACAAGCGATACTGTGGGCTTGCAGCTAGTTCCTATCTAAGGTCAGCTTATAAAGGAGTAAGCAGATAAGAGATTTTGAAGGGGTACAGTTACAGTAGTTCCTATCCAGGGTCAATAGAGTAAACTGGGGTTGCAGCTTTACAGCTAACCCCATCTAGGGTAAACTTACCAATGAGTTGCAAATTGTCCCCATCTAGGCTTAGCTGTCATAGTAAACTGAGGGGCTGCAATTTTGCAGCCAACCTGTACCTACTGTCACTCACAAGGAATTGGAGGGAGTGCATATACACCCTATCTGAGACAGGCCATATTGGTGTGGTGGGAAGGGATAAATAGGGGTTAGGGGAGAGATATCCAAATCTGTGCAAGTAGTAAATGAGTTTGGAAACAAGTTGCATGTAGGGGAGTGGGAGCATGTACAGGCAGCAAGCAAGCAAACAAAAGTAGCGTGGTATGTTGTAGAGGATGCAGGGCAGCAGTATTCCTGGGGACACTGTGGGAGGCAGGTAGTTGTCCGGTGTGTATAATTCTGAAGCTCCTGATGGCAGAGGCAACTCAGCTCAGATGGGAGCTAAGAAGGCTAGTGAGGAACAGAACAGGAGGGATATGGCTGGAAGGAGAAAGGGGTTGGGGGCAGCCCAGGTGAGAGAGACATGCAAGGTTGATGTGGAGAAGGCCCATATGCCATGGGTACTGCTACCTCAGAGAATGACAGGTCCCAGAGAGAGAGGGATGAAAGGCGGGGTGGGGGCAGAAGGGGTCGCTCAGTCAGGAGTGGGAGCACCGGGCAGCATACCAGTGTGATAGATTCCTCCAACTGACTCGGCTTGGGGTGAAAGGTAAGGGAGAAGGATACAAGTCAAGGGACCAGGGGTTAGAAAGGAAGAGGGGAAGGGCAAAAGGCAGCAGTGGAGGAAGGGGACAATGGTCTAGGGGAAGTAGAATCGGTTCAGGGAAAGAGGGGGGCCGAAGGGAAGGCAGGGGTAGCATGGATGGAGAAGGGGAGTTTAAGCGGCATAAGGAGGTGACTCAGAGCAGGGGAGAAAAGGTAAGCAGGGGAGCTGAATGGGGTCAGTCAGGCGGGGGTAAGAAATGGAATGCAAGGCAGTTTGTGGAAGGGAGGGGAGGAGCTCAAGGAACAGGCAGAGAGGTGGGGGGACAGGAAAGGGTTGCAATCCTGGGGGACTCAATAGTCAAGGGTATACACTCAGGTGAGAAGGGGAATCCACATATGGGAAGGAAAGTGATATGCATGTCAGGGATAACGGCAGAGAGGTGTGCCCAAGCATTGTTCAGAAAGTACAAGGGGTCGTGGGGAAACTGTGTGATTATCCATCTGGGAATGAATGATCTAGCTGGAGAGGAGGTGGGGTTGGTGCATGAGACGTTCATGGAAGTGGGTATGATCTGGGGGGGTAGCCAAATCAGCTTCATTCTCTGAGATGCTGCCAGTACGGTCAGGAAGAAAAGAATAGAGGAGTTTAATAGCTGGGTGCAAGAATGGTGCTAGAAGGAAGGTTAAGGATGCTTTGATGATTGAGGGGAGACCTGGACCGACAAATCTCTATGCACCAGACAGGCTGCACCTCAGCGGAGGAGGTTCAAGAGTCCTTAGGGGTTAACTGTGAGGGGGTACAGATCCAGGGACCTTAATTTAAAAAGTTGGGTGGCAGGATGTGCCTTCGAGCCCAGAGTCTCTGGGAGGATGAGGTTGGCAAGCCTCCCTTCAAATCCAGGCAGGAAGAACTGGAGGTAGGATCTGGAGTGAGAGTAATTGTGGAGGGGGGAGTGAAAGACAAGGGGGAAAATGAGGAAAGAAAGACAGGTGGGGGGGGCTCAGATTCAAGGAGGAATGTGCTGTCTCTAAACATGAAAAGTCTAAGAAACAAGATGAGCAATCTGGAGGCACTATTGGCAGAGGGGAGTGTGGATACTGCAGTGGTCACTGAGACATGGGCTACCTAACTACAACTGGACCTCTCAATTCCTGGGTGCAAACTGTACAGAAGGGACAGGGGTAGGAAAAGGACGAGGGTATACATTCAGGAACGCATATTATGCACAAAAGAAGGATCGGATGAGGGGAGGGCAGAGGTGATGTAGGTGCAGATACTATCCAACAGAGTGAGGAAGGTGAGACTGGAGGTGGTTTACAGACCTCCTAAACAGAAAGATGAAAATCACGAGGAGCAAGGTTCAGTGATAAGGGCAGCCACAGGGAAGGGAGCAGTGGTGCTTGTAGAGGACTTTAATCTGCCTAAGGTAAACTGGATGATCTCTGCCAAGACCTGAACCAGGAGTAGGTAGTCCTGGTTGCAATGCTGAGTGGATTCTTGATCCAGGGTGTCACGGTACCCACCAGGGAGGGGGCAATATTCGATCTGGTACTGAAACGGGGACCACATCTGGGACATTCAGGCTGAGAAGCCCTTAGGTTGCAGTGATTATTACACAGTGTGGTTTAGGTTGGACGTGGGTAGGGAGAAGTTACCCATAAAACCAAAATCCTGGACTTCGTAAGGATGGGGGAGCTGCTAAAGGTGCATCTGGAGGGCATCGGTGAAGAAATAGGGACAGACCAAAAGTGGTCCATCATTAAGGAGGGAACAGCGGCAGTCACAAAGGAGTGTGTTAGGCTTAAGGGCAAAAGCACCCAGGTGGTTTGGCTGCAAAGTTGCTTAGGCAGAGAAAACAGGACTGCCTACAGGAAGTACAGAAGCACTCAGAGTGAGGACAATGGGCAGAATTATCAAAGGAAGGCTAGTGAAGTAGGGAAGGTTGTCCAGCTGGCTAAAGTACACAATGAACTGCAGCTAGCTGAAGAAAAAGGAAAGAAAGCCTTTTTTTTTTTTTTTAAGGTACATTAATGAAAAAAGGGATAAAAAATGAGATGATATACATGAACAGGCAATTTTTTTTTTTTTTTTTTTTTTTATTATTCTTTGGTAACCGGGTAAGGTTCACTAGGCACAAGTGCCTGTTTTCAGGAGTAACCCTGAAGCACTGAGTAGGTTATGTGACTTACTCAGAGTCGCAAAGTATGCAAGTGGACATTGTGGTAATCAAACCCAGGTCTGCTGAATGTACCAAGTAAATTCTCAGCTTGTTATTCTAACATCTAGGCTTTACTGCCAGTTCACAAAAACTGTACATACTGGAGATGGAACAGTACAGCTCAGAAGGGGAAGGGGTGTGTGGAAGCGAATGGGGACAAGGCAGAGGCACTGAACGAGCACTGCTGTTCCATCTTACCCTTGGAGAATGACAGCCCTGTGCCACAAGGGGTGGGGTTGGGAAGTGGGGTAAGAATGGAATAAGAGAGACAGACAGAGTAAAGAAAGGCTTGTTAGCCCTGGGGATGGACAAATCCCTAGGCCCTAATGGGATACATCCAAGAGTGCAGACGGAGCTGGCAGAGTAACTTGCAGGACCTGTGGCTGACCTGTTCAATAGTTCTTGAGTTTAGGGTGGTACTTCAGGACTGGAGAATGGGACATGTAGTGTCACTCCATAAGAGTGGACTCAGAGATGACCCAGGAAATTACAGACTGGTCAGCCTGACCTCAACTGTGTGAAGGCTCATGGAGGCCATACATAAGGAGAGGCCGGTAGTATACCACGAAGAGAATGACATCCAGGATGAGCAGCAACATGGATTTGTGGCTGATGATACACCAGATAATCTTGATGAACTTCTTTGACTGGGTCATTAAAAGAGTGGACAAAGGCCAAGCAGTGTATATCCTGTACTTAAGACTTCAGCAAGGCCTTTGGCAATGTGCCCCACAAGAAACTGATCAAAAAGTTGGAGGATCTGATGGTAGGTGAGAAATTGGATGGGTAGCTAGATGACTAGAAGGCAGGACCAAGGGGATCGTGATGGTGGTGGGAGGAGTACTCACGTGCTAGGGATATCACCAGTGGGGTCCTACAGGGCTCACTGCTTGGTCCAGTGCTCCTTAATGTCTTCATCAATGACACCGGAGAAGACATAAAGGGCAAAATCTGCTTATTTGCAGATGACACCAAGCTCTGTGGGAGGGTGGATACATCAGGTGGGCTACGGGACTGAAAGGAAGATTTGGCTAAGCCCGAGAGGTAGTCCAGAATTTGGCAACTTGGCTTCATTGCAAAAAAAGGCAACATTATGCACACCAAAGCCAAGAACTCAAAGATGGAGTACAACTTGGGAGGAATCCTGCTGACCAAATCTGAAGAAGTAAAAGACCTGGGGGTGTTGATTACTAGCAACCTGAAGCACTCCACACAATGCAGGAAGACACCAACCAAGGCCAACAGAATGTTGGGCTGCACAGCTAGAGAGATCAGCAGCAGATGGGAGGAGGTAATAATGCTGCCAATGTACAGGTCGCTGGTGCGGCCACACTTGGGAGTACAGTGTGCAGTACTGGTGTCCATGCCTAAAGAAGGACATAAACCTGCTGGAGGCAATCCAAAGGAGGGCAACAAAGATGATTAAGGGTCAGCGGGGCAGAAAATAAGAGGAGTGGCAGGAGAACCTAAACATGTACTCCCCAAAGGAGAGTGAGGGAGACAGGATCGATGCCTTCAGGTACTGAAAAGGTATAAACAGGGTGGACAAGGACAGCCTCTTCAGGCTTAGTGGGAACAAAAATAAAAATGAGAGGGCATTGTCTTAAATCGGAGGAAGGGAGGTTTAGGAGGGAGACCAGTAGGCATTTCTTCACGGAGAGGGTGGTTGCAAGTTAGAATGGGCTCCCTGAATTAGTGGTATCACTTGATACAGTGGATGTCTTTACAGAGGTTTGGACAGGGTAAAGCAGAAAGTCAGGGACAAAAAGTGCATAACCAGAAAGGATGTGGTGTTGGCTTGGGGGGTGCTCCTTAGCTGGCACTGGGGACTTTGTAATATGAGCAGACTAGATAGACTGAAATACCTTATTCTGCTGGCACCTTTATATGCCTATACAAAGCTGTGTCCAGAGGTGTTTCAAGCTGTGTTACGAGGCAAGAGGCTGGATAGCACTGCTTAGCATGAATCTCCTGGGTCCTCCCATATGTCCCCCCCCCCCCATGTCTTACACCTCTTCTCAGTTATGTTTACCTGGGAGATTTTTAGTGTATGATGGTTGTGTATGCCATAGGAATAAGAAGTGCTCAGTTACACGGGCAATGCCCCCATGCTGTACCAGGAGATGCACTTTGCAGTTTTCTTTTTTTTTTTTCTAAGTATAGAATTTATTTATTGATTGATTGATTGATTGAAATGTTTCACTAGGAAGGCACACTGAACAACAAGTTGCTCATCTCCCAATGCGACCTGGGGGAAGAGGAACATGGGGACTGTATACAGTGAACTGGTGGTACAAACATAACAAAGTGACATAATTGTATACAGTGAATTGGACCAAAACATAAAACATACGTACCATAAAATACACATAAGAATATATACAACAGATATGGGGAGGCTATACAGCAAATAATGAGCAGAACACTAGCAGTTTAGGGCTAAGGCCTAGATGGAAAATACACTTGAGATATACACAGCTTGTAATTACAACTGAATGCAAGCGTTAGATAAGCCTAGCTGCTTAGGGAGTGACTGTGTGGACTAGCTATTATTATCATCATGTGAGGCAGGAGTGTGAGGAGAGATTAGATAGTGCTGGATTACAAAGTAAATCAAAGGGACAAGTGATCAGAAAGTGTGGTTAGATTGGTGCATCCATAGAGGTGACTGGCGAGAGGCAGGTGGAGAGTGAATGAGGGGAGAGGTGGGTGGTCTAAGGGTATTAATGTCCAGCCCATTGCAGAAGGTGAGCATCCAAACTGGGCTGGGGAAGGGGAATGGATGATTTCACGGAGGAAATGGAAAAAGGAGGGGGCGCTAGAGAGGTAGAAGATACTAGTATGGGGAGGTGGGAGGCTTTGCCAGTCCATACCCCTTCAGGATGCTGAGAACCCTGCCAGGGGATGAGCAGGCAAGGGAGATGGAGGCTTTTAAGGATATTAGTGAGGCACAGGAAGTAAGAGGAGTGGGGTAAAGAGGGTAGTAGAGAACGGAGACCACCACTGGGAGCTAGAACAGGCAGATGTAGGAGAGGGAAGTGGGATTTATAGGAGGAGCGAGGACTGCCAGGGTGTATCCCACCAGGCTAGTAGATACCCTGCCTGCACAAGGCACAGGAAGAGCTCAACAGGAGGGTGTCAGGTAGCAAGCAGGGAGGAGAAAGGGTAGGTGGGGGCAGGTGCAGAGATCCCTGCCAGGTGATGAGGTAGGCATGGGAGATGGCAGCTTAGAAACCTAATTGTGGAGAGCTGTAGGTGGAGGAGTAGAGGGTAGTATAGATGCTGAGGGGGGATGGGGCTTTCAAGTGCGGAGTACCTTAGGAGGAGAGTCCTGTCAGGAAAAAGAGAAGGAAGGAGGAGGAGGAGGAGGAGAGAGGATTGCCAGAGTCTGACTTCACCAGGAAGGTGCGTACTCTGCCTGCACAAGGCAGAGGTACGCTCGCAGGAGGGTATCAGGTAGGAGGTTGTAAGCAAGACTGGGAGAGAAGAGGGGGTAGGGATAGTAGAGGTAAGGAGTGGGAAACAGAGTATAGGGGGAAGTGGAGGAAAATTAAGGTGGATTAGATCAGAGGGAGGACGATTAAGGGGTAATGTGAGGAAGCTCTTTTTCACAGAAAGGGTGGTGGTTGCATGGAACGGCCTACCTCAGGAAGTGGTGGATATGAACACAGTGCAGTGCTTCAAACAGGCATGGGATAGGCATAATGGAGCAATACAGAAGAGTATGAATAGATAGGCCATTCACAGAGCAAAGGCCGATGGCACATTCATAAGGTAGAAAAATAAATGGGCAAACTGGATGGGCCTTGCAGTCCTTATCTGCTGTCAACTTCTATGTTTCTATTATAACAGGAGCAGTTAGTGGAGAGGACACTGTGTAAGGCTGTGCCGAGGGAGTAAGAGGTGGAGGAGTGGTGTATGTGAGGTGGGGGGGGGGGGGTTCCAGGCTTTAGGAAAGCGACAAGAGAAGGGAGACTGACCGACAAGTGTGGATCGACAAGAGGACCACCAGACTACAAGTGTCTGAAGATCTGAGGGAATGGGGAGGTGAGGTTGATAAAGAGGAGAGGAGGTATGGCAGGAGTTTGCACAACCAGAATTTTGAGGTGAATTTGGCACAGTAGGAGAGGCATCTGTTTGCTAGCGGGGGAAAGCACAGGGCATGACAGAGCTCGCAATGATGGGCTAGGGGTGGGGCATCAAGAGCGAAATGGCAGAAAGAGTTAAAGAGAGTGTCCAATCTGGCCAGGGAGGACTTGGGGAGGCACCATAAATGATGTCACATTAGTCAAAAATCAGGAGTATCATCTTCTGGACAAGTTCATGCCTGGCTGTAGGAGGGATGCAACTACGGTTCCTGTATAAAGCACCAAGCTTGGGGCATAGTTTTTTCAGGATGGCATTGATGTGTCCAGAGAAGATGAGGTGTTGGTCCAGCCAGACCCCAAGGTATCTGAAAGAGGTAGTGTCCTCTAAGATAGTCCTGTCCAGGGTGTGGAAAGAGGGTAGACTTGGCAGCCTACAGTGTCTCTGCCTAATGCCAAATGTCATGGAGACTGTCTTCTTGGCATTGAGGAAGAGCCTTTGAGAGGAAAACCAGAGCTGAACTTGGTGGAAGTCATGCTGCAGAGTGGTTATAACAACAGCTGTGTATTTGCCTGAGGTGTACAGGACCGTACTGTTGGCATACACGTGTATGGAGGAGTGAGGGGAGCAAACTGAAGGGAGGTCATTTAGAAATATGGAGAAGAGAATGGGACCAAGCACTGAGCCCTTGGGGACTCCAGTGGTAACAGGGAGAGGAAGGGAGATGATTTCCCAGGATCTTGACAGATTGGGTTCTACCTGGTAAGGTAGGCCATGATCCAGTTGGTAGCGAATGTTGAAAGGCCAGCTGTTGAGAGGAAGTCTAAGAGGAGGGCATGGGAGATGGTGTCAAATGCCCTGGTGAGGTCGACAAAGATGGCTGAAGTGATGAGGCTATTGTCCATCCCTGTGAGGATGGATTCAGTAAGCCTGAAAAGGGAGGTGGTGGTGGAGTGATATTTCCAAAAGCCAGATTGGAAAGGGTGAAAAAGGAGGAGTCAGTGAGGAAGGAGGTAAGTTAGGCAAGGACTAAGTGTCATTGGAGCTTCGTGAGAGTTGGGAGGAGAGAGACTGGACGATAGTTTGCAGAAGTATGGTTGCTGCTCTTGGGAAGAGGGAGGACTACTGCATGTTTCCAGGCGATAAGGAAAGTAGAGGACGAGAAAGAGAGGTTAAGGATAAGTGATAGTGGGAAGGCTATAGCAGGGGCTGAAAGGAACAAAAGCTTAGGGTTGATGTCATCAGGCAAGAAGCCTTTGGAAGGGTTCAGTGAGAGCAGGGCAGTTAGAGTTTCATCAGGGGAGATGGGTGAAAAGGAGAAAGAGGGGATGGGTGGGGGAGGGTTGAGTGCCAGAGGCGAGGGTTGGGAAAGTGGAGGTCGGGGGAGGCACAGGTGGTGTAATAGGAGTTTAATTCCTTTGCCACGAGGCAGTGATCGGAGACCAGGAAATTGTTTATATTTAAAATGATGGGGGGGAGCAAGGACCATCTTCCAGAATTTAGAGGGTGAGTTGATGCTTGTGAGAAAGGCAGACTTAAAGTACTCCAATTTAGCCAATCTACTGGTTTTGGTACACACATTTCGTAGTCTGCGGTAAGCTGAGTAGTCTGGGGGAAGCTGGGAGGTCTTGTGCTTTTTCCAGGCTTTGTCTTGCACCCTGAGGCAGGCTAGCAATTCAGAGGTAATCCAGGGGAGGTGGTTCCCACACACACTAGTTTGTTTGAGGGGGGCATGAATATTTCATGTTGTTAGGAATTTGTATTTGAAATACGCAAGGGCTTGCTCGACAGAAGAGGCAGAGGTGAGAGGGGACCAGTCGGAGAGGATCAAGGTTCAAGGAGTTGTAGGATCGGAGTTGTAGGACTTTATGAGGTGAGTTGGGCCTGTGTACCTTCCTTACTAAGAAAATAGGATGGTGGTCACTGAGGGCATCAGGGAGGATACCGGATTTGATAATTCTGTGGGGGTGGGAAGTGAGTGCCCAGTCGATCAGGGAATGGTTTTGTGTTTTGTGATTCAGGTGAGTGGGATCTTGGATGAGTTGGTTAAGGTTTAGGGCTGAGATGTCATTTCTTGTTTTAGATGTAGATTGAGACAGCCAATTTAAATTGAGGTCACCTAGTAAGTACAGCTCTCCTGGGTGGGCGAGGGAGGTTAATGACATTATCAGTTCAGTGGCAGCTAAGGGTTGGATACCTGGGTGGCAGCAGACACCTGCGATGAATATTGAGACCAAGAATGGGAGGGCAATTCAGATGACAATAGCTTCATAAGTAGTAGGCTGAGAAGCTGTGAAAGTAGTGGTGTTTTAAAGATGACAGGGTGTACATGGCTACGCCTCCACCTCTGGCAGCCCTGTCAAGTGTGGTGATGGAGTAGCCAGGAATGGAGACAGAATGGTCAGTAAGCCAGGTTTCTGAAATGATGAGTATGTCAGGTTTGTAGGAGACAGCCACTGTTTGTAGGTTAATCTTTGAAATGAGACTGCAGATATTTAAGTGTATGAATTTCAAACCTTTTGGGAGGGGAAGAGGGTGATTGGGGGTTAGGCTTGTAGGAAGTAGATGAGACGTGGGAAGAGTATGATGCATGTGGGCTCGGGTTACGGTGAATGTTGCCTGAAGTGAGTAGGACAAGAGCAATTATGAGGAAGTGGAGCTTAGGGCATTTGTGATGGGGGAGGATTTATTAGAAGACAGAGAGGAGGAGGGGCTGGGTGATAAGGAGACGAAGGAAGCCAAAGTAGCTACGAACCGAGAGGAAGTTAGCCACTGGTTGGTAAGAGTAGTGAGACCACAGTTCGAAAGGGCAGGTTGGTGTGATGGCATAAATAGGGGTATGAGTGGAGATGGAAAGGTAAAAGGACGTATCTGGATTTTTAGGCAGGGAAGGTTGGCACTCAGAAAAAGGTACACACAGAATGAGGCAAGGAAGGAATGGGGGAGAGGAAGTAGTAGGAGACATTTTGGGGGGTTGAAGGCAGAGAAGGGATAAAGAAGAATAGGGCAGGAAAAATTTAGGAAAGGTGAAGCGATGCGGAAGTGGAGAGTGAGGGGATGGCTATAATGGTAGACTGCAGCCCACTAGTGGGTAGATGATATAACCTGCAGATGAGGAACTTGGCACTTAGTAATTCACAAGTGAGCACTCATGTGACCCCAGGTAGCTATATAAGTAGATGCCCAGATAGGGCGGGAGGGAGAATATTCCTTTCTGAATTCCAGGAGGTTAACTGTCCTTCCAATTGTCTGCGAGTATAATCAAGTGTGCAAAACATTTTCTTCAATAAAAAGATATTTACAAAAACAGAAGCTGTGCCTGGTGCAATGATGCTGCTGTGGCTTGGCCAACGGAAGCACTGGGTGACTCCAGGGACTTGGGAGGGTCATGGGTTGCAGTACTCACCAGAATGAGCATCAATGAGATTTACAGGGGAGAAAATCTCTTCCCTCCTGTCAGGGTGACAGCAAAGTCTAGCATATCCAGGCCCTGTCCAGCAAGCTTCTCCTGCCAATAGTGTGTTCTAGCTTGGGGAGGAATGCCCCTAACTCAAGGGTCATGCCACGGGGGGGGGGGGGGTGCTGGAGAAGGAGGAATCAAGTGAGCTGGGTCAAGCAGGTTCATTGCCATAGACAGCATGAGAGTTGGACATCTACAATCAAAATACAAACATTACCCTGTCCTACTGTGTGTCCCTGTTGCAGCCTTGCTCGCCCCACATCATCCAAGACCCTTGAAGTTGTACAAAATAATCCCTTCCCATGTCATCCACGGCCCAACTAAGTTTCTTGAACTAGTCTTATGGCTCCCAAGTGTTGTACCCTCCACATTCTAGCTGGATCCCCCATCCCACGCCACTTCACCTGGTGCCTTGACCCTTGGTGTTGTGAACAATAATTTAACCCTTTCACACTGTAACGCCTTTGCACCACTCCCTCATCCAGTCCATGAACCCCCAGTGTTGTAAAAAAATCACTCCACTGTTTCTACTGTGTCCTTATGCCTCCTTTTCCCCCCACCCAGTCCTGAACCCCCTCAAAGTCCCAATTTCACCCTGTTGTCCAGTGGCACTCTGACACACTGGTAATTGGCACAGCCCTCTTTTCACCATCTCAGCCATCCACAGCCCAACAGCGAACACTACATATCTGCAATTACTAATGACACAGAAAGATTCAGTCAAGGAAGGGGGCACAACCTGACACCAGACACTGCCTGGCATGAGACGGGAAGGAGGAGGTGTCACTGGACACCAGGGAGTGCTTGGCATTAGCTGGATTGAGGAAAGAATGCCACTTATGAACATACAAAATTTGCCAGCAGGTAAAGGACTAGTAGACTATCAAGTCTGCACGAATGTGCAGCTAGCACCCTTTATTCTGCACTGCCCCTCCCTCTCACCCTCCCCCTTGCTCTGTCCCAGCCCCTTTTGAAGCAACCCACTGTTCTACTGGATACCACTTCCGCTGGTAACGCATTCCACCCAGCTACCACCCTCTCTGTAAAAAAGGTGCTCCTAATTTCCCTCCTGAACCTTCCTCCCTCCAGTCCCATATCATGATGTGGTGTCCCTCCCCTCGCTTACTATGAACAGCCATTCTGTACCTGTCTTGTTTATTCCTTTCATGTACTTGAAGGTTTCAATCATATCCCCCTGTCCCTCTCTCCTCCAGCGAGTATATGTTCAGCTCCTTCAGCCTCCTCTCGTATGGTAAGTCCCCCATCCCCTAGATCATCTTTGTAGCCCTGCACTGCACCCCCTCCAGTAACTTAATGTTCCTCTTCAGATACAGGCACCAGTACTGCATGCAGTACCCAGGTGCGGTCTAACTAATGATCTATACAGTGGCAGAATCACCCCCGCCCCCCCGAGGATATACCCCTTGCAATGCAACCCAGCATTTTGTTGGCCTTTGCAGCTGCCTTCCTACATTGTGCAGAGTTGTTCATTGACCCTGTAATGAGAACCCCAAGATCCTTCTTCTCTGTCTCGGCTAGATGCACTCCCCCCAGCTAGTAACTCCTTGGGTTTTTCACCCCAAAATGCAGCACCTTGTACTTTTTGGCACTGAACCCCAGTTGCCAGGTGTCTGACCAGGTTTCCAGCTTTGCCAGATCATCTTGCAATCCCTATCATCCTCCTAGGTCATCCACCACCGCTCCAGTCTTGGTGTCATCAGCAAACAGACTGGTCTTGCTCTTGATGCCCAATGATATGTCTGCAATGAATATCCAAAACAACACTGGTCCGAACACCAAGCCCTGCAGAACACTGCTCATCACTACCCTTGGGGATGAGAGCTCCCCACCTACCACCACCCTCTGTTGCCATCCCTGAAGCTAGTTCCCTACCCATCTCACCAGTTGTGCACCCGCCCCTGTGCCTTCTAACTTACTTCCCAGGCTCCCATGTGACAGAGTCGAATGCCTTACTGAAAGTCCAAATGCAGGACATCCACTTCATGGCCCCCGTCCAATTGCCTAGTTACCCAGTCACAGAACTCCATCAGGTTGGTTTGGCAGGATCTGCCACTTACAAAGCCATGCTGTCCTGTAACCCTTTGGCCTCCAGGAGGGCCACCAGCCTCTCCTTCAGGATAGTCTCCATCAGCTTACCCACAATGGATGTGAGGCTCACCGGTCTGTAGTTCCCCAGTTCATCCTTGGGGCCGCTCCTGTGGAGGGGCACCACATAAGTCATCCTCTAATCCTGAGGTACACACCCTGAGTGTAGTGAGGCACTGATTAGATCTGCCAAAGGTCCCACCAGGACCTCTGCCAGCTCCTTCAGTACCCTGGGATGTATGCCATCTGAGCCTGGCGCCTTGTCCACCCTCAGTGCCCTCAAACCCACCAGAACCCTGCCCTCTGTGATTTCCCCATCCATCACCCCTTCCCCTTCCGCTCCTGCCCTCCCTCCCCCCTTGGGTATCACCTCCCCCTTCTCCTTAGTAAATCCCAAGCAGAAGTAATCGTTTAGCACTTCTGCCTTATCACCCCGATTCCACCCATCCTCTCTCCTTCCTAATCCTTACTATATGGTCCTTACAGCTCCTTTTCTCTCTGATGTACCTGAAAAAGTCCTTCTACTCCTTCTTAATGCCCTGCACCAGTCTGAGCTCCTTAAACGCCTTGGCTGCCCTTAATGCCCTTGTCCCCTCCTTCAATTCCTTCAGGTACTCCTGCTCCCCCCCCCCATTTTTTTGCACCTCCCAAAGGCAACTCTTTTCCTCCTTATCTTTTCCATGACCTCCTTGCTCACCCAGCTAGGTTTCTTTTGCCCTAGCCTTCTTGCTCTGGGCCTTGCTGCAGGTTCTGGTTGCCTCCCCTATCCCCAGCTTTATGAGCTCCCACCTCTGGTTAGTGCCCATACTAGGTTGAATTCTGACCAGGTACACTTTTATCACTTCCCCCATCCTCCCAAAGTCAGCCCTCCCGAAGTCCAGCACCCTTGTGCTGGATTCCACTCTTCCCTTACCCATATCTTGGGTACTTGCTCCAAAGAGGAAGTAGGAGGAGCAAAAGGTCACCAGGTAGTGCTGCACGAACAGTTTTGAAAAATGCCATACATATTAAGGTGCATCTATTGATAAACATCTGTTTTAAAAAAGGACAGAAGTGCACATCAGAAAACATCATTAAGGCAACAGAGCAGCAGCATAAATCTGCAAAAGAAGGGAAATGTGATGTCAGGGTAGAAATATTCCTGAATCTAGGGGACTGTGTGGTGTTCTGTTCTGAGGTTGCTCAAAACATTATCTGTGTTACCTTAACTTCAGTACAATCTCCCAAAACATAACAAAAGGATTTTCCTTGCCTTAACAAGACAGTGCTGAAGTTAGGGCTGCTTCGAGCAACTGCTCAGACTTCAGGGAACACCACACAATCTCTCAGATTCAGGTGCAGTTCTATCCTAAATGTCGTATCTCCATTCTGTCTTTTTTTATAGCAGTTTGTCCTCTACCACTATCCCCAGTTGTCTGGCATAGGGGCATATCCCATTGACAACCACCCCAGCCCTCTCATCCACTAGCCCTCACCTACCTTGCTTACAGTCTGGTTCCACAGTAGGCCAACAACTGTTGCCAGCTGTCATCCTTACAGTGGAGTGTTTTTTTTAAAGTAAATATTCTCCCTCCCCTTACAGTGGCCAGGCCACTATCTGACCTTGTACAGCACACTTATATGCAAATGCCACTCATCATGATACGGCAAATTCCGCAGCCCTCTGCAAGAGACCACCGTGAAGGCAGACCATGGCCACTATCCTTCCCAGACTGGCTTAGCCCTGGCAACCACGATTCTGGCTTCCTAAATCTTCACTGAATTCTGCTAAGTCATCAGGTGTTATATTCTCCTTCTCTTAAGGTTTTGTGCTGTAACCCTTTGCTTTAACGTAGGTTTTCTGAAGTACAAGTATGTGAGTACATATATATTCTTTGCAAAAAACTTCATTAACACACCAGTTAGGATTCAGATTAAACCGACAAAAGCAGGGAAATATGGTGTTAGGGTTTCCAAGACTAACACCCACCCCTACCCTCCAAGTAGCAAAAGGAAAAACATTACAGATTTGCCTGTCCAGAGTCTTCAAAAATCAGGCCTTGAGTCTTCCTTGGGGTTATCGACCCTAATGCTCCCATAATTCCATCAGCAACTAAGCCAAGATGTGCAGACTTTAGGAGAACAGGCTGAGTATTAGGGTCGATAACCCCAAGGAAGACCGCAGGCCTGATTTGTGAAGACTCAGGACAGAGAAAATCATAATATATTTTCCTTTTGCTGCCGTGAGGGTGAGGGTGGGGGTGGGGTGTTAGTGTTGGAAACCCTAACACCACATTTCTCTGCTTTTGCCAGTTTAATCCAAACCCTAATTGGTGCATTACAGTTTTTGAAGAGAGTTTCCTTAATTTTTGAGATAGTACGATTGTATCCTCATTCATACAGGTTCCAAAGGGAGCTGTGTGAATACATCCATTTGTGTGGGGGCGCGTCCATCCCTCCACAGATGCACATCCATATGCTCAGGAAGTGCAGGCCCTCTGGGCCCTGCGCTCATGCCCAAAAAAGCTGGGTAATGCTTGGTTGCAGTTTTTTGTGATTTCTGTGAGGCTCACTTCAAAGGGAAAAATATATTAAGCGTGACTCTCAACTCCCAGCGATAGGCTGTATATGTGCAAAAATATGCTTCTCGATTTATCATCAGTTTGCAATGAACTTTGGTATGATTGTTGTAAAAGACTAGATACACTTTTGGTGCACTTTTTGTTATTGGACTTTCATTGTGCATTTGGCACCACAGTGAAGAGAAAGTAATTTGGGGGTGCACTACATACCCCATGAATGTTTAGGGGGTGATTATGTGTTAGAGTTGTCGTACTCATTAACATCTTTTTCTTTATACAGTCCAACCTCGTTTATCCGAACTGCTTGGGGGACATCTGATCGGTTCGGATAAACGGGAGCCCATATTAAGTATGCATTGTTTTTTTTTTTTCCCCCACAGAGATACAGTACTGTACTGTGTATTTCTACCTACCTACCTCCTGCTCACTTTTGCTTGGGTCTCTGATCCCCATCCACCAGCAGTTCGGAATTTACTCCAGTCTCTGATGCCCACCCATCAGAAGTTCAAAATTTACTCTAGTTACTGATCACCACCCACCAGCAGTTCTGAATTTACTCTGGTCTCCAATGCCTGCCCATCAGAAGGTCTGACTTTACTCTGGTTTCTGATCACCACCCACCGGCAGTACTGCCTGAATTTGCTCTATTCTCCACAGAAAACAGTACATGCTGCACATTTTTACTCTCCCTCACCCTCTGTCCACCAGCAGTCCTCACCTGCTGTGCCAGGGAACCTTACTATAAATAACAGATCAAACAGAAGGGTAGATTTAGTACTGTACCCTGGTTAAAATAAATATGTTTGCTGTGCTTTTTGTCTGCAGCACCACTACATCACAAGTCTTTCCTTACAAGCACGGGATCTGTCACTTACCCGCCTGCTGACACCACTTAGACAAAATCAAAAACTGTCTATGTTAAAAATGGCACAACGAGCACTTTTAAAGTTAAAGGACAATGGAAGGTGTTAAGCTGCTTATAATTACATAGTACAAAGTTAAGTTGAAGTTGATTGTTGTAATTACAGTAATTGCTGGCAGTCGTGAATTCGATTAAGAATGTAATTAAACGTAATCACTTGTAAACGGCTGCCAGCACTACAGTTGAGGGACACAATGAGAGTTCATTAGATAGGGAGGTTCGGAATTTCGGGGGTCTGTTAAACAGGGTTTGACCGTATATACATTGCCCCTGAACTCCAATTATTGATGGATTTATGGCTTGTGAAAGTTGCAATGTTGACCTATGGAAATTGTTAATTTTTATTTTTTTTTTTATTTTTTTTTTTTTAAATATGTGTAACCACCCAGTCCCCTGGGGTTACTAGAATCCCATCAGGTTAGCCCTAGGAAGGTAGAGGGCTAACTAGGAGCTCTGTGTAGATGACACAATTGTTTACTCAGCTAGGCTGAGCAGAGAATGGATTATGTTATTTAGAATTCTCACATCGGCATGAGCCACTTTGTAATCATCTGCTCTGGGGAGGTTTAGAATGTTCAGACAGCAGTGCAGTCAGTTAGTACTGAGCAGCAGTATAGAGAGGAGCTCTGAGTGTGAGGTGCCTGCCAGCTTAGCCAAATAGCCGGGTGAAGGACCCCTGTTCCAGTATTTCTCACCCTAGTTAGTGAGGCAACCACAGTGCCATCTGAAGTGGTGGAAATAGTCGATTCCAGGACACCTGTGTGTCATTTTCCTGTGATAAGAGAGTGGGATTGCAGTTCTGTGTGTCCCCCTGATGACCAAAAAGAAAGTCAGCTGCCCTAGAGGAGACAAACAGCATTTCCAGGTCTGAAAGCTATGGAGAGCTATGATGTAAGTGTGAATTTCAGTCTGATGTCTGTACAGAAAAGTGCAACAAAGCTGTAAGTACAGAGACCGAGACTAACTTGAATGTGTTTTTCTGGAGTTGCTGTCTGCTGGTTGTATGTGCCACAACTAAGGCTAGAGTACACCAGGCAGAGCCACAGCCTCGCCGCAAATATCTGCTGAATGTTTTTAATTTACTGTGGATGCCTCTAGCATCCTAGTGAGGGTGGAGGCTCATTTTTGTGTAACCCCAAAGGGATGGCAAAGGCGGGCTAGGGTTGGACGAACGCCATTTGAAACTCCAGTCAGGGCTAACTGGTCTTGGAAGGGCACAAAGTTTAAGCCCGTGGACGTTAACTAAGCCCATCAAAGTCAGGAGATGTTTTGAGTGTGTGGCAACTCACCACATAAATAGATACTCGTAGAGAAGACATGTCCAATATACCCCTAGGAAAGAGGGGTGGGCAGTGCCAGTGCTGGAAAGAGAAAAATGTCTAGATATCCTTGAGCATAAGGGTGAGACAGTGTTCAAATTGTTGTGCTAACAGAAGAAAGTACAATTTTGCCTTGTGTGTTCTGAGAAAAGAGTGTCAGCATTCCTCACTTGTACAGTGACAAACTTGGGGGACGACCCTGTTCAGCATTTGTTTGCCAAGTTGTTGTCAGAATAAAGCCATACTTCCCAATCCCATTTTCTGTTGGGACATTAAACCTCTGCTTCCCGAGTAAAATGTTATTGGGGCTCCTACTGACAGTTTTAGACCTAGCATATGCGTAGCACTTCTCCCCAGAACCTGGAATAAATTTAAATATTATTTTGTGCCCTAAACCCCGACCCCTTTAGACTGCCAAGCCGGGTATTTACGTCAGAGTTAGGGTGATGCCTTTTGTTTTAGAGCTGGTGGCTTGTTGCCATGTCTGTGGCACGAGTTAGTGGGGTCCCTGCCCATGCCCCGGCCGGGCATACACGTGGCTCCTACATTTTGTGGGGTGTTATGTGTTAGTCTTGTAATACTCATTACGACCTTTCTTTTGATATACAGATTGTCCCTTAACTACAACTACTGATGGAGTTATGGCTTGTTAAATTTGAAGTGTGGAAAAAAAACTAAGAAATTATTTTTTCTTATGAAGGATCCTTTTTTTTGTGAGAAAGTCCAAAATTATTTTTTTGTATGAAGGAATCTTTTTTCGTGAGAACACAATCTAACAAAAAAAGAATCATTCATATGAAAAAAAAGAATGTGAAAAAAAAAAACTCCTGATTCTTTTTTTATATGAAGGCATCTTTTTTCATGAGTGTCATACTCACCAAAAAAGATGCCTTCATACGCAAAAAAGTGAAAAAAACTAAGTTCGTATACTTTTTTCATATGAAGGCAATCTTGTTTCATATGGCCATGCGAAAAAAGAAAATTATCTCACAAAAAATATTTTAAAATGTGTTAAACACATTTTTCTGGATCATTTTTCCAAAAAGTAACTGCAGAATCCATCTAATGGCATCCTGATTAGCAAAATACATGTGTTGGTGTGTTTAGATCATACCCTTTTTTAGTTGCGTTGAATTTTCTTTTCTTTCAAATGGAAACAAGATGGTGGTCATGTGAAAAAATAATTTTTTCTTACAAAAAAAGATTATCCTCCATACAAAACAGAATCTTTTTTATATGGGCCAAATTCTTTTCTCATATGAAACAACGATCCAAAAGACCATACTAAGCATGCTCAGAACCAGAATTTCAAATCCTTATAACTCTGGAATGGATTAATATTTTCTCACCAAACCAGCAAAACGCACCACTCTGGTCCACGACCTTTCTACCATGAAAATTTAAAATCAAAATTCCAAACTGTCTGGGCTATAGGCAATGCCAAAAAACTCACAATTTAACTTTTCTCGCTATCCAGATCTCAGAATCCACACATCTGACCAGAACAAAACTTAGCACATCAAGAGACACTGCCCCCCCCCCAAAGACCACACTTTCAAAATTTCAAGCAAATCCACTGAACAGTGGGCAAAGTTAGAGGTTTAACATTAAATAGCCTACTCAACCCTAACTATAGTAGCACTACCACACCACTATATTTTATATATACATATTTTATTTATTCATTGAAAAGTTTCACCAGGAAAGGCATACTGAGCAAGCTGCTCATTTCCAGATGCATCCTGGGGGGAAGGGGGAGGTGGGCAGCAACAACAAACATAATATACAGGTAAATAATAAGTACACACTAAAGTAAACACAAGGTGAAAAACATTGCAGTGTTATAGGTGCTGGTAATATACAACAAAAATAGCATAATTAATGTAGGTTATTAGCTAAATAGTAAAGAGAAAAAAATGAAATTAAGGACAGTTGCAGGTGGGGAGGTGAGGTCATGAAGGAGGGGGGAGAGTGCTCGAGAGGAAGAAGTATTTCAGATGGCAAAAGGAAGAGCATTCCAGAGCTTGGGGAAGCGGTGGCAAAAAGCGTCTTGGCCAGCAGATGTCAAAGCGGGGGAACAGACAAGGTGCGAGAGTTAGTGCTCCTGACGGAGTGAGAGGAGGTAGAGCGAGAGAGAGAAGCTGAGAGGTAGGGTGGGAGACAGCCAAACCAGAATTTACTTTCAAGGCTGACACAATGTGCACGGTGTCAGTCCTCGAGAGAGGGGAGTGAAAGTGACTGATACAGAGTACAGTGGTGAGTGTAGGGAAGACAGTGGAGCACAAAGCGGCAGAAAGAAGAGTGTCCAATCAGGCTAAGTAGGTACTGCAGCAGTAGTAGCAGCACTGTAGACCAAGTCACTGTAGTCAAAGATTGGAAAGATCATTCTCTGGATTATTGCCAGTCATGCCAGCAATGGGATGCAGTCACGGTTTCAATACAAGGCACCAAGTTTGGGAAGCAACCTTTAGACAATGGCATCCATGTGGCCAGAGAAACTGAGGTGATGGTCAAGCCATACACCAAGATACCTGAAGAAGGAGACATCCTCCAGTGGGGACCTATCTAAGGTGTAGAAAGAAGGAAGAAATGGGAGCCTAGAGAGTCTCTGCCTTGTGCCAAAGGACATGAAGATGGTCTTTTTGGCATTCAGGAATAGCTGGTTTGAGCGTAACTAGAGCTGAACTTTATCAAAGTCGAAATGGAGTCTGGATGCCATGTCAGCAGTGGAGGGACTGGAGGTAAACATGACTGTGTCATCCGCATACATGTGAATGGGTGCAGATGAGCAGGCTTAGTGGAGGTCATTTCGGAATACTGAAAATATAAGCGGTCCAAGTACTGAGAGCCTTGCGGGACCCCTGTGGTGACAGGGAGGGGTGGGGAGAGGGTACTGTTTATGACAGATTTGGTCCTTCCTTCAAGGTAAGAGTGGAACCAATCAGTAGCAGCACATGGTAGTTCAGTAGCTGAGAGTCTGGAAAGGAGGAGGGAAGGGGATGGGAGACAATGTAGAATGCCTTAGCCAGGTCAACAAAAATGGCAGAGGTGATGTGGCCCTGGTCCATGCCTGTGAAGATGGAATCGGTGAGCCTAAGGAGAGATTTAAACATAGAGTGGTACTTCCTGAAGCCCGATTGGTAAGGTGTGAAAAAGGAAGAGGAGTCTAGGAAGTGAGTGAGTTGGGAAAGCATAATGTGTTCCTGTAGTTTAGCAAGGATAGGAGGAAGGGAGATAGGATGGTAGTTACCAGTATTGGAGGGGTCGCTACCTTTCCAGAAGGGAATAATGATAGCCTGCTTCCAATCTGAGGGAACAGTGGCATGAGAGAAGGATAGGATTAGGATGTCAGCAAGTGGTGTGGAAATATCTGGTGCTGAGAAGTAGAGGAGCTTACAGTCCAGCCCGTCAGGACACTTGCCTGAAATGGGTTCAGTGATACGGCATGAGAACGGTAGTGGGGGACACAGGGAAGGAGGAGAAAGAGGGGGGTAGGAGAGGATGGTTGTGGAGATGGCTGGGGGGAGCAGGTGGAGGAGGAGGTAAGTGAGAAGAGAAGACAGGAGGTAAAGAAGGAGTTAAACTCAGATGCTACCAAGAGAGGATCAGTTAAGGAGGTATCATCCACTTTGAGGACAGGTGGAGGAGAGCTTAGTTGTAGTGGAGAAAAGAGCATGGACCACCTTCCAAAACTGAGATGGGTTGTTGATGTTGGACTCGAAGGTATTTGAGAAACAGGCAGCCTTGGTGAGCCTAATGGCCCTAGTGCAGGCATTTCTGAGGTAGCGATACCTCTGCGAAGCTGTGGTGGAGTGGGTACACTTGTGATCCAGCCTTGCCTGGTCACGAGCACATAATCAGGTTAGCAATTCAGGCGTAACTCAAGGGAGATGGGACCCCTTCACTGGTATGACAAAGGGGGGGGGCGTGTAGATTTGAGATCTCGAGGAACTTTGTTTTAAAGTACTGCAGGGCATTTTCTATGGTGAGGGCTGACGATATTGTGGACCAATCGATACTAAGTAGGTCACTGTCTAGGGAGGTTAGCTCAAGGGACTTAAATGACCATAACAGTAGTATTTTGGGAGAGGCTTTACGGCGGTGAATTCTGCGAACACAAAGGGTTAGGTGGTGATCACTTAAACCATCGGGGAGGATGCCAGCCTTGATGATGCGACGAGGGTTGGAAGTGAGGGCATAGTCGATGAGGGAATGGTTAAACAGGATGGTAGCCATACAAAAAAAGGAGTTTTTCCTTGCAAAAAAGGACTGGTCCCATACGAAAAAGGATCAAAAAGACTGTACTGAGCATGCTCAGAACTTAAATTTAAAAACTTAACTTTGGAATAGACTAATATTTTTTTCCTGAACATCTGTGGGCCATGCCCTTTCTTACCCTGAAAATTTCAGGCCAAAATTCCAAACCGTTTGGGTGCAAGGCGATGAAAAAAAAAAATTATGATTTTTTTTTTAATGTTTTTTCACTATCCACATCTCAGAATACACACATCCAGCCAAAACAAAACCTGGCATGTCAAGAGATATGCCCAACGAGACCATGCATGCAAAATGCCGTACAAATCTACTTAACAGCTGCGAGGACATTAAAGTGCAAAATTTGAGGTTTAACATAGAAATCCCTTACCAGCCCTAACTATAGTGGCAGTGCCATGCCACTATAACACACACACACACACACACACACACACACACACACACACACACACCCACCAACACCCACCCCTTGTACATCTTTCTAGAGCCAAATTTGCTGATGTTTTTTCAACAAACTATGGCTAGACGAGTTATTACTGTGTGTTCATAAAGAACAGGTTTATCTTTAAGTGTAAAACAGTAATCATCAGAAAAATGGATGTAAGCTAGAACTACTGTGTAGTAAAACAAAAAAATAAAAAAACAGACTTAATAAGCAGAATTCTCAACTTCTAACATGATTTATCAAAGGTTTTGTATGTATGTAGTTGAAACTGTCAGCTTTGGGGACTGCCCTACTTTATTTTAATCCCAGACTAAGCAAAGCATAATAAATGACATTTTCAGTGACTGAACAGCTGCCCGGTTATCAAGGACTACAGGTTCAAAATGACTAAGCAGCAAGGGATTTCGCACAAATTAAAAAACTCCAATGAAAGTGCACAAGGCAAAACAAAAACATGAAATCCTAAAATCAGATTAAAGACAACAATGTAGTTATTTAATTTTGGATGTATTTATTTACTGATCCTCTCATTCTGAGTTTCTGTGGCACTATTTCTCATTAAAACATCTTTTTCATGAAAATGCCATTGCAAATTGCAGCAAGGTAATAAAAAAAATACACAGCATTCAGACAAGATGAAAAGAATGCATCTGAAAGGGCAATTATCACATGCATGATAGGAAAATCTAGAAAATGCTGCCTGAGCTATTCGGGTCTTGGGTCTGCAGGAGGACACTAAGGGAGAAAATACAAATGTTTTTATGACAGACTAGCTCAGACAACTTTTAAATTTAGAAAAAGACTTTGAGATCCAAAAAATCTATCACGTTTCGCCACATGGAGGTTGGCCCAGGGTAGCTATGAGAGATTTTATTCTCAGGACCATCATGGTGGAGCTATGCACATCAGTAGAAAGGGACTTTATCCTTTAGAATGCCAAAACCCTTAGCCCACTTCACTGGCAGGATACAAGGGTATGTATATTTCCAGATCTGAGTTATGCCACCCGGATGCGGAGGAAGAGCTTTGATGGTATTCGGGCTCACCTGCACACTCTGCATGTCCACTATGTTCTACTGATGTCTGCAAGTTTATGTATCCTGTACGGAGGTAAGACATTCCAATTTTCTGATGCAGCAGAGGCCTTTAAGTTACTCACCAAGATAGACAGACAGTTTTCTACCAGGGGTGACAATTCTGATTCAGATGGAGAAGAAGCAGTTTAAATTACAGAAGGAATAAAGGGTGCTATAGATAGGGTAGGAACTGAGGCTTGAGAAGACCATGTTCTGAACTTAATTTAAGTGGAATGTAGATTCACTTTGCAATCAGGCACCACGAATTTACTGACTTTTGTTGTTCACGGAGGAACATTAATATTGCGAGATGGTTGCCATATTTGTGAATGTTACAAAATGGCGCAAAGTGGCACGAAATGTCTGACTCATGTAACCCCTCCTCCCATTTACTCAATTTGGACTTTCATCTATGCCTGAAACCCATTCTTTGTTATACTATTGTGGCATCTCTATTGAAATCTCATGGTCTCAGTGTGCCATATAGAGCTTAATAACCATTCCAGGGCTAGTGTAACCTGGGCTTCTTTCATCATAACACTGTTTTCTTTTTTTTTTTTTAACTTGAATAAATTTTTATTAGTTGATTCAGAGTACATCAATTCATAGGCAATGGCATTATACAAGAACAGATATGTGTTTCTTAAATTAACATTGTAACAGCTATTCTTTTTCTTACAGGAGTATCCTCATCAATTTAGGAAGTCCTTCAGTTCTCTATTAAATGGTCCAGGGAGAGGAGTTCACAGTTTTGCCTGTTCTTAATGTCCATGGAGTATTATAACGTAGCCTTAAAATTTTCTTTTTTTTTTTTTATTTATTGGATTCAGAAATACCTTTGAGTCACAGACTCCTTTACAAAGGTTCCACATCATAGAGATTAGGTACAGACAGACATTACAAATGATTGGACAGTGATACAGTTCAGCTTTGTTACAAGGAACAGCGAAGGCTAACATTCAAATGCCAGGGTTACTTAATACAGGTCTTGCACAGTACAGGTTGTTTGTTGCCCACTGCTCAAATGCTTACATATAATTGCTTATTTGTACTGAATTAATAATATATTTCAGAGATCCTTTTCTTTTTTAAGAGAGTTTTGCAATTAACAGTTAAATGCCTAGTTATTAATACCATATTTTGATTCAATGCTTCTCATAACTTTGTTAATCATTAACTGCAGTCTGTTTGTTCTACCCTGGGGGATACTACTCAATTGTAAATATCAAAGCAATGGGGTGGAAGGTTTAATCCTTTGATAGAGTGCACAATGTTATCTGGCAGTTTCTAACTTCCCCACTCATGGCTATGATGGCCACAACTGAATAGTTGTAATTTCTTGGACATTACTGTTGATCTGGACATTTTATCCAGAAAGAACTTTAATGGTTGGGAACATACGTACACCCCCACGTGCTGTACCATAGTTCAGGGGTGCTTTTAATTTGTTACTGTAAAAATGCTGTGCTTGCTTTGTGCAAGCTGTTCCAATGACATGCCTGCCTGTTGGTTACTGTATGTATGCTCACTTACATAAAATCAATAAACTATAAGTTTATAAAAAAAAAAATAGCATGTGTCTGCAAACGTTTCAGCAACAAGAGCCACACGCCCAGCTACCATGACATGTCTGATCACCAGTCAGCTGTGTGTGTGTATGCATAGCAGAGGTCATCTGTAATGCAAACATTTATATTCTATTGAAATGTATGTTATTTAGTTGAAACACAAAAGGAAGCAAACCCCTGAAAATGTGCAGTTTTTTTTGTTTTTAATAATGATGCATTTTCATCCTTTGCAAATGTTCAAATGTTTCAACCAGCATGGTATGTAAGCGCATACATTTCAGTGTACCTTACCAGAATGCTAAGCAAGGCCCAAACTTTAATCTGAGTTGGCATGCTGGATGCACAGTATTTGCAAACATTAAAAAGTTTATCTGTGGATAGCTCATCCTTTTCCAAATCCTTCCTAGGAGATCTGAAGTCTTAACAATGATTGCATAGCTTCAAGGTAAACAACAGTAATGGGTGTTAACTCACCTGGTAAAGGTGATTGTGTTGGTTGACATCCATGGCACTCCAGACCTTACCTCATGGGTTTTAGCCCACCTGATAGGCTAGTGATGCACATGACCTAGAATCAAATTTCTAGTCCCCAGGTCCCAGAAGCCCCTGTTCTCCAGTTTGAATCTTCCATAGCTGAAAATAAGGTTATTAATACCACAAACATGCTGTTTAGACATTACATACGTAAACTGAGACGCCTTCTGAACTGGCCAGAAGGCCCTTCTTCATTTACCTATTGATACAATACTAATACTCGGCCTCCTAAATGGCTGACGACAGCCATCCTGGATGACTTTAATAGCAAATTCAAGGAAGATGTACCATGTGAAATACCTCTGTTTCCCCTTTTTACACTGAACCCAGATATCTTCCTCGTCACTCTGCAGGGAGAGCCGTGGAGTGCCATGGATGTCAACCAACACAATCACCTTTACCAGGTGAGTAAACACGCATTGTGATTGGTTGACCATCCATGGCACTCCAGACCTTACCTCATGGGTTGATAATCAGCAATACAGTACTCAAACGGGTGGGACAGAGTGATCTAAGAGTGACCGGAAGAGGAGCTGGCTGCTGAGAGAACTTTAGTGGCAAACGGGGTCTGAAACTCGTACAAGTAATCCAACCTATAGTGTCTTGCGAAGGTATGGATTGAAGTCCAAGTGGCTGCCCTGCAAATGTCCTCCATAGAGACATTAGCCCCTTCCGCCCAGGAGGTAGCCACTGCTCTGGTGGAATGTGCTTTAATACCATCTGGGGGTGTTAGATTCTTTGCCTTACAGGCTTCTGAAATGGTTCTCTTGAGCCAGCTCGCTATCGTGGTCTTCGATGCTGCCCTACCCTGTCATTGCTACTTTGGTATGATAAATAGTCTTTCTGTTTTACATATGGACTTGGTCCTAGATATATACGTGGCTAGGATGCCACCCACGTCTAAGTGGTGCGGGATAGTTTTGCGTTCTGTCAGATAGTGTGGGCAGCTCAATGGGTTGCTCCCTATGGAACAGGGATGCGACCTTAGGTTGGAAGGCCAGAACTGTCCGCAGGTGCACCCTCTGTGGGGTGAACATGTTGTGAGCCTCCCTGCAGAAGAGAGCTCCCAGCTCGCTAATCCTGCGAGCGGAGCAAGTGGCCACAAGGAAACAGGCCTTCAGTCCTGCCCAGAACAAGTCCACCTGACTCAGGGGCTCGAAAGGTACTGTGCTGAGTGAGTCTAGGACGAGGGTCACATCCCAAGGGGCGAACATGTTCCAGACCCTGGGTCGCAGTACCTCTACTGCTCTGAGGAAACGCACAGCGTCCAGGTGTGCTCCTGGGCTATGTTGACCTATAGGACCAATGGTGGTGCCGATGGCAGACAGTTGGACTCGGAGCGAAGAGTGAGAAGTCCTTATCTACACCCTGCTGTAAGTAAAGCAGAATGGTCGACATGTCGACCTCCTCCGGTTCCAAACCCCTGTCACTGCACCAAGCCACGAAGATAGACCACTGCCTGCCATAGGTGGAGGTAGTGGAAGGTCTTCTAGACCGTAGTAGCATAGATATAACCGAGGAGTGGTACCCCACTTTTAACAGTCTCTGCCTCTCAGGAGCCAGGCTGTGAATTTCAGGGTTCCTGGTGGTGGGTGGTGCACGGGTGCCTGAATCAGCTTGTCCGGTCGGTATGGTAGCCTGTGGCAGTCCAGTGCCATGGCTACCACTGCTGAGAACCAGGCTCGTCATGGCCAGTACGGTGCTACTAGTATGATGGTTCTCTGAGATTGTCAGATCTTGGATAGTACCTGTGGGAGTAGGGGAATGGGAGGAAAGACGTATGACCGATCCCACGCCCAAGTTTGAGATAGGGCATCGGTTCCCTGGGAATGGTGTTCCCTGTACCTGGAGAAGAACTTCCTTACTTGAGAGTTCTCCGCTATAGCCATGAGGTCCATGGAGATGGGACCCCAGGTGTCTTGTATCAGTTGGAACAATTCGGGGTGCAGGAGACACTCTTCCGGGTGCACCTGCTGGCGACTGAGCCAATCCGCTCGTATGTTGAGTTTTCCTGCCAGATGGATCGCGCCAATGTTTCTGAGATTGGCCTGTGCCCAGTGCAGGACTCTCATGACCTCTCTCTGCATGGCTCTGCTCCTGGTGCCCCCTTGTTTGGCAATGTAAGCCACCGTAACCTGATTGTCGGAGCAAATTAGGACCGACTGCCCGGAGATGGTTGATTGAAAGGATCTGATGGCATGGTATACTGCCCTTATTTCCAGTACGTTGATGGATAGTCTGGCTTCTGTCGTGGTTCAGCGGCTGTGGGCCGACCGAGAGCCCAAGCATGCTCCCCATCCCAGGAGACTTGCGTCTGTTTCGATGGAAACATCAAAGCTGGCCTCTAACAGAACCCCTCGCATGAGGGAGGCTCAAAGTCCACCAGACCAGAGAGCAATGTATTGGGTCCGGTAGGGGTATACTGACCTTCAGATTGTGCTCGTTCAGAGATCCCTGGGTCAGCATATAGTTTTGCAGTGGTCTCATGTGCCACTGGGCCCATGGGACCAGATCGATACATGACACCATGCAGCCTAACATCTGGGTTATTTGCCCTGTGGTTGGACGGTTGCTGGCCTCCAGCTGATTGGCCAAGGTCCTCACCGTCTCGACCCTCTTCTGGGATGGTCTGGCCCACCCCGTGACATGTTTATCTCTGCCCCCAGGTGCTCTAGTTGCTAAGTGGGTGTCAAGTAACTTTTGGCCTGGTTCACCACCCAGCAGTGTTCCTCGAGCGCCCGGAGTGCCATTTGGGTGGCCTCTTGAGAGTCTTCTTTGGAACGGGCTCGGATCAGCCAGTCGTCAAGGTAAGGGATTATATCCACCCCCTGTTCTCTTAGTCTGGCAACAAGAATGACAGATACGTTGGTGAACACCCCTGGAGCTGAGGTAAGACCAAAGGGCAGCGCCTGCTATTGGAAGTGCTGCCCTAAAATATGGAAACTAAGGTATTCCCTGTGACTTGGCCTAATAGGGACATGCAAGTATGCGTCCTTCAGATCTATCGAAGTCAGGTAGTTGCCTACCCAAATGCTGCGGAGAGTCGACCTTAGTGTCTCCATCTTGAACCTCTGGGTAACCACATAACGGTTGAGGTGCTTGAGATCTAGGATGGGACGAGGTTCCCCCATCTTTTTGGGCACGAGAAAGAAAATGGAATACACGCACTGTTCTCGTTCATTTGGGGGCACCTGTTGGATCGCATTGTCCTGCATCAGGTCCAGTAAGATTTGCTGGACCTGATGGGTGGATGCTCTTTTCCTTGAAATGGGGACGCTTACGAATTTGTGTGGTATGTGAGAGTGGGACAGTTTTATAGCATACCCCCGAGACACCACCTCTAGCACCCATCTGTCTGAAGTTGTACCCTGCCACTTGTGATGAAACAGCATTAATCTTTTGCCCACTGGTGGGCATGGTGGTGACCTGTAGTCATTGTTTATTTCTGTTCCCTCGTCCTCTGTCTCCGAACTTTGAGCCTCTGCCTTGGAAGGTGGAAGAGTGGTAACTTGAGTTGAAGGAGTTACACGCTCCTCCTTGAGCTCCTCTGCCACGAAAGGAATTGTTCTGGTAGTAGTTGTCTCTACGTGGCTGTTGTGATCTGTTTCCCCCTCGAAATCTCCATTTATTTGAGGGAAGGTAGGTGGGTCTGCCCTTATTCTTGAGGAGATCCTTCCCTTCCTCCTTCGGCTTTACGTACTCTTGGAAGCCTTCCCCAAAAACATGCTTGCCCTTCATGGGTAAGTTCTGTAGCAAAGTCTTGGACTCAATGTCTGCTTCCCACAGTTTGAGCAACAGGGCTCTCCTGGCATGGTTCATGACGGCCATGGCCCTGGCATTCAACTTCAGAGTATCTACTGCCATGTCCGCCAAATATACTGCAGCGTCAAGCATGCATTCCAGCAATTCTGACTCCCTGGTCTTGGGGTCTGCCTGTTCCAGGAGCACCTTGAGCCAACGAGTTTGTGCACGAGCGGTGTAGATTGCGGTCGTGGAGGCCTTTGCTGCCGTGCCCTCTATCTCGAATAATTTTTTGAGCATGTCCTCCACCTTCTTATCAGCGGGATCTTTTAGTGAAATGGTACCACAGGGCAGTACAGTCTTTTTGCTGAGTGCTGCCACCTGGAGGTCAATGGTGGGGGGCAGTGCACCAGGCGGTGGCTTAGTCCTCTTGAACAGGATACATGCGGTCTAGATTCCTCTTATCCGACATCCTACCGGGCTCTTCGGACTCCCATTCTCTAATGAAGATGTCGTTGATTGCTGGACAAACCGGAAAAGTCTCCTTGGTAGCTTTTCTCTGTTGGATCATGGGGTCGAGTTTTGATTCAGGCTGACCCTCCTCAAGCTCGAACCCCATGGTGGACTTGATTATCCTCATGAGGCCTGGTATCAAATCGAAAGAGCACAACTTGGATGTGAGAGATGGTACAGACTGTCTCCATCTTCTCATCCGATAGGACTCCCTCCTCTCCCCTTCATCGGGAAGGTCTTTATTGCCCAATTCATCTCCTATGTCTGGAACCGGGGTGCTTGGGGATGGCTCGATTGGGTCCGGAAGGGGCCCTGTGCTCCCCCTGGTGTCTTTGGTTCTGGTTGTGGTTGTGGGGCCGGGGGTATCTTGGGCTGGGTCATGGCCTCCAGTCTCTCCATGATTTTTAACATGAAGTTCTGCTGACTTTCCATCATGGCCACCGCTGTTTGCTGATTTTGTAAGAGGATGGCCCTCAGGTCCATCCAATTTGCCCCACTGGGTCCTGGCACATCCAAGCCCATCCCTGTAGATTGCTCTAGGGATAGGTCGTCTTTGTCATGGAGGCATGCAGGGCACTGAGGTCCCACATTATGGGGCATCAGGTTGGTGCTGCATGCAGAGCATTTTCTTGCCTTCACCATATGCATGAGAGAGGACACAAAAATGGAGAGTGGTTAGGACCGTAGTCATGGCGGGCCTCCAGGGAAGACCGGATGCCCCAAGCAAATAAAACAGCATGTACTGTCTCCGCCAACCACACTTCAAATTAGGCTAAGATGAAGACCAGACCCTGAAAAGGAGAAAATAAGGTTCTGTATTCCCCCCAAGTATGCGATTACCTTGACCCTATGTGGGGAAGGAAGGGGAGGAGAACCTGAATCATCTCTCCACGCATCCCTGCACAACCAGAATTGAGCAGGTGAGGCTAGTAGCCAACAAAATGGTGGCTCTGTGAAGCTCTCCCTCTTTAAAATGGTGGACGGAAGGTCCGATGTTGGGGCTGATTGTGTGATCCATTCTTGCACCTGCGGGGCCGCTGTAGAGAGGTGCCCCGAAATGCAGGAGGAGAATACATGAGACAGGGGCTATTGAACAGGCTGACCGCTGGGATAGGGGCCTGGGCCTGATGGATTGAAAGCCCAACTAGGCCGGCCGCTGAGAGAGGGGCCTAGGCCTAAGCAATGTACCCCCGGGTCAAACAACATCTGTCCACTGTGGTCTCGGTGCCCCGTGGTCTCCACTTGGGAGGGGATCCCACAGAGGCCCGTGGGCGAAAGGTTTGCCCCAACTGATGGATTAAGGAGATGTGAGAATTCCCTGCCCGCCCGTTGAATCCTGCGAGGCGAATAGAAAGCGATGGGCATAACGTGGCAACAAACAAAATTCTTCCCCTCTCTCTCTCTCTCTCCGAGAGTAAATCTAGTTTTGCACCCAAGAAGGCGCTCCTGACACCTGGGACAGAAGGCGGCCATCGGGAAGCGAGAGAGAGTGAGCAAGGCAACAAGAGGAAATCACAAGGTCAGGCCTCTCCCAGGAGACACAATGTGTCACAGGCCTGGATGAACACTGCATCCCTGCATAGCCAAACAACGCGGCGGTTAATCGAGACAACCGTAGAAGGCAGGGGTGGAGCGAGGACGGGGAAGAGAAGCTTGTGAGCTACGTGATGCTCCCCAGCCATGCAGCCTCACTTGGTGGGGGGGGTTCCCCTCTTTAAAACAACTGAGATTACAGCGCGATGGTGCGCCTTGAGGGAGTAGAAAGCTTTATCTGGCTGATATAGCGATTAAACGGCGATGAAAACGCCTCCCTTACAAAACCAACCATCTCTAAGCAGATGAAAAAATGGCAGAAAGATACAGGAAAAACACTTCTGTCCCAACAAAGCGGACCAGACTGATCTAAGGGCGTCTCCTGGCAATATCCAGGATTAAACAACAAAAATAATAGCCTTTAGCTACACAATCCCAAGATACAAACAAACCTTCAACAAAACAAAAGGTAATAAACCTAAGCTGGCCTTGAGCAATCCAGCCCAAGACTGTTGCAAGCTAATCAAAATTAATTCTCTGATCCTCTGCAGCATATACTGTTCTTCAGGTAGGCACAGCTACGATTTAAAACAAATTATAATTTTTTCAGTGGAATCCACAGGCCTACCTTTTCCTGGCACAGTACAGGGACTCCTGGAGTGCTTGTAGCCTTTTCAGATGCACAATCTGAACTGGAGAACAGGGGCTTCTGGGACCTGGGGTCTAGAAATTTGATCCTAGGTCATGTGCATCACTAGCCTATCAGGTGGGCTAAAACCCATGAGGTAAGGTCTGGAGTGCCATGGATGGTCAACCAATCACAATCCTGCCTTTTTCTTGATGCACATGTAGTAAACTGCTCAGTCTTCAATATCCATGGATTCATCCAGAGACACAGACATTGTTGGCAGAAGACCAACTGTTCATCCAGTTAGCCAGAATAATATCCTACCTCACCCTTTGACCTCCAGTTCTGATGGGATATCTGCCTCCCTCCCCCCCCCCACCTCCTCTCCTTGGCTAAATACCCTTGGTGTAACTATCTGCCCTCTTACCTTGTTCCAGCTGTACTAAAATCGATTAACTGTCTTCGCCCCTATCACCTCTGCCACTAGCCTGTTCCATGGCCAAACTGACCTTTCTGAAAAATAAAACTTCCTCACATCCCTTCTGATCCTTCCTCTAGTCAGCTTCTGTTTGTGACCCCTTATTATGTCCACATGGTTCACCCTGTTCATTTCTCTTAGAAACCTGAAGGTCTTAATCAAGTTTTCTTTCTCCCTCCTGTCTTCCAGTAAGCACATGTTCTAGGTCTCCTAGTAGGAGTGACCCTGTTAGCCTGAATCACCTCGGTGACCCTTCACTCCACCAGCTCCAACCTATCTTTGTCTTTTCTCAGATGCAGACTCCAGAAAGAACAACTATGTAAGAACTTACCATAACAATAGATCTTTGAGGGAATCTCTCATCAGATCACACCTATAGCACTACCGCCATAGGCACCAGGATCACACGGAAGCTTTTTTCTGTAGCAATCTACTAGGGGCCGCCCACTCCGACATCATACGCTGATGTCACCTTGCTATATAAACGCAAGTGGCCCCGCTCCCTCCTCAGTTCATTCCCCGCCAGGGACCAAACACACTAGGCCTTCCAGTAGGAAAACTGAGGGAGAGAAAAGATGTCCAGCTGCAACAAGGGTTGCAGCAACCAGACAGCCAATCCATAGATAGAGAAAGAAAGAAAGGGGATGGAGGGTGTGAGTGCATGACCTGATGAAAGAGATTCCTTTGAAGATCTACTGTTAAGTTCTTACATAACTGTTCTATCTTCTTCGGGGATATCTCTTTCATCAGGTCACACCTATGGAACGAATCCCAAGCAGTTCTGACAGCGAGACAGTCTGGGTGGCAAGACACTAAAAGCATAAGAAAGAAGGCCTTGAAGCACAGCTAGGCCAAATTCTGCCCACCTTCTAGAGACAATATCCAGACTGTAGTGCTTTGTAAAAGTGTGGACAGTTCTCCAAGTAGCAGCAGCATAGATTTCAGTGGCTGACACATTCCTGAAACAGGCAATCGAAGTGGCCATGACTCTGATTGAGTGACCATGAACAACTCTGTAAGTTCCTTATCGTACTTCCAGTAACAAAAAGTAATACAGTTGAGTTGGCCAACCATTTGAACCATTGAAAGTCCTATGTAACTGCCCCAGGTCCTAGCCTTGACCCTTGCAACCCCTCCCTAGCTCCTAGCCTTGGCTCCCACATTCCCTCTCCATGGTCCTTCCAGCTCCTCCCCCCCCATTGCACCATCCTTTTCTCTCTCACACTCTCCCTTCTGTATAGATCCCCATCCACCCCCTCATGTTCGACAGTGCTCAAGTTGTCATCTTTGATCTGCTCCATCTTCCAACTGTCTGCCCATCTGCAAAAGGTTTGCTTTGTAAATTCCATCCCTATCATGTTTAAGATATGAATTTTGTTAGGCCTGTACATCTTGCATGCCTGCTACATATTGGAGGTGCACTTTGTAAAATCTCCCCCTATCACGTATATAACTGTATATAGTGTATATTTTGCACATTTTTGTATCCAATGTTATTATTTGTACCAGGACTGCTTGTATCCTTGTATTGTCTCTCTGTATATGTTCCTGATATATGTTCCTCAAGATCTCCTTGTGAATGAGCTTGCGCAATGGAGTTATTCCTGCACTAAACTTGAAACTTGAACTTGAACAAGCACTGTTTAGGAACTGGAACATCCTCTTTCCCACGGGCAAAAGAAACAAACTGGGAGGGCTTCCTGCAGCCCTTCATGTGGTGTGCATAGTACCCGAGAAGTCTATGCACATCTGAAGTATGGAGCAATGCTTCCCCTGGATTGGCATGCTCAGGGTAATAAATAGGCAGGAGGACAGATTGATTTAAAAAAAAAAAAAAAAAAAAACTCAGATACCACCTCAGGAAGAAATTTAGGGTTGGTACGCAAAGACACCCTGTCTTTTTGAAAATCAAATAAGGCTACTCATACATGACAGCCTGTTGCTCTGAAATCCTTCGAGCAGAAGCAATAGCAACTAAAAACAAGCATTTGTCAATGCCGAATGTTTGCTTGCTGGCATTGGCATTTGTAGTGTAGAAGTTACAGAGCTGCATAATAGAATGGCAGTGAAGTACTGAACTGAAGCCAACCCCACCACCACCCTACAGAGAGTGACAGGCATTGGGGTGTGCCTTTGGGTCGTCAGGCATAACGGTCACGCCATTTCACCACACCCTACCCTGCAGACACTGACAAGTGTCACGGTGTGCCTTGGGGTCTCTGGCCCTTATGCGCACCCCATTCCATCAGGAAATACGGTGAGATGGGTGTGGTATAGATGAATAGGGTGAACTTTGGGGCCGAAGAGTCCAAGGCATACCTCGATGGCTCGATGCCTCTCACTGGCTGCAGGGTATGGAATGGTATGAGCATTACAGGCAAGAATTCCAAGTCACACCCCTGATGCCTGTCATTCTCTACAGGGTGGGGAGTTATGGTTGGAAACCCTAACACCTCAGGCATTCGTTGGTATTTTCACTCCAAATTTTCAACATGGTTTTTTTGTGACCCCACCTCATGAACAGTGGCAATATCAGTTTGTTAGCCGAAAGCTGCTTATGCACAGCGACTACGGCATTTAGCACCACAGGTGCAAAACACATTCCGAACAGGATATGAAAAATGACAGCTGTACTGTTCATGGGGAGGTGTAAAAAATGGCAATGTTGCAAATCTGCAGTAAAAATATAAAAAACTGGTGAAGTCACGAGCGTGCATAGAAACTGTGCAACGCACACCCGTAATGTAATTATAATTAGTTTGGGGATTTTTTTTTTTTTTTTTTTTACAGCAGATTGTCAACACAGGCATTTTGGGGACCTCCGATCATGAACAGTGTCACTGTGATTTTCTTTATCTGTCCCGAACAATGATTTCCCACAGCGACCATGCATCTCTGCGCTGAAAGTGTGAAAACACATTTCAGCCATGTTGTGAAAAATGACAGCTGTACTGTTCATAAGGAAGTGTGGAAAAATGCCACTGGTGAAAATCTGGACTGAAAATATTACAAAGTCATGAACTTACGAGGGTGCATGGAAACTGCGCAATGCTCACTCGTAACACAGTCATTTTACGGACTTTTGTCACCAAATTTTCAACATAGCCATTTTAAGACCTCTGCTCATGAACAGTGTAACTGTGATTTTCTTAATCTGTCCCAAACATTGCTTTCGCACACCGACTGCACCATTGTGCGCTACATGTGCGAAAACACATTTTGGGCGACATGTGAAAAATGGCAGCTGTACTGTTCATAAGGAAGTGCAATAAAATGGCAATGTGGAAAATCTGGAGTGAAAATATTGAAAATTCGCAAACTTACGAGCGTGCGTAGGAACTGCGCAACGCACACTCGTAAAACAGTCATTTTTAGGAATTTTTTCACCAAATTTTCAATGTAGCCATTTTAAGACCTCTGCTCATGAACAGTGTCACTGTGATTTTCTTAATGTGTCCAAAAATTGATTTCGCACACCGACTGCGCCATTGTGCGCTATATGGGTGGAAACACGTTTTGGGCAAGATGTGAAAAATGACAGCTGCACTGCTCATAAGGAAGTGTAATAAAATGGCAATGTTGAAAATCTGGAGTGAAAATATTAAAAATTCGCAAACTTACAGCGTGCATAGGAAGTGCACAACCACGCTCGTAAAACAGTCATTTTTAAGAATTTTTTCACCAAATTTTCAACATAGCCATTTTAAGACCTCTGCTCATTAACAGTGTCACTGTGATTTTCTTAATGTGTCCCATACATTGATTTCGCACACCGACTGCGCCATTGTGCGCTACATGGGTGGAAACACGTTTTGGGCAAGATGTGAAAAATGACAGCTGTACTGCTCATAAGGAGGTGTGGTAAAATGGCAATTTTGAAAATCTGGAGTGAAAATATTGAAAATTCGCGAACTACGAGGCTGCATAGGAACTGCGCAACCCGCTTCATTAAAACAGTCATTTTAGAATTTTTCACCAATTTTCAAAATAGGCTTTTGAGAGCCACCTTATGAACAGTGGCAGTGTCGTTTGTTCTAGGTTCGAAAGGTGATTTCCGTGCAGTGACTGCGAAATCACCCTTCGAGGCTTGATGCCTCATGGAAGATGAGCATTCATGAGAGGGGACCCAAAAAACCCATGCTGAAAATTTGGTGCAAAAAATTCCAAAAAATGCCTGAGATATGCTGCAAAGTTGAAAAAACCCTATCTATCCCATTATACAGCTTACCGGCATTTCCTCAGTTTGCGGTCAAATTTGAAGAGTGCAGACGTGTTCCTGGTCCACCAAAGATTGTCGCGCCGGAGTCCGGAGGCCAAGTATGGGAGTGAGGTGGGGTGTGGGAGGCAGGATTGTGCAGTGGGTGGCCCGAATGTGAGCAGAACTGCGAGGACCGTTTTGTGTTCAGGTTTTTTTTTTTTTAAATGAGGACGACGGGACATTTGCCACACTGGGGTGGGCCCCAGCGTGGCACAAGGACGGCTGGTGGGAGCGTGGAGCCGACGGGGATTGGGCACCCCGTCAGCGATAGCAATAGCATGTGTTGCCACGCTGGGGTGGGCTCCCAGTGTGGCACCCTGTGCTGGGGGGGGCCAAGGTGACCCGACAGAGTTGGGCACCCCGTGGCGGCTATACTTCAAGTAGCCATGCTGGGGTGGGCACCAGCGGCAGCATAAGGAACTTGTTTTGGTGGGGGACGAGCACAGCCGACGGGATTGGGCACCTGGTCGGCCACACAGTGTGTGCGGGGGGCACGCAGTATGTGTGTGTGTGTGTGTGTGTGTGTGTGTGTGTGTGTATGTATAGGGGAGAGCGCGCATGAGCAGGCGATATCTTATCGCTGCTCACCAAAGCGTAGCTTCCCCTTTCAACTGTACGCCACTGCATTTTGGAGCTGTCATAGACAGCTCAGCAGGCATTGGAGAACTGCGGCCACGCCTGCAAACACACTGCCTGAATTGGAAGAGGGCTGCCACACCTCCGAAAACTCGGATGATGGCACTATGTTTCTTGCACATGCATGACAGCAAACATAATGATGCTTTCCATGACAGAAAGCAAAGCTCACAAGGTCCATCTGGCTCAAAAGGAGGTAGTGTCAATTCCTCTATTACAAAATTCAGGTCCCAAGCTGGGACTAGGTTTCGAATAGGAGGCTTCAGATGAAGAGTGCCTCTCAGCAAAGTACAGGTCACCTCCTGCTGGGCCAAGGTGCACCCTCGTGGAAGGCCAAAATGACAGAGAGGTGCACCATAATAGAGGAGTATTGGAGGCCCGCCTCTGATAGGGACAGGAGGTACTCCAGAACCTGGTGAACTGGACAGAAAAAAGGGTCAAGATGACAAGAAGTTGCCCAGACCACAAATCTCTTCCATTTTATCGAGTAAGTGGCCCTGGTGGATGGTTTCCTAGCAGCCACCAGGACATCCTCTACCCTCTGGGAGACCACAAACCAGGCAATGGCTATATCCTCAGGAGCCATGCATGCAACCGGAGGGACTAGAAATATGGAAGGACCAGGGTTCCCTGCACCTGTGTCAACAGGTCACTGCAAAGAGGCAAGGGACTGGGGGTGCCACAGCCAATTATTGTAGTAATGGAAACAATATATGATGTGACCAGAATAGCGCTACCAGAATCAAAGTGGTCCTTCCATCTGGAGCTTGATAAGCACCCTCTGAATCAGAGGAAATGGTGGAAGGCATAGAGAAACTTCCATTTCCAGGAGAGGGACATGTCATGGAAAAAAAAAAACTCCAGGTCCTGGATCTAGCAAGCAGAAACCCAGCAGTTTTGTGTTGAGTGGGGACACAAAAAGGTTCAACTCTGGATGACCACATCTGCCAAACAAGTCATCTAAGATGGACAACAGCATTTCCCACTCATGCGTTCTGGACTGCGATTGGTTGAGGCTGTCCATCAAGGCATTTTGGTCACCTGGAACATGGACGGCTGACAGTTCTAGACCATGATTTAGAGCACTGTACCAGACTCTCATCGCCTCCTGACAGGGGGTACGAACGAGTCTCCCCTTGCTTGTAATAGGCCACACTGAGGTTGTCTGACTGCACCAGGAGGAGATCCAGAGAGAGATGGTTCTGGAAGGCCTGAGGGGCATACAGGACCACCTGCATCTCTAGAATGTTTATACGGAGGTGGGTCTCCATCATGGACCAGGTCCCCGGGTCCAAAAAGGACTCGGGTGCACTCCCCAACTGAGGTCTGAGGCATCCATGGTAAGGATCTGCTGGGGAGATGGAATAAGAATGGGATCCCCTTTTAGGAGGTTTTTGGGTACCCTCCACCACTGGAGCACCGGGGAAGAGACCAGGACTTGCTGATCCAGATCGTCAGTGCGGTGGTCCCTCTGGACCCTCAATGTCCATTGGGGAACCCGCATGTGCAGTCTGGACAAAGGTATGGTTACAATGATGGCTGTCATCAGGCCCAACAGCCTCAGAAATTCCCTGGCTATAACATACAGGTTCTGGGCCACAAATTGGGCCTGAGCCATTAAATGTTCTGCCCTGTCCTGAGGAAGGAAAGCCTTTTCCTGAGCAGAATCTAGAACTACCCCCATGTATTGCAGCCATTGGGATGGGGTCAGTAAGGACTTGGGCAGTTGACAGTTATCCCTAAGGACTGAAACAACTGAAAGGTACGCTCCAGGGTCAGCAGTTGCATGTCCCAGGACTGAGCTTTCAGCAGTTAGTCGTCCAAGTTTAGAAAAGATATACAGACCATCGCATCTGAGGACCACAGCTACTGCCACTACGTATTTGGTAAAGACCCGAAGCACAGAGGATAAGCCAAAGAGCAAAACCCTGAACTGGTAGTGTTCCCTCTGGAACAGGAGTCTCAGGAACCTCCTGTGCAGGGGGCAGACATTGATATGCAGATAAGCATCCTGCATATCCAGGGAGCATAACCAATCACCCTGTTTCAACAGAGGGAGAAGGCCCAATAGGGTGACCATGTGGAGTTTTTTGTGCTAGATGTAACAATTTAGCTCTTTGAGGTCTAGAATAGGCCTCAAATCCCCAGTGCACTTGGGGACCAGGAAAAAACTGGAGTAGAACCCTTTGTTCCATTGCTGCCTGGGTACTGGTTCTATAGCCCTTTTTCTCAGCAATGAGGTGACCTCCGCCCAGAGTACCGAAAGGTGATTTGGGAGAGGAGTGAAAGGAACAGGAGGAATGACCACAGGCTGTTCCAGAAGTTCTAGAGTGTGACCCAGTTTATCTGCAGGATCCAAACATCTGCAGTAATGGCAATCCATTGATTTAGGTGAAGGAAAAAAATGACTCCAACCACCACCTCCTGGCTTGGAACAGGAGGGAGGGGGTCCAGCCAAGAGTTGAACAGAAGCGAAGGCCCCGGTAGGACCCGCATCTCCATCTGTGGATGTCTGGCTAGAACATTAGTGGTGGAGGAGGGAGTAGGCAAGACAGAGCTGGCCCTGTGTTTGCCCTGTGGTCTGGTCTCTGATCCAGACATGTGAGAGACCTTACGAAAGGAGGGTCTTGGCCGACTCCTAGGCTGAGTGTGATAGTGAGTGGACAGAACTAATGGCCCTACCTGAGGCCTGCAGGTCATTCATAATATCCTGCACATTTGGGCAAAGAGCTTGGAGCCTACTAAAGAAGGATTCAGAACTTTCTGCTGGACATCAGCAGCAAAGCCTGAGACTCTCAGCCAGGAGTGCTGTCTAAGGCAAATGCAAGTGGCAGTCGCTCTGGCAGTGGTATCCACCATGTCATAAATGGCTCTAAGGAGATGTCTGCTGACATCCTCTGCAGCTTGGCGAGACCCGAGGAGCTCTTGCCTCTGGGGACCCTCTGGAAGGGCCTGTGCCACAGTTTTGCCCTTCCTCCAGATGGTATTCTGGTACTTGACAATGTGAGATAGGTAAATGGCAATTCTGAGGCCTTAAGCGGATGAAGCAAAGGTCCTCTTACCCCAAAACGTCAATCCTCCTGGATTCCCTGTTGGGGGGGGAGGGAAATGACGTGCTTGGGCACCTTGGACCTGTCATGAGCTTCCTTTATAACCACTAAGTCGGTGTCTGATTGGGCAGCACAGAAGGGGTACCCCAGAGGGGCCTGATAAAGCTTGTCAGCCCTCCTTGGCATGAGCAGAATTATGCTGTGCCTATGCCAGGCAGCAGTGGGTAAGGCTGGCAAAAGTGGAGGGATGACTTTAGGCGGAGATTCAGGAATCTCCAGGAAGTCCACCAAGTTCCTTCTGGCGGTGTCCTCCTCTTCAGTCTAGAACCCCATAGTTGCCTGCAGCTGTTTCATGAGGTTGAAGAAGGAGGGGTCCTAGGGAAGGGGGATCTCAGGGCAAGAGTCCTCGCTCCCTGAAGAGACAGTGGACCCATCTGAGGAAAGAGTCTCTACATTTGGTTCTTCATCCTCCTCATCAGGAAGGATAAAGTCAGGGTGGTACTTCTCCTCAATTTCCCTGTTCTGGAACAGGGACCGATGACAAAGACTGACAACGCCAGGGAGAGGGCTGAGAGGGAGGGCTGAACTGACGTCAACACCGAGACAACATTTGAAGGCAGTGGCGATGAAGGCCATGGCTGAGGAACAAGCAGCTGAATAAGGGCCATGGTAATGCAGTCAAGTAATGCGTTTATATCGACGGGAGACATAGGAAGCACCATCACCTGCTGAGACTGCAGGGCATGGAGTCCAGCATCACTGACTCAGTGCCGGACACAGCAGAACCAGAGGGGCCCAGCGCATGAGGACCTTGCTGTGCAGGAGGTCACTGCAGTGGGGCAAGAGCCGATAACCCATGAGTCAATGGAGCTTCACTAGCCAACTGAAGGTTGGGAGAACTTGCTGCTGGGGAAGGCCTGGAGGAAGGCAAGGTCTGGGCAGTAGGAGAGGAGGTTGTCAAACCTGGTGATGGCGTTAACTCGGACAAGGAGGTGGAAGCCAGTGGGGACTGGGAGTGCCATGGGGGAGGGGGGGACGACTGTCCTTGGAGAGTTCCTTGTCCTGGTGAGAGTGTTTCCCCAAAGACTTATCCCAGGCCCTGGTAGTCTGAGAGTCTGAAGAAGCTGGCAACTGGGAAGGGGGGAACCCCCAATGATCCCTCCTCTGATATGGCTGCTTGCTGCTCCATCAGGAAGTTCTGCAGGGCTTTCTTTTGGCATCACCGGGTAGTGAGATTGAATTTCAGGCACAGCTCGCAGGCAAGGGCGTTGTGACCAGGCCCAAGGCAGCAGACCCAAAGATTGTGTTCATCTGTCAAATCAATCTTCTTTCCACAGCGGAGGTGATGGAAGAAACAGTATTTCAACATACAAAAGGTAACAGGATCACTTTTAAATAAAGTGATTTAGAATGCAAAGGAAAATAAAAGGTAAGTAAACTTTTGGCGGTCAACTGAACAACGAAGCTTCTGCAGAGTCTGTGCACGTTAAAAGCACTGAGGAGGGAGTATGGTCACCAACATTTATATAGCAGGGTGATGTCAGCATATGACGAAGTGGGCAGCCCCTAGTAGAATGCTACAGAAAAAGCTTCCATGTGTGTGATCCTGGCACCTACAGCAGTAGTTCCATAGGTGTGACCTGATTAAAGAGATATCCCCGAAGATGATCTAGGAATAAGTACTCTATATGTGGCCTCACTAGTGACCTGTAGAGGAGCAGTATTACCTCTTTCCTCCTGCTATCAAAACCCCTCTCAATGCACACCAACATTCTGGTTACGTAACTGTTGGCCTTGTTGCACTGGTTAGTGTTCTTCAGGGAACTGCTTCTGATGACCCCGAAGTCCCTTTCCTCTGTAGTAGTGACCAACTTGACTCCCACCCCCACTTATCCAGTCTTCATTCCTAGTACTTTTTCCCTTATGTGCATACTTTGCACTTCTTGGCACTGAATCTCAACTGCCAAATTTTAGACCACCTCTCCAATCTTTCCAGATCTCTTTGCAATGGGAATGTCAGGTCAGGGAATAAGGAGTGTGGCAAATAATAGAGGGTGCACTGCAATTTTTTTTTCTTTTTTATTGAAAGCATTTCCAAATTATTTCTAATCAGTTGTGTTATTTGGTTGCCAGATCATCCTGGCCTTGTCTTATAGTTCTACTGCCCCCAGCACACGAGAAGACATTACTGAAATATACGCAACAGTTCCCCCACACTTACAGGCATAGAAAAGCTGCAACTGCTCATCTTTACTGGGTTGGATCCGCCTTTCATAACAATACTTATAGTTTAACTAAAACAGATTTACCTGCTACTCCGAAAGGTCGTCGAAGGCCAGAAGTAAGTTTTCTTGTGTTGTTGTCCCTCAGCTCCATACGACCAACTCTTACAATTTGGCACACAAAACTGATTTTCTCCCTTTGAATGTCTTTACTGCCAAGATCCTACAAACATACCAAATCACATTACTTAGCCTTCACTCTGATAAGACAAGGAATACTTTTAACTAAGGGAACTGTATGGCTCAGTGATTTGGTAGCAGATTAAGGAGCCTTTTATCTCTAGGTCGCTGGTTCAAATCTGGCAGGGTCAGCAGCGGACAAATACCATTGTGGCTGTTCAGTGACCTTTGTGAAATTAGCTGTAATGGTCTCAGTCAAGTTCCTAGTGGACCAATGTCCATATCCCAGAACCATGACACTAACTGGCATGAAACCTTTCTAGTAGTCTCACGTGAGAGGCCAAGGATTACTGGGCATGGAGTCTGAACTACCCTCTCACCTATGTGGTTGTCTCTCCAGGACAGGGTTGGGGCACACTGGCAGGGCACTGTGATCACCTGTGATGTACATGTCCTGTGAATAAACAGAGCTTCTGTGTCCAGTGCTGTCAGACTGGCACCTATCACAAGCAGCAAATGTCACTACAAAAATAAAGCAAATGCAAACTCCTTCCCTTCAGGCTTGGAGCATGCTTTTACTGATGAACATAATTTGCCAGTCATATCACACACAGCTGAAAGTCTAGACATAGCAGCCATATGCTACTATAGCAAACACTTTAATTTTTTTTAAAAGACAGCCAGAGATATTCAACATACTTCACAAGGGAGAAGACCACAGTCAGCAGAAATAATGTTACTTGTCTCTTAAAAGCCATTAGTGAAGAGTGACTTTTAATAAACAGCCTGAGGACTTCATTTAAGCTCTGCTCTCCAGAGCTGATCTCTGCTGCTGCCAGCATACAGCACACAACCCACAATAATATTCTATGCTCCACGCTACATACTGCAAGTAGGGACAGGGAGGGGATGGTTGTATTATGTGTGTCCCTAGTTAGGGCACACCTTCAGTATTGTGCTCACTTTTGGGCCCCAAGTACAAAGGCTAGGACACAGATATTAGAGGGAGTCCAGCATAGAGCAACAAGGTCAGTAAGTGATCTCAAGTATATCAATGATAATCAAAGGCTACTCAACTTGGTGATGTATTCCTGGGTATACCGTAGATTGACAGGTGACGTGTATGGTTTTCAGAGCTTTGACTAATGGTGATTTATGGTAATGTCTAGGCCTTGGGCTAAAACATCAAACATATGACTGTAGATCACACGCATTACAGTTGAAGGGTGACCAATGTCACACTAATAGGAAAGCATATTGGTTTGATCAAAAAGTGGTCAAATTTTGGAATTCCTTGCCTGCCCACATAGTGTGTAGTACGGATATGCATGGATTTAAGACCAAACTCGATGCATTCTGCATTGATATTGGAATGACTGGGTTTTATTGTTGACTAAGGTGAGCATTATGGACATATTGTCTCTGCTCTGCATTTACCTGTGAGACACAATGTACATATTTGGGCAGTGATCATTTTTACATGAATTCAAACTACAGGGTACAAAAAAAAAAAAAAAACTTTACAAACCTAGTCCATGTCACTAGTGATAGCATGTTCCGCTACCAAACAGAAAATCAGATTTGCACCCCAAAGCCAAGACTTCTGCTGCTGGTTGGCAGAGAAAGTAGAGGCACCAAAACAAATGCCCTTATCCTTTTACCTTGGGTAGGTAAACTCTCCCTAAGGCCCAGAGGGGCAAAACAGCCACAAAATGCTATTTTGGGATAGTGTAATAAAACTGAGCTCTTGTTATGTGGGGTGTGGGGGGTGTGTGTGTGTCTCTCTCTCTCTCTCTCTCTCTCTCTCTCTCAAAGAGAATAGATGTCCTGTTGAAACTGTTTTTTTTTACTGATGTATATAACACAAGAATGACGAAAATGTATGAAAACTTCAAGATATGTAATAGTTATATGAAGGGGAGATGGCTTAAATTCCATTTTTAGCACCCACTCAGTACATCTTTTTCTCTAAGATTAGCAATCATACAAATGTTTTAGGTACTGTAAGTAACCAGTTCCAACCTTTGCATTGGGTTTACATGCTAACAACAGGTAGCATTTCCTTACTGTCTTTAAACCACTCCTTTCCAAAAAAAAAAAACTAACTGATGCAACTCTACTAAATTACTGCTGCCATGGTCAAGTTACACTGGCGGATCATGAATATTGCATTTATTGTATTCATTTATATAATATGATATGGACAGTCTGCACAGACTCTGGAACATGTTTTACAATCTCACTATGTAAATGGATTTTTATGAAATTGTGTTCTCCTTTAATGCGTAAAAGCCTAATGGCTGAAACAAAGATGAAACTGAACTGAGGTATTTTAGGTGGGCATCCAGTAGAACATGTGTGTTTTGCACTAAGCTCCAGTGTGATGACATCTTGGGAGATGGGGCTTATATGGCAGAAAAAGCAGTCTGCCCAACTGCACTGCAGACCCGGGTCCATCTTCAACTTTCACACCCAAGCTCTACCTTTCCTGTTTCTCTGCAGGCAGTGACAGCCCAGAGGGATACTGCTCTTATAAGTCATAGGGGTTACCAGCTGCATGCTAGGAGGTGAGGAAACAGTCCAGACTCCAAGTAAGATGGTGTTAGAGGAGGTGGAATACAGCAAAAGTACAAATCTTACTGTTAGAACAGCTCGAAGGTTGTGTAGTCTGTCTATGTCTTTTGGCAGACCTGAACTTGACCATCGTACTAGGTAGTTTTCACTGTTGGAACAGAGCACAGAAATATTAATTAATACATCTTCAATTAGAATACATCTTCAATGAGAATGAAAGAAAAAACTATCAGTTTTTTTCTATTCGTTCAAATTCTGATCAAAGAAACTTTTTACCAGATTATGTTGCTATGTGGTAAAAATAGTAACTTTGTTACAGTCACATTGTTGGGACCCCAAGCAATGCTCAAACAGGGTTGCAAGGCTTCACCATGGATTAGTGAGTTCATTTGCAACCGTGCAGGTAAGGGGGCTGGAGTCACATGCTAATGCCATACTGAAAGTAGGGCAATCCTCACAAAGGAGTCCTCTGGAATGCCACCCCCTCCCCCGACTTCTGAACTAGTAATAGAAGGTGAAAAAGGTGTTGTAACTCATACCAGGCTGAACTATAGCCAATCTGGAACAGAGACGGTCATGGGACTTGAAGTAGATGCTGAAAGTGCAGTGGATTGGAAGGGGGTCTCCACTGGATGCAAGGGTAACACTGAGATGGAACCCAGGTGGGGCAGGAGCAGACAGGAAACCTCATAGGCATTGGCCCAGAAGCTAGCTTCATGATATAGGACAGTTGGGTGGGTTGGGTCGATTTTGGCAGCAGCACCAGTACCTATAGGTTCTGGGCATGGCATGGCGCCATGTTAACCAGGGTCATCTGCAAGACGGTGCATGGTGCTGCCACTGAGCCACTGGGTGGTTTCTCAAACTCTTCTGTCAATTTTTATGTTAAAACAGATCACATTGTGTGTTTAGTTACACATCAGGTAGGCATAATAAAAACCACAGTTCTTACCTGAGCATCTAGGAGTTCTGCAGTTCATAGAGGAGACTCCCTTTTTACCACTGTGCCTGTGGTGTACATTTTTCAACAACTGACCTACTTGAATTTATTCAACAGCTCCTTTAGAACTTGTGGAGGCACTTTTTTTTTTTTTAATAAATATATAGTTATATCATCTATTATCAATTCATTGTAAAGCCAGATGATGGCAGCAATGTCCATAACAAATTAATAAACAGTCCTAAAACATCTAATTGGAACACACTTAATATAGGTTTTAAGCCAGTGATGACTCAGATTACTGTTCAAATAGTTTAAATTCTCACATTCACTTCCTTTTTCATAACACTTTAATTACATTTATCCAACTAAACAATTTAATATATTAAAATTGTTTTCCTGCAATGTACCAATGCATGAGAGCTACCAACCTGATAAACTTGCTTTCAGTGGGATCATAAAGGGACATCAAGACTTCAGCATCTTCTCCTATTTTGCAAACTACATTCTTTAAGTTGACAAATAATGCAAAAGAAGGAGTAGCAGCAAACTTGGCCTGCCTGTTTGTATCAATATTTTGCTTCAGGGACTGTAAAGAAATGAGATGAGAACAGCAGAAACAGTCAACATCAGTTCAGTTAAAAAAGTTATCCAACTGCAGGTCAGAATTAGTTTCTTAATGCAGTGTTTCTTAAGCACAGTCACATATGCCAAATATCCACACACTATCATGCATATTTATTTTAGAATGTTTTCCTGGATCCAGGTCTCCTTGCTCAAAGACATGCTGGTCTAAGCAATAAACTTTTTGACCTTTTCCTTATATGACTTGATCTTAATTATAATTTGCTGAAAAGGGATCACTTAAGTCTCCTCACGGCAGAACAACAACTGCTGACAAGAGGAAAAACACCACTATAGCTAAATCTGCTCAGGTGAACAGAATAAGGAATGATAATGCTCTGTAAGTTGTAAATTAACAATCACTTAAATCACTAGATGCATCAGACAGAGGTATAAACTCTCCTTTGCATGTTTTTAAATAAATGTAAAATTTAAAAAAAGTGTCATTTCTCGCCAATAGACTGAACTCACTTTATAATTACCCATATAAGGTGCATGTTGGCTATTAAAAAAAAAAAAAAAAGTATTCCAATGAGAAAGTTGTTTGACTTTCTATATGGGGTCAAAATTCAAAGACATTCAGTTAGAGTTAAATATGGTGATTATTCTCCTAGAAGTGTGGTGATTATTCATCTAAATGGATTACCTAAGTCTCAAGGGAAGATCAACTTCAATGAAACCAAAGACAGCCTGCACCATACTTTATTCACGGACAAAAGTTCTTATGGACAGAGGCCACGTCACTATAAAAACTGAAAGCATATATTTAATATAATCTGTTACATTTATTTATTTAAAACTGGCCATGAGGGTACAGAGCTATGAGTTTATTGCTTGGGGATGGATCTTAATGTTGCTGAATTATTATTCTACACTACTACTCCCCAATTCAATCCTCTGAGAAATAAAAACAGCATAGTAATACCTAGCCATTGATGTTTCATTCACAGCAGTGGTGCAATTTACAAATGTAGACGAATTAAAGAGGAAGCTTCGCATGCACTCAGTTGGGATCAGCGCAGCACTGTCTAGGCTTCGAAGTTCTCTAAAATAACACAGCATGAACTTACAAAAAAATCCTGAGAGGCATCAAATTAAGTTTACTGCAGCACTGGACTCCGGTGGGGCTGTTGGAATGTATGTGACAACTGGAACCAGCTGCTGAAGAGTACAGCCATGTACCTTAACCATTACATACAGGGGACTACTGTGCCCTTTCAGGCTGTTTCCTCTCAAGCAAACAGCATTCTGCAGTTTGATAACCTGCCTAAGGTGAAGCAGCCCGAAGGTCACCCTCCAAGCAAGGGGACTACTGTGCCCTTTCGGGCTGTTTCCCCTCAAGCAAACTGCATTCTGCAGTTTGATAACCTGCCTAAGGCAAAGCTGCCCGAAGCTCACCCTCCAAGCAAGGTACGGGTTGGAACTCTGAATTCTGACATCTACCCCTGGAGGTATCTCACTTGCTCCTGTTTGCCAGTGTTCCCCACACTATGTGCTGCAATCCAGGAGTCCTCTAGGAACTGCTGCCAAGAAATTAATGCTAGGACTGATCTCTGCTTGAAATGTTTTGATTTCTCACTTTAAGTAATGTTTAGTCTGATGTAGAGAGTTCTTAGAGTTGATTTAAGTTTTGAGAGAGGTTTTAAGGTAGTGTGATGCTATCTGCCCTGAGCTCTGTGCCTCTGCTCTTAGAGTTGTAAGTCTGTGGGTTGCACCCTTGACCTCTGTGTCCCATAGAGGCTGCTGCAGTGCCCCCCCAAACTTGCTTCCAAACCTCCCTGCCTGTTCTCGCTTTGTTTAATTTTCAGCTCTGTGCCCCAGTGTTAATCACAGCCCTTTCCACAACTGCAGTGAAGCTACTGCTCTCTCCTGTTGAGCATGCTGCAGTGTCCTCCCCAACTTGATTCAGGACATCCCTGTTTAAACAATCTCTTTAATTCTCAACCCCTCCCAACCTGTTCATTTCTCTTTTGTTTTTTAACTGACCTCCCCTCCAAGCCTGCTATTTAATTTCATCCTCTCGCCTTCTCTCCCCAGAGGACTACTTTGCCCTTTTGGGCTGTTTCCTTTCAAGCAAACTGCATTCTGCAGTTTGATAACCTGCCTAAGGTGAAGCTGCCCGAAGCTCACCCTTCAAGCAAGGTATGGGTTGTAACTCTGAATTTTGGCATCTACCCCTGGAGGAATCTCACTTGCTCCTGTTTGCCAGTGTTCCCCACACTATGCGCAGAAATCCAGAAGTCCTCTAGGAACTACTGTCAAGAAATTAATGCTAGGACTGATCTCTGCTTGAAATGTTTTGATTTCTCACTTTAATGTTTAGGTCTGATGTAGAGACTGAGAGTTGATTTAAGTTTTGAGAGACGTTTTTGCCCATTTTCCCATTTGTAGTTTATACTGATCAGCCACTAGAGGCATCTTATTTTTCCTATTAATCCTCCAACCCACTTGTCCAACTTGCCTGTGCCTTTTTCCTGTTCTGATCACCGCTATCCCCTCCCTTGTTCCTCACTTTTAGCATATTGTACTTTAAAGAAAAATAAAACAGAAAAAAAACACTGGTATAATTAACCTTGCACTGTGCTTGGGACCTTGCATGTGCCCTTACTGCTGCACTCCTTAGTATCATAATGTCTCTTATAACGGCTCTATTTCCTAGAGGCATAATATTGCCCTCTCTATTGACCCTATCTCACCTTGCCTGTGTTAAGTTTCTAACATCTACCTCACCAACATTGGATAGTAATCATTTATATGTTTATAGTACCATCACCTTATCCCAATGCTGTGCCTCTCTTACTGTGCCATGGAATCTGCATTCCCCTGGTTACTGGGGGTTGCCATTTCATTGCCCTAGCTGGCTACCCCCTTTGGCACTCCTCCCTGGGACCTTCAACTTACGAGCCAACTGTAAAGCTCACTCAACTCGGAGTAAGCTTCACAAACTCAGCAACAAGCAGTTAAAGGAATATCTGTGTGGACTGGCCTTACTGTTGCTGCTGCTCTCTGGCAATATTCACGCCAACCCTGGCACTCCACAACTTACAGCATACCCACAGTCATCTACTGGGTTACTTACAATTGCCTCACTTAATGTATGCAGCCGCCTCCCCAAAATGGACGTACTGAATGCATGGATCTTACAACATAACCCAGTCATCCTCTCAGTCGTAGAAACATGGCTTCCTCCAAAAATAGTGGATGCTTCAATTTTCATCCCAGGCTACACAGTCTTTAGACAGGATCGTCTCTCCAAGCGTGGGGGCAGTTATGTGATCTACCTCCAAAACAACCTTCAAGGTCTCGTCCTAACTCTGCCCAAAACTGATGACCATATGCAAGCCCTTGCCATAAAAATGCTTCTAGATGCACACAATAAAACCCTTACTGTGTTTTCAATCTATATTCCTCCCAGACAGACGGCCTCCTGCTTTGATTCAGTCCTGGAGTGTTTTGGCTCTCTGAGTCTTAATTCGGAAATTATCATGTTAGGAGATTTCAATATCAGTTGGTTCCCTCCTGAAACAAGCCCTTTCAAAGATGCAGTTCACCCCACCCAGCTAGTCAAGTCCCCCACTAGAATCAACATAAAACAGGGACAGGTACCTTACTGGACTGGGTGCTCTCTAACCACACTGAGCATATATTGGACACAACCGTACTCCCAGATGCCTTCAGTGACCACTCCCCAGTCTTGTTTCATTGGGTAAACAAATTCTCAAAACCACCCGCTAGAACAATTACTACCAGGGTACTCACCCGTGGGCATCTTGAATCACTAAAAGCTGACCAATGTAATCAGGACTGGTCACTGATTTACACAACTAACAACACTGATATTGCCCTCGACCAGTTCGTTCTTCAGTTCAATGATATATGTGATAAGCACGCCCCCCTCCCCCAAATAAAAAGCATAAAATCTAAGGCTGCTGTAATCCCTGGTTTTCTCCAGCCCTCCATTAGCTTCTGAATGCCAGGGATCGTCTATGGCACAGGTCTAGGTCCCTGTGTAACCAGGCCGACATCCAGAGGTACAAAGTGGCCAGAAAAACCTGCACGAGGGCTATTCGTGCAGCTAAAAATAAATATTATAAGGAAGTGCTCTCTCGGACTTGGAATGATGGCAGAAAACTTTTGACTAACCTTAAAGAGGTCACTGGGAGAGGCCTTGGATCTGCTCATACCATGCTTAACACTGATGGTGTACCTTCACTCGACCCCAAACTTATTGCTAACACTTTTAATAATGCCTTCACGGACCTGAGTGGTGTCCTGCCACCTGGCTACTTCTCTCACCTCCTCACAAGTGACTACCCTGGGAAAGAGACTCAGCACCCTTCTCATCCTCCTTTCTACTTCAAAACCCTCTCAGCCCATGAAGCCAGGAATTAACTACTCAAGGTATTAGGGAAATCAAGATTTAGTGGTGACACCCTGGATCTTAAGTTTGTAGCCCTTACGCTGGATGAAATTCTGTCACCTCTAACACATATTATTAACATGTCACTTAGTTACTCTCAATGCCCTCAGAAATGAAAATCTGCCACTGTGACACCAGTTCATAAGTTTGGGGATCACACAATTACTGGGAACTACAGGCCAATCTCTATCTTGCCCCCACTCTCGAAAGCTCTTGAGCGTATAGTGGCTTACCAACTGGTTGAATACTTAGAAAAATATCAGCAACAATGCCTGCAACAACATAGGTTGAGAAATGGTCATAGTACCACTACCGCCCTTCTGGAGTTCACAGGCTTTACTCAACACTCCTTAGATCAAGGACACCTGGTCGGTGCTGCTTTCATTGATTTAACCAAAGCTTTCGACACAGTGAATCATGCCCTCCTGGTCGAACAGCTTACCACCATTGGCCTAGCTCATGACAATGTAGCCTGGTTTGAAAGTTACCTGCACAACCGTACACAGCAGGTGAAGATTGGTAACACCCTCTCGGATAGCAGACCTGTCCTATCTGGAGTTCCTCAAGGGTCCATCTTGGGCCTTCTTTTGTTTAGCATTTTCCTCAACAACCTTCCTTACTCCTGTCAGGGTCACATCCTTTTATATGCTGATGATGCTGTCCTGTTTACTAGTGATCCAGACCCTAAGGTTCTTGAATCCAGGCTACAGAGTAATTCTGTAGTCGCAGAAAGATGGTTCCATAAGCACAAGTTAGTTATGAATTACAAGAAGACTAAAACTATGCTGTTTTCCAGCTCCCAAAATAGGCACAGAACTTACCCTCTTTCTATCCCCAATGAAGAGAGCTCTCCCCTGGACCTAGTTCAGCTCTTTAAATATCTGGGGATTACTACTGACAGTACGATGATCTATGCCTATCACATTGACAACATTGCTAAGGCTGTTAACACCTGCATTGGGCTACTTTATAGGCATAAGCAATGTTTGACCCCAGAGGCTCTTAACCTGGCCATTCAAAGCTCTCATCTCGCTCATTGATTACAAATTACCAATCTATGGATCAGCTACTGAAAATTCTTCACTGCATCATAGTTGCACTCAAGAAAGCATGCCGGCTCAGCCCATCTGTTCCATACCTGCGACATGTACACTTAGGATAACTGGCTCCAATTCAAAGGTAGACTCATGTACCAAACATGTTTACTATTCAAAAAAGTAAGCTTAGGCAAAATGCCCCCAGGAGTGCAAAAGCCTATTACCCCCATTATCAACTGTCATTGCACCAGAAGCGCTACTAGCCAGATTTTTAATATACCCAGCTGTCGCACTTCTCTGGGACAAAGGTCCTTTGCCTACTGTGCCCCGCTATGGATGAACTCGCTGCACCATGACATCACTTCAGCATCAACCTTGGGCTCCTTCAAGGTTAAACTTAAGCAACAGCTAGTTGCTGATGCCAGTTGTGACTGCTTCCAATAACCTTCCTTCTTGTGACCATCACTTGTTCTAACCTTATGCTATCCTGACCTTATGCATAACTGTTCTCAGCATGTAAATAATGGTTCTAAGTTGCTAATCATTCTCCTTTCACATTTCCTCTTCATCCCTTCCACTCTTTCCCCCATCCCCCCGTTATATCCCCTGAGCTACCTTGCTCACTTTAAAATGCTTTGTCCCATAACTTCTCACCTCTGACGAGGCCCCTGGGCTGATGCCATCCCTTACCTTGTTGATTATTAGATAATAGGCTGAGTCTGTTCTCATTTTCCTGTAAAGTGTTGTTTCATAAGACCCCATCCCCTCTAATATGACCCTTTGAATTCCAGGTTTTAATTAAATTTACACCTTGGCATACATTGTACAATGTATTGGAACATCTCCAGTTATATACTGTTATGTTTTGTATAATTCTTTGCGTTGTTTGTTCACTGCCTCATACTTTTCCAATATGTATTGTTCATCTGACGTAGAACCTATGAAATGAGCTTGTCCTCAAAGGTGATATCTGAAATTTCAATAAATAAATAAATACTGTCAACATGAAAGTGCAGCTCCTACATTGTGATTCAGATATTAGTCACAGCCTTCCAATGGCCATACTTAGCACCTAGCCATCACACTCATCAATGTTGTGTTCTCAGTTTGATGTGCTCCATATTAATACAATTACTCCCTTAATGAATATCTATAGCAACAGAAAACCATCCAGATGAGTAACGTCTGAATAACCTCAGTTTGTACCAGATACAATAACATTTGTTATACAGACAGCACAATAGATCCGATTTTTATGCAGTTGACAAAATATTCTCCTAGACAGGAAAACTCTTGGGTGGGAGCCAGTGACAACATTGGAACTAACAGAAATAGAAATGGTAAGTGTGATGCAATTTCTATTTTCTGTGTCATTCTGCAGTGTCACTGGGTTAGTCATAATGGCTTGTTGTAATACACAGTACAATATTCCAACTGGGAAGGACAGAATAATTTCCCAAACATTTTGATTTGTTCCTCTTTTTTGGCTACCCATTGTAGTACCTGTGCTCCCAGAACTGCAGTGCTGAAACTCTGTGAGCCCCTCTAGCACTTTATAAATATATGCAGAGAGGATAACGAGGTGATTGCGCTGCTCAGACAAATGTTCTACTCTCACTTTCCTGGACAATGCTGGACTCCTGATCAAACATGCTTTATCTGATACTGGTGGAATCCACACAAAGAAACTCAACACTTTGTGACCTTTCTTTTCTGTAATATAAAAATGAAAAGTTCATTAGACTGGCAAAAGGACCGAGTACTACATACATTTCGACCGCACTGTGCAAATATTTTTTTTTCAACTGTTTAACCAGGAGTGGCACACTAAGCTGAAAGCTTGTTTACAGGTGCAACCTGGGAGCACAGGGAAGTTAAGTGATTTGCTCAGGGTCACACAGCACGCAAGTGGGGGCTGTGGGATTCAAACCCAGGTCTCCAGATTTGCAGCTCAGAGCCTTAAACCACTGCGCCATACTGCCTCTCTGTCAGTAACTGTCATAGGGCAGAAGAAAATACAGGTTACTCACCCGTAACCGGAGTTCTAGGAATGGTATATGTTGTTCATCCACACTGTCTGGCAGGTTCCTTGCCGCTTTAAATCTTGCCGGAAGGTCTTCAAGCTGGCTCCTCCCACCTACCTGGGTGGTAAAACTCTCGACTCCACCCAATGACGCCAGATCTAGCCCGCTGGAAACCAGGTCATGCGTCGAAGCTGGGGAGGTTGGGTGGGTCGTGTGGGTGGACAACATATACTATTCCTAGAACTCCTGTATTTCTAGGGACATGGATATGTTGTTCATCTCCACTGTCTGGCAGACTCCTAGCAGTTCTCCAGGAGGAGGGAGGCAAGGCGCACACCCCCTACTTGGGAAATAAAGACTGGAGAACTAGCCCGCTGGAAGCCAGGTTGTGCGTCAAAGCCAGGGAGGTCAGGTGGGTTGTGTGGATGAACAACATATACCATTCCTAGAACTTCTGTTACAGGTGAGTAACCTGTATTTCTAGGGACATGGATATGTTGTTCATCCACACTGTCTGGCAGACTCCTAGCAGTTCTCTGGGATGAGAGAGGCAAGGCGCACACCCCCGATACTTACTTGGGAAATAAGGACTGGAGAACTGAGACCCCAAAACCAGCATCTCGGCGTGACTCAAGGTCGATGTGGTAATGGATGATGAAGGTGTGTGCTGACTTCCAGGTAACAGCCCTACAGATTTCCTGGATAGGGACGTCCCTGGAAGCAGCCACCGATGCAGCAGTATGGCGGGTAGAATGAGCTCTTATCCCTCTGGGAGGCTCCATGCCCACCAACCTATAGCAGAGATCTATGCAGGAGGTGACCCACCTGTCTATCGTCTGTTTGGCTGCAGGTCTGCCAGGTGCGGCTTCAGCGTAGGTGACAAATAGCTAGCGAACCTCTCCCCGAACTTCAGCTGTCCGCTCCTTATAATAAGCAAGCGCTCTTCTAGGGTCCAAAGTATGGAGCCTATATTCGACCTCCGAGGTGTGATTGGGGTAGAACACCGGCAGAGTCAACACCTGGTTAAGGTGAAACTCTGACACCACCTTCGGAAGGAATTTCGGGTGGGGGCGCAGGACAACCTTGTCCCTGTGGAAGACCAGATAAGGAGACTAGATGGAAAGCGCCTGGAGCTCTCCCATCCTTCTGGCTGACATTATAGCCACCAAGAAGGCGGTCTTCCACGTCAGGTGGGAGATATCACACCTGTGCATTGGTTCAAATGGCTTGCCCATGAGCTTGGCCAATACCAGCAGTAGATCCCACGGAGGTGGAGGTTCTCGCACCGAGGGGAAATGTGATCAAGACCTTGAAAAGCGCCAGACCACCTCTCCTGCGCCATCGACCGCTTCCCGCCCGCGCCTGTAAGAAGAGATGGCTGCCAGGTGCACCTTAAGGGTCGCCGACCTAAGCCCTAGCTGAGACAGGGACCACAGGTAGTCCAGAATGCTTGCCAGGAACAGGAGGAAGGTCCAGGCTCTGCTCCTGACACCAAATGGAGAATCTCTTCCATTTGAAGGCATAGCATTTTCTGGTCGACTCCTTACGGGACACCTCAACGACGCTGAGGACCTCGTCGGAAAGACCCAAGGCCTGGAACTCTAGCCGCTTAGGAACCAGGCCATCAGGTGCAGGGACTGAAGGTCCGGATGGAATACCTTCCCCTGATTGACGGAGATTAGGCCCGGGCGGGCTGGAAGCCACCTCGGGAGCCTGGAGCTGAGACTGAGGAGATCTGGATACCAGAACTGACGGGGCCAGTCTGGGGCTACCAGAATCACCTGCGCCTTGTCCCTCCTTGCCTTGAGAAGCACTTTGTGGATCAAGGGAAATAGAGGAAAGGTGTAGAAGAGGCCTGGGGTCCATGGCCTTGAGAAGGCATCCCCCTGCAGCGAGCCCTGCAGAGGGGGGTGGGCATGAAACAGTCTCAGCTTCGCTTTCTCCCTGGAGGCAAACAGGTCCACCTGAGGCGTGCCCCAGTGGGAGAAGAGATCTTGTACTACCTCCGGCAGGAGAGACCATTCGTGAGACACAGCCCCTATCTGGCTTAGGGCATAGGCCAGGGTGTTGGAGGCTCCTGCCATGTGAATGGCTAGGAGATCTGCCTCCAGGCTGTGCATGAGAGACCATATGCGGACAGCTTCCTTGCATAAAGGCATGGAGTGCGTCCCGCCCTGGCGGTTTAGGTAGTACATGGTCGTGGTATTGTCCATCTGGACCTGAACCACTTGACCCCGTAGAAACGGAGCAA